>JAYESD010000005.1:219624984-220224984 GCA_036927565.1 Tuctoria greenei | reverse complement strand
CAGCAGAGCCTCCTCCACTCCTTCTTTCGCCCTCGCCGCCGCCAGCCTTTTCCCCGGCGGAGCCAGCATCGGGCATCGGCAGTTTCGAGACTTGGCGGCATGCCGTGACTTCCTCCGACCGATCTCCGCAGTTGATCACACAGGGTACGTATGATTCTCTAGCTTCCTCTTCTTCTTCTTTTTTGGACTTGCTCCACTTGCAAGACGAATTCTGCTTCTCAATCATCCTTACCAGCTGATACTCCCTCCTTCCCATATTGTTTGTCGTTTTAGGACAAAAATTTTAGTTCAAAATGAACTAAAATCTTTGTCTTAAAATACAAATAATATGGGAAGGAGGGAGTACTGTACTGCTGTAAAACCGTTCGTTTTCCTGACAAAAAAAAAAATCGATCGGTAGTAGTACAAAAATTGCTTTGCCTGAAAAAAAAAGGGTTCCTGATGAAGGAAGCTGAGCGGCATTTCTGTGCTCGGCTGGGCATACGGCATGGCAAAGACGACAAGCGCAGACGGGGAAGACGAAGAAGTCAGCTTTGGGCAAGCTGTCCGATTCCGAGCCGTTGGATGCAGCTTCTACGGTTCCTGTTCACTCCTACGGCCCCAGCTAGCTGCCGTCACCCGATGCTTTAGCTTAGCTGAGCCCGCCGCTCCATTATTATTTTTTTTTCCATCCCCACTGGCCACTGCTTGACGACCCAAATAATCCTCTCTTCTCGCTCTTTCCCATCCCGAATTCTCCGCGCCGGCGGAAGCACGCCACCAGCCAGCAGCTAGCCTCCTTCGGCCCAAACATGACGGTGCCATCGAATTCTTCTCCGTGCTAGCTATTCTTCTCCTCGCTCCACCTCCTTCTCCCTCCTCCCTCCTTCCTGCACTGAAGCGCAGATCCGTCCGGACTTGGATTTCCTCCTTACTTCCTTTGTTTTGCTGGTGAGTAGTAAGCCCTAGCTGGCTCCGATGCATGGATTGCCGTCGCATTTAGTATTGCACCGCTCTCCTTTTCTTCTGTGGTGGTGAGTGGTGACACCAATCAAGCCCAAACAAGTTCGTCCTCCAGTCTGTTGCGATTTGTTTTGTTGTATGGTTGGTGGAGTACTAAAACTGGTTTACTTCCCACAAACGTTTTTGGGGTTTCAACTTTCGACTAGTTGAAGCCCCCACGCCCCACGTTGAGTCCTGCAGGCCGCAGTGCCTCACCGCACCGTGCTAGCTGCTGTGGTCCGGGTGATTGCCCACCCCGTAGTGTTTGTGTTTCAGATCCACACAAGTACAGCGCCGTGCATGTTTTCCCTTTTTTCTTTTGTGTTCCCATGTGTTAACTTTAGACTGTACTAATGTTTCCTAATATGGAAGGTTGGGTTGCTCCCCCCTCTGCAGGTCCTATCATTGCAATGAATCCTGACCAAGTACTGTCTCGGAAACAAGTAAGTAAGACCGAGTGTGCACTGTTTTTGTTTATCATCAGTTGTATGAAATTCAGGACCGAACCCAATGATTTAACGGGGTGCTCTTCTCTTCATTTCCTTCCACTGAATGGTCAGAACCCAACATCAATCAATCCCGTGGTGGAACACTAGGCTGCTCTCTACTTTGCAATTGGTGAGAGGAGAGAGCAAAGTAATTGCTGTCTCCTGGAGATTGTTGCCTGGGAGGCCCAGTGATGGCAGATGCTAGTTCCAGGACTGACAACTCAATTGTTCTAGACGACAACGATAAGAATAATCAAAGGGTAAGTTTGCAGAAGCCGTACTTACTGACACACACTCTAACAGTTGCATTCTGATGACTTGTAGATGCCGTGAACCCATCCCCTCTACACATTTCTATAAGTTGATGTTTCTCCTGAGCGGTTGATATGCATAACTGAAAAACCTCTGACTATGCACAACTAAATATTTGCAGATGGAACTTGTACAGAGTGAAGCGCCCATGCCTTCAAATTCTTCCGATAGGTCTGACAGGTCCGACAGGCCTCTGGACCAAAAGGTGATGTTTTAGCTCCTGTTTCTTAAATTCTTTTCTAACATAGATAGCGTTGTCTGCTACTAACTGCAATTTCGGGTTTCCTTTCATTAGACATTGCGGAGGCTTGCCCAAAATCGTGAGGCAGCTAGGAAAAGTCGGCTAAGGAAAAAGGTATATTTACGATTTCCATCCTCGTGTTACAGTTGAAGGTGCTCCTCGTTTACTTGAATCTAGTATTGAATAGAACTATCCAAATACTCCCTCTTTTCTCTAAAGTCTGTCGCCTTCTTATTCATTTTTTATTAGAAAGCGACAAACTTTTGAGAAAAGATGGAGTATATATTAATTGAAAAGGGATGCAATTAATTCTACTTCCTAACTTAAGCTGGGCTATCTAATAGAGTATGTTAAACTTTTGTTTTGTTCATATGCAGAACCGTGTTTTTTCTGTGCTGCACTTTTATGCCGTTGATTCCTTTTTGTGATTTTTATTCTGTAATAAGAATATATGATTATAATAAAGCACTGGGCATGTACCAGAACTTCAATAACTTCTTAATGTTTTGTCCAAGTGCAATATAATTGTTAAAGCGGTAGCATAATTCGATCAGTTTGTCTTTTCCCTTGAATACTAGGTTACTCGTTTTTCTTGGACCCGTATAACTTTTTTCTTTTTCTTTTGGTTCAAGGCATATGTGCAACAGCTGGAGAGCAGTAAGCTGAAACTTGCGCAATTAGAGCAGGAGCTCCAGAAAGCCCGCCAACAGGTAACTTTTTCTTGGTTGCATGTTTGTGTACCAAGTGTTTGGAATATATACCTTTGTGCTGTTATAGGCTCATTGAATGTTACCTGCAGGGGATCTTCATTTCCAGCTCTGGCGACCAAACACATGCTATGAGTGGAAATGGTATTGCTTCAGTTCTTCATATCTGTGTGGCTCTAATTGTCTGTGGTTTTGATTAATCTACTGTAGTTGTGTGCTGCCTGTCTTGTTAAGAGTGTCTCTGAAACCGTAATCTTCTCTTTGCAGGAGCATTGACTTTTGACCTAGAATATGCTAGATGGCTAGAGGAGCAGAATAAGCAGATTAATGAGTTGAGGACTGCAGTGAATGCTCATGCAAGTGACAGTGATCTACGACTTATCGTAGATGGCATAATGGCACATTATGATGAAATATTCAAGGTCAAAGGTGTTGCTGCGAAGGCTGATGTGTTTCATATACTTTCAGGCATGTGGAAGACACCTGCTGAAAGGTGCTTCCTTTGGCTTGGGGGTTTTCGCCCGTCCGAGCTTTTAAAGGTGATTTAAGTATTAACTCTTACGATTTGTAATTGGTTGATGCCTTTACTGGTTTTGGAAGATCACTAACTCCTGAATATGATGCTAAATTTCAGCTCCTATCAACTCACCTTGAGCCCCTAACTGAGCAGCAGATGATGGGGTTAAACAGCCTCCAGCAATCTTCCCAGCAGGCAGAGGATGCGCTGTCACAGGGGATGGAAGCGTTGCAGCAATCTTTGGCAGAGACTCTGGCTGGATCCCTCGGTCCATCGGGTTCGTCAGGGAACGTGGCAAACTACATGGGTCAGATGGCCATGGCAATGGGCAAACTTGGGACACTCGAGAATTTTCTTCGCCAGGCATGCGTCTCTGTTATATCATATCTTTGTAGACAATAACTTGGCACTTCACCAGCATGTACCTGGCGGCGTTGATTTTGAAGATCTAATTTGTTTATTTTTTCCTGCAGGCTGACAACCTGCGGCAGCAGACATTGCATCAAATGCAACGAATTCTAACAATCCGACAGGCTTCTCGCGCTCTTCTTGCCATACATGACTACTTTTCACGGTTGCGTGCTCTAAGTTCTCTGTGGCTTGCTAGGCCACGGGAATAACCAAGGAACATCAGTCACCATGTTGAGTTTCCAGTTCTGGCCTGGGAACATTATAGGCGTACATTGCAGATGATCATTGGTGATTCTCGTTTTTGCTGTAAAATTATGCTCGGCGCTGTTTGGTCCGAATTGTAGGTAAGTGGTGTACAAGTAGGTTGGTTCTGTAAGTTATGACGATTGTCTGGCTGTATCATTATTAGCAATAATTACTAGAGAAATCAGAATCGGTGCCATGTTGTTTGTAACGGTTAGAAATGTAATCCTAAATGTAACTTGGGTCACATTGGGGCAAAGTGGGAAGAGGGTAATAAGATGTTCCGTTAGCTATATTCTACTGGAAGCATAGTATCTGTTGTTTTTCCCTTTGTGATTAGCGTAATGATGTTACCTGTGAGTGTTGTTAATCATAACATTTTTTTTGCTCGGGAAGAGACCATTTTACTATGTCCAACTATCCGGTTTGTCCACTAAAAATATCGTCTCCTGAAAAAATATTGTTGTTGGGCCTTCTCTTGTTCAACCAACTGGAGAGGCAAGCAAACAGAAACAGTGGAACGAAAAGGACATGATCTAATCTGCTATCAAAAGGGTCTTTTTACTCGGGTAGAAAAGAGAGAGGCAGGCGAGCACCTTAAAAGACTCAAAAAATGCCAAGAGTGCGAAGTTGCCGCTACCATGCGCATCTTACACAAGTTCGATGAGGCTACGGGCCTCAAAGTGAACATGCACAAGAGTGCTGTTGCGCCCATCAGGTGCCAGGACTTACGTCTGGACAATATACTACAAGCCTTCACTGGTCAGCGGATCTCCTTTCCAATGCAATACTTGGGTTTGCTAATCACATTAAGCCAGCTCAGGTTGGGACAGTTGCAACCTATTCTTGACCGTGCTCAGGCGAAGCTTGCAGGCTGGCAAGCTAACATGCTGTCCTTCGCGGGCTGTCGCGAGCTGGTCCGATCCGTCTTGACTGCTCTACCAACTTATCTCCTGACTTCGATCAAACCTCCAAGAAATTCTTCAAAAGTTTAGACAAAGTGCGCCGGCACTTCCTTTGGGCAGGTACACAACAGTTGCATGGCGGAAAGTGCAAGATAAACTGGGAATGTGTTTGCTCACCTCTGGACAGAGGTGGACTGGGCATCCTTCATCTTGAGCGTTTCAGCCGAGCGCTCAGACTGCGATGGCTATGGTTCTCCTGGATCCAACCTCAGTCACCGTGGTGTTCGTTGGAGCTACCAGTGGAGAAGTTGGATAGAAGTTTGTTTGCGGCTGCCACGACAGTTGTGATCGGTAATGGCAATAGAGCAAGCTTCTGGTGGTCAGGATGGCTTGAGGGTTCGGCACCAGCTTCTTTGTTCCCAGAGTTATACCAACACAGTAGAGGGAAAAAGCATACCGTTCTGGAAGCTATCTCGGAGAATAAATGAATCCGAAGTTTGATTCCTATCAACACTGATGTTCTGCTGCTCCAATTCGTCTTACTTTGGAACAGAATGCAACATTGCCCTCTTGCACTACAACCGGAAGAAGAAGACACCATTTCCTGGTCCTTATCACCCAATGGTCAGTACTCTGCAAACTCGGCATATGCCATGCAATTTGAAGGTAGATTGCGCTCTCCACTTCCCATGCTTGTATGGAACATTTGGGCACCTCCCAAATGCAAGTTATTTGTCTGGCTAACGCTACATAATCGGGTTTGAACTTCGGACCGGTTACTACTCCGAGGGTGGCCAAATAATTATTTTTGTTCCCTTTGTTACCGTAGTCTTGAGTCTACTCTTCACTTATTCCTTGAGTGTCCAGTAGCAAGATCAATTTGGGAGGAGATTAGTTTGTAGATCACGGAGCCCGCATTAAATCTAGTGAATTGGACCACACCCTACTATGTTCTTAATTGGTACTACAATCTGTTCAGCACTAAGAATGCTGCGCATGCAGCTGGACTGCGTACTCTGGTCATCCAAACATTTTGGTCGATTTGAAAGGAGCAAAATGCTTGAATTTTTTCTGGCAGTGAGAAAACACTCCAACAGTTGATGGACACGATCAAGGAGGAGCTCGCCCTCTGGCGAACGGCGGGTGCGACAAAGCTAGCGGTACTGCTTCCCGCTTAGAGAGCTGATGGTGTTTTTTTCCTCCTTAGTGACAGCTTCTGTTTTGTATATTTTTTCTCTTGCTTTATGCTTTAGCACGACTTGTGCTTGTAACAATACACTATCTCCACTTATAATGAATCCGGCTCTACCCGGAGTTTCAAAAAAAAAAAAAAATGCCAAGACCTGACTATATACATGCTCCGATCAACTTATTACCTAAAAGTCTAATGCTACCCACGTTTCGTTTTATCTGACATTGAACTAACCAATGTCAAATAAAATAAAACGGAAGATATATATATATATATATATATATATATATATATATATATATATATATATATATATATATATATATATATATATATATATATATATAACCGGCCAGCTATACTACTAGTCTCTATAGTTTGGCTGATCAAAACTAAACGAAAATAAATTGACCTATGATACAGTCAATTGCCAAGCTAGGTACGTAACCCTGTTTTTAATGGCAAAGAGTCGAGTACCAACGCAGGCGCCGTTTGGAGGCACATGAATAAACTAATGTAAGAGTGGCTGCATCGACGACGTATGCATGCATGTGGTTTGCTTCAGATATGAACATGCATCAAAGCACCCGTGACGAATTGTTTGGGTGTGCTCGACTACTATATATTGTGCAGTAGTCTCTCGTCAATAACAAGAACAACCGAGCGAGTAGGTGAAACGTTACATCATGCAAGTCACGCTAAATGCTGACTTCTTTTTGAACACACGGGGTAGACGCTAAACGCTGACTGAGCAAAACCAAAAACAAATGACGAGCTTCGTTGCTGCTGTCCTTCAATAGCGTATCATCGGACTGCTCCTTGGTGTCTCTATAAATACAGGCCTTCTTCATCTCCAACCTCCCACACCGAACAAACTCTCTCCCCTACACAGCTCGAGCTAGCTAGCCAAAGAGTCTTTGAAGAAATGGCTAATATTCCTAGCCTCTTCTGGGCCATCATCCTTTTCGTCATTTCCCCTTTAACCATAGCCACCATGGCTACCTCTTCACCATGTCCGTGCCCCAACACTTGTGAAAATGAGATAAACTTGCGCTTGTATTGGAAACAAGTGTCCGCTGGGGCAGACCGAAACCAGCTCATAATTTTCTCATCAGGCATTAGTGGTTTCGGTATGACTGCCGTTAACGACTGGATCATAATAGACGCACCAGTTCTCAATGCTAAGATTATTGGACGTGCACAAGGCGTCCATATCATGTCTGATTCAGCTAATGTTGGATGGTTCGTTTCTCTCAACATAGCGTTTCAGGGCGAGAGCAGGTAATAACAAGTTCATTCTTACGTACCTTCAAGTACATACTTTTATCGATCTCTGTTCACATCATCATCGTCAAGATATAGTATATCTCTAGCTAATTATGTTTATAACACGATTACATTGGTATCTATATTTTCAAACAACATGCTGCATGGACACAAATAACCTATTACTTTTCGTCCTCCATCTCCATGCATGATTTCAAATTAATGCTCCTATATAGGTTCAATGGATCTACTCTTCAAGTGATGGGCGTGCTTCCACCAGTGGGGGAAGTCGCCATTGTTGGAGGGACAGGAGAACTGGCTATGGCACGTGGTACTATTAAGCAGAGCGTAATTTCGCCGGCACCGGCACCAGCGACCGCTTTCCGGCAACTGGATATTCATGCATTCTACCCCAAGAACTCCACTCAGTGTAACTAATTGTTTTTAGCTTTCTATTTCTTTTCAACAATTCAAGATTTCCATCAAACGCCTACAATCTTTTCTTAATAATAAGCTAAAAATCTAACAATTACATGCATGATATTTTCTCCAGAAATTCTACATATGCCATAACAGTTGTATTTTAATTACACACAAGTGACAAGTACAACAACATTTACTGACTTTTGCCAATAATTTCTTATAACAGGTAACGGTGCCGTAATTGTTTCTTCTGCAGAAGACAAATAAGGCCATGAATGAAAGAAATCTGCATCTGTTATTAGTCATGTGTGAAACAATGTGTTTGTGGTTTTCACTATGTTAGTCACCGTGCAAGTGCAGCATGCATATGTCTGTCTTTTTTATATTAAAATAACATATGGGTTCGTCCTGGATGGAAGTATCCATCCAGCATCCATATGATGTTCGTTGTGTACGATGATGTTAATGTTTGTGTACTGGTTGTTTTGTATTGTAATCTCTCCAAAAGTGATTAATACAATCTCCTGGTTTAATTCGTCTCAGAAAAGTCCGTAAATCAATTAGTAGTAAGCTGGATTCAGCATTATAACAGCAGCAGCAACAAAGCTTGATTAATTCCAAGCATTATGCAATAGGAAAAGAAAAAAGTTCCTTATTAATCCACGATTGTGTTGGTAATTAGTTCATCAGATTTTGTGTTTCAGTGACTGCGAATGAAAGAAAGGTTCGGGTGCTCTTTTGGAGGGGATCATCATCCATGTAGAACCTTGAGTAAAATTTGACAATACAGCAAACCTATACTTGCATACTAGGTTACTCGTTTTTCTTTGACCCCTATAATCTTTCTTTCTTCTGGTTCAAGGCATATGTGCAACAGCTGGAGAGCAGTAAGCTGAAACTTGCGCAATTAGAGCAGGAGCTCCAGAAAGCCCGCCAACAGGTAACTTTTTCTTGGTTGCATGTTTGTGTACCAAGTGTTTGGAATATATACCTTTGTGCTGTTATAGGCTCATTGAATGTTACCTGCAGGGGATCTTCATTTCCAGCTCTGGCGACCAAACACATGCTATGAGTGGAAACGGTATTGCTTCAGTTCTTCATATCTGTGTGGCTCTAATTGTCCGTGGTTTTGATTAATCTACTGTAGTTGTGTGCTGCCTGTCTTGTTAAGAGTGTCTCTGAAACCGTAATCTTCTCTTTGCAGGAGCATTGACATTTGACCTAGAATATGCTAGATGGCTAGAGGAGCAGAATAAGCAGATTAATGACTTGAGGACTGCAGTGAATGCTCATGCAAGTGACAGTGATCTACGACTTATCGTAGATGGCATAATGGCACATTATGATGAAATATTCAAGGTCAAAGGTGTTGCTGCGAAGGCTGATGTGTTTCATATACTTTCAGGCATGTGGAATACACCTGGTGAAAGGTGCTTCGTTTGGCTTGGGGGTTTTCGCCCGTCTGAGCTTTTAAAGGTGATTGAAGTATTAATTCTCACGATTTGTAATTGTTTGATGCATTTACTGGTTTTGGAAGATCACTAAATCCTGAATATGATGCTAAATTTCAGCTCCTATCAACTCACCTTGAGCCCCTAACTGAGCAGCAGATGATGGGGTTAAACAGCCTCCAGCAATCTTCCCAGCAGGCAGAGGATGCGCTGTCACAGGGGATGGAAGCGTTGCAGCAATCTTTGGCAGAGACTCTGGCTGGATCCCTCGGTCCATCGGGTTCATCAGGGAATGTTGCAAACTGCATGGGCCAGATGGCCATGGCCATGGGCAAACTTGGAACGCTTGAGAATTTTCTTCGCCAGGCAAGCGTCTATCTGTTATATTATATCCTTGTAGACAATAGCTTGGCACTTCACCAGCATGTACATTGTGGCGTTGATTTTGAAGATCTAATTTGTTTCTTGTTCTGCAGGCTGACAACCTGCGGCAGCAGACATTGCATCAAATGCAACGAATTCTAACAATCCGACAGGCTTCTCGAGCTCTTCTTGCCATACATGACTACTTTTCACGGTTGCGTGCTTTAAGTTCTCTGTGGCTTGCTAGGCCACGGGAATAACCAAGAAACATCAGTCACCATGTTGAGTTTCCTGTTCTGGCCTGGGACACATTATAGGCGTACATTGCAAATAACCATTGGTGATTCTTGTTTTTGCTGTAAAATTATGCTCGGCGCTGTTTGGTCGGAATTGTAGGTAAGTGGTGTACAAGTAGGTTGGTCCTGTAAGTTATGACGATTATCTGTGGCTGTATCATTATTAGCAATAATTATTAGAGAAATCAGAATCGGTGCCATGTTGTTTGTAATGGTTAGGAATGTAATGCTAAATGTAACTTCATGTCACATTGGGGCAAAGTGGGAAGCGGGTAATAAGATGTTCCATTAGCTATATTCTACTGGGAGCATAGCATCTGTGGTTTTTCCCTTTGTGATTAGCGTAATGATGTTACCTGTGACTTGTGAGTGTTGTTAATCATAACATTTTTTTCCTCGGGAAGTGACCATTTTACTATGTCCGACTATCCGGTTTGTCCACTAAAAATATCGTCTCCTGAAAAAATATAGTCGTTGGGTCTTCTCTTGTTCAACCAACTGGAGAGGCAAGCGAACAGAAACAATGGAATGATAAAGGACATGATCTAATCTGCTACCAAAAGGGTCTTTTTACTCGGGCAGAAAAAAAAGAGAAGCGGGCGAGCACCTTGAAAAAGATACATGCTGCGATCAACTTATTACCTATCCTCCTTCTCTTCTTATATTAGTTGTCGTTAGGATAAATTTTTTAGATCAAAATTGAACTAAAAAATTGTCCTAACGATAACTAATATGAGGAGTAGTAGTAAAAGTTTTTATATATAATCACGCTAATCTCTGAAACCCAGCTTTACTACTAGTCTCCTTGTAGATTGGCTGGTCAAAACTAAGGCCCCGTTTGGCTGGTGCGAAACGGTTCCGTTTCTCACATGAAACAGTGAAACGGTGCCAAACGGGAAAACATGAAGCGTTTCAGAGATAGAAACACCTTGAAACGATTCACTTTTTTGAACTAAGGAGGTGAAACAGCTGAAAAGGTGTTTCACACCTTGGAACACTTCAATCAATTGTAAGTCGTGTCTAAGTTCTAGAAAAATTATGAAATTTTGCCACCACTTATATTTAGGTCAATTCATATTTGATTCTTTTTAATAAAATCCAGATTTTGATTTGTGTTATCAATATCAATATTTTACGTCCAACCTGCATTTGTGTGACAAGTATTAGTGATCATCAAATTTTGTTTATGGCCAGAAGGAAGTGATGACGGTTTTACTAGTGAGATTTTGTATTTGTCCATGTTTTGTACCGGTTACACACGTACTGATCATGGGAACATCCAACATGTATTTTCTTTTTAATGTTTACTTGTCAACATCAGAGTACATGCCACATAAAAACCAGACAAAAATGAAGAACAACCAGAAAACAACTATGGGTAAATGAGTCAAATTAGTTTTTCTCTCCTCTCTATTGAAACTGAAATATAAATGTTAGCCAAACGGTTTCTAAAGTGATTCTGTTTCATAGTCTGAAACCGCTTCTGGGTTGAAATGGAACTGTTTCCGATTCTGTGTGAATCTGGAACCGTACCAAACGGGGCCTAAATGAAAATAAATTGACCTGCGATACAGTCAATTGCCAAGCTAGGTACCGAACCCTGTTTTTTTTTTTTTTGACTTGGATAAACCACCACCATTTCTATTGAAATAAAGACCTGAGTCACAAGACTAACAATCATCCATCATTCGTCCTAGCTAGTTCTACCAAATATCGAACCACTGAATAATGGATAATTGCGGGTTTCTCATGGGGTTTAAACGACGCTCCAAGAACTGTTCGTTGCGACAAGCAACGACAGGAGTTCTATGTGCCACAGATGCACCCAAACGCAGGCGTTTCTAACCCTGTTTTTAACGGCAAAGAGTCGAGCACAAACACAGGCGTTTGGAGGCACGGGATAAACTGATGTGCGAGTGGCTGGGTCAACGTTTCCATGGTTTGCTTCAGATATGAACATGCATCACCTCCTCGTTTAATGAAGATGAGGCAGGACACCTGCCACTGCCATTTGGTTTCAAAAAAACCCATGTGCCCTACGTAGCTGCAGCTGTTGGTATTATTGAACAAAATATTTGTAGCGTCCGGGACCAAGTGCTCAAATTATCGTGTGGTCTGTCAATAACAAGAACCGAGTAGGTGAAACGTTACATCATTTGGCGCTAATGGCTGACTCTGACTGAGGAAACCAAAAACAAATGACGAGCTTCGTTGCTCCTGTCCTTCAATAGCATATCGGACTACTCCTTGGTGTCCCTATAAATACAGGCCTTCTTCATCTCCAACCTCCCACACCGAACAAACTCTCTCCCCTACACAGCTCGAGCTAGCTAGCTAGCCAAAGAGTCTTTGAAGAAATGGCTAATATTCCTAGCCTCTTCTGGGCCATCATCCTTTTCGTCATTTCCCCTTTAACCCTAGCCATGGCTACTTCTTCACCATGTCCGTGCCCCAACACTTGTGAAAATGAGATAAACTCGCGCTTGTATTTGAAACAAGTGACCAGTGGGACAGACCAAAACCAGTTCGAAATATACAGACCAAAAACTGGGATTTTTGGTATGACTATCGCTAACGACTGGATCTTAGTAGATGCACCAGTTCCAAATGCAAAGCTTGTTGGACGTGCACAAGGCGTCCATGTCCTGTCTGATCTTGCGAGTGTCGGATGGTATGTTTCTCTCAACATAGCATTTCAAGGTGACAGCAGGTAATAATAAGTTCATTCTTACGTACCTTCAACAAGTCCATATTTTTGTCTCTGTTCATATCACCAGTTCATATCACCATCGAAATACAGTATATATTCTGGAAAACATGCTTCATGGACAAATTAAATAACTATTACTATCGTTCATGAAAATACTCCTATATAGGTTTAATGGATCTACTCTTCAAGTGATGGGTGTGCTTCCACCAGAGGGAGAATGGGCCATTGTTGGAGGGACAGGAGGACTAGCTATGGCACGTGGTACTATTAAGCACAGCATAGCTTTGCCGCCACCGCCACCAGGGTCCTCTTTCCTTTTCCGGCAACTGGATATTCATGCATTCTACCCCAAGAACTCCACTCAATGTAATTAATTGTTTTTAAATTTCTATTTCTTTTGAGCAATTCAAAACTTACCTCACGTTCATTCTGAGTAGTAACATATTATTCCCTCCATAACAACAACATTTACTGACTTTTGCCAATAATTTCCCTAACAGGTAACGGTGCCAAAATTGTTTCTTTTGCTGAAGACAAATAAGGCCATGAATGAAAGAAATCTGCATCTGTTATTAGTCATATGTGAAACAATGTGTTTGTGGTTTTCATTATGTTAGTCACCGTGCAAGTGCAGCATGCATATGTCTGTCTTTTTTATATTAAAATAACATATGGGTTCGTCCTGGATGGAAGTATCCATCCAGCGGCATCCATATGATGTTGTGTACGATGATGTTAATTAATGTTTGTGTACTGGTTGTTGTATTGTAATCTCTCCAAAAGTGATGAAGAATACAATCTCCTGGTTTAATTCGTCTAAGAAAAGTCCGTACAGCAATTAGTAAACTGGATTCAGCCTTGATTAATCCCAAGCATATTATGGCAATAGGAAAAGAAAAAAGTTCCTTATTAATTCACGAGTGTGTTGGTAATTAGTTCATCCGATTGTGTGTTTCAGTGGCCGCAAATGAAAGAAAGGTTCGGGTGCTTTTGGAGGGGATCATCATCCCTGTAGAACCTTGAGTAAAATTTGACAATACAGCATGCACACACCTATATATAATCATCCACCAAACTGTGATGATCTCCAATTAATTCCAACCCAACAAATCAATCAGGTATCTTGTTGGAGACCGAATAGATCACATAGCTAACAGTATCATGCATGAAGGAGAAGATGGAGTTTGGTCTTCTCGATCGTGCATGTACACGCTTGACGGCCGGGCATTCCTCGATAGACGACAAGCTAGGGCTGACGGGTCGTCACGTGCCGGCCGGGGGATCGGATCAGGGCAGCGCATTGCGCATATATATGTTGAGTTGTTAACAAAACAAACAAATTGCTTTAATTAATTTCATGCGCCGGCCATGGAGATGAACAACTGCTGCGTCTACCTGGCTCTCCGGGGCGGCCGGGGTAGAGATCGATCGATCTCACGGACGATCGATGCAGCCACACGTATGGTCGATTGGTGTCGGCCACCACCAGCACGCCGCGCAGCCACTCCCTTCCCTTCCCTTCCAGTAGTCGCCGTCGCCGCCGGCAAGGAACGTGACGAGAAACCTGACTGAAATCATTTGACTGGACCATCCACCCTGACTGAATGAGGAGGCCTGTTTAGAAAGTGGCTGGGCCTGACTGAATGAGGAGGCCTGCTTACAGGTAGGTATTTGGGCCAGACATGACCGGGTAATTTAATTTGACACAATCTCAAGCTCTCGCCCTCTCACCGCCCTGAATAAAATGCAACTTCAATCAATGATTTCAGATAGTGACGCAATTATGCAGCATTCAGGATTTGCGGGTTGCTGCTGCTGGAGGGGAGACAGACTCACAAGGGCACCAGTACTAGCTACTACTAGCTCTGTTTCTACCATTGCAGTAGTAGTAGGTAGGAAGAGCATGTTCTTTCCCAAGGCAGTTCCCATGCTGCAATGTACTTTGCCTTTGTCGGGATTACTTATTAGTGATGCTAAGCAAACATGTTCCTAATGAATTTGACTTCTGCTCAAGTGTTGTAGGCAACGTTTGCGGCTGCTTCTAGACAACAACACTCGTCACACGTCAGTAAACCAGAGTACTAGTATCAGGCAACGCTCTTTTAGGTTTCTGGTCAGAGAAGCTCAACTATCAGAGGGCAGTATAATTACTAACGCATTTTGTGCAGTCTATGGACTAACCAGTGATTAAGTACTAATCCTTTTGGTTTGTCAGCTCCGGTATTTTTGCTGTATCCACTGTCACCACTTGACCACGACAATTGAATAGGGATCTGCGAATGATTGTGACCCTTTGGTCAGAGCATCTCCGCTCTTGCATCAACATATTCCTCTCATTTCCTTTCCAAGTCTTTTCTATGCCTCCTCCTACCCACTAAAAAAAACATTTTGGAGTCAAGTGTTTTACTGGTCTTGCACCTACATACGTTTTTACTTGTGCGTGGTTGTGGAGGGCTGGACTGACTGAGCAATTGTAGTGGCATTTGTCAAACCGATCCACTATATAGTGCAGAACTGTCTCCCAGTCAGAGTAAAACATGATCTGCAGTTGTCACAACCGATCCATTTTGTCTCCGAGTCAGAGTAATTCTTCCGGTCTCTGGTATTTCCTCTTCAGAGTTCAGAGTAAGCTAATAAGCCTCACGAAATGTATGGTCCTCTTGCCGGTACATTTTGAGACCTTTAAAAGTTGCCTCTGTTGTCTATTTACAGTCTTGCAAATAATTGCTCAGTGGAGCTGTCAACCTAGTAAAGAACAATATTACTAGCTTACTACTACATCTGATTATTTGTGCTGCTAAATTCCATCTAGTTCTTCTAGAAGACCGAAAACATGCTGTCCTTTTCTGCATGGACCTCGCATTGAAACTTGCACCCCTCTTTCAACAAATCAAATTCTGCGCATAAACAAGCACATCCTGAAGCGAGTCCGGCCTTCTCAGTGTCATTTTTATATCGCCACTCACCTAACTCGCGCATCGCTACATCATAGGGTCAAGACGTTTTCCTGAATGGCTGTACTGATATTGACAATGCTGACAAAGCAGGCCTTGATTGATTTCAATAGCGTGATATTTTCTTAGACCAACAGAAGGATCTCGTTGTAGTAGTTCATCAATGATAAAGTCTCACATCCTCATGCAACCGTAGCAGTCGTCATTCCATGGACAAATGCTGTCACTTATTTTCTGACTCGAGCACGTTTGAATGATTTTGCTTGTGTCTGACCTGACCGCATATTGAGTTGTGTGCCAGTTTTTCCTTTTCTGAATTTGTTGTCATTAGCCAGTGGTAGGGCATCGCAACCAAATTAAGGGTCTAAGTTCGTCTAGATCGAGCTGCTCCAGTGTATTGGTGTTTGCTGCGGATGGACTGGACGGAGTGTATTAAACTTAATTTGGGTTAGTGGTTAGTTGAACGACAAGAAACAGCAGTCGATATCGAACAAGCACGGTGGTAACAATGACGATTACTATGAAGAAATAAGAAACCTAACGACTGCGAAGAATGAACTGGTTTATCTTCTTTCGGACGATCTGCAGTTCTGCACGAGCGCGCCACTTGTTCTGCACGCAGAACCCAGAGGCGGTGCGTGCATCTCAGTGATTCAGGATAGCGTGGCATCCACTAACGTTCTGAAAAGCAGGGGCTAATGATAAATGGGGACTGGAATGCTGATCAAGAACTGCTTGCTAGTCATTGGTGGTCTCACCCGCTCATCCACTAACACCCCTTGCTACCGATTGGTATCTCTAGTTGCTAATCGTGCAGACAGGACAACGATGAAATTCCGTATCACGAGTAAGTATAGCATTCACTTACGATATTTTTTGCATCATTATGCATGTAAGTATTATTTATTATTTTGTTTATTTGAGGAAAGAGTTTCTTTATTGTTGTTTCCCAGAAACCAGTAGTTTCTTTATTGTCTTTTCATACAGTGTCACAGTACGGTAATTAGAATATACACTACAGAAAACGATGAATAGGGTGTCGGTTTTAGTATATGCGTCGGCCCCGACGCGTTTAACGCGTCTAAAGGTGTCGGTTTAAAGTAACCGACACCCATAAGTTAGAGGCGTCGGTGTTCTTGAAGAAACCGACACACATAATAGATGCGTCGGCCGAACCGACATATATATTAAACGTGTCCGCCTAACCGACACTCTTAAACGGGCCCCACACGAGACTCAAAGCGGGCCCGGCTGACTGAGCCTCTAAGAGTGTCGGCCGGGACAACACCGACACCCTTAAGTGGGTCCGGATCGCTCAAGCTCTAAGAGTGTCGGCCAGGGCCAAACTGACGCTCTTAAGGGACATAAACCCTTCGCGGCTCTTCTCTTCTCACGCGTCTCGACACTTCTCGCACGAGCCCGAGCCCGCGCCCGCCCCGCCCGTCGCCGCCGCCGCCAGCCCGCCGCCTCGCCGGTGCCCCCGCCCGCCACCTCGTCGCCGGCGCCCCTCGCCCGCGCCCGCGCCCCGCCCGTCGCTGGCGCCCCTCGCTCGCGCCCCCCGCCCGCCGCCCCATCACCGGCGCCCCACGCCCGCGCCGCCGCCCGTCGTCGACGCCCCTCGCTCGCGCCCCCGCCCGCCGCCCCCGCTCGCCGACGCCCCTCGCCCGCGCCCGCGTCCCCGCCCCTCACCTGCGCCCGCGCCACCGTCCCCGCCCGCCGCCCCTGCCCGCGTCCCCGGTGGCCGGCGCTCCTGCCCCCTGGTCCGGCCCCCCTCCGGTGCCCTTTGGTCGCCGGCGTTCCTGCCCCCGGTGCCCCCTGGTCCGGCCCCCTCCGGTGCGCTATGGTTTGCCCCCCAGAGCCCCCTGGTCCGATCCCCCTCCGTCGCCCCGTTCACTCCTCCTCGGTGCATAAGGTAAAATCATGAAGTTATATATTTGAACTTTATGTGTGATCTTTGTTTGGTGCATTAGTTTGTATATGTGATGTTCTATGTGTGAGCTTATTTCATAGGTAATGTGGATATGTAAGATTAATTAATAGTTAATTCTCAAATTATATGCAAATTTACATGTTTAACTTATATATATGTGAGCTTGATTAATATTTTCTAATTTTGTGAGCATATTATATTTGTGATTAGTGTTAATTCGTTAATGTGATTCATATTATATAGTTGCTAACTCGTGAATGTGATTCATATTCATTATGCTATATGATTTGAATGTGATTAAAAGTTCATATCATGCATGTGATTGCTCCTTTTTAGCATTTGCAATATGATGATTAATTATGTGTTTGTAATATAATAAATATTTTTATAATTATGGTAGCTTTAGAGGATTGTAGTGATAGATAGAGATGGAGAGGAATACATATAGAGAAAAGAAGTGATATATAGAGAGGGAGATAAATATATAGAGGGAGAGAGGAAGAGATAGAGAGAAAAGAAGACATAGATAGAGAGGGAGCTAGAGATAAAGGGATAGAGGGAGAGGAGAAGAGATAGAGTAGGAGAGCGAGTGAGGGCGATAGAGTTAGAGAGAGAGAGGAAATACGAGAGTGTGTTGATAAGTTTTAGTTCAAACCAATATGTTTCTCCTTTTTAAAGTTATGTTATTAAGTAAGTAGGAGTTAACATGTTACGTTATTAAGTTTCTATTTCATTTTTATCTATTGCAGGGATCTCGTCACGGAACACCTGAAGGTGCCGATGCTTTCTTTAATATCAACGACGGAGGTGCGAGTGGAGGAGATGGGAGTGGAGGACATGCGAGTGGAGGACATGCTAGTGGAGGCTCCTACGGCGACATATGAATTTCGTTTACTCATTTTTGAACTGTTGTGCTTGTATTTTGTTGTGCTTGTGTTCGAAACGTTCTAAAACTTGCGTACGGTGCTATGTTTGATAACTTATGTATGGTCATATGTTTGAAAACTGATATGTTGTATATATATATATTGTTGTTGTGTGTAAAATAGAGACTCCCCATCCGGGGAGGGAAAGAAAATAAACATTTTTTAAAAAAATACGTTATGTGTGTCGGTTTCTACTGGACCGACACACTTAAGTTCATTATATACGTCGGTTTCTACTGGACCGACGCACACACCCGCGCTCGGTGGAGCAGTCACATGTTCCCTTATGTGCATCGGTTGGGCCAAAACCGACGCATATAACTCACTTAAGTGCGTCGATCGCCCTGGCTGACGCATTTAAGTTTAAGTGTGTCGGCCGCTGAAACCCGACACACATAGGCAGTAAATGCGTCGGCCCCGACGCACTTAGTGGTTAAAGGCGTCCAAAATTCGTCGTCGGCTAAGTGCGTCGGTTCATCGACATCTTTATTTTATGTGTGTCGATTTGTGTAGGCAACCGACGCTCATATGGCCGACGCCCTATCGACGGATTCCTGTAGTGATAACAAAAATTAGTCGTCCAGGTTGATGCTTGCTTGTTAGTGCTAAACTTTCGTGTAACCTTTTGGTCTAACCCAATTAAAGAGTTCCCTTTTAATCTATCCAGAATATGGAATCTCAATCATGTAACCTTTGGTTCTTCGTTTCTTACAACAAGGGTCACTATGATGCATGCTTTGATGCAAAGTACAGATTGGTGATATTCAGTTACATGTTTCCTAAAAAATTAGTCGTATGCTGTTTTCACACTGGCTAGTTTACAAGTATTAATCTTACTCGTCATGTAGAAGCCTTCGTTGCTTTATTTAGATTGAGGGCTTGAATCACGGTGGTATAACAGGAGAAGTTTCTTGCAAAGAGAACTCCAGTTTGATAAAGATGCATGATGGCGACTAACCGGAAGCTCGAAAGGTGGGGCACCAACTACTCCCTCATTATCTTTTTAATTGACGTTCAGACACAAATCCTAGTTCATTTTTAGTTTAAAACCTTGTCTGAAACGTCAAATAAAAGAATCAGGAGGGAGTATATCCAAGTTATTATACCCCCGGTCTGTTGAATCTGACTGACGACCGCACAGTTTGTGCTGTGCGGAGGTACCAAAAAGCAAGTTTAGTTTCAGCAAACTTCGCATCAATGTACTGATGTACCAGAGGAAGTAAAGTTATTGGGAATAGGTTGTGTTTCTCGCATGCGTTTACATTATCTTAAGTGGCGCTTTATAATCATATCAAACATGTTGTTGCTGCTTTACGGAACATGTTCTTGATTCTGTCCTTAATCACGGGACACGTTCTTTTCATTAGGGACGGAGCAAGCTTTCGTTTCGTTAAGCCAGCCTCTCGTGTGTCAGGTGTTACACTTGTTTTGCCTTGCCTCTCTCAAAGTACACACGCAGGTAGTGCCTAAAATGTACTCCATCCGTCTAAAAAAAATTATCGCTCTGTAGATCAAAAAACGACAAACTTTTAAAGACGGGGGAGTATACTTTAACAGGTGTCCAAAAAGGTTTAGGCGCTTCATAACTAGTTTTCTCCATTTCAGTGACATTGCTGAACATATAAGACCATTTTTTGAGGAATCACATGTACTGCTCCCATTGTAAACTGCATGTTTCCCTTAATGAGTTCATACCGGCGTTCCAAAAAAAAAAAGATACTTTTGCCAAGTTCTGAGGCGGTCAATCAAGCAACCGAGATGCTATGATCCCTAACTAGCTTGACCATGGATATGGATGCATTGTTATCGATCTATGGTGTAGCAGCCTCCGGATTTGGAACACGCGTATAACTGAAGCGGCGCCGGAGTTCACCGGAGACAAGTTACCTCTCGCGTGCCTCAGGCACGCCCGCAGCATGTTAGCATTTTTATTTTTCAGCCTACAAATGCTGACCCAGATCGACGTGGATGCTTCCACAATCAACCAAACACTGAAAAAGAACGGCCGGGAATCATTAGCACGCGTCGCGCGAACAACTTAAGCAAACCCCCGGCCGGTTTCCCACTCGCTAATCTAGCTAATGATGTGTCCCCCCACTTATAGTGCTAGCTAGTACTCCCTCCGTTTCGTTTTAATTGTCGTTAGTATAACCTTCGTTAGTTCATTTCTAGTTTATTTGGTTGTCTGAAACGACAATTATTTCAGAACGGAGGGAGTACGATGCAATGCATGCCTGAGACGACTGACTGCAACGGCCAGCACATATTAATCGTTGATTATTTGTCAGTTTACTCGTTCACCGCCGACCTGATCCGTCCAATTATCGGTCTAGCTTGTGTGTTCTTGATTCCACGCGTGCTCTCCACATGCATGTTGTTCTTTTATTTGGAAGCAGGTACGTGGGTGCGCTCTTAGCCTCTTATTAAGAACACACGTGCTGTAATATATATAAAGAGGCAGGGGATCCTCTAAAAAAATTTAGTGTTCAGTTCATCAGTTGTCTGTGTTGCATAAAGCCGGAACAGACTTCCGTTAAAAACAGCTCAGGCGGCAGCAGGGAAAGGCTCGCCGGACCTGTCGGCTGATTCGCCGTACCGACGACCAGCGTCACAGCCACGGGAAGGAAGTAATAACGCCTCCGGCGGCAGCGAGACAAAGAGAAGAGACTCCGTGTTTCACGCGGACATATGTACCCATGCATAGAAGCTTAAGCTTCATGTCATGTCATTTATGCTGTAATGCGTACTCATGGACCCTTGTGTGGTCAACCCGGATCGATATACTCCAACAACATACGTATTGATTATTGATAGAAATTCAGTACGTGCACATGATATTTCAGGGAATATTTTGACTTTTGCAGCCCAGCAGACGTAGTATACAGTTCATACTACGTACTTACGCATCAGCATCAGTAGCAGCAGCTCGACGATCCATCAGACAGGCTAGGGCCTAGGGCTAGTAGAGGCATATGAATATGAGCTGGAAGGGAAGGAGGAGATAAACAATGGCAGGGACAAGCTGGCGCCGCCACCACACCGACCGGCCGGCTCGCCGGTTAATTAGATCCATTCCAATACAGTGGACGGAGATTAATTTGGAGATGGATCGGGATCGCCGTCACGGTCACGGGCCGGAGAGGAGACCGGAGTCTGCGCGTTTGACAAACAGGGCAGCCTGATCCCCCCAACATTTCAACTCCCGGCGTGTGGAACCTGACCACGCACACCTCTTCTGTATTGTAGTACTGTATTCAGTTTGCATGGCTGTCCTCGGTTATAGAATCATCAAGTTGATGTCGGATCCCTCTTGATTATCTGTTACTGTACTACTTCCTCCTTTCTCAAAAGATTGTCACCTTCTAGTACAAAAATGAACTAGAAGGTGACAATCTTTTAAGAAAGGAGGGAGTACTATATATAGCCATCTAATTCAATGGTAGAGCAATCAAGAGAATGAAGAGACTCTGCTTATAATGAGGCTCAAACTGTCAAACATGCAGTTGACTGATTGCTAATAATTGAGGGCTACTCGGTCGATAAATATACAGTCTTTTTCAGTAGTGTCATGACAAATTTTTGCTGACTGTATGTTTAATTGGCCCAAGCATAGCAAAAGAATGACAAAATTACATACGTAGAATCGTAGATATTCACATTCACGCACGAGTATTCACATGTGATAAAATTCTACCTTCCTATATATGCATCGAATCAAGAATACCTGACGAAATTTTTGTCCAACTCCCGGCCTTCTCTTCAACTTTGAGAGCACCACACACTTGGCAGCGTGTCGTCGTCTTCTTTCCAAGTCCACGGCACAGCTAGCACAAGCCAGCAAAGCCGTCTTCTCTCTCTCTCTCCTTCCCACCAGCGATGTCGTCTATAAAAACCCTCTCTCTCTCCCGCCCTTTTCACCATCGCATCTTACATTAATTCTTGGCTGCTAGTAGTAGTAGTACTTTGCTTCCTCAGATTCGGCTGATCGACTCAGGCAAAGCAAAGCCAGAGGGAGTCCTCGTCAGGAAGATGGCGGCGCGTGAGCAGCGACATGTGACGAGCAGCGAGGACGAGTCGCCGGTAGTGACGGGTGACCTCCGTCGAGGGCCGTGGACGGTGGAGGAAGACCTGCTGCTCGTCAACTACATCGCCGCGCACGGCGAGGGCCGGTGGAACGCGCTTGCACGATGCGCAGGTATGTACCAAAGCTGCTTGCCGTGTTTATATAGTGTCGTCATCATCTATCGATCCCTCCTATATATTCATGGACTCGATCTGAATGACTGATGAACTGCATGCATGCATGACTAATTAATCGATCGTTCTGTTCCAGGACTGAAGCGCACCGGAAAGAGCTGCCGTCTGCGGTGGCTCAACTACCTGCGGCCGGATCTGCGGCGAGGCAACATCACTACGCAGGAGCAGCTGCTGATCCTGGAGCTGCACTCGCGGTGGGGGAACCGGTGGTCCAAGATCGCGCAGCACCTGCCGGGGCGCACGGACAACGAGATCAAGAACTACTGGCGCACCAGGGTGCAGAAGCACGCCAGGCAGCTCAACTGCGACGTCAACAGCCAGCAGTTCAAGGACCTCATGCGCTACCTCTGGATGCCGCGCCTCCTCGAGCGCATCAACTCCCACGACGTTCTCTGCGCCCCTGCAGCAACCAACAACAACGACGTGGAGCTGTCCTGCACCACCGCCGCGTCGTCCTCGACCGACGGCATGCAGCAGCAGCAGCAGACTCTCGTGTCCCCGCCGCCGCCGACGGACTACTGGTCGTCCTGCAGTGACAACAACGATGACAGTATTAGGAGCATGTCCGTGTGGTGCCAACCACAACATACTAGTACCCCGGCGGCGGCGGCGGGCCAATTGGACCCCGCCGGCACCGAGACGTGCTGGTCCGCGGAGGTCCCCGCCGGTCTGTCCACTACCACCAGCGTCTACGACGACATGGCGTTGCCGGACCTCCTCGGCGAGACCATGCTGTGGGGAGCCGACGACCTGTGGTACACGCAGATAATGGGGTTGTGACTTGTGAAGAATGCAAAAGTCTGCCGCACGGTGGATCGTGGATTGACCCGACCGGCCGGCCAGACGTTAAGAGCGGGCAGCAGCTTCGACTTCGATCTCTCTCAAGTGCGCTAGCTACACAGTAAATTTACTAGTACTATATATAGAGCTCCACAAGCTTAATTAGCATGGAGCAGTACGTCTTCTCCCTCGAGTACTTGTCGTTGCTCCATTCTTCTGTGAGTAAATACGGAAGGGCTAGCTGATTATTGGTTTGTAACGTTGACGACTGAACAATAAAAGCTCAAACAACACCGTAACCCTGTGGTGTTGCCGCTGGTTAATGCTAGTATTATTGCAACCTGCTCATCTCACAGATTGATGTGATGGTCGATGTAAAGGCCACCATCGAGTACGTTTTCCATTTTTCCAGTACGACGATGATGCAAACTTGTTTGTTCTCATGATGAGGATGGTGACTCATCACATGATAATTGTTTACAACCGACTAATTCACGAACTAAGCTAGCGGTACTACTATGAGCTGATATACATGACACGCCTGTGTGGTTAATTAATTGCTCCTTATGCATGGTTGGTTTTTAACAATTGATGACGTCGCCTTCCTTGATTGACGTCAAGTGGACACTGAGTAAGCATATATAGTTATTATTATTTGCATTCTCCAAGAGGAAAAGGAAACGTAAGCATCAGTAATGATGAAGTGGCATTATCGATTAGCAGTACTCTCTTCGTTCTAGAATAAATGACATTTAAGAGACAACTAGTTTAGTTAAAATTAAACTAGATTGGTTGTCTAAAATATCATTTATTTCAGAACGGTGCAGTAGCAGATGTGGGGCTAATAACAATTGCAGGATCTCTGGAAGTAGCCAGTAGAACCCATCTCTTCATGTGAAAAGGAAGGAGGAAAGAAAGAAAAAGGGATCAAGGCCTTTTAGCTGTCAGGCCCAGGAATCAGATTTCACATCGGCCATCAGGAACGACGATGATTGATTTTCACACGTATTTTCTTGCTCCACACGGTCTCGCGTCCTGCTAGTAGTGCTCTCTGGCAATGGCGCCGATAGATCAATGGATCCATCAATCACCAGCTGAGGAAAGCTAGCTAGTGCAGGCACAACGATGATGCTAATAAGTAAGCATCGATTCATCATCATTTGCTCGCCAGTTTCGTGGTTGGCCGACATGCTAATATAATGAGCTCCTGCAACTGTCAATCTCCCAATCATTGCATCGCACCAGCCGCATCATCGTTTTTTCGCTCGCCCAAAGTTTCGTGCAGTGTCAGTTTGTTTGATGGCGAAATGCATTAGCCGACTACGTACTACGTTGCATATATCTATCCAGATTAATATCTTCACAAAATTAATTAAAGCGGGTGTTTGAGGCAGATAATCCTTGGCTGCATGGGCGTTCAGATGTTCGTTTTGCAAGGCAACTGTGGTATGCATGCAGTCTGGCAAAACACAGCACACGAAGCAGCATCGATCGATCACCGCCACTGCATGATGATGACCATGACTTGTGAACACCGCGCCGGCGTGCCCAGCTCCAGGTGTGCATGCACAGCTAGAGGTCGTGCTCCAGCAACTTTGGGCTCCATACCTAGCTTGTTCACACTGATCGATAGAGCATGCATACGGGCTTCACACTGCAGACAACAGACGAGAGTGGTCCAAATCATTCGCTCTCGTCAAGGCGTAACATGCATGATCTAGCTTAGCTTAGCTTTCTTCTCCAAAAAATCTTGAGACTGCTGGCTACGATCTAGTGTTCCTGAACCATACACCTCTCACCATTGCGTATCTGGAGTTCTGTTCCTTCGCCATCCTTCATACGCCTCGCTTGCCCATCTCGATCCTCGGCCACAAAGTCAAGCAAAAAGCAGTAATATAGTCCACCGCATCGTCGGTCGTAGGTTACCGATGGATGCAGATGGAAGAACACAAGTAGTAGTGCGAGACCTGCGACGAATGACATGGACGTGCACTGCATCCAACAAGCTGTGCACATTATCCCATGCAAATCACGCGTGGAACAAATGTGTTCCTTCTACGTTGCTCGCTAGCTCAACGCATGTTCCGGTCGTGTCGTGCTTACCTGAATGAATTATCTGCCTTCATCTGATTATCTGATCTCTTTCAGTCGAGCTTGCTTGCTTGCTTCTTCAAGATAACACGCGATCTCTTGCATTCTGATATACCCAAGATTCTGTATGTAAATTACATCGAATTATCTGTGGTTTGCTTCTGAATGTGCTCTTGGCACGACCTGTCAGTTTCAGAAGAGATGGATGCACGATGAAGAGGAAACGTACTTGCACTACGTCTCTCTCTCTCTCTCTCTCTCTCTCTCTCTCTCTCTCTCGATCGATGGATGCTTCTCCTGAGGAGAACGCATGTCAATTGCCGATTGAGTTGAGCTGAGCCACGAATAGTGCTTGCAGATACCTTATCGAAACCCGAAAGGGCAAATGCAGATATGGCCTGGGAGCCCAACTGTAACTGTATGTGGAACAAGTGGCGATCGGCGGCTGGAACTGGAATCATGCATTAACGAGACCAACATTTCTACATCTGCCATAGATAGATGATCCACGGCGCCCATACCATTGGGAAAGCCTTATTGGGTCTTGCCAGATGCAGCAATTCCAGATTTGCAGCACACTTTCCGCGATCCTGACAGTGAACTTCCCTTGACTGATTTTCCCTCTTCGCCACTCTGTTGCCGCAGCAACTTCCAGATTCCCACCACATCAGCCCGGACAAGAACAATTTGCTCTTCTGTTTCTTTCCTACCTTTGAGGAATTATTTGAAACTACCGATGTATGGAAGTTCTAAAACCAGACTTCCCTTCTCATGAATGGGCCAAATCACTGTTTAAAACTGATAGGAACTTCAAAAATCCAATGCTGTTTGCCTTATTAACAGACCTTTAAAACTACAGCGTACAGATACGTAAAGGTGCAATTCTCTCGAAATATCTTAAATGGCACTACAAAGGGGAAACCAAATCCATCTCAAGCAATACAATACTCCCTCATTTCTTAAAAGATTGTCACCTTTAGTTCAAAAAATAAACTAAAAATGACAATCTTTTGAGAAAGGAGAGAGTATCTGTTATCAATCTGCTTCGTTTGCACCTGAGGATGATGCTACTGGTGGCTGTGCAGCAGCATCTTCCGACGTTGTTCCTGCAGTGTCTGCAGAATCAGTCGAACCCGGGACGTCTGGATCGCCGCTTACTTCTTCGTCCCAGTAACTCTCTAGTAACTCCATGACTAACTTGTAGATTCTATCATTGTCTACATCCTGCAGATCTTCCAGTATATCCAAACCTCCGCATTCTAGAATAAACTCTGCATATGGATTTGTCCCTGAATCCTGCCCTTTCTTCCCTGCCTCACCCGCCTGAAGTACATTTTGAAGGCCTTCTAGACATGTATACACTAGGTCAGAATCTTGATACGTTAGGATTCTGCAGAGAGGCTCTAAACATCCCCGGCTCACTAGATACCTGACCATAGATGGTAAAGAGTCATTGCAAAGGACAACGGACAATTTCACGTGCAAATGACTGAAGGTACATTCAGATAACCACAGGCTAGAACATACTGAATTTGATCACTAGAACCACCAGACGCAGCATTTGATAGAGCCCAAGCAGCCTCCTTTCTTATATCAGTATCTGATGCCTTTAGTATGGGAATGAGAGGGCTTATAATGCCTGCATCAATCACTGCCTGTTGTAGGAGTTACGAGTCAATCAATAATAATGACATAATGTGCACACACGATAATGCAATGTATGCAGATACGTATGGTCACATTCAGTTGCATCCACTGGACTGGATGAGAAAACTGCATATTTTATGGGAGATGACAGAGGCTCGGAATGCACTACCTGAATCTGATCCTTGCTGCCAGCAGTGATATTAGAAATAATTAGACAAGCTTGTTTCTTGATGTTCTTTGGATAATTTCGTGTTAGCATCTGGGCTAGGCAATTGAGAATGCCATGCTCTATCAAGATCTGCAGAAATATTTTTGCATTGGTCAGCATCAGTTGCAGATGTTTAGAGCAGAAAATATAATCATTACTGAGACATTTCAACTTCTATCCCCCCCCCCCCCCCCCCCTAACAACTATCATTGATAGGTACATTTGTGGTGCAGGTGTGATGGGCCCCTCAAATAGAAATAGTTCACATCAGACCAAAAAAATGGCACACAAGCTATGATAAGTTTGTGATAGCACTAGGGAAGTTAAAATAAAAGGCACTGTTATAGGATGGTAACAGCTTATAATGTTTATTGGGGATGTCAAATATGCATAAAAACTTCAGTAACAAGATGATAGCTGCTGCTGAACAATCAAAATGTGACTACGGGATATACAAGCTTCATACCAGAAGATCAAAGGTATTTTCTGAAAATAACGAACAGCTCCACGCTCAATTTTCAGGTCATTACATACCAAGTTTTTTTCTAACTGTTGCATTTTACTGTGAATCCAGATTAGTAAAACAAAGAAAAACATAGCTACAGCTAGGCAACCAACCTGCACTTGAGCATCATCTCCAGCAGATATTCTCGCAAGTGCCAAAATGACAGGGAGAAGAACACTAGCTGATGAATGCCTAAAATCAGGACAAAAGGCTGGTTAACTGTTGTGAATATATATGGCAGTTTCATGATGTGTACAACTGGACCAGGAAAATGAACCAGCAACTTACATCAACAGATTTACAAGTTGAGGGCAGGCTCCAGCATCTAGTACATCTTTAATGGCATCATCTGTGCCACTACATATGTAATAAACAGTCCAGCATGCATCTGCCAGTATCTTCTCATCAGCAGAATGAATAAGCTGGTTGATAATTTCCAGTACAGGTTTCACCTGCAATTATCAGCCAGAACAATGCTTTTTAGAAAACCATTTCTTCAAAATTTGACGGGAATATTTCAGCAGACACACGGCAGTGAAAAAAAAAATCTTACTTGCACTTCGGCTGGCAATTTGCTGAAACAAAGGTTTGCCAATGCCCATGTAGCAGTCCTAAGAACTGGAATTCTCATGTCTTCTCTAAATTGAGAAAGTAATGGTGTGACAACACCATGTTCAAGAAGAATGTCTCTGCAGCTAGGCAAGTCAGCAGCTATGTTTCCCAGACACCAGATAGCCTGTTTCCCAAGTCAGATCCAACAACATCACTGATTAAACCATTGCATATATAAAGATTATGATGAAGTTAAAAATTGTTTCACCTGGTGCCTGATGTTAGCGTTTGGTGATCCTAAGAGATCCACTAGCTTTGGAACGGCACCACATTCTGCAACCAGCAGCGTGTAATCAGTTGCAGCTATGTTGGTAAGCACCCAGGCTGCCTCCATCTGCAGAAAGTCCATGAGGTAAGACTATACAAGCGAACAAAGAAAAGGAGGGAAGGATGAAAGTTGAAATAACATACTTGGAGCTGAGGAAGCTCATGTCTTGAAAGAAACTCAGCAAACCTAGGCAGGACATCCGCTCTGATGATTTTTATTACAGTCGAGTTTTTCTCTGCAAGCATAGCTACCGTCAGATAAATATAAAACCCACTGAAAGGAAAGCATTCGCCCCCTGTTTCTAGTACCATCTGAAAGAAGTTTTCTGAACTGGACCGTGGCTTCAAGCTGACTCGTGACGTCATCTGAGCAAACTTTGTCCACCATTTGTGACAGGCCTTCAAGCTAGCTGGATACAAAAGAACAACTAACGCCATTCGAAGCGAAACATAAAAGAGCACAAGGCAATTTTGAGTTGTGCCGAAACACTGGAACAGCAAGCAGGACAGGTAGCGCAGGGGAAACAAAAAAAAAAAAGCACGCACCTCTGACTCGGCGGCATCCCGTGGAGCCGCCGGATCGGTCGGAGAGGAAGGTCCGGGTGGAGGATGAGAGGTGGCTTCGGGAGGAGTGGCAGCGCGCGGCGAGGTCGGCGCTGGAGCGGGTTCGTCGCGGCGGCGCTTGAATAGACCGGCGTCACGTTCAAGACGGCGGAGCGCGAGGAGTCCGTCCTCGCGGCGACGGCGCGAGTGCGTGAAGTCGGCGCGCGGCTTGTAGGTGGCGCGGCGCGCATCGTCCGACGGCCGCCGGGGGGCGCGCGGCATGACGGAGCCCGGGGAGAGAGAGAGGGAGCGGGGACAGGAGGAACTGCTGAGCCGTGTGGTACCTTGGGTTCTGTGTCCATTTGGGCCTTGGGCCACCAGGTGGTACCTCTGGTTCTGTGTTCGTTTGGGCCCAAGCTTGGGCCGGGAGGATAGAGTAGACTATGGACCGGGCCGAGCGTTCCTTCGCTGGGGTGGGGATGCTGAAACGTCGGATCAGACGGCTTCCGATCCGACGCCCTGAGCCGAGACCGTCGTGCGCCGCCCCTAACTCCGGCGAGCCTCGTCTAATGACGTCCACATGGTTGCAGTTTCCGCCGGCGACAATTGCCAGAAGTGCTACCAATGCTAATACTCCTTCCGTCCCGAAAAGTTTGTCGCTTTGTAGTTCATTTTTGAACTACAAAGCGACAAACTTTCCGAGACGGGAGGGAGTAGCTATTAACGGATTTATATCTCTGGGAGATGGACGGATAGAATATTACTGTACTCGTTTGAAGAACTCAAGTAGTGACCATAAAAAACACTGTTAACAATCAACGCTATGCTAGGTTTTTCATTGGGCATCATGGTTCAGTTTGTCCAGATGCGCACAGATCGTGATCATGTGGTCGAGAACTGGAACGACCTGACCAGAACGCCCTGAGCTCCTCAGCGAAGCCCTTCTCTCTGCCTAGGATCACCGTGGAGTGGTCGCGGCCGTGCATGATGCGAGCCTCCGCGCGCGGGAGCTTGGCCTTCAAGTGGCGGCTGCACTCCACCGGAACCACCCGGTCCTCGACTCCGTGGATCAGCTGCACCGGGATGCCGGCGGCCTCGACGGCCTCCAGGTTCCGGTCCTGCAGCCTCGCCCCGCCGCAGATGACGTTGTGCATGGTGTGCCACGCCGAGTGGTGGGTGTGCTTCGTTAGGTCCCTCACCCGGAAATCCACGTCCCTGCACCAACAACAACCGTTCGTCGTTTCAAGTTGCTGTTCATACTTATCTGATGCATGAAACTATGAAATCCCCGACGACGACCCCGAGCGGTGATCACCTGTTTCCTGTGAGGAGCTTGAAGAGCCACTCCCACAACAGGTGGTTCTTGCACAGGACGAAGCAGACCGTCCTCCCGATGTGCTCGTACCACGACATCACCGCCGAACCAAACAGCAACGGCGGCCAGAGCTTCTTCTCCGCCAGCCTGCTCAGGGCCACCTGGCTAGGCGCCCTCTGCTCCTCGCACGGCGGGAAGTACGGCTGCCAGCCAGCCATCAGCGATATTTCAGAAGAACGCAGAGACAGAGAGAGACGAGACCAGAAACGTAGTAGTGTTCTTACTGGTGCGAGCAATGTGATGGATTTGACTCTGCTCGGGTGCCGCGCGGCCAGTGCGAGGGCGATGATGCAGCTCATGGAGTGGCTGACCAGGTGGAACGACTCGACTTTCTTCATCGTCGGCTCCTCCACGAGGAGTAGGCTTCTCTCGATCGCGTCGACGTGGTCTTTCAGCCTGTACAAGCAGTTGCCCGGCTTAGGGCTCCGCCCGAACCCGAGGAGGTCCACCGCGAACAGCCTGCAGTCGTTGAGCGCGGAGGATTCCCGGAACACCGTCTCGGTCCAGAAGGACGACGAGGACGTGAACCCGTGGATGAAGATGGCGTCCTCAGCAGCTTGCGTTCCTCCTCCTCCTGCTGCATCTGCCAAACGTGGGCCTTTGACGACGACGTGGAGCCGGCCGCCGGCCATCCGCCGCCACTCGCCACACGACGCGCACCCGCAGTCCGACCACCGCGGCTCGCACGGCTTCTCCGGCGCCCTCTTGCCGCTGCTCCTCCTCCTCGTGACGACCCGACCCACGAGACCCTCGAGCGCGTCCTTGCAGACGCTCCTCCGCTCGTATAATGTGGGGGAAACCTCCTCCTCGTCGTCGCAGTCGAAGGTCCTGTGGCAGTAGCAGGTCACAGGGCTGTCCTCTAGGATGCCGTCGAGGAATCCGTACACGAAGCAGAGGAGCACGTCGAGGACGTCCAGGAACGCGAAGACGGCGGCGGCGAGCGCCGAGTGGGCCGCTGTTAGCAGCCATGTGGAGGAGCGCGCGAGCGTAGGCATGGTCGCCGTGATGGTGGAAGGACGGGGAAGAGGCGTGGCGGCGAGGGATGGTGGGAGAAATCTGATGGATGCGATGCGGGGCGGAAGTGCTCGTGTTGGGCGTTGCTCCACGTCGTGGGCGTGTGCACGGTGGAGGGAAAAAGGCAGCAAATCTCGCGTCGCGTCGAGCGAATCCTGGCTGCGAGTGCGAGATGCGTGTTCTCTGTGCGTGTGCCTCTTGTCTTCCGAGGACTTGTCGTCTCGTGGTGGGCTGCAGGAGGAAGCCCAAGGATGCTTTGTTCAAAGGCCCAGCCCACGCGATCTACTGCGTCGTGGCCCACACCCACCACCACCACCACCGTCACCGCCCGTCTCCCCGCGCCGGTGACGCAAAATCACCGTCGCCGTCAAAACCAAAACTCCTTCGCCTCCCCGTGCTCTTCCCGCCCACAACCCTAGTCCCCCCCCCCCTCCCCGCGCTCGCCGGCCATGGCGCCGCCGCGCGAGCTGGACCTCTCCGACGAGGTCGAAGGCGAGCAGGACGGAACCACCGACTTCGTCTTCCGCCTCGCCGGCGACCCCATCCCCTTGCTCCCAACCGAATCCCACCCGCTCCCGCTCTTTGACCTCCAGTCCCCTCCCGCCCGCCCGCTCGCCGTTTCCGACCGCCACGCCGCCGTCTTCCTCGCCCACCCCAACGGTATCATCTCACACACTCAATCACTCGCTCAACTAAGACCTGCTCCCTTCTCTATCTCACAAACCAGGGCTTCTAATCCCCTCTCCAGGGTTTATGGCCGTCAGGACGAAGGAGCTGATCGGAGCCAGTAAGGAGGCGCGGGACAAAGGGAAGGCGAGCACTCGCTGCGCGCAGGACTGCTGCGTCGTCGACGTGCCCCTCCCCGGTCTCTCTCTCCTCGCGCTCTCCCGTGACGGCTCCGTGCTAGCCGCCTGCACGGACAGCGAGATCCACTTCTTCTCGTGTGCTTCCCTCCTCGCTCATAAGGTTATTTCATTTTCTTCAGTCCCACTCTCAGCAGTATGTGTATGCGCTAGATTTTAAAGTAGGTTAGCACTGACTTGTTTGTGTGCCTCTGTTAGAGATGGACTAATTGGTGTCTCTTAATAATTATCCTATGCAGGATGTGAATCCATCATCGTCACGTAGCCTTGGACGATCTGGCACCGTCAAAGATTTTAAGTGGTTAAATCATGCCTCCTCAGCATATATTGTGCTCTCGAATGGGGGGTTGCTGTGTCACGGGAGTCTGGGTGAAGGTCTGAAGGATATGTTGGAAAATGTTGATGCTGGTTTGTCCCTTTTCCCATTTTTAATTCTGCTGCATTTAAATTTGAGGCACATACCATCATTTGCTGTTATGAGTTCTGCTGGGATATCCTTAAAAGTGGCCTATACCATCCTGGCATCCTGCTAAGACCACTCTCAATCCATGCTATCGTATTGCTAAAGCCTTAATCGAAGAATGCCACATTGACAAGAGAGCAACAAAATGCTTTGTTGATGCAACTTCCTCAATGCATGATATTGCATTGTTCTAACCTAGGCTTACAAAATCATTTTAGTTCTACATATGTTATGGACTTGCAGATAACTACACATTCGACACAATTTCCAACTCTATATTGTGTCCAAAGCTGTATCTAGTGGAAGATACAACTTCCTTTCCCCTCTTTTAACACCATGCCATGTCATCAGAAACTACTGTGTGGCACCTAATAAACATGCATGATACTACTCATTGGGAGTCGTCAAATATTCACACTTGGTGATGCTGCTATTTGTCCTATGATGATTTTGTAGTTTAATGATGCTGTAGTTTCCATTTGTTATGTCATAGTTACATGCATGTCAAGGGCCATGATACGTCCAATACTTTTAGATGCTACATTTCAAGGATCAAACATAATTATCCAAAACATTATATTCATCTTGTAAGCATTGTTCTCCATTAACCATCACTAAACACTAATGCAATGTTATAAGACATATTCAATGTTAACCAGCACTATCTTGGTCCTCAATCTGAAGCCAGCTATGTCTTCGATATGTGTGTAGTTGACTGCTCGAAGGAAGGAAACCATATTGTTGTTGCAAGGAAGAGTAAACTTACTATATTATCATCAGATTTTAAGGAAATATGCTGCATGCCTCTCTCGTTCCAGTTATGGTCTGATGAAAGTGATTCAGAGGACACTGCCATCAAAGGTCACTGCACGTAACTTTATTGTTTTTGTCTATATTGCAATCCCCAGATACCAAATGAAGTGCTCCAATTTTCATAGTAATGTTATTTCCTGAACAGTATTCTTTCCCTACTGTTATTGAACTGTTGAGTTAGAGGGTATAGTGATCAGTTATGACACTAATACATTGGGAGCCAAGTAGGCATTGTTTTGGTTTCTTGTTGATGTTATGCTATTTATATTTTGACCAGTGGATTCTGTTAGCTGGGTTCGTGATGATAGTATTGTTATCGGTTGTGTTCGGTTGAAGGATGACAATGAAGAGGGCTATCTTGTTCAAGTTATAAAGAGTAAAGAAAACTTGTTTCTTGAGGTTAGTTTGTTTACTTATTCTGGCTGCCTTCACACATTGTCTTCATATTGTATCATGTGTTTTCTCTAGTACAGGTTGTCCGCAAAATTTATTTTAGGAACATGCTTCTACAAAAGCCACTTTCAAATAGTCAGAAATATATTTCTGAGAATCTGAGTTTGATTGGGTCACTGTCATGACAGTGCACATATGTTGCAGCAAATGGGAAATCATGTTCAAAGGAGATCATTTGAATGTACAAAATTAAGAGGAAAAATAACTCCTAATATTGGTTGATAATTGAATTTTATTTTCTTTATTGTTTATAGTACTGATTGGTTGAACTAAATACTGTTACTTTTATTCCCTAGAGCTCAAGCAAGCCAGTTGTCTATACCTATGTGGATTTTTTCAATGGCATCATGGATGATATTTTACCATCTGGAGTTGGACCTAATCTACTATTGGATTATCTGCGTTGCTGGTATGTAGACTTAGGTCTTGAAAAGCTTTAACTTTTACTGTAAATACAGTTGGAGAGGCTCCTGCCGCCCTAATTTTATTAAAGCTAAAAATAATTACAATAACAGATATAAATGAAAAAAGAAACTACTGAAAGAAGAATTCAAAAGTTAAGAGGGATGGCTTAAATAAAAAAACTTGTGAATATGTGTCTAGCGTTGTTGGCTTGTATCTTGGTAGGCTGTTATTTTGTATGGGCTTTTACCATACTTGGTACATAAAAAGATCTGTTTGTGTGGATCAGTCGTGTGATCCAGCAACATTTATACATCATATACTTGTTTCGTTGACTCCTACTAGGGAATTGATCCCAGGAAGGACATTACACTAAACACTCATTTCGATGAAACTGATCTGATTCTTGGCCATTATATAGAATTTTCATGGGTGAGGTTAATGATTTGTGCTAAAGATTAGGTAGACATGAAGTGACAAAAATATTAACATTGTGTTGAAGTGTTAACCTATCTTGCAGAATGTACCAAGCTCCGCGTTTCTATATTAACATGAAAGACACCAAGGCTTTGTTTTCTACTTTACCCACTTTAGTGCACATGGATGATTCCTGCCCATCCTATATAGTATATACTGCACCTGATGGGTCCTGTTAATTTAGTAATATTATGCCAATAATGTAGTCTTCACCATCAAGTCGCCTGATTAAATTTATGCATATTACAAATGTACTATTATAAAGTCTCTTTTATCACTTTATTATGTCAACTATAAGGTTCCTGTGGTAATAATTAATAGTAGACACTAATAGGAGTCTTCTCTTACCTTGACCCCGCTTTCTTAATCTGCATGAAAAATACAACGGGGCCTTGTATATGAAGCTGAGGAAATAATCTTTTAGCGCTTTTATACTCTGGCCGCTAGTTTTGCGTCAGCCCTAGGATTTTGGTATCACTAATTCTTCAGGAGAAAAGGGGTGTTAGGTTAGTTGAGGTCTGCCTCTTTTCTAGCCTTTGTCTGCTCTACAACTCTATATTATATTTGCTTTTTAGGTTCTGTTTGCATTTCTTTTGTCTTACTGAAACAATTTAACATATATGCTATGATTTTCATAAATGAATAGGGATCTCATGGTCGCTTCTAATAAAAAGAGCATTGATGAGCACATTGCCCTTCTGAAGTGGCCGTCCACACCTGATGACGAAGAAACTGTTATATATCTTGAAATGTTGGAGGATAAATACAGTCCTCGGATAGATTTGCAAGGTAAGTTGTCCACATAAAGCTGCGACTTAGAAATCCTTGTGGTTCTCTTTGGAAATGATTTCTAAAGTCTATTGGTTTTCTTCTACTCTAATTGGATTTTAGAGAATGGTGATGACAATGTTATACTGGGGTTTGGTGTCGAGAATGTTTCGTTATTTCAGAAGATCACTGTAACCGTTGGACCTGAACAAAAAGAGGTCACTCCTCAACATATTCTTCTTTGTTTGACTGTTGAAGGGAAATTAGTTATATATTATCTTGCAAGGTAAGCATTGTTTAGTGATGGCTGTACAAATTTATGATAATATGTGGCTATTATAACTCTTAAATACTGATTTTTTGTCAGGGGAAACATTTTGTGCATTGACACATGTTTTATATTCCAGGATTTCAGACCCTCCTGATTTACCTCACACAACTCTCTCTACCGTTGAAGATAGCTATGGTGAAAAACCTATTTCACTTCCAGCTCTATCTGAAAAGGAGTTGACTCCAAGTGTCACAACATCCCTATCTAAGAGTACTCCTGCAGAACATGGCCCAGAACACTCTAGTGCACAAAAAGGTAAAAAGATGTTGCACAATAGCTTCTAGATGCATGATGATAGTTTAATTTATCTGCTTTCTGAAGTGCTTGAAATGTAACATCCTGTTCTATCCTTGTCTGTATATCCATGCAGGCAGCAACCATCAGGAATCAGTGGATGTTAAAAGCAGTTTCTCATTTTTGGAAAACCGGGGAACGTTTGGCTCTTCGTTGTTTACTTCTTCTGATTCTTCTGATAAGAAACCATTTAATACCAAACAAGTGAATGTGACTCCCCTGCTCACTGTTGCGCCTAGCTTAGCACCAACAGGAAGCACAAAACCTGCAATATCTTTCAGCTTTTCTACTGTCAATAGTGCAGGCACGGATCCAAAGGGAAGCAAGGTATCTAGTGCTTTACCTTCTTCCTCACAACCAAGCAGCAGCAGCGGTTTTGGAAACAGCCAATTGGTGAAAGGAGGTCTGCATTTAGCCCAATCAGTGGAAGCACTTGGTGGATCTCAAAACTCCAACAAAGATAATGGTGGTGTTAGTTTCAAACCATCGTTGTTCAACTCCAGTGGATCTGATCCAGTTAATAACAGAGAAAATAATGAAACTGGCCTTGGAAGTCACTCGGTGCATGCCAGCTACACCACCGATAGGAAAGTATTTGGTGCTTCAGTTGGCTTAAGTTCTGAACCATCGCTATCAACAGCTCCGGCGAAACCTTCCCCAGTTGGACCTTCCTCCAGTGGGTTTCTGGCAGGAACTTCGGAAACACTTCTATCAACGCGTGGATCACCTCTGTTACAACAACCTGTTGGCAAATCACATAATAGCAGGACACCCACATCACTTGACAATTCTAGAAATTCCAAGATGGACACAACGTTTAATTCTGAACAGGACTTGGCTAAAAAGTTCTATAGCGTAAGACCGATGGACATGTTTAATTATTAATTTATTCCTCTGCCCTGCTCTGACCTGATTGCCGTGTCTTATGTCTTTTCTGATCCATCGTGTTCTGCACATCAATTATCTTTTATAGTAGGCAACAGCTAGAATGCAATATGAGCTATGGTGTAATCGTGCAATCAACAATCTCTAACAATTGGATCTGCATCCTACGATTGTTCAATTTTTTACTGAACCCTCTCCACCTGAGCACTTAACCTCCCCCACCTGAGTGGGGGGTTAAGTAAAAAAAATTAAACAATCGTAGGATACAGATCCAATAGCTGAGAGTGATTGATTGCACGCTTGCACAACATCTCAGATTGCATTCTAGTCGCTGCCTTTATAGTATCCTAAATATCATGTTTACTACAATGCTTCTTTTTATAATATCCTAAAAGGCGGTGCATTCTGTTTCATAAGATCTAAAGTAAATATGGACCTGTATAATTCTGATCATACAATCTTTCCAGGTTCTCAGATCTTTGTCGTTAGAGTGATTAGTGGATTTAATGTCTTATATACCCTTGGAATTTGTTTTGTTTTTCCTCTTTACCTACCATGAACATTGCTGGGATTAGATGTAGGAACCATATTATCATCAAGGCAAGTAATTTTTTTTTGAAAAAATGATGTATTTGTTGCCTCATGGAACATCTTTGGTCACTAGATCTTTTGTACTTCATTTAACAGATAAACGAGATGACGAAGGAGTTAGATGCCCTACTATCATACATAGGAAAGGATGGTGGTTTCAGAGATGCCTGCATAACCTTCCAGCAAGGTCCTCTTTCTATGTTTGAGGATGGCTTGCAAAACTGTTTGGAGTTGCTGCAAATCTTAAAGGTCACATAACTGCAAGCGGTCCAACCCATACTGCTTCAATTTTCCGTTTGCAATGTTGTCTGTTCCGCCTCAAAATTTATTACTAAATGTGTTCTTATTCGAATCTTCAGAGCAAAGTAGAGGGAGGGTGTTCAAAAGTTGAAGATCTGAGAAATAAAATGTTTCAAGGTAGGTGCATTATTTGCAATTTGTTGACCTTACTAGGTAAAACCATCTGCATGATTTGTTAGATAAACATTGTCACTGTTGTTTTTTGGTTGTTTGTAGTATATATTAGATCTGTTTGCACATGGTTTGGAGATATGTTTGATTGTTTGTAGAAAGAGGAGGGATTATACTTGATAAACCAGGTTTATTTTCAAGTGAAAAGCTAGTTTTCTCAAAAAAGAAAAGAAAATGTGTTTCATTTCTTAAAACTTTCCACCGGATTTTACATTCCATTATTGTTAAATGTGTACCAACATGTTCAATGACCTTACTCTGTTTCCTCAGTTTCTGCTAGGCTAACTTACATGAAAGGAATTGTCAGTCAATCTTCAGATGCTCAATACTGGGATATATGGGACCGCCAAAAATTGAGTCCAGAATTTGAAGTTAAGAGGCAAAATATTCTCAAGGCTAACCAGGTATCAGTGACCTAACTGCTTTCATTGCCTTTTTTTTCAAGTCACAACAGTGTACTAATAATATGCTCTTATATTATACAGAATTTAACAAATCAACTGGTCGAGCTGGAGAGACACTTCAATAATCTGGAGATGAACAAATTTGGTGAAACAGGAAGAGTGGCTTCCAGTCGCAGACCTGTTTATTCTAACAAGTCAAGATCTAGGTATTGAACTGAGCATCACACTATGAATTTCACATGCATTTAGTTGATTCATCAAATGAATATTAAAAAACATGGACAAAAGTGGGATCTCACTTTGCTAGCCATTTTCTACTGCAATCCCGTCATCTGAGTAACTAGATTGACTGTTTTTGTAGTCATTAGATTATATTGGTGAAAACTGAAAAAGTACTTTTTCGCTTTTTAGTTGTGTGGTAGCCTCTGGCACTGGGTAGGTCCAGTTGTCTATAGCATACCTCAAACTCTGTGGAATTGTGTAGTCTACTGTGTGATTTCTTGCTAATATCAAAGCTTGCTTTCAAAAAATTGTTTCCAAGCTTGTGCTATTAGCCTATTACCCTACAAGTTACAACCATATCCGTATGTTGTGCTTCCATTCGCTTCTGTTATTTTTGTCTTTATAATCAATGCATGTGATATTTACCTGATCCATAGTTTTTTACTTTTGCAGTCAGACACAATTATCAAGTGTGTATAATGCTCTGAACTCGCAATTAGCAGCAGCTGAGCAACTATCTGAATGTCTCTCAAAACAGATATCTGTGCTAAATATAGGTTCTCCCTCGACAAAGCGAGGGGCAGTGACCAAAGAGTTGTTTGATTCAATTGGTCTGTCCCACACAGCTGATGCAACCAAACTTTTAGGTGGTACTCCTAAGTCAGTTAAAAGGTTTCCATCAGTTAATGAGAATGCAAAAGTCATATTAGGGCCTCCCAAGAGTACTGAGCCTGAGACTGCACGAAGGAGGAGAGAGTCACTTGATATGGTAAATTATTGAACCTGGACCAGAAACATATGTTGTTGTTGTCAGTATTATTTACCCTTTTCTGTGTGTTTTTCCTCTTCCTCTTTTCCTGTCCTCTTTCTGTGCCCCTTTCCTTTCTGTCTTTTTTTGTTTGTCTTTTTGTTTTGGGTCACGTGGGTTTCATATCTAGCCTACCCGAACTTGCTTCGGACTAAAAGGCTTTGTTGTTGTTGTTGTTGTTAATATTATTATTATTTGGTAACATGCGCAGCTTGAAGTAAAATTGTGGGCCTTTATTTCCAATTACAATTACAACCCGTCTTTCTTGTGAGTTTGATGTTTTTTTTTTCCATTTTGATGTATGCTTATCACATTTTCTTGTTCTCCATTTGGTGGATTGGCAACGAATGTTAACTACAGAATATTTATCCATTCCGTGTCCCTTTCCTTTCTGTCTTCCTTCTTTTTTGTCTTTTTGTTTTGGGTCCTGAGGGTTTCATATCTAGCCTACCCAAACTTGATTGGGACTAAAAGGCTTTGGTGTTGTTGTTGTTGTTAGTATTATTATTATTTGGTAGCATGTGCAGCTTGAAATAAAATTGTGGGTCTTTATTTTCAATTACAATTACACCGTCTTTCCTGTGACTTTGATGTTTTTTTTTCATTTTGATGTATGCTTATCATATTTTCTTGTTCTCCATTTGGTGGATTGCCAAAGAATGTTAACTACAGAATATTTATCCATATTTCAGAGCCTGGCTAGTTTGGAACCTCAGAAGACAACTGTTAAAAGAATAGCACAGCAACAGCGCCTCAAAATCAGCAGTGATCTGCCATTCAGGTCAAACAAGAAAATTTTTGATTCTCAAATTGCTGCTATGTCCCAGAAGAAGTCTAGCCCGACTTCATCAGTAGTAGAATCATATGTAAGCAGACTGCATTCTTCGAATGAAGGTAAGATTTTACACTTGGAATTCTATATGGTTTTTAGTACTAAGATCATGATTATGTCACTATCATTTGGTTACAATGTTTCTGTTTTTTTTTCTGTTGACAATTTAGGTGTAAAAGCAAAACCATCAGGAACCCAACAGAATTCACTGTTCAAATGGGTAAAAGAATCGACAGGTCCATCTCAAGGTTCAGAACAGAAGCATTTTGAGTTACCAGGGCAAACAGAAGGTGTTGTTCAATATTCAAAACTGGCACCATCTTCACCAGCATCATTCAGTAATGCACATAAGGGTGCACGGGATAGTGTTAATCCATCCGATGTTGCATCCTTTGGAACACATACTGTTCCTAAGTCAAATAGTTTGACCTTCAAAACCACGATAACACCTAAAAGCAATGCCAACACACAGCCAAATATATCTTCTATGGCAACTGCAAAAACTTCTCAGAGTCCACTGTCTGTGAGAACTCTAGCTGGCGAGTCTGGAGATGCATATACCTTAACTATGAAGAACAGGAAGGATGATCAGGCAACTACATCATTGGGAAATACAAATGAATCTGGTGTTTTCCCACGAAACAAGAGTGACATATTTAGAGATCCTAGTAAATCATCTTTTACTCCTCAACATTCAAAGTCTGTTTTACCACATGAGAAAACTGGTCAACTTAGTGGTGTTAGTGATACTACGCAGAACACTGTGAAAGATACACCCCAGGTGGCACCTCAATCTCTTTCGTTCTCACCCGCACCTGTGACACAATACTCTTCACAATCCGTAAAGCAGAGTCTTTCCTCATCAGCCACATCAACCTCATCAGCTATGCAAGCATCGGAGGTGAAGACTTCAGGTGTTTTGTCTCCAACAGTTTCTTCAATTCTTCCTCCGCAGAAATTTGTTCTGAATGTTTCTCCGTCAGTGCCTGTGACTGTATCTAGCTCCCTACCATCAATCCCAACACCTGTTAAGGATTCATCAACTGTCTTGAATAAAAATGAGTCCAAACCTTATGTGGTTACATCGGAGGTAACCAATACCACAGTTTCTGCATGTATCACCTCAGTCATATCAGCCGATGAAAGCAAATCTTTGTTATCTCCTGCATCTGGTGCCAGCTTGCCTTCTACTCCAGTCTCTGCCTCTAAAATGGTGCCAACAGCAGCAGAGTCAGTTGTCACTTCTACAGGAAAAGACATAAGACCAATCAACCTCTCAACTGATGAAGATGATATGGAAGAGGAAGCTCCTTCTGCAAGTGCTGATCTCAACTTAGGAGCCCTTGGTGGGTTCGGTCTTGGGTCTCAACCTTCTTCAACTCCTCAAAAACCCAATCCTTTTGGGAGCTCATTTGGTACATCTGACAATAAAAGTTCAGGCACACCATTTACTTTGACGACCAGTCCGGGACAAATTTTCCGGCCAGCATCACTGAGCATTCCTTCAGCACAGCCAACTCAGACACCTCAGTCAACTAGCTCTAGTGCCTTTTCTAGTGCGTTCTCAAGTGGGCTTACTGGATTTGGACAACCTGCTCAAATTGGATCTGGCCAGCAGTCGGGATTCGGGAAACCTGCACAAATTGGTGCTGGTCAGCAAGCAGCATTTGGGCAGCCAGCACAAATTCAGTCCGGTTTTGGTCAACCAGGACAAATTGGATCCGGGCAACCTTTGGGATTTGGGCAGCCTGCTCAAATTGGTACTGCCCAGCAACCAGGTTTTGGGCAGCCTGCACAGTTTGGTTCTCAACAGGCACTTGGATCAGTGCTGGGTTCTTTTGGACAATCACGCCAGTTAGGAAGTGTAGGTGCAGGAGGATTTGGTGGATTTGCTAGTGCTTCTACATCTGGGGGCTTTGCTTCTTCCAGTAATACTGGATTTGCTGGCGCTGCAGCAGGTGGGGGCTTTTCTGCAGCCGCTCCACCTGGTGGTGGTTTTGCGTCTGCCGCTACAGGTGGAGGCTTTGCTGCTCTTGCCTCGAAAAGTGGAGGTTTTTCGGCAGCAGCTTCATCTGGTGGTGGTTTTGCCGCAGCAGCTTCATCTGGTGGTGGTTTTGGCAGTGCTGCCCAGGGTGCTGGCTTAGGCAGTGGTGAGACCCTGAACCTTTGCTCTATTTTGAATAAGTACATTTTCAAGGAAGTTTTGGATAAAAATAAGTACATTTTCATGGAAGTTTTGGATAAAAACTGATGCATGATTATGTCTAACTGTATGTTTTGTGTACGCCTTTATATGTACATCACTAGGGCACTGCTATAGTGTTATCATCGATTCTTGATAGCTAACACAGTTTTGTTGATTGAAAAAGGTGGATTCGGAGGGTTTGGTGGTAATCAAGGCACTGGTTTCTCGGCATTTGGGGCGAGTGGACCTGGACGACCGCCAGCTGATTTTTTGACACAGATGAGAAAGTAGGTTCCAGGTGCCCCCTGAGCCCGTGCTCAGCAAAGATTCAAAAGATGTGTTCTATTGGAAGAGTATCCTCACACTTTCTGTGGTTTTGCTTGTAGAGCGTGCACCAAATTATTAGGTTCATAAGTAAGTTCCAAGCTTGTGTTTGGTTGTATAAGAATGAAATTGTCAATTGTTTCTCTTAATCATTCTCTTATGCTAATCTTTCAGTGCAGGGGCTAATGGCTATGGCATGGATTATTTACTCAACAGACTTCAGTACTTCACAATCAAACCTTCCCTGAAATGAGGATCCTCTCTGAAGAAATCTTTAGCAGATTTGTACTTGATGCTTACTGTTCTGTATGGTTAATCTTTTCCTGTGCCTGCTATAGGCTCTGGGTTTCTCATGCATGATTCGTAATGAAAACTACTCCCTCTGTTGTTAAAAAGCTTGTCGATTGTCGTTTTGTAGTTCATTTTTGAATTACAAAGCGACAATCTTTTAGGGATGGAAGAATTAGTTTTCATTACGAATCATGCGTGTACAAACCCAGAGCTTTTTAATACTGCATTGCGATTAGTTGGAATGCCCCAAACTTTTATTCCATCGTGCTGTCTTTTTTATATCAACATCCCAGTACTGAAGTCGTAAAGCCCTTTTTATTCGGTATGTTCTTTGTGGATGTGACAAGTGACTCAGTGCAGCGAACTGCGTGCTCCATGCATGCGTTCTTCATCATACTCCACCAGCCTGAGCCTGTGGAATCAAAGCGCAACTGAAATGAACCTTTTTTGGCCTTGAGCACCTCAGCCAGCAAATAGAAAAATGCCTCTTGTTCAGTGCGATTGCAGATACTTCATGCTGTTCCAGCAAAGACACTGTTTGTCTTTAGCCCAAAAGGCTGAGCACTACATCACTCTCCACCTCTGTTATAGCACTCCATGCCTTAACTTCCTTTTAAAAATCACTACTAGCGGAGCAGAAATCAAAAAGTGTGCAAGTATAACCAGGAAATGTGAGATCATTTTACTTTTGATGCAAATACGCCAATCATTTTAGTTTCCTTCACCAAAAAAATGGAAATAAAGGTACTCTGGTGAGTCCACAGATTAAATATATGTACTCTAGCTAGTGATCGCAACGAGGCAGTCTGCTCCAACAATTGGTCAATCGGTCGGCAGATCCAAGGTTCCAAACCCCACGCGCGCGTCGAAACACGACCGAGACGACCCATGGATGCCTGCCTGTGCCTGGAGAAAAGGCAGGCCAGACACGCGGTGTCCTTGTTTTGGTCGGCGAAGGCGGTGAGCTCGCCACTTGCGATCCCAGTGCTTTCCACACGTCCTCCCGTCCCGGCCCCGCCCTGTGTGCTGAGGTGAGGACGGCCGAAAATCCAACGCAGATGATGTTTCAAATGATAAGACATACAGTACATGATGATCGTTTACATATAGAAGAAGATGTGATACATGATTATATGTTGCTGCTATTTATTTACAACGCAAATGATCGTTTACATGATGCACTATACAAGCATCTGCTTAAATGTATCACGCATGCTTAATCGCTCTCCTCAATCGCACACGTTTCCATGTCAGACACACTCTCATCTGCTAATAGATAACTTGCTGCAGTCTGAACCCCATATGCCAGCAGCTACGTACCAAAGCTCTACCTGCTTGCTTGCTGCGACTTACATGTCGTAGGCATCTCCAAATATCATCCAAGGTCGTAACACCGATAGCTCAATATAATGTCCATATCATCTAGCCCCTCGTGACCTGTCGGTCAGGAAACATGCATGTAGCAACAAATTAGTTATTCATCCATGCAAGTCGCGCGCAAATATATGATGAATCGAAACGCATGATCAGCTGGTGTGGTGCATTTCAATTATTTGAGCTAGCTAGCTGCGGATGTAAATCATTAAGCATCAAATTTGATTGATACCACTGCTGATGCATGCATGCATGTGTCCTGAAGAAGAATGCGGTGATGCATGCTTACTGAAAAGAAAAGGGGGGGAGCAAATTAGCCAAGCAAGTAGTACAGAACTGACCAAAAAGTAGCTCTCTCCCATCTGCAGGCTCTGCATGAGGATGCCGTACTCGTTGACGGGGAGGATGCCACCGGTGGAGTGGACCAGCATCACGTCCTGCCCGAACATTGATCGCAGGTCGATGGGACCTCGTGGCACCTCCGTCGCGACGCCATTGATGAACACCGTGATGCTCGCTGCGTGCATGCATTCATGCATCATGAGAACTTTTTTTGTTCTGCCTTCGATACTCAAAGTATGAATTGGTGATCATATATAGTGTTCAATATTGTTGCATGCATGGGATAAACATGTTATTTGTTGAGATGTGTACTACTAGTATATTGCATGCACGCATGCGTTAGACACTTAATTAAACTATACTCGCTAACTCGCATCAGTACATAGATAACATTATCAGTCTTGTCTGAATTAGGAGCTTAATTACCCGGCAAAGAAAGCTGAGTACAGGAACTTTTGTCTCTTCTTTCTCCTCTGTGTTGTTATTGATTGTTCCCAATTAGACCAAAGGGAAAGAGTAAAATAAAGAAGACATGAGCTCTGCTTGTATAGCGTAGAATGAAGCTACAGGACACTATATTGATCTTGTGTATGAGAAATAGCAGTGAATTAAAGTTGAAGGGTTAATTAACCCGAGAAAGAAGGTCACACCTAATCGATGGATTGATTCGTTCTGCTAGTTTGAGTTTAATTATGCATCAAATTAAGCCACGAGCTAGGCTAGCATCGTAACAACGAAAAGAAAAGGGATAAGCAGTCATGTGCATCGATGATCTACAGAGAACGGCAGGACTTGCATGCATGGCATGCCGCTCACCTGGCTGGCACGAGTAGTAGAGCTGCTGCTGCTGCTGCGCGACGGCCGCCGAGGACGACGAGCCGGAAGATCTACCGCCATCCACGTAACCCATCTGCCGCGGGATGGCGAACAGATCGTCGCTGCCTCCGCAGCTGTCCAGATCCCCCATCATCCCCGCGGAGGGCGGCCACGACGCGGACGCCGACGAGCCGTAAGCCGCGCCGTGCGCGTACACCCCCAGCAGCGACGACGAGGCCGCGTCGCCGGCGTGGCCTGGCGCGAGGCCGCCGCTCGTGGGGGGCGACCCCGACGAGGACGAGGAGGCGGCCGCGGCCGCCGCCTGCATCTGGCGCTGGCGGCGGCGGGAGCGGGAGCGGCGGTTCTGGAACCAGTAGAAGACGTTGGCGTCGCCGACGGCGCCGAAGCGCTCGAGGAGCTTGCGGATGCGGACGGTCTCGTCCTTGGGCGGGTTGACCATGCCGCTGTTGAAGATGGACTCCAGGATCAGTATCTGCTCCGGCTTGGGCGTCCACCGCGAGCGCACAGGCTCCGCCACCGCCGCCTGCCGATCCGGGCTCATGCCGCCTTCCATCGATCGGTATGCTCGTGCAGGCCGGGAGCTAGTAGCTGTGTGTGCGCGGTTTGGTCTGTGTGGCCGGAAGCACTAGTTACGCATCAACAAGGAGACTGACTAGAAGAGCTAGCTAATGTGATTGCACTGCGAGTGGGCGGTCGTACTTATAGGAGAATGTCCTTGGGTGAGAGGAAATTTTTAGTCATCCTATCTAAGGTGCAACATGTTGGCTCTCTTTTTTCGTTTGGTTCCCTAAAAGAACTTTGTCCTTGAAAGAATATATCACAACTAAACATGCATGATCGACGAGGTTATTACTTGGCATATGCAGACTGTTTAGATGACTAATTGGCTGCTTTTTGGACGGTTGCTGCATCATGAGGAGGAGAAGGAGGAGGCTCATGTGAGGTGTCACTCTCCCGAAGGTTATATCACTATATAAATATTCGCAAGAAAATGGATAGCATATATTTCAATGATAGGATATGCAGTGTTGAAGTTTTCAAACGTTCTCATGCATGCTTCCTCCGATTTTCTTTTTATACGTACTCCCTCCTTTCTTAAAAGATTGTCACCTTCTAGTACAAAAATGAACTAGAAGGTGACAATCTTTTGAGAAAGGAGGGAGTATATGTTGAGGGAGATAAGGTCACCTCTCCCGATGTTAACAAATAAAATCGGAAGGTAGCTGCTTTTTTCAGGTGCTGTAGCGGCCGTTCGTGGCACTGATATGCAGCTCAATAAGCTTCTCTAAACGGAGTATTGTACGTATTTCTTACGTATACGAGCATTGCATTGACCATAATTAATGAGCATGAAAGATTAGGTTGGTCACCGATCAAACAGTGGGTTGCGTCACAACTTGCTGGACATCAAAGAGCACACTAACCACGACGGGGAGATGCGTGTACTGATGTGATATACCCGGGCGTGCCTGCCGGAGCATGCGTAGCAAGTTACTCCCTCCTTTCCTCTTTCCTAACTAATTGACGTTTAGGACATGATTCTTAGTTCAAAATGAATTAAAAATTATGTCCTAAACGTTAATTAATTAAGGAAGGAGAGAGTACCACGTACGAGGACGAGTAAGTCAGTATCGGATCGGAATTCCACTGTCTCTGTCTGACATAATTCCTTGCTTACTTGGTTAAGTTCGTGCCACGGAGCACAGTGCAGGTCCAAGATGCATGTACAGTAGAATCATATAGTAGAGCAGGCAGAGGCAGGTCCAAATAAAATCACATGCATGTGCTGGTACAAGGAAGAGGGAGAGGGGGGAACACAGGTGCCCCCACAGGTCGGCTTCCATTGACCTGCTTTGGCCGCTCGCTCGCCGGGGAGAGGGAGAGGCAGGGGGCGCCGCTTCAGACCTTGGACGCGTGCGCGCTGGTCACTGTTCACGTGGTAGTTGAGGTCGATATATCGCGCGCTCTTTCTCTTCTTCTTAATTTTGGCCGGAGATCGATCGAAGGGGGGCGGCGCGGCCGGAGTGAAGGTACTGGCATTCGTAGCTAGCCCGGCGGCGGCCGCCTGCTCGTCTCCCTCACTCCCTGTGACATGTGCTTCCAAAATGCTGTACTGTACTGTACTGTAGTACTGTATAGCATCAATCAACAGCTAGCGTTCCTCTGCTCCATCGTCATCGTCAGGCCTGCTCTGCCAGTTCCATCCCGGTCCCGTCTCCTTGACACATGAATATCCACCTACTTACGACGCCACGCCTCTGAAACGTCGCACGTACTGCTGCTGCCTCTGCCTGCGTTCGTAGTCGTAGTTGGAAGCAGCAGCTCACCAGGGATTGAACGCATGTCCGTCCATGTCGCCGACCGCCTCCGCTGATAGATTCTCCGAATTTTTTTTATCCGCGCGCGCACGTCCGCTTAGATAGATCAAGTCGTGTGGACGCTAGACTCGTATGCTGCAGGCGATGACGAGGGAATCTGCAGCTGCATGCGACCTGATGAAGCAAGCCAAGTGGGATCTGCCTGCCGTCTCGATCGCCTCAGGAGTCAGAGGACTCGAGAGGAGGAGAAACATCATCCGTTACATACCCTCTGTGTTACTTACTCTCTCCGTTTGAAAAGATTTGTCGCTTTATATTTCAAAAATGAACTACAAAATGATAATAAGATTTTTGAGACGGAAGGAGTGCATCAGACAATGGAAATTCAGATGACCCAAGCGACAATGCGTACCCGCATCCATCACCAGCTGAGGAACGACAACGGCGACGCGGCAGGGGCCAGGCAGGGTAGCTAGCCGAGCTAGGCATCACCTGCTCTGCTCTGCCGTTGCCGGCTCCCCCATCTCGGCGGTTCTGCCCATCGCGTCATCTGATCTGACATGCGGTTCCCTCCATGCATTCATGCATGATGCATGCTGTCTGTTCTGTTCTCATGGCCAAAAAATAAGTTACTGCCGATCAATTGATCGATCGGCGAATGCAGTCGTGTTCGTATGGCGCTAGCTGTCGATTCTTCTTCCACCATGAACGCATATCATAGACATGCAAACGGCAATTTGCAGCAAAATAATTCTTCTAATCATTGTGCACTTACTCCTCCGTGCTCTGTTTCAAAAAGGTTACCGTTTTATAATTTATTTTTGAACTATAAACGACAAACTTTTTAAAACAGAGAGAGTATAGCCCTCATCGAAACAACTCGCGCGATGGTTACGTACTGATCCGTTCCCTTCACCAAGTATACCAATGTTTGCCATAGTTAGTACGTAATACGTGTCAGCCGGTGGATGGCCGGCCGGGCAGTCTAAAGTAGCGGCGCCCGCCGGCGAAATCCACCACATCACGTCGGCCGGGGCTGAGATGGATTTCGGCGGTGAGTGGAGTGGAGCGGACAGACAGGCCGACAGCGGCCGGAAAGGCCATCTCCAGCAGCCACGGCTACTTGCACATCATCTCCGCCAAACCAATCATGCACACCTGCCTAACGCCTCATCTTTTTTCCAACTACTTTATCTTGTTTAAAGAAAAATAACATCTTTTTTTGCAACTGCTAGTTCAAGCAGTACAAGTTACTCCACAGATTAGTGGATAATGTACTTACTCTTGCAGTAATCATTTCACCATGACCTACCTTGGAAATTAACAAGGGCACTACTATGTGAATCAAAATGATGGCAGTGTCTGCATTTGTTTGTGGTTCTTTGTTCACATGGAACGTTGACAGTCCTACATTAATCTTCAGCAAATAAGTATGCCCACAAATTAAGAACAACTAGCACGCACCCCTAGATTTCTGGTCTTTTACAGTACTGCCCTTTATTAGATTCTGGGTTTGAAGTTTGAACAGCTAGAGATAGATAGATTAGCTGAACATGAACAACTGCGTTGAAAAGCTACAAACCATCTTTTGGTTATCATTTGTTTGTTCTTGTTTCTCAAAAAAAAAAAAAAAGGCTTTACACATCAGATTTGTCCCTGTGCTCTGCAAAAGCCCGCCACCATCGTGCTTAATCAAATAGATAGACTCGGTCAAATGCATTGTATCTTCTCCAAAGTTTTTTTTTCAGCTGCCACTGTATATATAAAATTAAGACCAATAATTGAACGGAGAATAATACTGTATAATTTCATGTCAACCGATCGATCGGTGCTCTCGCTCTCGCGGTGGCCGCGCGCAGCTGTGATAGCCTGGGTACGTGTTGCCGACATAGCGTAGCACCACGCACGGCACGGCGTGGCATGCTCCCCATCAAGCGCACGAGCTCTCTGCACGAAGCGCGCGTCCCAGTGCTTGTCCGCTAGTAGTAGCTTGGATGGCGGGCACACGGCCTTAATTGCGCAGAGCCTGGCCGCGCGGTGCCTGCTGTGGCCGAGCTTTTCGACGACGCCCTGACGTGGAGACGGCCGACGATGGCGCGCATGGCAACTGAACTGACTAGTACGTGATCCAAGCCAGGTAGATCGCCATGGTCCGGGTCGACGTACGTGCGGAGACTCCGATGTGCTGCGTGGCCGACGACGCTAATTAAGCGGCGACATGGTGACTAGGATCCTTCGCAAACTACTGTACTAGATAAAGCAGGAGTACTACAATGTCACCTTCACCGCATCTATAGCAGCAACATTGATCAATGATCTATAACAACACTGTCTGTCCTCAGGATGCATGAAAACTGTAGTAGCCAAGTACTAGTACTTGGCGGATCTCGTCGGTCGGTCCTCAGCAATGCTGTGTTTGTCTGGTGGTCTGTGCAATGTTGCGGGGTCGAAGGAACCTGGAACGTGAAGGCAACACGACACCGGCCGGTCGTGGGATCATGCAGGTGGAAAGCAGAGCACGCGCGCGCCGGGCCGACGCGCGGACACGGCACGAGGCGCTGTCGCGTTCAGACACGCACACGACACGATCGGGATTGCGATGTCGATCGCAGGGCCGGGCGGACCGAGGAACAGCACCGTACCTGCAGGGGAATCGACGGAGCGCGCGCGCGGCGCAAGCTCCGTGAGAAATTGATCGGAGTTCCGTCGCCGCGTGCGCCCCAAAAGACGAACCGGCGGCGGCCGCCGCGTGGTAGTATGTCTGCAATGCTCTGCGCAGGCGACGACTGAACCCCCAGGGCCTGCTGCCATGGCTGCTTCAGTGTCCTTACTACTCCCGTCTGTAGCAGTGGCACATCTTGTCTCCAATCCAAAAGCCGCTTGTCCTAATCCGTGTGTCTTGTCGTGCTCAAGCTGTCATCGAGCCTTTGATAGATGCGGGCATCTAGCTAGCTAGCTACCTCTCTGATAATTGTGATTGATGCCGAAACGGAATGACAGCACGAAAAAATGTACTGACAAACAACAAAGCAACACATGCATATGCAGGTACAATGTCCCTTGCGAAGGTTCACCGTCGAGCTGCTGAGACGACACCCCCCAGGCCGGGCCGGGCAGATATAGGTTCAGCTTGTCTCTTTGTCGCTTGACTCCATGTGCCCCTGTCATCCGTCGGCGCGGCTCCGATGACGCTGACCCCCGGATCAAACTCAGAATCACAATCAGCAGCAGCAGCAGTAAGCCAGTAACTGTCTCTGAATGGTGACAGTGATTGAATTTTTACACAGGAGGTAGTAACAGAGAGATCCACTACTCCTGCTCCTAGTCAGTGCGTAGTGGATGGTGGCGAGCAGGAGCAGCAAAGCAAAGGTTTGGCCGCTGCCTGATCGGGTCGGCGAGACAAAGGCGTTCTTCCACTAGCGGCCATGGTTCAGACAAGGTGAGGCGATGCCGATGTCGAGAAAAGCTGCTGTCATGTCAAGGTCAAGGGGCATGCAGGTGCGGCGGAGGGGAGGCTTTACAACTTAGTAGATCTGACGAGGACCAGGTGTTGGGTTCCGTTCGTCAAAGTGATGCCGCTGATTTTCGGGTTCGGCAGAACTGCCAAAGCCCAAGGCCTCCTACTAGTGTCCTGCTGGACTGGACGCAGCAGACCGACTTCCAACCCAAGTACAGTACGTATTGGGTCTCTGCTTTCAGGAACTTGGGTCCTGGGCCGCGCGTTCTGTTCAACGCCCGCCCTGAGGCTCCATCCACGGCCTTTGGAGCCCATCTTTCACAGTGAAAGCTGTAGACTTGAATATTTGCACGGGCCAGCCCACCTATCAATCAAGAAACTTGAGCCCACGTTCCATCACAATTGCGGCAGAAGGCCATCTCCGTGTGTGATTTGGGTCCGAAATCCAACTGTTTCTACTAGGAGTAGTAGTCTACAACTAAATAAATGTCGGATGCCCGCAGTTGAACCAATCATATATATCGACCTGCACATGGCACCGGACGACCTCTCCCTACCAATCATAACGAATTGGCTCGGATTTATGGCACACATCTACGAACGCGGCTTCGGTGCTCCTGTTTGGTGTTCCCGTATGTACTCCCATTAAGTGTCACATTTTTATTGGTGTATCTTTTTTATGTAGGGTCCAGTCACTTTATGATGAATTAATAGAATCACGCCACATCACGGGAGTACACTTGAGAGTACAGAGTTGGGAGCACCCAAGCCGTATTCCACATCTACTAGTACTGTCCCAACCAACATACACCAGTCCCAAGCCAATGATTTCAGATCTGGGACACAGGTATAGTAAGCAGGTGATTTCAGCTTCTGGTACCGACACATGGTCAATATTTACACCACGGTTTGGTTCCATTCCTCAAAACCTGGACCTCTCGCGTTCACTCGTAGTAAGTACAGATCAAGAATTACTAGTACGAAAATCTGTACAGACAACGGATGAACGAGAGAGCCGGTGGCTATCTTCCGGATGACAACAACGACCTCTCAGTCTCGGGACTCTGAGCGAGCAGCTGTGTCGCGGATGCAGCAGGCAAAGGAAACCAGGGGCCTCCTGATACGGCAGTAGCCTCCTCCTGCGCGATGGCTTCAGCGAGGAGGACTGGAACGAGGCTCGGCTTGTGCTTTTGCTTCTGGTAGTCGTAGGTGAAGTCCAGGTCCCTCTTTGCAGCCAAGGCCATGAGCTCCGACTCATCGAGCCCGCGTGCAGGGCCCAGGCTGCACCGCTCTGTTCCGTGCTTTGCCAACGCATCCTTCAACTTGTTGATCTGAAAAAAGAAAACACAATACATTAGCAACGCTGCAACCACTTCTTCCTCACAAAATAATAATAATAGTACTACGTACTCCCTCCATCCCAAATTACTTGTCACTCTCTAGTTCATTTTTGAGCTAGAAAAAGACAAGTAATTTGGATTTGGGATGGAGGGAGTAATAATTATAAAAGAGAAGAGGGGAGAAAGAGGCTTATTACGTACAGTCGCATTGGTGCAGCTGAAGCTGGTGACCCGGCCCTGAGCTCCCCTGTAGAACCTGAAGAAAGGGAGGACGTGGACGTGGAGGCTGTAGCACATGGACTTGTGCTTCTCGTAGTTCACTTGCAGGAACTGCACGTCCGGGTTCTTCTCCGCAAACTGGCAAATCTGATGATTCACATCACAGTGAAGAATCAAACAATCTCTTCTTTTCTTTCCCAGCAGGTCTTGGAATTACGTTGAGCTGCGTGGTGTGCATACCTTGGGGTGGAGGGCGCGGCAGCCACCGCAGCCGGGGGAGAAGAAGTCGACGACGACGAGCTTGTCGCCGGCGTCGAGAAGGGAGTCGGCGAGGTCTTGCGCGGACTCGATCTCCCGCATGTTGGGCTGCACCCCCTTCTCCCACCACCTCATCGACTTGCAAACCATCAGGTTCATCTGCAGCGCAAACCAATTTTATTTATTTATTTAGGACGAGGAGGTGAACAAGCTAGACGACGGATGAAATGAAGCCACACACACACACACACCTGCCCTGTCGCGGCGGCTTCGGGGGTCCGAGGCAACGGCCTGGCCTTCTTGTCCGCAAGCGCCATCCTCCCGCCGGGGAAGGACGAGCTCTTGCTGTTGGTGCTGTACCCGCCGAATGTCAACACGGACTCCGCCCCCGCGGCGGCGCCCCTCGCTCGTCCGGCCACGCCCACGACGTCGCCGCACGGCGCCGCGGCCAGTAGTCCGTTGCACAACGCCTCGGCCATGGCCGCCTCGAGCGAGCCCGTTCGCTCGAGAGCAGCACGAGGCAGGCGGCAGGATATGAAATGAAACGCGCGACAAGGAAAGGGAAAGGGGATAGAAGAGAGGAAGAAGCAATGGCGGATGAGGATGCGGCGACGAAAGAGGGCCGCGTTTTTTAGAGAGACCGAGGGAGGGTGAAGAACATGGCACAAACGGCTTCCGCGTGCGGTAACTCTCTTAATCGACGCTTGCCGTTGGATACGGGCAGTGGACGGTCCGATGGGAGCAGCGGTTGCTTTGACCGCGGTAAAAGGCGTGGCGAGTGGATATAGTTTGGATAAGGTTAAAGCTGGGCCTCACGCGCGGAGGTTAGCGTGCCACGTATGGAGGCGTTTTCCCGGTATGGATGTGGGGGGCTCGTGGCGAATGCAACTGGGTCCAATGGACGGGCCCGCGTGATTGCAACGGATAACCTCCCGACTTTATTGATGGTTTTATGAATATAGATAATGCAGTCACTGTTACGATTATATTTATGCTGGCATTTTGGAAAGTATTACAGGATAATAATTCCGAGCTCGCGAAATCCACTGCACAAGCGGTTTTTTTTTTTTTGCTGACGGTGATGCTGGTTTACTTGGGGGGTTTAATATGCCTGACATTTTTGGCGAATTGATTTGGTGGTTCCGTGTCAGGTGGCTATTATTGGCAAGCACGTTCCGTAGTGGGTTGGGTGTAATCTGTTTTACTTACGGTTACGGGGGTGCAGGTCACCAATATACTCTGTTTAACCGGTAGGCTGGTGGTAATTCCAAGGCTGCGGTAACTAACATAAGCCCGGGTCAGTACCGAGGAAAAGGACGGCACCGCCGGCCTGTCACAGCGCGATGTGTCTGCCGGTTATTTCTGGTCATATTATTTGTCGTTTAGGACAAGAATTTTAGTTTAAAATGAACTAAAAATCTTGTTCTAAACGACAATTAATATGGATAGGAGGGAGTACTTCTAAGGGCTGGCACACCGCACACTGCATCACATGCGATCGAGATTTCTTCTCTCTTTCATCGTCAGCACAGTAGTGAGTCACCCCCGTAGCAGCAGCAGGTAGCATCCAAAACACATCACTCACTCTCCACTACGGTCGGACAGACAGCGAACCGATGAGGCGCAGACCGCAGAGCAGAGATCTGGTCTGGATGACTCGGATGCCAGTCATCAGCTTTCCTCAGTCTCTGTCTCTAACTGCAAGCAAGCAACTAACCAACGTGACAAACAACTATCAGCTGTCAATTCAAGGGGCTAAAAAACATTAGCTCGAGTAATTTCTATGATAGCAGTAAAAGCAAAAACCAAAAGTGTTGAAATTCACTGCAAACGAGGCGGCGCGGATTAATTTTGGTGGGCCGGGCCTATGAGAATTTTGAGTAAGCCAGGCCAGTGAGAATTTTTGGTGGGCCGTGCCTGTGAGACGATATTGCTTCTTGTCCCGACAAGGCTAGCACATTCTGCTGCATGATGGGCCTCTCCCTCCCTACGTCCTAGGGAATCTGCTACCTTAGCAGCTTAATCAATCAAAATCACACTAGCTAGATCGACAGTAAAGCTCACTTCACGCTTACTTGATCCCCTCCACCGTCCTGGCACCCTGCAATGGATTGCTCTTTTGACTAGCGCCTCTCCAGCTTGTTACTCCGCGTTGCACCCACTACAACTACATCCCTGATCCTCATCCTGATTATAGTTCCCCAAATGGGCCGCCCGGCACGGGCCCGGCACGGGCCCGATATAGCCCGGCACGATAGGGCCCAGCACGACCTGGCCCGGTTTGTCTTCCGTGCCGTGCCGGGCCGTGTTGCCGTGCTCACCATGCGGCCCAGGCACGGCACGGAGGCCGTTTTTTCGTGCCGTGCCAGCACGGCGGCACGACGGGCACGGCGGCACGGTGGCCCGAGCGGACGGAAGCAAGCCGGCGGGCGGCGGCCGACGGAGGCGGGGGCGAGGCCGTCGGGTGCAGGGCCGGCGGGCGCGCGGCCGACGGGGCGCGAGGCCGGCGGGGGCGCGCCGTCGGAAGAAGGCGCGACGCGCGAGGCCGGCGGCAGTGCGGCCGGCGGGCGTGCGGCCGGCGGGGGCACGCGACCGGCGGGCGTGCGGTCGGCGGGGGCGCGCGGCCGGCGAGGGCGCGCGGCCGGCGGGGGCACGAGGCCGTCGGGGGAGAGGTCGGGTGGCTGGCTGGGGCGACCGAGCGAGGCTCGGTGTCGGTGGCTGGCGGCTACGGTTGGGATTGGGGGAGTGAGAGGCTGCTAGGGTTTGAGAAAGAAGCTGTATTTATATGTCCATCTATTATTAGATCCAATGATTAGAAATGGACTTGTAAAAATATCGGGCCACGACGGGCCGACTCAAAAATCGTGCCGGGTTCGGGCTGGCCCAACGTGCTGGGAGGTCGGCCCAAGCACGGCCCAACTATCGTGCCCGGGCCGGCCCGGCACTATTCGGCTCGGGTCGGGCTCGTGCTCGGGCCTTGCTTTTTCGTGCCAGGCCTCGGGCCGCCCAATAGGCCCAGCCCATTTGGAGAACTATAATCCTGATGATGCTGGGTCCATGCCGCCGCCGACTACCTGTCTAACCTCTCAAGATATTTTAGCCTCTGAAGAAGATGCTATCATCCCAAAAAGATGGACACCTTTTTCAAACTCTAGCTAGCTTTAACTCTAATCAAGTGATCATATAGTATAATCGACATCCATGAATTTCGATTCGTACGCGCTGCGGTCAATTAATAGCACGGAGAGTAGGAGTTCTTAGAGACTCAGCTGTCACTCGCTACGAGCGTTGTTGGATCATTTTTCCTCTAGCTGGGGTGGTACGTATGCTACGCACGCCAACCAGTTGCTTTCGCCGCCTTTTACTTGCGCGCGCGGCCGGCGTGCATCATTTTGACTGACTGCGACATGACAACCGCCGGCCGGGGACTCGATCGACTAGCTATATTCTCATCATCAGCAACCATGCATGGACAAAAATATACTCTCTCCTTCCCATATTAATTGTCGTTTAGGACAAGGATTTTAGTTCATTTTGAACTAAAATTCTTGTCATAAATGACAAATAATATGAGAAGGAGAGAGTAACTTGACTACTCCCTCCGTCCTCATGAACTTGTCGCTTTGTAGTTTATTTTTGAACTACAAAGCGACAAGTTCATGAGGATTGAGGGAGTAGGTTTCATTTCGTCCTTCCCCTCGTCAATAAATATATCGCTGATAGTGAGTACCAATAGGGGAGAAAAAACAGGTAGGTTAACGATGTACCAAACCAGATCAAACAATATATAGGGTGAAGGACACGTACAAGAGATACTACTAATAAATGGACTTAGTTTGGATACACTCTAGGTAAAACACACTTTATTAGAGGCCCATCTGTTCCCTCTCCCCTTACTATTTATGCACTAGTACTAGGGCACTTAATTTTGGGTGGTCCTGATTTCCTACTTAATAAGATCAAGTAATAAGCCACGCGCGCGCGCAGAATTGTTTAGATGCATGTTCCATTCATGCACGTGTGTTTGGTGATTATTCATACTGAGTTCTGTCCAAAATATCTCGATCTCGACGTTTAATTTTCATATGTTGCACTTTATGTGAGCATTGATTACAAAAATATCACAGGAATCATTATCCAGTGGTGACAGGACTTATTAATTAGTACTACTTCAGTACTAGTAGTTGGTACTAGTACTTATGGATTGTGATCCCGACAGACCATCATCCAACATTAACATACCTTGTTCTATGCTTGTTTATATGTTTGACGACAGGATATTTCAAACTACTATAACTGGCCAGCTTCTTTTTAATTAAGGGACTGGATAAAACTTTGTTTCAAGGGACTTATCTAGTTGTTCATGTGCATCCCGTCCCCGTATCATATATTGGCGCAACTTTGGTCTCTCTGACTTTGATCCGTGGGAATCGATATAATTAATCACCAAATTTCTCAGTAAATAAAAACAAAGGAGATATAAAAGAGAATTTGGTGAAAACTACGTAGCTTGGTTTTCTTTGGCTCATGTCACACAAGACACCACTTAGCAATGAATGCGTGACAAGGCTCCACATACGTACTTATCCCTATCTCCAGTACAGTACATCTGTACATGTACGTTCCCTGTCCTGTACTACTACGATAGCTCTAGCGATATCGACAGGTGGCCTGTTTTCTTAGCCGCAGAGACCAGATCAGAAGCCAATAGATCGGCGATGACCTGTGGGACCAAGCAACTGCTCCGGTTGACGTGGAGTCTGAGACAGGGACCGGATAAACTAGTGGGGTTCGACACGCGTGGCGTGACGCCAGGCTCAGCTCGCGTCACGGATGGGCGATGCGTGTGGGCCTCTCATGATTGGTTTTCAGTAAGTCCTGTCATAAACCGTTGCCGTAACAATAATCGCGTTATGATGTTGGCCGGTTAATAATCTAAAAATGCTACTCATGTACTCCATCTATCCCTATAAACTTGTCGTTTTGTAGTTCAAAAATAAACTAAAAAGCGACAAGTTTATGGAGACAGAGGGAGTATGTACTATCTTTTTTTACGCTGGTCAGTTCAATGAATATGATTAGACATTCACGTACTACTAGTTGTTCTAGAAGGGCATACGCATTATCTGTCGTGTTAGCAAGTGGTGCTGAAATCATGGACGGAGTCCTCTGCTTCAAGACACCAACTCCTCCTCGCGTTTCATTGCATTGATGAAAATGGACGGAGGAAGAGGTTTGGGATGTGGCCTCAAGCTGGAAAGTGGAAAGATAGCAGGCCATTTGGGATGTTGCCTTGCCTGGGCTGGGCTGGATCCGTCCGGTGACAAGGACCTCCTCCCGTCCTGGCCTCCACCGGCCTATCATCTTGCTGTGTGGTGGGTCCAACGGAACGGAACGGATCGTGACGTACTCCGTCGCGGTCGCACTCTCTCATCATCAGGCGACGACCAATGCAGAAATCTTGTCTTGGGGAATTAAAACCTTCAGATTATCCTCGCATGTAATACCGGCCGGAGTACATTTACAACGGGGGATTACGACGGTTAATTAATAAGCATCCGTCAATCCGCACATACACAATCAGCTCAAATTAACCAATCGACAATATACGGAGTATGTATGTCTGAATCTAAACGCACACATCACCTACTAGGCTACTAGTATTACTACTAGTAGTAGTTATATCACTCACTATATCAGTCATATCTAGCCAACCACACGGCTATACTATACACACATGAACCAAACACACGCCTAGCAACCATATCAATAGGGTACTAACGACGACTACCTAGCTCCGGCTCCGGCGAGGCCTTCAGACCTTCCACATGTTGGAGTAGTCCATGTAGTCGTCCACCCACAGGTCGTCGTCCAGCTCCGGGAACACCGGCCCCGACTCCATGTCCACGCCCGTCGTCGGCAGCGCCGGCGCGTTCTGCTCCCCGCCGGCTGCCTGTGGGTCGTTGTTGTGGTTCGTCGCCGGAAGGGAGAAGTAGCTGTACGGGTCCTGCGGCGGCGGGTTCTGCTGCTCTGTCTTGACTTGATACCCGCTGCTGCTGCTGCTCGCGCCCGCCACGGTGCCGGAGCTAGAGGAGGTCCAGGGAGCGGTGTCGGCGCCCGTGAAGTCGATGAGGTCGTCGTCCCCGAAGAACGGCGAGTCCATGAGGGACGGCAGCTCGGTGGTGTCGAGGAAGCCGTCGAGGAAGAAGAGGGAGTCGCTCCGCTCCATGCCGCCGCCGCCGCCGGCCGGCGGGGAAGCGGCCGCCGGTTGGCCAGACTTGGCCGCCAAGTCTTTGTTGAACACGCGGCACACGGCCCACTCATCCTGCACGCAACGCAACGCAACGCGTAGAAAGAAAAAAACAAAAAACAAAACATGAGCCAGCGCTGGGGGGAAAAGAAAAGAGAGGAAATAAAAACGAGAGCTTTGCATTGACATGTGAGCGCGCCGCGTGGTCCAGCAGGCAAGGCGGGCATGAGAGGCCGGCGGCAGCTCATCCATCACACGGGACGGGAAATGATTGGATTGAAGGCGGAGGAGATACCTTGGCGGCGCTGGGGAGGTTCAGCGGCAGCTTCCCTTCGAGGCGGAACTCGTGCATGACCCAAGCAGTCTTCTCCCCGCACGGCGCGCGGCCGAGGTAGAAGACGAGGGTCTTGCGCATGCCCACGAGGATCCCGCGGCCGCGGAAGATCTCCCTGTCCCGGCCGGTGGCCTTCCAGTAGCCGGTGGCGGTGGCGCGGTTGGTGCGCGTCCCCGTGGGGTACTTGCGGTCCTTGTGGCAGAAGAAGTACCATTCCTGCTCCCCCATCTTCGCCTTGCCTGCACCAGTACCACGCACAGGCCGGCCGGCCGGCCAGTAGATATTAGAGTCAATCGCCGCATGCAGTTCCAAAGAAAGGATCTATCCTATCCGCCGCGCGCGGCAAAATTAAATCATTGAGAGATAAATAGCTCATGACGACAGATGGATGTTGCTTGCTTACTTGGGAGATCCCAGGGCTCGCACTTGTTGAGGTTGACGTCAGCCATGACGGGGCAGGAGTAGAGGCGGTTGAGCGCCTTGCGGGTGAGGTAGTGGGAGATCACCTCCTCGTCGGTGGGGTGGAACCGGAACCCCGGCGGCAGCTCCAGCTGCTGCGGCTCCCTCTCGCCTGCTTGGTTGATCACCGACACCTCAGACATGGCTGACGACGACGAGCTCAGACGACACCTGCAGAAATTAATGGAGAAGAATTTGCTCGGGAGTCGGGAGGGAGGGGGGCTGAGCTAGTGTGAACGGGGATCGACGAAGGAGATGGGTTTAGCGAGATGGAACGAAGTGAACGGGGGAGAGGGCTCGCTCGTTTATATAGAGTTTCGAGTGTCGTGCCAAAGAAGGCAGCTTCTAACACAAGCCCCCCGCACCCTGATGCACTATAGCAGCATCATCTGCAGGCCCTTAATCACCTCACTTGTTAAGCCGCCCAAATGCAGCGCGTCCCGGCAATTAGGCAGGAGTAATAATTATCTGCCTGTCGTAATGTTACTAATTAAATCTGTTCATTAACCGCGTGCTAATTATATTTGCTGCTTCTTCTTCAGCCTTCCCGTTGGTAAGTTTGACGTCTTCTTTCAGACCAAGCTGGAGCCTAATTAAGTAAATTGAGCAGCTTTGAACGGGCTTGTTTTGGAATATTCACGGCGCTCCGGTCGGAAAAAAAACTATACATTTTTCTATCAAGAATTTGACACGTTCTGAGCAGATTTTTTTCTGAAATAGTAATTTTCAATGATTTGTACTAATCTTTGCGTCGAGAAAAATTCAACAACGCATCCAGTTTTTTAGTTCGGTTTTCCTTACAAACCGGATCAATCTTTCTTCTTACGCATTAGATATTTCCCGATTTTTGCGTTCAGTTTTTTCCTTACAACCCGGATCAATCTTTGAATATTCGCCAGTTTTTGCGTTCGGTTTCCCTTACAAACCGGATCAATCTTTGGATATTTTCCCTTACAAACCATATCAATCTTTGGATATTTTCTCTTACAAACCGGATCAATCTTTGGATATTCGCCGATTTTTGCATTCGCTTTCCCTTACAAACCGGATCAATCTTTGGATATTCGCCGGTTCTTGCGTTCGCTTTCCCTTACAAACTGGATCACTCTTTCTTCTCACATGATATTTCGCGTGAGCTTCTTCTCCAGAGTTTTCGGGAAAAATCCAACACCGGCCCAAAGGAAGTGACGGGATCTGCATCGGAATACTCCCTCCGCCCATGACAGTTTGTCGCTTTGTAGTTCATTAATCGCGTGCTAACACGTCCGGTTTTCGAGTTCGGTTTCCCTTACAAACCGGATCAATCTTCCTTCTTACGCATTAGATATTTCCCGGTTTTTGCGTTCAGATTTTCCCTTACAACCCGGATCAATCTTTGGATATTTCGCCGGTTTTTGCGTTCAATTTCCCTTACAAACCGAATCAATCTTTGGATATTTGTCGGTTCTTGCGTTCGGTTTCCCTTACAAACCGGATCACTCTTTCTTCTCACATGATATTTCGCGTGAGCTTCTTCTCCAGAGTTTTCGAGAAAAATCCAACACCGGCCCAAAGGAAGTGACGGGATAGAATCGTGTCACTACATTGGAATACTCCCTCCGCCCGTGACAGTTTGTCGCTTTGTAGTTCATTAACCGCATGCTAATTATTATTGTGTCTTCTTCTTCAGCCTTCCCGTTGGTAAGTTTGACATCTACTTTCAGAGCTATAGCTGGGGTTGAAGCCTAATTAACTAAATTGAGCAGCTTTGAAAGGGCTTGTTTTGGAATATTCACGGCACTCCGGTCGGAAAAAACTATACATTTTTCTATCAAGAATTTGGCACGTTTTGAGCAGATTTTTTCTGAGATAGTATTTTTCAATGATTTGTGCTAATCTTTGCATCGAGAAAAATTCAACAACGCGTCCGTTTTTTTAGTTCGGTTTCTCTTACAAACCGGATCAATCTTTCTTCTTACGCATTAGATATTTCCCGATTTTTGCGTTCAGTTTTTCCCTTACAACCTGGATCAATCTTTGGATATTCGCCGATTTTCGCGCTCGGTTTCCCTTACACACCGGATCAATCTTTGGATATCCGCTGATTTTTGCGTTCAGTTTCCCTTACAAACCGGATCACTCTTTCTTCTCACATGATATTTCGCGTGAGCTTCTTCTCCAGAGTTTTCGAGAAAAATCCAACACCGGCCCAAAGGAAGTGACGGGATGGAATCGTGTCACTGCATCGGAATACTCCCTCCGATCGTGACAGTTTGTCGCATTGTAGTTCATTTTTGAACTACGCAGCGACAAATGTTTATAAACGGAGAGAGTATATATATTCTACTCTGGTGCTGGTATTACCAGGCTTTTATTTTTATTTTTTGCGGACGTTGTATGAGTCGATGATGATGATTTTTCTCGTGCATGCATGCCGCCGTCTGAGTCTGAAAGATACCAATACCAGAAGAGTTTTTAACGCGTAGTAGCTGATTTGTAGCGGAAGCCAGATGCAGCCAAACCGGGAGCATGAGATTTTGGAGTGTTATCGTCCGCGTTGCCCAATCGCTAGCTGCTAAATTGGAATGCATGGGGCCCCAAACTACTGCCGCCCCCACAGCGCGAAAACAGGTGAAACGTTCAGTTGTGATCACGACATGCATACCTCGATCATTTTTAGGAGATTATATCTGTTCCTTATCTTAATCAACGTAGTAGTACAGTATTAATAGCACAAATACATCGTATTAATGTGGATATATACACGGACAATACGCGGCAATACTGACTCAGCAGCTACTAATTGTTTTCTTCTTCTAGCCAGTGGACTAGTATTATACATGAAGATACATGATACTTAACGCCCAAGTACTGCTCCTAAGACATAAACACTGTTCATAAAGATACCTTAATTATACCACTGGGACTTTTCTACAGTCAAGATAATTAATGGATCCAAAATTAGTTTTATGGCTTATCTTATCTTAATGGAGTACGTGACTAGATTGCAGATCAGCCAGTGAACGAACATCCAAATATTTTATTTTGCAAAGACCAGATCTTAAAGGGAAGAAATCAAAGTGTCATTCTTATCTGATATAATCAATTACACATGCAGTGGGCGCTACGGAAAATTCAGACATGTCAGTTCTGTTATGTGACGAAACGATGTGAAATTCTTGTGCCGTCACACATGACACGTACGATCGGGATTTTTTGTAATTAGCCTCGTCAGCCGTAGCCAGAAGAACTTACTAAGTGCAGTGGACTCCTTTAAATTTGTGACAAGTTAAATGTTGTCATCATGAGTAAAGGTCGTATGGAATAGATTTATATTGTGTGGAACAGGCAATGGCCCTTGAAATTTATTTATGAAAGCAAGAAAAATGCGTAGAAATTTCGTTGCTCACCACAGTTCAGAAATCAACGACGGGCTGGCACGTTCAGAACTCAACTAAGATTGACCACGGTCCACACACGCACCGTCCATATGCCGAGAAATAAATAAACTAACGACCTAGTAGTGGATTGATTAACTAGCTTGCGTAAATAATTGTATCCTTGCCTCGCTAGAAGAGACGAATTAAGGTGCAAGAGATAGAGAGAGGGACGGAATCTGTTGATGGTGTTGGTGGAGCTGTTCAGAGCCACCGTACGTACGTCAGCACCAGATTATCGGTTCAGAATGAATTGAGCGAAGCGCAGACAAGTCTTCCTTATCATTCTTTGACAGCAACAGTGCACCTGCCATCGCCATTAAACAAGCTAAGTCTCTAATGGAGATGACGCACGCATATATGCTACGTAGAAAAATTGGAGGCCAAGTTTTGAACTAAACAAACTCCCAATATGGCATTTAAAACCCGAAAGAAGATGAAGATTCCCTGGAAATGTTTTACTCCAAAGTCCCGGCCGGTCGGCGAAGACTGTTTACCACGATCGATCGATCGTATATTAGGCGTGGATTAATAATTAATTTGCTTGATCCCGAAGCGCAGGAACATACAGTGGTGGCATCGGCCGTTCCTTTTCTCCTCCGGATCTTCCCTTTTCAGAGCCTACATGAAACAGATGAGCTCCTGCTGTCATACATCTCTAAACAAGCGACGAAGCACGGTGACAAGTCGCATCTTCCATTGCATGGCTGTCTGTCGATGAACAGAAATGCTAGTACAGTACTCACCGGAAATGGAGCCTCTGCCGGCACACAGAATTTGAGCCGGAAATGGAGGTGGTGGTCTGCTGGTGCCGATGAATGTCTGTGCATGCATGAACGGTGTAATAATCCGCTGATGGTTGTATGAAAAACTTGCAGCCTGTAGCCCACAGAAAATAAAGCCCGCGTTTTTTGTGTTCAGTTATCAAAGGCGAAGCAGATCGAAACGGACGCGCCTCCTCTCCCGTGTGGGGCCCTCGGCGGCGGCGCGATGGACGGAGGGGCGGCGGCGAGGCTGGAATTCCGGTGTGGCATGCCGGCGTCCAGCGCATTCCTCCTCCCCCTACCTATTGGCTGTAAGATAGCAGGGCGGGGTAGGAATAGGATTTCCCCAAGTGGAAGGCGGTCCCCATGGCCGTCCTCGGTTGGGATGCTAGAGTTTACCTTATTTAGAAAGTAAACATGGAAAGAATACGGCCAACGCCTTCTTGCAGCCATACACTACACATCCCGACATCCGTGTCACGGCAGTTGGTACTGTAGCCGTGCTACTACGACCTCTTCCCCTGTTTCATAAGTATTCTTGTTTCTGCTCAAATCGGCAACTTACCCAGTTAATTGAGTGCTGTAATAGTAGTAATTCGCAGATGTACTTATCTGAATTTGCAAGAAAGAAACATAATGATTTGAGATAGTGGTCCAAGTGTACGAGGCAGCCGGCCTCGAAAAGGCAGGCGAGAGGGAGGCGAGGCCGGCGGCCGTTCTCGGAGCAAAAAGCGGCTGGCCGGCAGGGCGGCGGTGCTTCAGCTTCGAAGCTGGGCAAGGGGTGACCCGACTGCCCTGCATCTGCAACGGAAGGGAAGCCTCGAAAAACGTACGGTGTCGCATGCTATGCCAAGGCAGGACCCCACCTTGTCAGCCGCTGCGTGCAACTTGCGTCCTCCCCTCTCTTCCGTTGCAACGGGACGGGCGTCACAATTCTTTGCTCCTGGAATGGACAGGTTTTTCTCCCTTTTCAATTCAAGTTCTGATGACTGATGTGCTTCTTGATCAGTTCTCATACATTTCGTTATTAGTCAAAGTGATGACGCCGAGAGTGAGATAGATATATAATGCAGAGCTACGTCCATCGTCTTGATGATGATCACGGAGTCAACCATTCAGGTGAGCTACAGAGTGCCCTCCGAGTTAAGCATCTGGTGACACAAGTTTCATCAAGCATTTGCCCACGCGAAGAACAAATGTGCTGACACTCCTCCATTCATCTACCTAATCGGACGCGCTAGAATTCAACAGAGGTGATGCTAAACCTGGAGAGGATTGCAAGGGACGAGCTAGATATACGCGAATGGAGTGGCGTCGTCGGAATCCATATCCAACGTTGCCAAGCTTTCACCTGCCGCTGTACGTACCCGCGAACGAGAGCGCGCCGCCGATCTGGCTAGCTAGCGAGTCCACCACTAGCTAGCTAGTCTGCTAGTGGCGCGGCGAGGCAGCACCTGCACGCCAAAGCACTGCAACACGCACACAAGCCTCCGTCGTCTCCGTTTTCGTCTCCGTCGCCGCGCGCGCACGCCACGGATCATGTCATCGTTGCCATCCACCGCAACATTGGCTAATGGCCACCGCACAGAAGCAAGCAAACTCGGTCGAGACCTGAAGAGAAAGAAGCCAACGCCCAATGCCAATATGCCATGCACGACGCGCTCTGCAAATCTAGGGCAAGTGGTCTCGCGTGTTGATGAGCTAGCTGTATTCATCTGCACTTGTGTTTCCTGCGTAACAGCTGTGTTGTGTTAGCGTCAGTTCAACGTATGCACAGGCATTTGAAAACGCGTTAGACAGGGTCAGAGATGTGCCTTTAATTTGTGTCCAAATTGGCCGCAACTTACTGTTACTGGAGCTGATCATGAGCTCAGATTAAGGGGTTCTTATCTTATTCATTCATGGATTATAGATGAGGCCGGGCATGCCGTGTCCATTACAAGACGCATACGCTTCGACGACAGTCGACAGCATCCAGTGTGGTCCGTGAACGTTCGCCGCGATGGGACACTTGCTGCTGGACTCTCCATGACCTAATCTAGCAGCTATTATAAAGTCTACGGGAATACTGTATAATGACGAAATGGATCGGAGCATCATTGGTTAGCAGTATATTCAAACACGCTGTGGCCTATCGGTCTATTACAGCCGTGATCTCGAGAGTGCGTTCTGGAATCTGGAGAGCTGTAAAGCAAGGCCCGTAAAACCATGGATTCTGCCTTTGACCATGCATGAGGTTTGGACGGTTGGGCTAGTACTGTACGTGTGTATCAGACAGATTGCCCCGTGTTTTGAGCCGCCTTTTGATTTGACCCAGCTTGGATTTACCTCAGGATCAGCAAAGACCAGAGATTTCGCCATCATGATTTGTTTGTTTGTTACTGTATTATTGAAAGGTCGCACGGGACGGGAGTAGCCAAGTACAGTAATGAGAGAGTGAACGAGGCGCGAGAGACCTGAAGCCGGGAAACCAGAAAGGCCACATACTTTCAGCCCAGCCCAAAAACGAACAAGGCGAAACTAAACCTCAGGCCTGAATAGCTATCATGGTTTCAACATAAATACGGCCCGTCACACGAATCGGTTGTGCCTTCACATAGAGTTTACTGTTTTCAATACAGCTGCGACGTTTACAAGATCCTGATCAAGGAGCCTCGTAACCTGCTTTATCGAAGCAGTAGGCAGGGACAAGGCTCAATTATTATTCAGTACATTATCTTGTTATGATGCATGCAGCAAGATGATGGATCTAGCTGCTTCTGTTGCATGGACACACTAACAGCAGGCAGTAGAGGCACGCATAGATTATGATACATATACATCTCCTTGCACGGTTGTTGTTGGCATGTTGCGGGGGCTCGATCTGATATGATGATCAGTAGTAGGGCTGGATCTTCCAGCGCTGGTTGTCGCCCTCGCACCACTTCCAGAGCACGACCTCGGTGCCGTCGCGGACGCCGCCGTGCCACTTGTCGCCGTGGAGGGCGTCAAAGTTGAGGTAGATGTTGTTCACCATGCGGATGCACCGGAAGCCGTTGCCGACGTCGCGGCTCTCCGTCCACAGCACCGACTCGTCCAGGTAGTCAGGGTTGTAAGGCACCAGACGGACCTGCCGCAGATCATCCATCCATAAGGTCATATGTAAGTCAATTCTTACTGAATCATGAAGGCAAAAGTGGTAATCATCTTGATGTGACCAGATCATCCATAAGGTCATATATGTTGGTCATATGTGAGTCAATTCTTATGATCACTAACAGGGTGGGACTGGCCAAGGGAGTGCTTGATTGCCTCCCCTGTTGCCTTGTTCACCAGAGCAAAGGCTGGGTAGCCTTCCTCGTCCTTGATGCTAGTGCTCCATCTCATGTCCTTGATCCAGTGCTGCAATCAATTAACCAAATTAAGTGCTCATTATCGAAGAAAAAATAACATTCTTGATAATATACTCCGGCCCTCTGGTAGAGAGAGAGAGAGAGAGGAAGAGAAACCGACGTGCCTGGTAGTCATCCTTTGGGTTGGCCGGCGCGAGGACGACCTTGCCGTTGCGGATGGCCATGGCGTAGTTAGGGTTAGCACGGCAGTACACCTTCACGGTGGGCTGCGGCGGCAGCGGGCGCCCGCAGCCGCCGCCCTCGACGTTCACCTGCGACATGCCGTACGGCACCGGCGGCGCGTACCCCGGCGTGGCGATGCCGTAGCCGCCGCCGTAGCTCTCGCGCTGCCCGTAGTAGGCCATTCTAGCTCTGGGGGTGATCTCAGAGTGAGTTTTCCTTGTTTTTCTTCTTACAGTAGTGGCAGTGTTAGCAACAGCACAGGCACTGTTTCTTGTTCTTCGTTCCCCTGACACTGCACCGCGATAACGCATGGCGACGGGACTGGGGGCAATTTATAGGGCACTCGCCGATGCCGCGTTCCATTATCGCGTGTCGTCGCGTTAGCATCACGCTACCATTGTGGCAGGTGATGGTGATGTTCATCTCTATTCCCTTGCCACTCAGGGCGTGCATGGGTAGGGCGGGAAGAAGAAGGATGATGCTATTATTCGGCACTTGCAGAGCAAAAGTGATGGATGCTTGCGCCGAACCAACAAAGCTTCTTTACGTGTGATTCCAATTCTTCAACTGTTCTTGCTGGCGAGATGATAAAAGTCGTGGTTTCCACGAGAAGCCCTGACCCCCTGAGAATATAAACGATTATCTGGCTTTTGTGGTTATGCGAAATGACAAATGGTAACGTAAATAAATGGAGAACAAAATGAACGGACGGGAAAATAAAGCAGCGAATATGAAATTCTTATCGAAATAGTTATCGCTAGGATAGACATAGTTAGTTTATTTTTAGTTTTTTTTGTTTTTCTGAAACAATAAATAATTTGATACAGGACTACTCCGACGTTTGATCTCAATTGATTTTTCTCCAATCCCGATGCTTCTCTACTGTATATTTTTCTAAAGGGAATGACTGCTATGCAATCTGCACTTCTGTGCAAGCGTGCAATCCGCGAATCTTAACCATTGGATAGACATCCAAGGGTGGCTGACATTTTACACATAAATCCTTACATCTGCTTGTGTAAAAAGGAAGGATCTATGTGTAAAATGGTATTCACCCTTAAATGTCCATCCAATAGCTGAGATTCACAGATTACACGCTTGCACAGGAGCACAGATTGCATAGCAGTCGTTCCCTTTTCTAAAGGTATTTAATGAGGGGTTATTGAACATGAATATTTTTAAGGAGGGATTATTGTACTTAGATCTTTTTGACAAGACGATAAACATCCAAGCCCTTTTATGATTTATTCAGCGGAATTTCTGGCTGTTCTATGATTTGTTTAGCTGAATTTCGAGCTGCTGGCCCAGATAACAATCGATGGGCCGATGCGGTAGGGCCTTCAAGGTTACGGCCCGCTGTTTGGGCTGGCAAGGCACAGTCAAACCATGGCCACGTTCGCTGTTACTATTTTGTCACTTAACAAAAAATTTGGTTCAAAATGAACTAATTTTTTTGTCAATTTGGGATGGAAGGAGACGTGACAGTCGTATGCGATCAGCCATGACAGTTGGCTAGAGGACGACGAATGCGATGAGCTAGGACGACGTAAAAACAAAACAAAAACAGAGTGCAAAGTGAGCAAGTCCGTCCCTTGATTGATTATGCAGGATACAGAGTACAGACACCCGACGGATTACACTAGCTCCTTCCTCACAATAACACGACATTGAACTAACCAGGTCCACAGAAGGGACACAGAAGGGACCAGCAAATACGACTCTGAAACTCGCAAACGCTTTTATTCGATGATGGCAGATAGGCAGCATTATTATTAGGTAGCAGATCCTCCAGGTTCCACCAGCTTCACAGTTCATCTCTGCCAACAAATTCAGAGTCGTGAGACACAGATTTATTGCAAAGGACGAGAGGAGGCATCAATGGTGATAATAGGCATCAAACGAGGAGGGGAGAGAAGAAATCGAACTTACACCAGGGGAGGATCTTCCAGCGCTGGTTGTCGCCCTTGGCCCACTCCCAGAGCACGACCTCGGTGCCGTCATGGACGCCGCCGTGGGCCTTGTCGCCGTGGAAGGCGTCGAAGTTGAGGTAGATGTTGTTGACCATGCGGATGCAGCGGAAGCCGTCGCCGACGTCGCGGCTCTCGGTCCACAGCAGCGACTCGTCAAGGCTGTGGGGGTTGTAAGGCACCAGCTTCACGGGGTGGCCCTGTCCAGTGGAGTGCTTGAGGGCCTCGCCGGTGACCTTGTTCACCAGCGCGAACGCAGGGAACCCTTCCTCGTCCCTGATGTTGGAGCTCAGCCTCGTGTCCTTCACCCAGTGCTGGTAGTCGTCTCTCGGGTTGGTGGGTGCGAGGCAGGCGGTGCCGTTGCGCACGATGAGGCTGAAGTCCTGGCCGGCCTTGCAGAAGACGCGCACGGTGTGCACGGGGACGCCGGCGAAGGAGAAGTTTCCCGGGCCGGCCGCCGGCGAGTACGCCTCGGGGCCCCACGGCAGGATCTTCCAGCTCTGGTTGTCGCCCTTGCACCACTCCCACAGCACCACGGCGGTGCCGTCGTGCACGCCGCCGTGGTCCTTGTCGCCGTGCCACGCGTCGAAGCCGAGGCGGGTGTTGTTCACCATGCGGATGCAGCGGAACCCCTTGCCGACGTCCTTGCTTTCCGTCCACAGCACGGAGGCGTCCTCCTCCTGGTCCTCAGGGTTGAATGGCACCAGCTTCACCTGCACAATGCAGTGCGGGCACACGGAACGTTAGCTTCATCATGTTGAAGAAGAAAAAGAAAAAGAAGAAGAAGAAAAAGGAGGAAGAAGAAGAGGAACCGTACGGGGTGGGACTGGCCGAGGGAGTGCTTGATGGCTTGTCCGGTGGCCTTGTTGACGAGCGCGAACGCCGGCATGCCCTCGGCGTCCTTGACCTTGGTGCTGAAGCGCATGTCCTTGTACCAGTGCTGGTGAATATCGTTGGGGTTGACCGGGGCGAGCACGACGCTGCCGTCGCGGACGGTGAGGCAGTAGTTCTCGTTGGCCTTGCAGAAGATCTTGAACACCTGGTTGGGGCCCGACGCCGGTGGAGCCGGCTGGTTGCTGTGGTGGCCATGGTGCCCAAACCACGACATCTTCCTCCTCTCACTTCTCTCACTCTACCTAATACACTTGGAATGGAAGGAATGGACTGTGGTGGTGCGAGGAGAGGCGCTGGCCGGTGGCCGCGTTTTATAGACGGACGGGAAAGGGACGGCGAGCGGCACCGGCGTCCCAACGGCTCGATGGCCAGCGGGAAACGAGTAGTAAATTTCTGTGGGCTGGTATACCAGTTTACTCCAGAATGCTCTGATTTGGCAGCTGGTTCGTAAATGCCTGCCTTTTTACTCGCTTCCGATCCGGCTGGGTCCGCTCCTTCCGTTGGACGCTGAGCTTGCTTCCGCCGCGTGACGAGCGCGTTTTCCATCTTCAGTTTTTTGGTGAATTTTGGCAGGTTTTGCATTATAGTAGCCGTTTCATATCTTAGGGATATCAATGTACTGGGAGATTTGGTTCGATGTACCTGGATCCAGGCTTAAACTCTGCATGCCTGTGATTACTTTACTGTGAAGGAAGGTTCAGTGAAGCACGCACAGTTCATGAGGTTGTCTGTGAGTACATCAAATTCAAAATAAGAAATCAAACTGGAGTATGTGCTTGCTTCATCCACCGGTAGGAGTGGCCGTGGATGGACGCGTGAACCTGACGCTGTGCGATTCCCACAGAAACAAAGGACGGATACCATTTTTCCACGCAGGAAAAGAAAATAAAGGAACATTTTTTTGTTAAGAGTAAGTCTGAAACTGATCATTGTCTGGGAAAAAAAGTCTGAAACTGATCATCATCAGGAAAAAAAGTCTGAAACTGATGCGAGGTTTAGAAGAACAATGGAAGCCTGTTGTCGGGACCGGGGTGCTTTGCACCGTGAAAGCCGTGGGTTCGTCAGCAATATACAACAGCTACGAACGTGTTAATTGTGGAGGTTAGTGTTTCATCGATGCTGCTGGATTCATCTGAACCGCGCGTTCCAGCTTGCTGTGTCACTGCTGTTGCCATTGCCACTGAGTACATTGATTCAGTGGAGTAGGTGAAACTTGTCGTGTACTGTAACGGTTCACTGCCCGGTGCATTGCACTCCGCGTCCTGACCGGTGAGCGTTGGGAAGAGTACAGCACACTGTAATACTCATTCTGTTCTTAAAAAATTGTGGTTTTGAAATTGTTTGTGAAGATTATTGGCAGCGTGTGCCTGGATGAATGTGTGCAGGCAGGATCAGGCAGGTTTGCTTTGCAGCGTCAAAACCGTGGGATAGCCGATCGAACCGTTTCAGCTTGCCATGTCACCGCAGTAGGTGAAACTCTCCGTGTACTGTATGTGGATGAGCTGCTCACTGGCTGGTGCACTGCACTCCGCGTGAGCGTTGGGGACAGTACAGCGCCACTGTAATAAGTTTGTGAAGGTTGGCAGCTAGCTGTGCCTGGGTGGATGTATGCAGATCAAGTAGGTTTGCTTTGCTATTGATTATTGAAATGAATGCATGCTAAATCTGTAGTCCCTGTCAAAAACTACTCATTCAGAAACGTGTCCGGTTTGCAACAGAAAGGGTGTCTATGTGTAATACTGATAACTCTTGGAAGGTCCAAGAGAGCTGAGTATTCTGAACAAGAGAGTTGAGTAACAAGACTGCCTTACATAGGAAGGTCCGAGAGACAAGCTCAGGTAAACCTACAAGTCTCTTTCAATCTTCAACAACAATATCAGAAGAAGAGTGTATTTTGATTGTTCACATTGTCGTCGTCATTGGGTTTAACGGCAGAAACAGCACAACCGGAAACAAAAATATTATTGCAGTTTGGCTTTCTCATCGGAAACAAAAATAAGGAGACACACAACCGGGATAGGTAGAAATCCATGGATACAGTCCAATGATCCACACGAAAGGATGAACACTAGAGAAAGAAAAGGAAGCAACTATAGCAGCAGCAGCGAAGGCGCGACCCGATCTGATATCGTCGCTCTTTATTCAGTACTGGTGCATAGATGGACTCGACAGATGATGAATGCGTTGTCTCCAAATTTCGCCCCAAGATCTCTGAATCGAAAAATAAAATAAAATAAGGATGAGCCAACATACAGTGGATTATACAGCGATTAGTGAAGGAAACAAATATATATGCTGTACTGAAGATAACTGGGACTGGCTAGCTATCGTGTGGATAGATAGATGCTGCGTGCACTTACACCAGGGGAGGATCTTCCAGCGCTGGTTGTCGCCCTTGGCCCACTCCCAGAGCATCACCTCGGTGCCGTCATGGACGCCGCCGTGGTCCTTGTCGCCGTGCCAGGCATCGAAGTTGAGGTAGATGTTGTTCACCATGCGGACGCACCGGAAGCCGTGCCCCACGTCGCGGCTCTCCGTCCACAGCACCGACTCGTCCAGGAAGTCCGGGTTGTACGGCACAAGACCAACCTGTTAATTTGTTGTCAAACACCACCAACCAACGTCTCATCATCATATATAGCAGTTGGTACATGCATTATATTTACATTGGTTGGGGAACGAGCGGGGGCTCGTGCGGCTAGCACCGTGGGGTTGGTGCTAGCCCACCGCGGTTCGAGTGCTGGCTCCGGCGCGCGGTGCCCACTTCTTCTTAATATATTAGCCCATGACACCTGGATCATGATGGCTTTCAAAAAAAATATATTTACATTGGTTGGGTTTTTCCTTTCTGAAGGATTAATAATTTGGAATTCACGGGAGTCCATGCACATCATGTCATGTGTGACGCCAATCAGGAAGAAATCTAGTTAATTAAGGCAGACAGCTACTTCCAACCACCACATTGACTGGTAAATACTCACAGAAGTAATGTGTTAACAAGATTAGTAAGAGCTAGCTAGCAGCAGGAATTGAACATACAGGGTGGCTCTTTCCCAGGGAGTGCTTGATGGCTTCACCGGTAGCCTTGTTCACCAGGGCGAACGCCGGGTACCCTTCCTCGTCCTTGATCCTAGTGCTGTGCCTCATGTCCTTCACCCAGTGCTACACACAACAGTTGTTATTATTTGATCAGAATCAGATCGCACCTTGTCATATACAGAGAAGATCAGCAGTCACACCACAAATATTGTTCGATTCATCAACCGTACCGTATATATATGTACAGTACCTGAAAATCATCCATTGGGTTGGTTGGTGCGAGGCACACGGTGCCGTTCCTGACGGTGAGGCTGTACCCATCGCCGGCCTTGCAGTAGATGCGCACGGTGGGCTCCGACGCCAGCGCGCGAGGCAGCTTGCTGTACCCGACGTTGGCCGGCGGCGGGGGGACGTAACCACCATAGCCGGGTTCCTGGTGGGCAGGAGGCGGGTAGGCCCCTGCCTGTTGGCTGCCTCCAGCTGGTGGTGGGTACACGTAGCCACCGCCACCGTACGCCTGTGGCGGCGGCGGAGGGTAGGCTCCTGCCTGCTGGCTGTTGCCTCCAGCTGGTGGGTACCCGCCGTAGCCACCGCCACCGTACACCGGCGGTGGAGGCGCGTAGTAGGCCTCGTCTCCCCAGGGCAGGATCTTCCAGCTCTGGTTGTCGCCCTTGGCCCACTCCCAGAGCACGACGGTGGTGCCGTCGTGCACGCCGCCGTGGTCCTTGTCGCCGTGCCACGCGTCGAAGTTGAGGTGGATGTTGTTCACCATGCGGATGCAGCGGAACCCCTTGCCGATGTCGCGGCTCTCCGTCCACAGCACCGACTCGTCCAGGTACTCGGGGTTGTACGGCGCCAGCGTCACCTGCATATATATCATATCCATGGAATTAATGGACACGATCGAGATCGATCACGGAGCTCTATATATACTCCCTCCGTCCCCATGAACTCGTCGCTTTGTAGTTCAAAAATGAACTACAAAGCGACAAGTTCATGAGGACGGAGGGAGTAGAACAAATGAATAGATCAAATCGATTGAAGAACAAGACGAATGAATAATGATTCTTACGGGATGAGACTGGCCGAGCGAGTGCTTGATGGCGAGGCCGGTGGCTCTGTTGACGAGCGCGAACGCAGGCATGTCCTCCTCGTCCTTCACCGTGGTGCTGAACCGCATGTCCTTGAACCAGTGCTGCAAGATCATGCACATACCGCCAGATGATGGAAAGCCAAAATCAATTTTTTTGAGAGAACAGTCAATGAGCAGTGAGGAGTAGAAGAGAGAGAGAGATGAACGAGAACGAGAACGAGAACGAGAACGAGAGCATGTGGATACCTGGAACTCATCGCGCGGGTTGGTGGGCGCGAGGACGATGGCGTTGTTGCGCACGGTGAGGCAGTAGCCCTCGTCGGCGCGGCAGAAGATCTTGAACGTCGTCTGGTCCGGCACCGGCGGCGGAGGCTGGTGGTGGTGGCCGTGGCCGAACATGCTTCCAGAAGGTGAAGCTTCCAAGGGAGGTGGGGACCGGGTGATCCGAGAAGGCCAGATGTGACTGGCCGGGCAATCTGCCTCGGGTTTTATAGCACGAGGACCAAGCCGACGACTAGACACGTCACACCATTGCGGCCTCCGTAGGCTTGGTCCACCGTCCACGTCTCTACTAGCTAGCAGCACGGTCCACGGATGAGCGGCACGAGGATTTCTGTGGGCGGTTTGTTGGACTGCTGGAGGACGGAGAGAGCCTTTTCTTTTCTTCGAGTGGTGATGAGGCAGAGTTGAACGGCCGCCGGCGGCGTTACGACCGAGGCAGCGGCCTGCATCCGACGGAACGTTCTTAATAAACGCACGTCTCCGACGACCCCGCCGCGCCGCGCCGCGCCGGGTCATCGTAGCCTCCGCATGCAGGCGTGACCCGTCTGTCGTTACGCGCACATAGAGATACAGAAGACAGCTGGTGCAGTCCGGTGGTGATGAGTTGGTAGCGTCGTCTTCCCTTCTGTGCTAATTAAGCCTTTTTGACAAGTGGCAGGCAAGCTGTGATCAATGGGGAAGGTGTGGAAATTAAGGATACCTGAAGATGTTTGAACGCGTGTCGGACCTCGATTCTTCTTCGCTTAAAGGCTAAGGCACCACCAATGATCTGGTTCATCGTAAGAGGACAGAACAGGCTGGCTGGTAAACTTTACTGTATTTCATTACAGATATCATACATTTAATGTACTTATCCTGGATTACTTTATATTCTTGTCATTGAAAGAAATGAACCAGTGTAGAGAAGAAGACGCCGCCTTCCGGCCACTCTTGGGCTGGTGGGAGCCCAAGTGTGCAACAGTTTTGGGCCTCGTAGAAGGCCTTCCGACGAGCCAGAAAAAGAGGCCCACTAGTGGATCGTTTTTGGTCCAGATAGAAGACCCAATTTTACGGGCTAACTATTTTCAGGCCCATAACTTCCCCAGGCTTCTTTTTGACCAAGGCCCAAGTGCCTACGCGACTTTTTGCCAATCGCGTCCGTGTCCAACCTACTGTTTACCGTCCTCTGGTTTTCATCCATGGAATCTGGTTAAGCTTTCGAAAAAAAATCCATGACTTGTTCACATGTGGATAACTCTGGGCAATAAACAATAAAACACAAAACCGCATATGATCTTCTCCTTAGAGCTAGCAGTGCTGTATTTTTTTATGTGACAACCTTACTATATCTCTCTACTATAGAATTACTATTATTTTTCTAAATAATAGTATACTCCTAACAAGCTCCAGCTAGCTTTTGCACTGTGCCTGGAATGAATTCCACTGTAGTACACGAAAGGAAAAACTGTATACGTACATGCATATACTTGTTCAACAATACTACGAGTAGTACAATAAATTGTTTCCTACTTCATGTCGCACGATCCATCTTAATGGCCTCCGCTAGGTTACTCCTTCATGTCGCCGCTGGTGATCCGTAAACTTGATGGTCAGCTCATGCATGCCGCTCAATTGCACCAGAAAATTTAGAGCTTCAGAACTGAGAAAGCATGTTATGGTTGAGGCCGCCCAACACCTGGGATGACGTTGCTGGCGGCGGTGCATCGAAGCACGAAACGTGAAGCCTCTTGGCCGGCGTGTTCCCAGCGTCACCGACGCATTCGTCTGGGTTCACCTTGCGCTTCGCCACGCCCACTGCTGTGCCGCCGGCGGCCGGGTAAGAGGGGCGGTAGATCAGCTCCGATTCCGACGAGTGCGCGCCGGTGGGTAGTAGCTGGTTCAGGGACGGATGCATGTCGAACGTCGCATGCTGCTCACCCGCATCGGCCGGAGCGGCGGTGTCGAAGATCTGTGCGAGCGCGTAGTCGTCGAAGACGAGGTCGGAGATTGAGGGGATCTTGGGGAGACGCGGCGACGCATGCTGCTGCTGCTGCTGCTGATTCACGCTGGTGCAGGTCGTCGTAGTCGTACCGCTGCTGCTGCTCGTCATCGGCGCGTAGAAGCTGCTGCAGATGTCGTCCAAGCCGCCGGTGGTGGAGTGCTCGTCGTTGTCCATCAGGTGGTCGTAGTCGGCGAGCGGCGGCACCATCGGCGACGACGCCTGGCCGGACTTCTTGTAGATCCGGCACAGCACCCAGTCGTCCAGCTGCGTGCGCAAACACGAACGGAGGAGAGGACACACAAAAATATCATCGCTCTGTCATCGTCATGCCTATCATTGTCAAAAGCTGCTGACTTTTGGTAGAAATCACAAATCATTGATGCACCATTTTGTATGCCATCGGAAATGCACCCATCCAGCCGTAAAGGCGTTAAATTTTCTCTAGAAATTAGGAAGAAAAAAAAAGAAGCAAAATTAATAAAGCATCTGACTATTGCGTGCGTCGTTAAGGCAGTAGCAAACTGTGCCGTTCATGCTCAGATTCATGAACTGAACCTTGACAGCAAGCAAGTTTGTTAAAGCGGTCGAGGGCAATTATGTCATCCGAAAATCCGTGACGGCGCCGGCAGTTGAAGAAGTCGTCGTCGTTTGCTGCGGCACTGGCGACGGCCGCCGTTCTCTTTACAAGGGAGAAGGGATTAATTTGGGGAGGAGTCTCGCCGCCGTTTTAAGAGATAAGCGGGAGAGGGACTGACGCGCGTAATAGACGATTCCCCGGCCGGATACACACACGGGGCTTGCATGCGGCCGGCGTGACACCAGAATATCGTTGGAGTCGTTAGTTAGGATCAAATCGACGAATGAACTGGTGAACCGGCTATGCACGCGTGCGCTGAGCATGACATGTTGACACGTACGTACCCTCATGGAGACGTTCCTGAACTTGACGGGTGGGCGGAACGCGGCGAGCGGGTCGGCGGCGGCGAGGCGGTACTCGTGCATGATCCAGCTGGTCTTGGTGCCCTTGGGCGGGCGGCCCTTGTAGAAGACGAGCGCCTTCTTGACGCCGACGCCCTCGCCGGTGTTGCTGTCGTGGATGGGCTTGTCGGTGCCGGTGGCCTTCCAGTAGCCGGAGCCCGCCGCGCGGTTCGGGCGGATGCCGTTCGGGTACTTGCGGTCCCGTGGGCTGAAGAAGTACCACTCGCCGTCCCCGTACACCGCCTTGGCTGCCATCGTCCATGAATTGAATAATTGTCATGCATGTTGATCACAATATATATAGTCAGCATTGTAATTAATTAAGGATGATCTGGTAGACAGAATGAAAGAGTTGCTTGCTTACAGGGGAGGTCCCATGGATCGAACTTGTAGATGTCGACGTCGGCGATGATGGGAACGGGGCACGGCAAGGAGGCGGCGCGGTTGCGGAGGTAGTGCAGGATGAGCTCCTCGTCCGTCGGGTGGAAACGGAATCCCGGCGGCAGCTGCGACGTCGTCTGCGCCGGCGCAGCAGAGGACATCATGGTGGCCGCCTCCATATCCATCCTCTCGACGACTCCTACTAGGTCTCTCTGCTGAAACAGATTGGTTGGTTCCATTAATTGCCAGAATAACAAGCAGCCAACGACTATCCAATTAAACGACTGAACTCGAGAGAGGAGGAATGAATGAACTCGTGGAAATATATGGATTATTCTCGGGGATGCAGGGCAGCAGGCACGGGTTGCTTATATGCTTGAGCGAGCTTTGTCCGTTAGCGTGACGTGGCCGCGGTTGGCGCAGTGGCAGTCCCGCGATTCTGTGGGCGCCTCCAGGGGTGAAACCGGGCATGCATGCGTTTGGCTGATTGATTCGTTATTCCTCACGTCCGGCATGACTGTCCGTCACCGGCGTCGTTGGGGGCGTGTGGCGTCACCTGCATGTCCATCGACGATTGCACCGGTGGTGATCCATATCGCCAGCTTGCTGATCGCTGCTCATCAATCTCATGTGATATCTTTCCAACATAACCGCCGCTTGATATCTGACTTACTATTAAGCACTCTGCATGCGCAGCTTCGTTTCGTTATTAGTGTATACTAGTGGGTCATCTGTAGAATAGGAAATTAGGTACAAGCTATAGCTGCTATTGCTGAGCTGTGCTGCTTAATTAGCAGATTTTGTGACCAGTTAGAAATCGAACAAGCACCAAGTTTTCAACGCCGCCAAGCTGTGCTGCTGATAATAAATATCACGAATACAAATTATTCCTACGTACGTCATGTCTAAATGGAATGGAGCTCGCTAGCTAGTTGACGAATTCAGTGGCTGGTCCTTTTCGATCGAAAGGCCAAACTCTTAGTAGTAGCTCTGACTTTGAAGTGGACATAAATATTCCTTCAGAAATTACTCCCTTCTTGAACACTTGGCTGAAGAACAACCACTCGCACTCGGTCGATGATCCAGTAGAGTAGAGGGACCATGCATGCTCTTGCATGAATCAAACCCAAAGTGCTAGCTCATTCTTGGCAAGCAACGTGTTCTCTTTAATGGCATGCGTGGTATCTTGTGCTAGCGAAATGCTTGGGACCTGGGCTTCGTCAAATCTGAGTGGACATCAGCATCGCAGTCGCATCGAGGCTTCGCGGGAGTACTTGGCCGCCATTGCTAAGCATCCTTCCAAAATTCCAGCAACCATCGATCGATGTGAACGCGTCGCCGTCGCGCGCGAGCTCGATCGACCGCTGTAACCTGGCGGTTTGTCATCGCGCCGTCGCCGTCGTCCCAGGTACGTGTCGCCACCTGTGAAGTTGCGTGACACGGATCTCCGGCGAGATCGATGCTACTGGTGGTAACCATCGATCATCGTCCTCGTGAGGGAGGGAGAGGAGATGGAAGACGATGGGTGGATGGATGGCGATGCGCGGCAGAGGAGGAGCTCATCTTCAGCACTGCACTTGCCAAAATTGACATCCATCTCTCTCAACGACGCCGTGCGTCCGGGCTCCTGTGGATCAGTACGTCAAAAGAGGAGGGGAAATTATGCTTGTATTGGAAGCAAATTACACAATGAAAATGGCACTTTTTTTCAGCACATTTGGTAGAGCCCCATGCTGCTGCATGCATGGGAGAGGAAAAAAGGAAATGGATAAACATCGTTGGTGGGAATAAATTAAAGGGAATTCAATTCCATGAAGGAAATAAAGAAAGTGGCTTGTTGAATGAAGCTGACGACGACCAGCAGCAGCAGCAGGCATATCATACCAGTTCCTTCTATGTCATGCCTCTGACCTTTCCGCTTTCGTTCAGCCGCCACCGCCAGCCACATACGTAAGTTGAAGCAGCTAAGCTAGTTGCATCAGTCGATGCGTCTTTCGAGATAAAAAGAAAAATAAAGTTTAATTCCTGTGCTAGCTCTAGCTAGCTAGTGCCATCAGAAGTCACAAGTGGAGAGGTTCTTGCATATTGCGGATAATATTTTTCTGTTGGTGTCTACAGTAGTTCAGACGTCATGTTCCTCACAGTTTGGGTCACGGCTGACGATCGAGAGTAGCAGAGTACAGGAGGGAGTCTGGTGCAGAGATCGAAGAGAAAATTTGGCATGGTCCGTGCTTCATATATTATGCCGGTCAAATGAGCTAGGACAGCAAAAACGTTGGAGCCAATGGGATGATCTAGCTTAGAGAACGCGGACTGCACTTACGGGCAGTGGACAAACAACTGAAACAAGACTGCACTGCACGGGTCTCTTCTCTCTCTCGTGGATACAACTGCCACGGTGCAACTATGGCGTCCACGTACTGTTCATGGACAGATGATGATGTGTGGACGACGACACCGATGACTCGACGACGGCCAGTCCCGGCTCTGCACATAGGCGAGAGGTGCACCGGCCTAGGGCCCACAGTTGAGGGGCCCATAAAATGTGACTGCTTTGCATTGTTTACTGGCTGGTTTGCACGTATTCGAATTAATTTTGGTCGCTAGCCGGACTGGTAACTCGTCCCAAGAGGGAACCATCGTCTGCTCCTGTGCTAGACACTTCTGTCATTTTGTTCTGAATTAGATTAGATGTTTTTACTTCCTTGTAGTTTAATTAATTAGTTTACTTCCTAATTATTAGATATTGAAATGTTGCCTAAGAAGCAGTACAGTTGCATAATGTTATCAAAAAATGAAGTTATTGAAAACTATTTAAGATCAACCATGTCACGGAACAGATTGAATAGATTGACTATCTCCAGTATTGAGCAGAATATTTTGGATAACATTGATCTCTCCTTAATGATTTTGCTTCAAGAAATGCCCGCATGAAATTTATTTTTATGAAAAACAATGCCTATTATTCATCTTCTGCTTAAGGTATTCATATTGTTAATATTTTCAACACTTTGTTGTCTTTTTTACATTTTCATATATAATGTCTATTTATATTGTATAATTTATATAAATATAATGAATATTAAAAATTAAAAAATTATATATTTAAGGGCCTACCACCCTGAGTTCGCCTAGGGCCTCAAAAATCCTAGAGCCGGCCCTGACGACGGCCAGCCGAGACAACGATGGATCGAGATGACAGTGGACGTTGTGCTGCTGAGTTAATTGGCTCCAGTTCTTGGTGCGGTTGGGATTGTAATCGTCCTACGTAAGACAGTTTGCATTTTTGCGGACCAAGGAATATTTCTTCATGGTTCGAAAAAGAAAATGAAATACATGCATGGGGCGGCCTGCTGCTTTTGACCGCGCGTGGTGGTGGTATTCATGGAGGACACGCTCCCACTGCAATTGCTGTTGCACTCAACGGAAAAAAGCTACGCTCTCAGCCTCTCATCGATAGATGAATAGCTTCGCCATCTAAGCAAGCAAGGCTCAACCCACATCAGCTAGCTCAATGAACGAAGCTGAACATCGATCTCACCGTGTTGCTTTAGCCTCTACCTTACCCACAAATTCACACTTCTTTTACGATCTTTAATTTGTCTGCCACTCCTTTCTCTATCTTTACCGCAGAAAAAAAGTTGCTGTTAGTTAAAAGACAAAAAGTAGAAGTCCATTAACAATTACATGTCGATCGGATGGCAATAAAATTCACTTGTACTAGAAGCCTTTGGAATTAATGTCACTTCAGAGAGTAGTACTAAGTTCTCCGTATATACATATAAAGAAACTAAAGGACCAAATGATTGGTTGTTGTGCTTCACACCTAGCTGCAGGTTGTTTTTGTGATGGATAGCAGCAGCAGAGCACGCCATTTTCTTGAAGGAGGCACGTCAATTCTTAGCCCAAATTAAAGCAACCCCGGTCCGGTCCGCAAGCAACAAATAAAAGGTTTATCACGGCCGACAATTACCCATGGTAAATCCATTACCAACTGCCCCACTCTGAATTTGTTTGTTGTGGCATCATTCCATGGACTGGACTGTGTACTGATGCATACGTTCACAACTGGACTAGTTGTGACTGCCGTAAAAGGGTAGGCTACTGAAACCTAATTAGGTGATAAGCATGAGCTGAACTGTCCAATCAGCGACGCCACTGGGCAAAACGGCATGTGCGTGAAAGCGCTCCACAAATATATACCGCAGTTTGTGACGCACTTGGAAATAAAATCTTTTACAGTACAAATCTTCTTTTTCAAAGAAAAATATATACTGTATTGTAAAGCAAAGTGAACATGATCTTGAAAATAATAAAGGTTGACCCTAACCGGGAGAAGATATAATAAACATGATGTTTATCCTAGCTTGAGTAGCGAACATGTCAGTATGCGTTTCTTGATCCTTCGCCACCAAGGTACGCCGCCGCCGCCGCCGGGTGATTCCCTTGCTATCTGCTTCGACGTACGTTTTACTCCCTCTGTTTTATTATAATTGTGGTACAGACCAAAAAATCACTTCAAATTTGTACTACCTCCGTCCCAAAATACTTGTCGCTTTGTAGTTCATTTTTGAACTACAAAGCGACAAGTATTTTGGGACGGAGGGAGTATTAGGGATGACGTCTGAACGATAAAAAAACAAAGGGAGTATTACAAATTGCTTGAACAGATAATTACAATTTTCTTATATATATACGCACACGTATATGAATATTCTGCAAGCATCTTTCATCTGAAAAAAGCAGGCATCTTAGCAGCAGCAGTGGTGTGGTGTGCAGCCAGGCTGTGGCGAAAACGACGGGGCGGAACAGATCCGTGGCCAGGTTCTGGTTCATTGCGGTAATTGTCAACATGATGTAAATCGTCCCAGTGGCGGTGATCCCTGCCACGTGAAAGAAGATTTGATCGATATAGTAGCTCGGCTGCTAGCTTCCTGATGATCTATCTACCAGGTGGCAGCAATGGCGTGCGGCTGTAGACGAACGTGCCTGTACACGACGACGACGACGACCAATATATCCCATGTATCGTGGACCATCGTAGGAGAAGTACATGCATGCACTCGTTACGCCTGGCTTTTTGCATGAAAAGACGTCCCCAAAACGATGTCCATTATATTTGACACGGGCAGACCCAAGCGATGAAGCGATGATGATACGGCCTTCGCCATGGCGCCATCTGTCCATCCAAGTGTGAGATCCTTTTCCCGTGCACGTACATCGATCGATACACACGGGCGGGTTACTGGCTTCGCTGGACAGCTCGACAGGCAGGAGAGCCTCTGCCTTGGGCCGCAATACGCGTGCTTCGGCACAGAGCGAGGCCTGGCCATATTGCTACCGGAAACAGTGAATCCACGGCAAACATGCATGTTTCGAGAACACTGACACATCTTACATCCAAAGGGCACATCCCCGTTTCGTTTCATTGGTCACGCAACACATCTATCTATGCACTTCCAGCAAGCGCATCATGTACTCATCCTCGTATACAATTAATTAAAAGAATGGCAGCCTCTCACCGCACCTGTATTAGTATAACTACAAAATGGGCCTTATTACAGTTGGCCGGCCGACGGGTAAAGTACAACATCAACTGCAACCCTATCATTGTGTAAAATTAAAGCTACCGTATAGGGAGGGAGGCAGGAGGCTAAAATAATGAACTGAATTAGTGACAAAATGGTGGCTTCAAGACCGACCAATCAACGCACGGTTTCAAACCCCTTGACCCAAAACTTCATGGTTGCTGACAACGCCTTCTCATGATGTTCCCTGCCAGAGTGTTTATTCATTCCTGCCTATTACGAGGAAGATGCGACCTCGATGGCACTGCCAAGAGGCCATGCTGCTTCCACGTAAGCGTCGCTGTAAGGGACCTTCTTTACCAAGGTCATCTCATGGTTTGGATCAACGCCTGCGAGAACCAAAGCAAAAACAAATCACAAACGTGCCTCTTAATACAGTACCTTTGGTGGGTGCTATTCGGAGTACTCCCTCCTTTCTCAAAAGATTGTCACCTTTTAGTTCATTTTTGTACTAGAAGGTGACAATCTTTTAAGAAAGGAGGGAGTACTACTTATCTTCCACTTGCGAAATCTTACCAAATCCATCCAGGAGTAATGTGTACTGATAAACAAGATCCAAGCAGATATACGGAAGGTTGTCCTTCTGGACACCAGGATAGGCAGCTTCAGCATCCTTCACGCTTAACTTACAAGCACGCTGAGCAGCTTGTTCAAAGTCTGAGGGTTTAACCTTAGCCACAGCTACCTTGGGGTTCACAAATCCAGCCTGATCAGGCACCAGGAAACGGTCATAAATATTTATTTAGCGATACTGTATAAAACAAGCACTAGCAAATAAGTGGAATCATCTGCACAAGCACAAATGTGACAGACTGCTTGCGAGAATTAGATGTACGTCGCGTAACCTCACCTCAGCAGCCCTGTCAAAGAAAAACGAAGCCACAAAGAGATTCTTCTGTCCAGCACCACCACCACCGTTCCAAATGCCACCAAAAGAACATTTCATGTGGGTGCATGCTTCATCAACTTTAAGAGCCTTCACTGCATCATCCTTGCATTTTGAATAACTAGCACCAGAAGGTGAAGCCGATGCTTCAAATGTATCGTCACCGTATTTGTATTGCCCTACCATCAAAACACAGTTAAAACCAAATACTACTACGAGCAGTTGGAAAACTATCGGATTATCAGATATAGCAAAACTTTGGCAGAAATAATGTCCATGCTTTTGCCATGCAACTATTAGCAAAGTTATAAGCAGCACTACAACAACTTCTAACTGAGACTGCTTGAATAATTACCAAGGAATTGAACAAGATAGACAACTTGTATATTAGAAAACGGTCACTGATGTAGAATGAATTTGAGAGAAACATCATTTTGTAAAGCTGACTTTGTTTTACAAGATGCAGTTGCCCCTTTCATGAAATATATATATATATATATATATATATATATATATATATATATCACAGAAACTTGGGAAGGTTCTTTTCAATAAGAAACATATGGACAAATATAAACATACCTTGGTATCCCTGTAACATACAGTTGCTGTAACCATTGCCATTGCCAGTTTTCAAGACTTCTGCTCTAGCAGCCAGCAACCCATAATGCAAGTAGCTGTATAAAAAGTTTACAGTTATATTTAATGCAGTTATAATCATGGGATGTCATTAAACAGGGTTGAAAGTACTTTTGGAAAATAGTAGCAGCATGCATAAGCTCAAAATTTTGTAGCACTAACCTGTGGACATAAAGATAGTATGTGGTTCCTTTGAGGAAGAGTTTTTTCACATATGATTCTTCACCATTAGATGGTTTAGGGGCCTTTTCTGCATCCTTCTCTGCAACGGCGTATGCCATTTGGACAGACCCACCACCAAGATCAACAACTCCAACTGTGTCTGCATAAGTCTTTCCCAAATTTCCCAACAAATAGTTGATAGTGACCTGTACAAGAGAAAAATGATATTTATTTTTGTACCCATGTCTGAACATTCAAGAATTTCCAAGAACCAGTGGGAGTCAATGGATAGATAAGACCAGCATCATACCCACTCGTATGCACCTTCCTGCGTTCCATCAAGAACTGTTACCCAATCTGGTTGGGTTTTAAAGGAAGTCTTTTCACGAAGAAGATCCCTAACCTGCACCGATCAAGGGTTAAACAGCAGTGAAACAAAGACTTGAAAGCAAATTCAAGGAAGACAATTAATGCATTGCCAGAAAGCTTATACTGTATAGGAGAAGAAGAAACAGTTACCGCTTGCAAGATCTGGTCGGACTTTTCTGTTCCCAAATTTCTCAGCCCCGCGGTGGCCTAGAGATACGGATTAGAAAGCTCAGCACATCAGCGATGATCATGATTACAAAATGTACCCGTGAGTGTAGTGGCACCCACCCCGACTCTGACAGGCGTTTGGTCACGCAATTCCGCGGGAACCACTCGGTTGGCTTCGTCAATGAGAGAAAGGAGCGACTCGGCGGCCTCCCGCGGATTGTTGCCGTAGGCGCTAAGTCCCGGTTTTTTCTGCGGGCGAAAAGGGATTTTCTTTTCTTTCCTTTTGAGGTCACTAAGAAACGAGGCAACCAGAACCAGATCTAGATCCAAAATGGGAGAACGGATCGCTGGTTAGTTTTTACCTGGACGAAGAGCTCGATGTCGGAGCCAATGTGGATCAGATCCAGGTTGCCGTCGAAGCAGAAGACGTGGACGCGGCTGCCGGAGCTCCCGGCGTCGAAGATGACGGCGTACTTGTTGGGCCCCGCGGCGCCTGCCTTCCTGGCGCCGGAAGGCGCGCGCGGCATGAGGAGGAGCACGAGGGAGACGAGCGCGAGCGTCGCGAGGACGAGAAGCAGCGCGCCGCGATACCGGTGGACGCGGTCTGCGAGCGTGTCCTGACGTCCGCCGGGCAGCGCGGAGTAGCGGCGCATCCTGATCCTGGGGAGGAGGAGGAGGTCCGGGGACGAGGGGGTGCAGTAGCGGACGCGGCCGGCGGGACGTGGGGCGCCTGCCAATGGAAGAAGCTGCCCGCGTCGGGATCTGTGGCCAGCGAGCTCTCGTCTTCCTCTTCCCGCCGGGCGGGCTCGCGACAGGGGAGGGAGGGGAGGGGAAACCAACTAACTAACCGGCGGCTTTTCTTTTTGGGCCGAGAAAGTAAACAGGCCGAACCGAGCATCAACCCAACGTTAAGAATAAGAGTGCATGGGTCAACTAAGATGGGTTTTCATATTGGGCCAAGAGAGTAGTAGTAGGCTTCAACAGAATGTGGGCCTACTATACAGTTGACGAGGCCCACTATGGGCCTACTATAGGCCCACTCAAGTCACGAGGCCCACTATACAGTTGACGAACACCCTCCCTCTCGATCGGGGAGGCGCAATAATGTCCGTCGTCTCCATCCCCGCAATCGCACGCCTGCCGGCGTCACGTCGCCATCCGCTCGAAGTTAACCTGCCACCCACCTGCCATTCCTCCAGCCGGAGTCGTCGTCGTCGTCCCCTACCGCTGTACGTCGCTCCCACTTCCCCTCCTCTTCACCATCACCCAATCCCCATTTCCGTAGTAGCGCGGCCGTAACCACCACCACCACTCCATCTCCATTTCTCCATGGCCGCCGCCGACGAAGGCGACGGTTACCCAGATGACGACGAATTCGACGAGTACAACCCTCACCCCTACAGCGGCGGCTACGACATCTTCGCCACCTACGGCGCCCCGCGCCCGCCCTCCTCCGCCACGTGCTACCCCGTCTCCACCCCGGCCGCGGTCACTGCCCCGACCGCTCCGCAGCCGTCGTCGTCTTCGCTTCCGCTTCCGCAGCCGCACGCGCCTGCTCCTCTCCCGCGGGCGCAGCCGAAGCCAATTTCGCCACCGCAACAGCCGCCCCCTGCGCCACCCGCGGAGCCGTACTACTGGCCGGAGCCGTACAGATGGGGTGATGCGCCGCGGGACCATCCCATGTACGCCTCACCGGAGGTGTTCCGCGGCTGGCCGTTCGTCTCGGGCGCGCACTGCCACTCGCACCCGGCGTGCGGCCGCGACTACTGGAGGCAGTGCATGCGGGGGCTGGATTACCTCTTCGGTCACTCGGACGGGTACGGGGAGCGACGGATCGGGGTGGACTGCTCCGGGATTCCCGTGTATGCCAACAGGAAGGGAGGCGTAGAGGACGCCGTGGTCGTCGAGGTCCCGCCTCCTGCCACCGAGACTGTGGAGTGGCACTACGCTGGCGAGGAGCCAGATAATCAGAGCAATGTGAGCAAATACACACCATACCATCCTGAATTCTCACCACTGATATTGACGACTGTTAATGATATTGACGACTGTTAACTGACGTGCTGTCTTGACCCCTGGTTTGGAAACAGCGATTATCTTGGTATGGTAGTGCAGAAGAGGAGACTTACACGAATGCAGAGCCTGCTTACACTTCATATGATAGGCCTTGCGAAGACAACGAGACTTTTGCAAATGCCAAGTCTACTTACACTTCTTATGGTCAGCCTTATGATCAGTCATATAGCTTTCAGGGTGTTCTGGATGAACCTTCTTGGTTTTTGAATCAAAGCTACCAGGAGGCCTACGAAGAGCAGGATTCTTTGCAATATCAGGTACTTACATCACAACAATGATCAATAAGAGCGTGGACTAGTCTTAACAAAGAAATGTAGCTGAATTTAGAACCTACTTTGGTCGATTAACTACAGCTGGATAATCACATTGTTTGTTTTATCCTTATGTGAACAAGTTAGGCATCTTCTCCTACAAAGCCACCTTAAATGACCCCATACAGTTAGGTAATACCAGTGTGGTTCTGTCTTACCCGTTCAAGAAAAGGCGACTTACCTCTTATCTGAAAAAGTTTGATGTGTAAAAAGAAGTTCATCGATGACTTAAAGTGAACAAAAGCATAATTTATGTCCCTTAGGAGCTACTCCTCGATGTTTTCAGTTAGTTGACAGCTTCAGTTATGATATTATTTCTGAACCTTTGCACCTATTTTATTTGCACCTGGTAACCACTTTAATATTACATGCAGGATTATTTGTCTTATGGTGCATGCAATATCTCATCTCAACCTACTGTTTGCTACAATCAGCATTTCGGTGAACAGCCACTACATATTCATGTTGAGCCTCCAGAATTAGTATCTTCTCTCAAGCTGGAGTATTATGAGGTTTGTTCTTTGAGACTCTTACAATTTTGTGTTGCACTTGGGTGGGTATTGTGGAATATAGTTATGTGTCTATAAATCAACGTTTCACGTGATGGTGCATATTTCATCTGTCAAACTATAACACGTCTTCTTTCCATCTTGTTATTGCTATTTCTAACTCATTTTAGTTTTACTGCCATGGTGTAGAACTTCTCAACCTATCCCACTGAAAACGATTTTGATAACTTGGAGAGTTCGAGGAGCTCATATGAGATACAGCCCTATTTGCACACACCTTCTGATCAACTTGAACCTTATTGCCCATCATGGTCTAAGAATTTGGAATATTATCAGGCCTGTACCGAAGGAGTGTCCACTGAATATGATAATGTAAGTTAGATAACTCTGTATATCCGCCCTGATATTCATATTATTTGAATTTCGTATTTAATTTTATTAGTGTACAAATGTTTCAATTTTTTGTATTATTTATTCTGCTACCTTTTTAAGTCATTCTGTAGTAACATATCCGTCAAATCAGTCATATGCTCCACCATTTCTTGCACTGAAGCCTTCGTTTTATGGAATCATCAATTGTTTGCTTGGGTTCGGCCATTGAGTTTCAATTATTAATTCCTTCCATTGGATTGCAGCATGCAATGGCATCTGGGGAAAGCTGGGATATTTCAAATTTATTTATATCTCCATTCTATCCTCAAGAAACACAAATTTATGAACAATCTTACGGTGATGAGAGCATCTAAATTGGCAGATCAACAAAAACATTTCTGAGATTGACCGTTGATATCATTGAATTGGTATGCAGAACTGTTGCTCTATCTTACAAGAAGGGATTCTATACTACTTTTGTGTTGATTTGGTTTGCGTTCCTGGTAACTGTTATTTACATGTCTCCCAGATAGAATGACAGTAATTCTTGCATCTTGCAAATGTAATCCTGCTTCACATACATAACTGTTCTCAACTCTTAATTGATAGTTCTTGTTGGATGATTGCTTCTTTGACTTCAACTTATCTGAGTTTGCTTTGGCACTGGCAGCTACAAACGAAGTAATGTCACGAGTCGCTTGTATCAAGTAAATATAGAAGTTTTAAAACATAGCAGTTTTTTCATCTGACACAATGTGTTGGAGATTTCAGCACTGGGGTGCCCATGCTTTTAGTATTTCTCCTGAATTTTTCTTTCATTGTTTGATATGCTCTGTTCAAGGCTTGGCTAGGTTTTTCAATCTTAGCAGTATGCCATTGCGCTGTAACATATGGATCTTATTTAATCTTTAACTAATAATGATCAGCCATTCATCTTTATCGTTGTGTAACGAATCACCATGTGTAACGTGCAGGGTGATTATTCTTGGTTAGAACCATATGAATGGCTTATTCTGGCCTTTGGAGCATACTCAACCTTTACTGTACAATATATACTGTTGTAATATTACTTCAGGTTCAGTTGTAGTCACTTTTTTATTTGAATTTACTTATAAAGTGTAAAGAACTTATTTGTAACATATCATATATATTCCAAGTACCTGATAAATTATTAGATTGCTGGCTTAAGAAACATTTCATATACTGATTTTTTAGTTTGTCCAAAGCTGACCTACGCAGTCTTTCTTATTGGAGGCATGCTTTATGCTATTTGAGTATTCTACATTCATGTTTGTGAAGAACGTCCTATATATCCCTGAGTAATTTTGAACGTGTTGTGAAGAGCATCCTATATATCATTGTAGACCATAGGCTGTCCTGTGAGTTGCCGGTTTCTTACATGTGTAGCTGTTTGCATGATAGCTGGAAGCCTAGAAAACATTCTTCATGGAACTTGCTACACATATATTTTCTTCAGTAGAACTGTCTGATGGCTCCGTGTTTTCAAGCTACTTTCATTCTAGCACTCTGCATATGGATAGCAGATTCACAACAAGGCATATAGGACTTGTTGCCTATCTAGAAACTGTTTTTCATTCTATCATCATTCCTATCCAGTGACAAAGAAAGGGCCAAGAGCTGTACTGTTTTCTGAACTAATTTCCAGAAACTTAATCATGAAGCAACAAAAAGGGGACCTGGGGAAGCTGGCAAATACATCCTCTACACGATCCAGTGATAGGTAAGCTGTCACTATTGGGTATCTCCTAGGCCCATGTTTGTCTGATACTCTGATGTTCAACGGGGAACTGTTGGTAGCTAACACAAAATTTGATTGCTTGCTGTTTCCAGGCCGAAGTTCTACTGGGCCTCCTAGATTTGTAGCCCAATGGGTCCTTTCTGCTCTGGGCTCCAGCAAGGAAGCAAGCTGTAAAGGAATTATCCAAGAATAGGAATTCTTGAGGGACATACTGATGGTGAGTTAATGAATTCCACCTCTAGTGAACTATAAGAAGTGCAATATAACACAAATCCATTTCTATTGTATGTATGTAGTATCTATCCTTGTCACTTTGTGCTTACCTAGTGGATGGTGATAAAAGAAACGTCTTTTTGCCATGAACATTTTTCTTTCCCTCCACAACACTGTCTTTTATATTTCTCTTAATTGTTTTTTAACTTTCTTCTTGTTCCCCGCGCGTGTAAAGGGGCATCAAAAGACACACTTGCTCCTGCAATAGGACTGACAAATGTCTGACCCACTCGCTGGGGATAGATTTGTTTTTTGACACCGCTTTGGTTTCTTGAATCATGATCGTTTAACTAAGGTTACCTTGCTCTGGGAGATGAAGAGCAAAGACTGGCCAAAGAGAATGAAAAGATGGCCATTGATACTTAGGCCATCATATTACTTCAGAAAGAATATTAAGGCCATCATAGCTTCACTCATTACTCGCTTGCTGCGTAGTCTAGCTGCTATTAGGCCTGTTGTCAGTAAACTTGACGAGTTGAAGAACGAATGACTTTTGAATCGTCATTGTTTGACTAAACTCTTACCACAACTACTTACTCCTACTTGTCACAAAAGAAGTTGGCTGAAACAAAGCCAGCTATGATTGTTCAATCTTTGCAGCAGTTTATTACTTTATTTATACTGTCAATAAGTAATTAAGTAGCAAAGTATTAACTACTCACTTTGGGTGGTGATACAGAGACACATCTGACAGACCTGAAACTATTTGAAATTAGCAATAGATGTGCCTTATTGTGACACACTACGGGTAACTTTTGTGCCTCAGTTCGAAGCAAGTTTAGCCAGTTAAGGAATTTAAGAAATCGTCTCATGATCACCCCTAAAATGCTCGCCAGCATGGAACTATATATAATGTGACAGAAGCAAGTGCGTATCATTAGGCGCTTTTTAGTATTGTAGTGGTGTTCGTATGTCATCTAAGCTTGCATCTTTTCCTGTTACTGATTAGTTTTCTAGACTGCTGCATGGGGACAAGGACAAGTGGCAATATTTTTGTGAACACATAGGCCCATACGATCTGATGATTCTGAGCAGATCTTATTAATTAATTACATAGTGTATTATTCAAAAGGGAATGGCAGAGGGGGTGGGGTCGATTATAATCTAACCATCTCTAGTATCTAATGTGGGGACAAAATGCTAGGAGGCATCGTCACATCTACATCAAAGCCTCCACAGCTCTCTGAAGGCAACAACCTGCCTGCCTTGCGGTAAGTGTATTTTGCACCCTTCGCTATATGTAGCTTTCCTTTGCTGGCTGTTAAAATGACGAGTGCTTGCTTACGCAGAAAAAAATCTTATCTGGGATTAGTATTTCTTGGTTACACTTTTATCTATCTAGTTGGCTACTTGCCCTGCTGTCTTTACGGAATTGATGATGAATAGGTGAGCTGATGTAGACTGCATATTTCTTGCTCTTCAGCCGCCTTCTTGATATAGTGTGATTAGTGAAGAAGACTGGCATGCATTAACACTACTACTGTAATAAGTAGAGTACCATGGAGTAGTCCAGCTGGGATATTTCCACACACTCCACAGTGCGGCGGTGGTCTCGACCCGAAAATTTGGGCCGTGTCCGCCATGAGTCCAAGTGCCACCCACATGGGGGGTGGGGTTTTGCCGGTTTGTCTACTATTTGCTCCCATGTCCTGCTGTTGCCTAGTGACCTGACTTGACCCACTTGCGCTGGGCCGGGGACAGTCTGGTGCTGCTGCTGCTGCTTTGGATGCAACCTTGACTGGCACAGGATGGTGGCGATTCGAAAGGAATCAATCCATGGATGAGATGAGCCATTCAATCACGGTGCCTGTGCGCGGTGTTGTTTCCTCCAGATGGAGGTGAGGTGGGTGGCATCACTATTCCTCCTCGTCCCAGCGTCGTCAGATTCCACTTTGGCATGAGAGAGAGAGAGAGAGAGAGAGAGAGCGCTTTCTGGGCTGGATCACTTTGCATGTTACCCGTCGTGATCACGGTGACTCACGTAAAAGCGTACTACGTCTGGCTTTGGTATTTGCAGGCAATTGGCTTTCTTCGATAGTGGGACGTACGTGCAAACCGCAGCCATCAACTACTGTTCTCAAATCTGCTCTTTTTATCAGTTGGTGAGTTTTTCTCTTTTCCGAGATGTTGTAGCACCACGCGTGGTAATTCTTCAGTTTCTCTTTTCCCTGCAAGTGCAGTGCAGTGCAGGCTGCAGCAGCCGGCTGGTCATGGTCATGGAGCGGCGGTGAATGTTAACCGTTGGGGTAGGTGGTGGGTGATCGTCCTGTGATGAAAGGTTGGTGCCAGCATTTCCCTTCTTCCTTTCCCCGTCCCCTCCTTGGTAGTAGTACTCCCTCCTTCTTATATTATTTGTCGTTTAGGACAAGAATTTTAGTTCATTTTGAATTTGAATTCTTGTTCTAAATGACAAATAATATGTGAAGGAGGGGTAGTTGGTACTGGGGGCACGAACTTTGATGAGATGATATGATTGCCGTCTTCAAACAACTACTGTACGATAGGAGGAGGGTTTGTTTGTGCTGTGCATGGTCGGACACACCCTGACACGGGGCACATGCCGCTCATGAGTCCGTCCGTGGTGATGCGCGGCAGCCATGTCGCAGCTGTACATTGGACGCATCAGGCAAGGCTGCCGTCTGCCGATGCCGAGAGGAGGACAACAACTCTTTCAGAAAGGAGGAGGAGGAGGTGGTCGATGACATGCGAGCCTTTTTCATTTTCAGACGTCCGGTTTGACGGATGCAGAACCGAAAAGAAACGCCTCTCCGTCATTCGCCTTTGGCTGCAGACCTGCAGTTTCGCTCGCCCAAACCGTGCACGTTCACGTTTGACTGTGCATGTAGATTAGGATCAAGAAGCGAGGGCCCGAATCAAATTATAGCTGCTTACTAATTGCTGTCACGACTTTTGGTTGGCAAGCAACATAGTACATCGACAGGAGCGCGTAACTACCGGAGGAGGGCTCCATCAGAGAGGATGTTTCAGTTTTGTCAAACGATAGCAGGAGAAGCCACAAGATTTGAGGCAGCGTGTAGGTGGTTATTACTATCGTTAATAAGCTCCGTATTATCATGATGATTTCAAGGTCGCAAGCAAGGTTTTTCAGGAAGCAATTTACGGAGTGTACGAACACGGCTTATTGATTAAGGCCATTGGTGGCTGGTTAATGCTGTCTGGGGCTGACCGACCGCCCTGCCCTCTTAATTTGCTTGCTCAGACAATTAACCAGTTGTACTGCAAAAATATTCTGCAGCAACAAAAAATGCCTTTTATTTTCACTATTCAGAATGGACTTGGACGAGCAACAGCCAGCTCCTTTGCAGCTTGTGAGACTATCCGCAGCGGTTTTCTCTAAAACTTACTCTATCCTATTTTAAGTATATTCTCTATACTTCCAGAAAACTTACTCTATCCCTCTATATTTTAAGTATATTCTCTATACTTCCAGCATTTCATTCTAGACACTAACTATATACTTCTAGTAATCTACTCTATATTTTCAATCCAGTAAATTTTACAGTGAACCACTGCAGATGGTCTAGCTCCTTGGGCCGGAGCAGGAGCTAGGAGGCTTGGCTGCCTGTGTGTCCATGCAATGCAATGCTCCTCGGTGGTGGACCATCGGACCACACTGCACCGATGACCGGCCTGTGCGTTGTTAGTGGTACTGGTGGCAGACTCCTCTTGATGCATGCTCGCCAGGCGTCACTTGCCACATACAGTATCTTCCCATACTGCTGCTTGCAACGGCTGCTGGGCCGCTCACGGGTGTCTTTTGCACGGCGCGAGAGAAAAAAATGAACTGAGAGCCATTACATCTAATGGCAAAGGTTATTTGGTGCAAATAAAATGAACTTTTTTCTGCGAAGGTGGTGTAGGTACATGTGTAGCACTAGTCCAAAACTGTTGTTCAACTGGCTACATATAAACAGCTAGTCTGATGAAAAGTTGAGGCTACTTAAATAAACGAAGCAGATTTAAAGTAACTCGGTCGCTCGGCATTAGATTCTTCAGTCACTAGACTGGCAACTCTACAGGTTTTGTCGCTTTCCAGTCGCTTGACATGCATCAACTTGAGCGTGCAGTGCAGGAGAGTAGGCGCGTCCGGTCGTGGCATCCAAATATTTGTCTCTTGCTTTGAATCTGTAGTACTGCTAGCGACTAGTACGTGGCTTCTTCATTTGTCTCTTGCTTATTTCAAATATGTAAAAAGCAGGCCCTTAATCTTGCCATGCCGGGAACCAGTGTTGTTTTTGCAGCGACCTAACGAACCAATCAATAGCACGGTTAATTAATTACAAAGGTCGCCGACAAGGATGAGTGATTGATTGATTGGTGTCAAAAATTACTAGTAATCGTTACTACTAGTATACTACTAGTATTATATAGCAGTGTGGTACAGTACAGAGTAGGCGACGCCGTCGCTATCGACCAACCGATGATGTGAGCTCAACGGCAGCACTCGCGCCATACGTGCATGTACTCCCTTCCAAAAATAAACATAAAGGAATAATAATAATAGTAGTAGTATTTGATCGATCAAGTTTCGAAATTGAAGAAATTCTCAACTTACATGTCGCTAACAACGATGCGGGAGTTAACATGAATGATGGTCCCCTCCCCTGGCAGTGGAGTGGCAGCAAGGCAGGAGGCTGCCGGCCAGACCAGGGAATGGAATGGAGTGGCGTCTGGCTGTGAATCAGCCATGTTCAATTCAAGCTACTAGCAGCTACCACCGCACCGCGCGTAGGAATGATCTAGGAGTGTTGTTGCTTTCAGCGAGACGAGGTGGCTTCCCTGTTTGGATTTGGGGAACGCGCGCGGAGACATTGCTCTCCCTTGCCAGCAAGCACAGAACCACCGACGCATGCAATTGCAAGCTCTTTAACCTCTGGCACGTGCAGTGTCGGGGCCTCCGTCTTGAGTACGGACACTAATAAGATCAGATCCGCTCCATTTTAACTTAAGATCAAGCCTACGTATCCGTTGAGTACGTAGTATGTATCGCAACTGCGGCAGAATCATGTGTATAGGTTGGGGCTGGATTGATCTTTCTGATCAACTGCCAGCCACAAAGACGTGCAAATGCAACCAACATCCTATGAACATGTATTTGGACATTTGATTACGTTAGATTATAATAAGGATAGTATAATCTAGGCGCAAGAGGCTGACGATTCCACTCCATCCCTGGTTGTAGTAGTAGTTCTATAGTAGCAGTTGGTTAGGTGCATTGTGCAGAGTGCCACATAAATCCGTGGACGCATTTGGGTATTTGTTTGATGTTTTCTGGTAGCTTTGTCTGCACCCAATCCTGCCTCCCTCTCTCTCCCTTTGAGGCTTTGATGATGGACTTGTTCCCATCCCCATCCCCATCCCGGTGTGTTCTCTATTTAAAATTATAAATGGTCCACTGTTAAACAGTCTTAATTAGTAGCAAAACAGTGATCTTGGGAGACGGATTAAGATAAGTCAGGCAAAGCCGTATCATCGCTATTAATATTGGATTAGACCATCCGCAGTGGTATGTTGTAAAGCATATTAGATACACTGTTTCGTAGTATAATTTAGAGTACTGTAAAAGCCGAAGGGGAATAGTGTATAGAGTATGTTTTAGAGTATGCTGGTGTAGATGGTCTTAGGATGCCACAGCCAGATGTTACAGTCAAAAAGCCAGATACACAGAGGACAAGGGAGAACGGGACGGCCCCCGTCACCACCCCAAGATTCATACTCATCTCACAGACGACGGACGAGAAAAAAAGACCACGGCATGGCATGGCACGGAGGAGAAAGACGGAGGAGAAACTGTGATAGTAGATGAGAGGAGAAAGACGGAGAGGAGGAACACTGCACTGTACTGCACGGTGACAGAGGCCTGGATCGAGTAAAATTATTAAGCTGGGGGGTGGGGGCCACGGAGATCCAGATCTATCCACTGCCCGCCCCCATCTCATCTCCGGCACGGTCGTCCTCATCCGAGAAAAACAAACACAATTGGCGCTCGAAATCCTCAAACGCCAGACCAAATTCCGGCGAACTTGCCCGAAACACCCCGGGGAAACGGAGATTCGCATCGCCGGTCGTCCTCCTCTCCTCCCTCCGCCCGAGAAAGCGGTCATCACTCATCAGTAAACAAGAAGCTTATACATAGATAGCGATGCAGCGCGAGGTGCGCACTACTACGCTCAGCTCCTCTCTTCCCTCCCTCCTAGCACCAGTAGCATAGCTTATAGCTTAGCTTGCCGGCCGCCGCGACCTCCGGGCTCAATCATCCTGCGAAATGGAGCATCCGCTCACTGCACCAGTGGCGCCCCCCAAGTGAGAAGGAACCTTTTCCTCAAGTCACCACTCGAGCTTTACAAGTTGTAGAGGTCCAGGAACGCATCCGAGCAAGAAGGCGAGAAGGACGGCAAGAAAAAGAATAAACTTGTTGTTGTAGAGGAGGAGGAGGAGGAGGAGGAGGGGAAAGAGTTGGCCATGGACGCCTACGAGGCCACCAAGGTGGTGTTCTCGCGGATCCAGGCGCTGGACCCGGACCACGCCGCCAAGATCATGGGCTTCCTGCTCATCCAGGACCACGGCGAGAAGGAGATGATACGCCTCGCCTTCGGCCCCGAAGCGCTGCTCCACACCGTCATGGCCAAGGCGCGCAAGGAGCTCGGCCTGCTCCCGGCGTCCGGCCCGGGGACGCCCACCTCCGTCACATCGCCGTTCATGCTCTCGCGCCAGAACTCCGGCCGCTGCGGCGGCACCGCGCCCTCGCCGCTCTCGGTGTCGTCGCCCTCGTCGTGGGCGCCGCCGCCGGTGTTCTCCAGGAGCAACGGCGCCGCGGAGGACGTCGCCGGCCTCGGAGAGGAGCTGATGAGCCCGGCGAACGGGACCGGCTCGCCGTCGCCCTTCTTTCGCGGGGACCCGCTCATCGACGAGCTCCAGCTTCATCAGGAGCAGCTCGCCTTCCTCAACAACGACGGCGTGCCCGGGCTGGACGGGAGCGAGTGCCCGAGTCCCGGCGCTGGCTTCCCGTACGGCCTCGGCTGGGCCAACGGCGGCCGCGGGCACCGCCGTAGTTCGTCCGTCAGCGAGCTCTGCCTCGGGGGTGCCGACGGCCTCGGGTGGAAGCCGTGCCTCTACTACGCCCGAGGGTACTGCAAGAACGGCAGCGCTTGCCGGTTCGTGCACGGCGGCCTCCCGGAGGAAAACGCCAAGATGGACCCCGCCGCTGCTCTGGAGCAGCAGTGTCAGGACATCCTCCTCCGCTCCAAGTCCCAGCGCCTTGCTGCGGCCTTTCCGTACTCCCCCACCGGCGGCTCGCTTCCCGGCTCACCGTCGGCGGCCGGCAAGTGTTTGAGCTTGCTCCTGCAGCAGCACCAGCAGCAGAACGAGAGCCAGAGGTATGGCCCGTCTTCAAGCTCCAATTTTTTCAGTTCCTCCTCGCTCGTACTTACTACAATCTTCGCCATCCTTGCAGGGCGGCCGCCGCAGCGCTGATGATGGGCGGCGACGAGGCGTACACGTTCATGGGGCGGCCGCGGCTGGACCGCGCCGAGTTGGCGAGCATGATGAACCCCGGCTCGCGGCAGATTTACCTCACCTTCCCGGCGGACAGCACGTTTCGCGAGGAGGACGTCTCCAACTACTTCAGGTATTCTTCTGACCTGTGAGCGCTGCATCCGTCGCAACAAATCAGAGCCAGAATAATCAACCATCTGACCCTTACTTACCTTGTCTCGCCTCTCATCAACTGAAGCATCTACGGCCCCGTCCAGGACGTGCGCATCCCGTACCAGCAGAAGCGCATGTTCGGCTTCGTCACCTTCGTCTACCCGGAGACGGTGAAGCTGATCCTCGCCAAAGGCAACCCGCACTTCATCTGTGATGCTCGCGTTCTCGTCAAGCCCTACAAGGAGAAGGGCAAGGTTCCCGACAAGTACAGGCAAGCCATTTTGCCCTCTCTGCTTCCGGCAGCGACCATGTTGCTCTAGGCTTTTCGATCCGCACCACCAATTTTTACCAATTACACCGCTGTTACTCCGCAGGAAGCAGCAGCTGCCAGGTGAGAGGTGGGACTTCTCCACCAACGGGCTAGACTCCACAGACCCCTTCGATCTGCACCAGATCGGTAAGTCATTGCAGAAGCTTCAGTTGCAATCGTAGTGTTCTGCTTCATGATTGATACTCAGATTGCTGCATATATTATAATGTCATCAGGTGCGAGGTTGTTGCAGCACTCAAACAGCACGAATGAGATGCTCCTGAGGAGGAAGCTAGAGGAGCAGCAGCAGGCAGCCGAGCTGCAACAGGCAATGGAACTCCAGAGCCGTCGCCTCATGGGCTTGCAGCTGCTAGACCTCAAGTCCCGCTCCCCGGTGCCGCCAAGACCCATCGGCATGCCCTTCAGTCCCACTCGGGCCGTTGGCTCTCCTACTGTCGAGTCACCGCCTGATTCCGGTAGGGATGTTGTCGACTTTGTTTTACCTGTCAGCCCAAATGAGCTGTTGGTTGTATTGCTGTGCTAAATTGCTTTGTTGATGTTAACAGGGGAGCAGGGCAAGGGCACCAGCTTCCTTCTTAGTCAGAGGAAGTCAGTCCACGGAGGTGATAAGGATGAATCCACAGGCGAGACGAGCCCAGACAGTGACCAAAGGTGTAATCTAATTCTGAACAAGTCATTATCATCATTATTTATCGTGTCCATCACACTTAGCTTTCATCCAGCGATGCAGAGTAGCAACATTTCACCAAACTAATCTTTTGTTACTCCTTAACACGATTTTCTGCAGTGTGGAGCATAACCTGCCAGACAGCCCGTTCGCATCACCAACCAAGTCAGCAGCGTTTGCTCATGATCCTTTCGCATCCACCGAGTTGGATATCTCAGCCGCCTCGACTGGTTGCAGTGCATCCTATGTTGGCACAAACAATGGTGGAAACTTTGCTAACCATCTCAGGCCCTCTGCGCTGGAAATACCTTCACCAACGAGCTACTTCTTCCCCATGTCCAGGTATGCAGTCGTACCCGAGATTGTTGTTTATTATACTACTACCTGGGTACCATGATCTGCTGAAATATAATGCATCATACAATGTGATGCAGGCTGTCCTCCGATCACGGCGCCGGTGCTATTGGGATGTAAAGTTGTCCTCAATGGAAGTAACACACTACTGCCTAATCATAGTAAGCACCTCATCCTTTCCCCTTTACAAGGCCCATCGATCTCAAGTTCTCAACACCGTGCTTCCAAAATGATGTGCTTGTCAGCTGTGGAATGATGGTTTGTTTCGCCACTTGTTGGTTTTGCAGGGAATACTAGAACCAAAGAAAGAAGATAGTGGAATATAGGGAAAACTTGCAGCTTAGCGTTCAGTTATTTTTTTTCGTTTCTCTTTTGCTTGGCTTTATCAAACCAAATCATAGTAGGAGAAGATGCCATGGGCACAAACTAAGCAGCAGCAGCAACAGATTAGTGCTCTCCTATTACTATATAAAACTACTACTCCCTCCGTTCCCATAAACTTGTCGTTTTGTAGTTCAAAAATGAACTACAAAGCGACAAGTTCCCGAGGACGGAGGGAGTACTAATTACTACTAGAGGTACTTACTATTAGCCACCACCAGCGTCGATGTAATTTACTACTGCTACAGCCGCTAGTTGATACACATTTTATAGCACTAGGTGTGATGTTTACCAACAAGACTAGTAGTACCAACCACAAGATACCAGTAACTGCTTGGTTGACGATGTATGCAAACAACCATGCAAGAAAAAGGAAAAAGGGTAGTCAGAAAGTGACTGGTTTGGAAGAGGCTGGTGTGTATGTAAAAATAAAATTTCACAGGATGAACAGAAAAAGGCTCAGAAGTGTAGGTGTGACTGGGTGAAGGACCACTGTCCACTGCTGACGCTGAAACGCGCCAAGCTGGTGTGTCTACAGACTACAGGGAGGAGAGGTGTCCGTCAGCATTGGTGTTCATGGTCCCCGTCAGCAATTGCAGATCACTACAGAAAATGTTTTTCTTTTTTAGCTTTTGCATATGTCGAGTGAATCTACTGTACTAGCAGACAGTATTATACAAGAAAGGAAAGTGAAAGATGTGGAAATAATTTGCACTATGTTTTTACGTTGGATCCATCTCGATATTTTCTTCACCGTGGCTTGACTAAAGTCGATCCCAATTTGTTTTGGCAAAAATTCTTGTTGCTGTGGGACTCAAATCCTCTGCAGTAGCCTCACGCCATCTGGTTCTAACAGTCAGCTGCAGTTTTGCATGTGATTTCGTTCGGTTGCTGTGTGGCTTGCAAAGAAAAAACCCAGGGTGTAAAAATGATGCTAGTGGCACAATGTAGACAATCAGTCCCCGACGTCAACATCCGAATATTAAACGAGATGGATTTGAATAAGACATGAAACCTAGAATAACTAGAGATTTCTCAAAAGCAGATGCCAGAAAAAATTGTACTTGCTGCTCGTCGATCATGGTTGGTCTCAACGAGTAACCATTGATGACAGGGAGGGAAAAAGGAGGCTGGGACAGATAGATAATGCTCCAAACCGTGGATCGCGGTCTCCGGCGAGAGGGAACAGGAGTAGATGGACGCCGCCGGAGAGCGGAGATTGACGGCTCCTCCTTTGCATCTTGATGCCGGGAGGCGGAAAGTGCGCGCCGCCGCTTTCCGACACATTTCCCTTTCCTCCGCGATTAAGGCTAATAACCCTGGACCTAATAAAGACAAAATTCTCGGTTCGTCGGTTTATCCTACCATAGGCAGGGAGTGAGTGAGTGTGGGCCCCAGCATGTCAGGCTTAGTCACTCCCATGTGCTCCCTCTGCTTTCATCAAATTAAATCCACTGCGCTGCTGGCTTTGCCCTTTGGGCCAAGAGACTGGCTGGTCCCGTTCAAGCTCCGTAAATTTCCAGCTTGGGGAAAGGTACAGTACAAACCATGCATGCAAATAAACGCTATGCTAAGCACATGCAGCAGTGCAGGACTACACTACTGTAGGTAGTCAAAGGAACGTTACCTTTCGGCGCGTCCTCTGCTCCTGCTCGGCTCGGGCGCACGCACGCACGTGAAGTCGAGCAGATTACCACGGTGTGTTGTGTGGCTTTCTGACCAGTCAGTCAAACCAGGATGAGCTTTGGAATCTAGGCAACCAGACCAGCAGCTTAATACTGTATACAAACATGGATGGGCAACAATCGGTCCATCCCATAGGGTCGTGCTCCTAACCCGCCACGGACACACGGGCCCAAAACGAGTGCAACCCCACTTGTCAGCACCGCCTTCCTGCCCAATCCTCTGCTCCGGGCTCCGGCTGTTGCAATGCAAATGAAAGCGGAACCGATTTGGAGTTTTCTTTTGGTTTGCGCACAATGGCAGAGCTCGTGGTATTGCAGAGCTTGGAGGGCACGTACTACTGTACTACTCGTTTCCTCCACCATGACCATGTGCTAGCATGTGCCGCTACGCGGGCGGCGCCCATCTTGCCTTTGTCCCCCTCCGCACTCGAGAAATCTTGTAGGAGAATCTTGCACTGTATGTACGTGTCGCTGGCAGGACCTGATCTGAATGTCAGCTCTGCCAACGCTCGGCTGGTAGGAGACTGAGACTGCTTTGGTCGGAACGGATCGGTGCCGGCCATTCATGGGCTTCGGCATTGCGTCAATGGCGTTTTCCTCTTCACCTGCGTGATCCTTTCCGGTGCATACCGAAAACGAATGACTGATTGCAACATCGATCTACTTATTCGCCATTAATCCTGTCGGTGAAATTGGTAGCTACAGGAGAGAGGCCCGAATCCTTACGTACAGCTACAGATGGAGACGGTACGCGACACAGCTAGCGATGGATCACTACGTCCCCTGCACGCTGCGGCCTCTCCCCCACTCCCCTGCCGAGAAAACGAGACGCCAGCCGGAGGAGGCATCAGTGATGGACCAGGTGCGTCGGATGAGGTTGTTTGTTTGGGGGTGAAATAGGCGGCGTTGGAGATCGTGTCTCTGCTGCTTCAGTCAGACCGTGTTCTTCCTTCGAATGCAAGGTGCTTCACTTCGCTGCTGCGATTTTCCGAGCTGATTCCTGTGACCCGTGTCCACGGCAGATCCGAGACGTCTCTTGTATCGTACGGCCGCCATGTTTGTCCTGTGCCTGGCGTAGGTTTACCGCTACACTACTAGTACGTACTACTACTGGCTTGCTGCATCCTTAATTACGTTTCGCACCTGTCCCCGTGCCCCATCGCATCAAACCGATGCAGGTCTCTCTGTCTCTCTCGTGCATGTGCCGAGTAGCATCAGTGCCTTCAGGACGTTTCTGGGCTTGCAAGTTATGGGCCCTTTAGGCTGATCTTCTTCTCATGGGCTAATAGTAAAATTCAGAAACAGAGCCCATATATAAAGGAAACGGCCTATTATTATTGTTCAGAGAGTAGGCCCATTTAAGGACGACGCCGACGGCCGCGACTAACCAGCGCTCCTTTCCTTCGCTTCAATTCCTCTGCCAATCCGGCAGCAGTCCCAATGCTCGCCCCAGGCAGCACAAGGGGTGGCTCCGTCCATGTCGCAGAGCACGTGAGCTCGCCGGCGAAGGCGCCGAGTTACCACGGCAGCGCGGCTTCAGACACGTTCTCACGCGCATGTAAATGTACGCTACATTCTGCCCCTATGCTTCTCTATTTGCTCCCATCGGTGTCGGTGGTAGAGACCTCACCATCACCGGCTCCACAAGCAGTTCAGAATCATTCATGCTCCGGTCCGTAGCTACCAAGGGTCAATTTAATGTGGGATGAGCACATACGTACCTTCCAGGCGTCGGGCCACTGCGGGCAATCCACGAGGTCCGCTCCTTGGGCCGTCATAGCTGGCCCAGTAACGACAAAACGAATCCTTCGTCCTTCCACCTTCTTCCTCCTCGCTGAGCAGGAGCCACAGGACGCCATTGCAGAACCTATTTTTTTTTCATAAATATTACTACAATCAATGCGCTACAACTACGGACGAAAAATAAAGACCGAGGAATACATGTATGTGCCCTTATTTGCACAGAGGGTAAACGGAAACAAAGAATCAGCATCTCAAAAGTGAAACAATAGTTACAGTAACTGTCCTATCTAACAATCTGGACAATTTAGTTGATTCTTTACTGAAGCCTAATTCTCACCATCCTTGCTTGCTGCTGCATTGTCATCTGATTTATGACCAATCCCATAATTCAGGAGCCATCAATCATGCATGTCAATCCAATAAGCCACGACTGCACCACTTTCCTGTTCAACCGCTGCGCTTGTTGTTCTGGTTCAGCTCTTGGGGGCTTACATTCAACCACCCGATACAAATTTTAGTGACACCAGTGGATGAAGCACTCTATCTGTCAAATGTTCTACTTTTCAGGTTCATCTATGTCATGGATTTACATTGCACTCGTCCATGAACCGATCTCCTCGAATGAGAAACCTCTTCCAGTACTTCTTGTACTCTGGTATACCTAGTTCAAGCCAAGGTTTCATATTACCATTATAGTGCAATGATGCAGAGCTCCGAGCTGCCTTTTCATCTATTCCATAGTCATATCCAAGTCCAGCCAGAGTCAATTTTCCATCAAGGGGGTAAATGAGATTTTGGAAAGATAACAAGCTTAAAGGAAATGCTGCTGCTCTCAGAGATGTCTCATCTTTGTATTTGAACTGTAACAGAACATAAATGAGATAAATACGCACGCTATGTTAAGCGTACAAAGAAACATGAACTGAAAAAACCTATTATTATTTATCACATTTATATCAGAGAAATTTTTAAAATGCCAAGGAAAGCAAATCAGAGTCCAAAACTGACAAAATAGTGAAAAACAGAAGAGAATGCTGATTTTTAAATGTTTCATGCAACCTGTAGTTGCACCCTCTGCCTGTTATTTGGCAAAAGAAAAGGAAAGAAGGCCACCCCAATGTGAACGTCCCTGTATACGATGCAAGATGAGACTAACAGGCTAATGACAATACAAACCTTTTTCATGAGCAGCAGGTAATTCTCTGTAACATTATGTTCCCTCCACTTATCCAAATTAATCAAATTCACCCCTGACATCCATGCACAGGACTTTGGATCATATGCTGTTTTACCCAAGAGATTTCTTACTTGACCCAGTTTCAGTCCACAAAATTCGACTGCACCATTTACTTTGTCCCCCATATCAATATTCCATAAGAAAGACAGGTCATGTTGAACCACTACATCATCATCCAAAACAACCACCTTTTTTAGATACTTGAATATTTCTGGGATGAGAAAATGTGAGTGGCTGAAGAGTGATAGATATTCCATTCTTGTGTTCTCAGCAGGTTGCTTAATGCTCCTAATGAGAACACGGAACTCCTCTTGCAAGTACAGTTGTCTGATACTATACTTAGGAAACTTCTTCAATATAAAACTTTCATAGTTTATAACATGCAGTGCTGCCTTGTTGAATGAATTCCTAGCAAACCAGTATTTCATGGCGTAGAAGTTCTGAGTATCAGTTAAGATATGAAAAGCAAGGTTTCCTGGCTCCTGCGAAGAGACCAATAAGAACACCAGGGATGCCCAGCCCAAAAGATAGCATATGAATTAACATTGTAAATCAGCCAAATACCTTAGAATTGCTCACAGTTGAGTTGACAACAACAGAAGCAGCAAGAACGTTCTTAGACAGTATAACATAGTGCCTATATTTTGGAGAGTTGAGCTTGCGAGAAAAAGAATCATCTGAATCCGACGAAAATGATTTGAAATATTCCAATGTCAACCTCATTGAAAGACAATGATGACTTTTTGGCAATGTCTGGACACCAAGATTGTAGAGGAATGCACTCTGCGTCATATGAAAATGAGCTTCATCCTCAGTCATATCAAGTATCTGGCGAAGCTTCCTGTCAACATTCTTACAATCCTCAGTGCGAGATTTGGCTCTAGCTATTGTTTGGTCCATCTGCACTATCCTTTGGTTGATACTGAAATCAGAAAACAACTGTCATTCACATAATGTAGGTAGTATCTCACGTACATGATTGGGAGAACTACTATTGTGTTGAATTTAAATCTCTTTTGACTCTTTAACATGTAAATATATCCCCTAAGAAATGACAGTTCATAGTATGATCCAGTCTAATGCATGTTATGAAACCCATCATCAGTTATGAAGTCATCATACAATGCAGCTTTAATACTAACCAAAGTGAATTATGCAAGTATAAGAAAGATTAAATACTAAAATTTGAATCTCACAAGGAAGGTAGGTCAGCATCTACAGTTGAGGCACTAAGAATCCTCTCATGGTCTTGTATGTTTTGCTTTATTTCCCGAGTCAGAGTTTCCTGCCCTTCAACTTTCGCAATGCTTGGATAATATGAGCGTGCTACAAAAAGTTGATCTTTGAGCTTTTTCACTATAGCATCCTTCATTACTTCTTTGTGTTCTGTGGACCAGAGACAATAGCTCCCAAATTCAAGTTGGCAAGCCTTAGCCTTTTCGAAGTCACCTGCTTTTGCAGCTTTTGGTTGCCCCTTTATATCTGTGGTAACCTCCTGAAAGCAATATATGTGCATATTATTATATCAAAATAAGTATGGCTGAATCAAAGATCGTATGGGATCATGTTAAAACAATGACAGGAAACATGATGTTATGCTTTGAAAGAAACAAATACTGGGATGAACTACTCAATATTGTCCCAAGTGTTTAACTCTTTCTACTGTTGGATTAGTTCAACTAGAAGATGGGTAATTTATTCAAGATTTAGAATCATGTAACCTATGATCTTCAACACGTTTGAGCTAGAATAAAGAACTAATATGTTATCACTTAGTGTTGCAGTCGAAATAACAAAAAAAAGTAGATCCAAATCCAAAAAAAAATATGCGAAGGCGCTCACAGCACGGTGGTTAAGTCCACCTGCTGGGAAGGCGTCTTTCGGGTTAGATCCGCTGGCACCGCACCAATTTGTGCTCACCTTCCTGGCTACGGTTAGCAGTTGGTTCCAGGCTGTCATTTGTGGTGCTGCACACACTCAGTGATGCCCGTGTGAACCCTGCTCCCACTAATCGAGTTTTTTTTTGAAAAAGACAACAAAATACAACATTAATGCTAAAGTGACATACTTTTTTGTGCTCAGTAGAATCCGGCACAGCCTTCGAAGATTTAGCTTTAGGTGCTGGTAGAACTGCAGATTGCCGACTATTGAGTCAGATGTAAAGAAAAGGGACACAAATAACAACAGTATCAGACAACAGATGGACTGCAGCCTATAAATAGCTTAACCAAAAAGGACTAATGATAATAATAACTATATGAGATAATCTAGGGTGTCTTATATGGAGATAGTTGAGGAAACGTAAATGTTGCTAAGTTATAAAGTAAATCTTGGAAAACAAAAGGAGGGAGGAAACTGAAAGGGAAAATACTATTTCACGGACACATCAAGAGGGAGGAAACAAAAGTGAAAGATTGAAGTGCCAGAGTTAAATGTTCATTTTATTTCTCGAACATGGTATTGCCTTAAGTGGATGGAAAAGAGGTACAAACAACAACAAAAATATTAAAGAGGCACTCAAGCACCGACACACACTAACCAGTAGTCTCACAGAGAACCAACTGAAAGACAAGAAAACTGAAACACTACATAGAACTACTGAACCGCCCACAGTTGTCTCAGTCCTCCGGGCCATGCTGTGCACCACAGTACCTTCTGCTGTAGCCACTGTGCCTCATGTAACCCCAAAGACCAGTTCATGATAAAAATTAACCAGATTGTTACTTTGTATAACTTAAGAAGTTACAGACCACGAGTTATGTTCTAGCATTAGTAGCAATGGAATGGAATATGTGTCTACTAAGTCTGAACCACACTGCTTAGGTCGAACTCGACATTGTTGCACTTTTGGCCTTTTACTGCTACGATGTACCTTTTTGTTTAGAACCACTGATGGATGAGTGTTGATCGATCTGCATCTGCTTATGCTGATGAATGACTTCAGCGCTAACTTGAGAGATCTTCTTCGTAGCATCCTGAGGAGAATGCGACTGTTATAGACTGCAGATGCAACCGTCACAGTTCTTAAACAACTTTCTGGGGTGCATTATACTTCTACAATTGGAAAAATGCAAACCAATTTTTTTAACATGTACTCCCTCCGTCCCAAAAAGTTTGTCGCTTTGTAGTTCATTTTTGAACTACGAAGCGACAAACATTTTGGGATAGAGGGAGTACATAATATTATCCCAACCCAACAGAGCTAACACGCAAGGAGTATTACACAAGACATGCCTCTTACTGAAAATACATGAGCCATAGTCAAGTTTCAACAGTCCTGGTCGGTCTTAAAGAGGTAATGACGAACAGACGTTGTGTCTCCTTAATAAATGTCTCCATTATGAAGTGAACAAAATTACAAACAATCACTATCACTTTTTTTTTAGAGAAAACAATCACTATCACTTGATAGTAGGGCCAGCAAACAAACCTGTCTCACTCCGCTGACAGCACCACGACCGTCCCTCTCGTCCAGGTGATCGAACGAATGCAGAGTGACCTCCTGCATCCAACCAACGCAACGCAACAAGAAAAAAAAAACAGTAAGAAAAAAATCGCTGTGCCGTGTAGGCAGGCATCCACATCAGACTCGATCAACATCAGGGATGGATGGAAGCAAACAGTAGTATGTAGTATTACCTGTCGGTTCCGCTCCTCCGTCGTCACATACCCTGAATCAGAAACCAATCAGGAATAATATAAAATCAGCCGAATCCCCGGGATGAATGAAGCGGTTAAAATTTGCGAAGCCGCGCAGTAATAGGATAACCGCCAGGTGCCCAGATCCAGCCGAACGTGCTGCGATCCGAGGACGGAGACGGAGAGAGGGGAAATGAGAATCGAGGGTTGCATACCGGAGGAGGGGGAGAGGTCGAAGAGGAAGGCGAGGGGCACGAGCAGGGAGCAGAGGAGGAGCGCCAGCACCGCCACGCGCGGGCCCCTTCGCCTCTTGGCCGCCGCGGCTACCAGCAGCGGGTGCGTCTTCATAGCCTCCTTCTCCGGTCACGGGCGCCCGTCGCCTCTCCGGTGATCATCCCACTGCCGCCCGCAGCAGGAGAGTGGAGAGCAGGGCCGAAGTTGGAAGCAGTTGCGTTGCAGGCTGGACCGGCCTGTTTGATCGCAGTGTCCAGTGTGCCAAGCGAGTGAGCCAAATAAAATGCAGCAGCGTCCGCGACGGGCACGCGACTACGCGAGTTTTTTTTTTTTTGCAACCCATCGAACGATTTTAATACTCCATCTATCCCAAAAGTTTATCATTTTCTAATTTATATTTTAAACTAGTACGAAATAACATTTTTTTAAATGGAGGAAGTACGAAGCAACTAACAAGTGTGCAATTAAACACCCATTGAACAAAAGTGTAAGTGTTTTGGTCATCGCACATGTCCTTGCCACTCCCCAAAACGTGCACACCAGCCAAACCGGCCTTGTCTGATTAAAGGTTTACCAAACCTTAGTCCAAAGTCATCAACTAACCAACACATATATGCATCCACAACTAAACTACCGCTAGGCCTGCAAGCTCAACCTCTCAGTTCATTACAGGATCATGTAACACCCGTTTTTCTTGTAGACTGAAAACTCGCACTCCAGATTGTTCAGCATCTCCACGACAGATTCTCTCTTGGTCCCCTTGAAGTGCTCCGCGACGTCCTCTAATGATATCTGAAACAATGTCAGTCTTCAGTACAGGATGGCAGGAATGACATGGATTTCCAATCCAACTTAAACTTGAGAATGAACGTTTTGATGTCTTACCCCATTGCGGGTAGCAATCAGCTCCAGGATAGCTTCTTCGGTGGCACTAGCGTCGCCGGTGGAGTCAATACCATGCTCCTGTGTCTTCTGTTGTTTCGTAGCTGGCTCGTCCGTACAGACAACAATGCCGTCGGTTTGTCCTCTCTTTGACGAAGGAGTTGAATCACAGGCATCTGCCGTTCGGACACCATCTCCCACATTATCTATTTCACCTGCTTCACTTGCATGGGAGACAGATATTGGTGACTCTGCTGCTCCACTAGGAGCCCCATCAGTAGGAACGTTACAGAAAACATGCTCTGATAGCCCATGCTTCTCGATCGTCAGGAATGTCTTGATCATGTCGTAACTTACCTGCAATCATCGCCAAGCATTTTTCCATGTAACTAGACCTTCATGACTGTTTTAGACGAATATAAACAACCAAATGCAAGACAATGCTTATTGAGAGTAGTTCCTATGCTTTCTGCAATCAATAATATACATAATAAATTGCCAAGTACGCAATGCTGAAGGCTTACATTCTCTGGGAGCTCCTCTTTTATTGGCTTCAACTTGTCACCTGATCCAACCTTTGCAATCGCTAGTCGGATCCCTGAGGCTATTTCAGGTGTTAGCCCTACCTCCTTGCAAAACCTACTCCAGTCCATCTCATATCCATCTCGGGCGGCCTCAAGTATGTATGCAATAACTGTTTGCTCTTTTATTGGAACAGCTCTGCGGAAATACTATAATACATTTGTCACATCGAGCTGTGAACTTCAAAAATAGGGTCGAAAGCAAATTAAAACCAAAAAAACAATTACTCACTGCAATCTTTAGGAATGAGTACTCATGTTTATGCCACAATTCCCAGGCAGTTGATTTTGCATCAGCTAGGTTCCCAGGAAGATTGTTCTTGAATACGGGTTTTGGAGCAGCAGCCAAATCTTCTACTGCTGACGAATTATCCAACGCCAGATTCAACTCTTTAGCGAATTGTGTGATACTTTGGATGAAAACACCACTGAAACGCGATATAAAATGCTGAAATATATAAAAAGGTCAGATGCATATACATTAATAAGATGGGAAAAACTATCATGTCCACAGAATTGAAGATACCACGGAAATGCGCACAATAGGTGTCAAGAAAATACAGTTAGAGTATCATCATTTCTTGAAGTAATACCTGGTTCACACCATCAATATTAGCCAGTCTAGCTCCAGTAGTGGGCCTAATCTTTGCAAAGTGTCTTAATGTCTGATCACCACATATAGCATATCTGTATCAACAGGATCATAAATTTAATTACTAAATTAATTTCAATAGATAAGCAGTGTATAGTTGTAAACATATAGTTGCCATTCAAAATTTTAACTCACGGAGCAGTCCCAATATTCTGAGCAAGGTTCATCCTGACGTTCAACAGATTTTGATAAAGTTTCAATTCATCCTGTCAGAATTCAAACAAGGAAAAAACCAATTAAAGTTAAATTAAGTAACTTTCAAAATAGGTGACAATGTAACATGTAACAGACTAACGGTGATGATGGCAGGTAGCATGTGTCTCTCTTTATAGCTTCCTTAGGTCTTACCTCAGAGAATTTTTCAGACTCTAGTATCGCCACAGAAGTTAAACTACTTTCTTTGCGCTGAGAACTACCATGCTCCTCTAAATCAATCATCTCCGGAGTAAGCTGTAAAACTAATGGTGTTCCATCCATTTTATCACCAGTAGAGAGAAACTTGGCCCCTTTCGGACTGACACTGCATATATAGATACACAAGAATGAGTAATGGTTTGAATTAAACATTTATGAAAAGTTTAATTACAGACTAAACTTGAGAAGGTACAAGACAGATAACAGATGCAATGACAAAAAGAAAACACAGGGAAGTCTCAAGACAGCACCTGACAAATCTAAAAGTATCACGGACAGTCTCCTTCAAATAATCTGGACATCAATAAAAGAAAACAAAAAATAAAAATTCAGCATTTAAGGATGAGTCGATAACATAAATGTTTCTGAAACCTCATTCAAAGTAATTCAAATGAAAAAGGTGTAAAGTCAATAACTGAGATGTTTTGTAATAAGAACAATAGGTAAAAATACAAATGTGGTCATTCCCCCAAAAAAATGTGTCAATAAATATGCACCATATTTTACATTACAGAGCCGACTCTGAAAATGTAATCCAATCAGAGGCATAACATTGATGTCCTTTAGGTAGAAAGTGTTATGAATTATGAATAGCACTTCATTGAATTATAGCCCCATGGGGGGTATATATGTGGGTTACATGAGTGTGAATAGAAACAGGAAAAAGACTCTATAATAAGACCCCTGATATGACTGCTATACCCTTAACAGAAAGGTTGCTAACCAAGAAATTTAACATGGCAGTCACATGCTTTCTTGAAATGTTATAATACAACCTAAGAAACAAATGATTAGACAGGCAGAGGTGCAGTCTTGATAAATGAAGGTGTCCATAAAATGAAATACTGCTAGCATCTGTGAGTAACGACTAACGAGTACAATATTCGTACGGTAAATTATACTGCAAATATAAAAATATGTTGTTTGCTTGCATGCCCTAAGATGATTGAGGGCTCAAAGCTAACCAAAAGTTAGCTTTCACTCACAAGAATGAACCTCAATACTACATCAAAATCTTTCATAATGCAATCTTTTTCACCCACAGAAAAAAAAAAGTAGAATTGGATGTGCACCCGCAGAATTGGTAATCTTGATGAAGTACTACTTTCTACAGCTCACAGCGATGTATAAACAAAAGGGAAGTCTGTACAGTACCATGTGCTATAAGGAGACCACCGAGTGCTTTCCACCAGTTTGGTGAATAATCTTTGCCTAGTCCATGCATTTGAAGTTTATCGTAATTATTGTCCAGGATCTTCTTGGACTACAAAATGACAGGGTTTGTTATGCAAAATCTTTATAAGAAAAATACTGTTGAAACTCTTTTTTGATCTTATAGCAGAAAAGATTGTGAAAAACTTTGAAAGCTTCTACAAATCTGTAAGCCAAGACTTCAGCAATGATACATCCCATTGAAATAATTAACTAGCAGTATCCTTTGAAAATTGAAACTATATATATATATATATATATATATATATATATATATATATATATGATCCCATCCAATCAAGTGTGAAAAAAAATCTGAAGTGAAAAAGGAATATTTACACGTGATCCACGGAGCACATCAATGGGTAAATTAAGACCCCAGCGTCCTCCACAGGACTTGATGCAAGACAGCAACAAGAAGGATTCTTTTGACAGATCCCTCTCATTTTTCACTGATGTACAGTTGTCGCAGTTACCTGTAGATCAAGAAAAGTGTCACTTCATGGAAATTCCACCGGTTGAGGTTTTCTTTTCTGAGAAAGTGGAGACAATATTTCATGATACCTCCCACCAAATAAAATAAACTATGATATGAATAGACAAAACTGTTTCAGATTAGCAATACTGACGAACAAAACTTTGTATCTGTTTAATCTTTGACCAGCAAATGTGTGTGAAACTGCAATTCGTTAGGTGATATCCTTAAAGCACTTCTGATGGTACCCTAACACTATCTTTCCATGTTCTGCATCTAAATATTTTGAAATTTTTATTAGTCAAAGTTGTCAATTACTAGTAAACAGTGAAATTAATTCTTGGATTGTTAAATAACAAAAAGCAAAACATACCACAGTCAGTGATGCGCTCTTCACCAAAATACTGCAACAAGAGTTTCCTACGGCATGTAGCAAGTAGGCAATATTTTTGTGCTGCCATGAAGGAATCCATGATCGCTTTTCTCTGAGTTGCCTATTGTTGAATAAACACATTATGCAAACAAAGGGAGACGAAAAGCAGAAGCATTCAGCTGCTGCAATATAGTAAACAAAGACCCAAGTACCCAACATGCAAGTATTTACATACATTTTTAGTTTCAGAACAATAGAAATCCGCTTTTGTAAAATCACTTCTTTGGTAGTATAGCCAGCAGACTGAAGGCAGACCATCTCTTCCGCAACGCCCACTTTCCTGATAATACGATTCTAGACTCTTCGGGCATCCATAGTGTATTACACATCTAACATCAGGTTTGTCAATGCCCATTCCAAAAGCAATAGTTGCTACCATCACAAGAACTTCGTCCCGGATGAATGATCTGCAAAGGAGAACCAAAACCAATGATCAATCATAGTAGCCATCCTTTGTAGAAAGTGTATCAAACAGAACAGTTTTTGCCAATTAAAAAAAAATGTTGAGTAGACAACTCATAACTTAGGACCCACATGATATATCTTGTATTCTTGTTAGCAATATATGATCAAGTATGTCTAACAGGCCAACAAAAATGATCCAACAAAATCATTCTTCAGATGCAGATAATGAGTAAAGTTCAAAACAACATAGTCAAAGGATTTAGTTTACCTAAGAAAAATGAAACTAAAAACAGAATGCCATAATGGACAGACAGACACCAAAAAAGTAGACAGTGAATAGATGGCAAACCTATGGGATTCCTCTCTAGCTCGACTGCCCATTTGACCATGGTAAATGCCAGATTTGATTCCAGCAGTAACTAATGCCTCATGTACCTGGGTGAAAGAATATTTTATATGAATACATTATCCCTAAATTAATCTGGACGTCCGCCGTTCACTAGTATGTACAAAAATATGTGTTATATGAAATCAATAGAACTCACAAATATCAAATTGTTTCGCAAACCTACCAGAAAAAAAACACACTTTAAATCCTACTTATAGATTATAGTAGGCTTTAGCACATGTGCAAAGGAACCTTAGTGTTTTGGATGTATGCTTAGACCACTCAAACTTAAGTCCTTCTCTAGGCGAATTCGGGAGCCTACTTACAAGTCTTTTTTACTTGTGTGTGTGGGGTAGGGGTTGCTGGCGAGAAGTATATGTCAAATCAAGCTCAAGCACCAGGATATGCAAGTTCAAAATATTAAATATATAATTATTAAAAATTACAAACCTGTTGTGTATCCTTGATGGTCGTACAGTATATTATTGTTGACTCACCGTCAGTATTCCTCTTTGAAACCTCTTTCACAAGTTCATCGATAAAGGACATAGATCGGTTGCATGATTTCACTCCGTAGAAAAGGTTAGGACGGTCAAATGACCCAACCACAATGTGTGGATTGGTAAGACATAACGAATTACAAATATCTCCGCGTACCCTATAAAATTAGACTTGAAAATGTTACCAGAACTTCTATATAGATAGGAAAACGATCAAGATGTAGTAAAAAAACCAATAACAAAGGGGACGAAAATGTAAAAAAGGTCATCACAAGTGGCAAAGTTATTTATAGATCATAATACAGAAGTACCTACATTATTTTCCCTATTTGTGAACTTCAGGACACCCATAAAAGCCATACTCTCAAAATAATGTTGTTAGGACAAGAAACGTGGTATAAAATTGAACTAAAACTGTCCTAACGACAACAATTCAAAAATGCAGGGAGTATTTTAGTACCTATGTCAAAGCAAAAACATCACAAATCTTGTAAATTGTTATGTTTGGACACCCAGACCAGTGTTGTGAAACCACGCCTGGACCCCTAGGCGCCCGTGGACCGACGGGACGCCTAGGCGGCCAGGGATTCAGAGCCTCAGAGGTAGGGAGCAAGCAGGAGAGCAGGAGAGATCATCGGAGAGAGGGAGGTAGGAGACCGCCACGATCTGGGAGGCGGCCAACCGGTCGACGGGCGTGTACAGGCAGACGGAGGTGGCGGCTACTGGAGGCGGAGGCTGGGTCAACCGAACAGATGGTTAGGGTTTATAGTTATATTGGGTCGGGCCGCAATTAGAAGAATAGGGCAGCCAAAAACCCTAACTCACCAATCCCTTGTCCTTCCACCGCAGCCCCAACGCCGCCCCGCTCGATGCGCCGCACTGCACCATGCCGCTCCTCTCCTCTCCTCTCCTCTCTGTTCGCGCCGCGCCGCCCCCTCTCGCGCGCCGTTGTGCGGTGTGCGCCGCGCCGCCCCTCTTGCGCGACTCTGGCCTTGCCAGTCACAGTCGGAGGATGATTGGACGCGTCGCCTGGACGACAGGAGACGAGCAAGTCGTCCCAGTCGGGCGCCTGGACCCTTCCAGGCGAGGCGAGGAGGCATGGCGTCCGATCTACAACGACTGGACGCCTAGGCGCCGTCTAGGCGTCGCCTAGGCGATGTCTGGACAACACTGACCCAGACAAAAAAAACAATATGGTTTGATCCCCCTTGATCTCACTTGATATGGTTTGATAATCTCTAAAGTCTAAACAACCAAATAATTAATTAATAACCTCAACAGGCACCTTCTAATTTCTAAAGCTGCTACTTTTTATCCTGCCCCTTTAAGCAAAGAACAAAAAACAACAGTGCCTATAGAAGTATAGAAATCATCAAAAGAAGAGTAAAGGACAACCGAGGAAGAAAATAAGTGGCAGTCATCAATACCGCTCTGTAGCTGTTGCAGTTAATGCAACAAAGGGCACACCCACAAGAAGGCCACGTAATGAATGCAACTGTTTGTACTCCACCCTGCACACAGTAGTCTGCATTGTGGGAATCGATTGCAGAGGGGCAAATATGCTCATCAATTCTCACAATATTAGGTAACAACTAGCAAAGGATGGGAGAGGGGTATCTGAACATAAAGGTGTGATAGCATCAACTCAAAATCTCAATAACTAAGCAAATGTAATCCACCATTTGCTTGTTGAAGAAAATAAATATAGTAACTATCCTACTTTCAGGCTCTGTACAGGATTTTCAAATTGAATACATTGATTATTAATGGAACTCAAATGATCAAGTGGTAGCACTTTTTTTTCTGAGGATGTAATTCATGCAACAGAAGAAAAAAATAACCTGAAATCATGGCCCCATTCTGATATGCAATGTGCTTCATCAACAGCCAACAAGCAGATACCGGCAGCAAGCAAGTTACTCCAAAATCTGGACAGCAGGGGAGGACATTATTTAATGGTACATTCGATAAGGCCATGAAACTACTGTGAAAAAAAATATCTTTCTACCAAGAGCAAAGTTCATCTTCTATTTGTACTGCAGACAAGCCAGAATGCGAGGCAACAGGCAAGAAACTTAGACTAAAGAATATCTGTTACCACTTACCAGCATTCATTTTCCATAGAAGTTTATTCAGAAGCACATTACTGAAGATAAAGCTTTGCCTATTGCGCAAGATATGCCAATACCCTATGTTACAAACTGTTTAAAAAAAGTTTCTACTGCATCCCTTTTGTGTCACTATTAATAGCTGTTAAGCTACATTTCTCTTCGAGGAATAAGGTGAAGACAAGAGCAATATCTTACTATCTTAGTAGAATCCAAATAATGACAGAATATATACGGCCTTCACATTCAGCCAAAGTATGCAGAGCAATGCATACACAAAAAGGCAAATGCTGCTAAAGTTTTGTAGCAGCTTACTGTGGCTTCACCAGAATATGGCAAGTACTACAAACTTCTAAAAGTAAAATACCCCAAAAAAATCACCTTGTAGGAAGTGCGATGGCTTTCTCTGGTGTCATGTAAAGCACATCAAACATGCCCTTTTCAGCCTCGTTGCTGGCAGTGCTGTTTGTTTGGGTGCTGCCAAGGTACTCAGATCTCACACCTTTCTGTTTTAAACTCATGACCTGTTTTAAGCAAATGAAACTCATGTCACAATATTCAGTCAAAAGGAAAAATCAAAATGAGCAATGCACTAAGGATGTTATAGTTATACTGAACATTTTAAAAACTCACCTGGTCTTGCATCAGGGACAGAAGAGGACTTACAACAACAGCCGTCTTCTTTGTAACCAGCGGAGGGATTTGATAGCTGCCAAAAACGGGATTGCCATGATCAAACTCTAATTTACTACTATATAGGAGGGAATAATAAATTCCTAATTGTTTAACAACTGAGTAGGGAAAAACAGGAACCCATATCTTTTGTCTGAAGGGACTGGAGTTGACTGCAAACATTAAACAGGCACAGGAGTTATATGTTCATATATAGATAACTAGCAAAATGTATGCGCTCTGCCTCTGCTTTGACCCTCAACCGCATGCCCACAGCTCATAGAAATGACCTAATTGGAAGGTCAGTTGCAGAAGTCTTTCAGGCCCCAAAAAGTAACAGAGAAAATGTCCTTATCAGTGCTACTTGAGAAATCAGTTTGGTTTTCAACGTAATGCTATTATCAATTTACCATGATTTCCTGAATAGACACTAGCTCCTAACTGATGTTACATTTTCAGAGAAATCACTGACACCTAAAAGGTGGTGATTCTAATGAGAAAATAGCATATGTCTATGATGCAAGCATTGCTACCCATCAATCAAACAATCCAGAGAAAATACATCAGATGCTCGAAAAATACCGAACCCCAGATCAGTGTAATGAGGGTGGCGTTACCAGATGGACTTGCCGCTGCCTGTGGCCATGACGACCAGGCAATCCCGCCCATCTAGGACCTTCTGTATGATCTCCCTCTGGTACGGCCGGAAGGACGAGTAGCCAAAATATCCCTGCACGCACGCGCAAACGAGGAGGTTTAGACGAGCGTCGGCAGGTGCTTAGGGTTTTAGCGCTACGCATCGTGGCGGCGCTAGGGCTCGGGGGCAATGCTCGCCTTCAGCGCCGCCTCCATTCCGGCAGGGCTCCACCGGATGGCCGGCTTCGGAAGGAAAAGGCGACCGGAGTGGAGTGGAGTGGAGTGGGCGGGGCGAATCGAAACGATCGGATGTGAGGCTGCGGCGGCGACGGGGGCGGTTTGGGGAAATGGGGGGATATGGCTCTGTGTCTGTCTATGTTCCCGCCAAAGTCTCTTCGTTCACCACTGCCTCCTGGACCCGACCTGCCAGCATTGATAAGCGTTACTTTCGATCTGACAAATGTTTGCCGATTGCAAGATTTATTTTGCTAAAATGTGAAGAGTTTAATTTTTAATTGGTTAAAAATAGAAGGTTTTTTACTTAACGCTCACGGTTATTAGATTAATATTTTTGCTGACACCGAAATGTTACAGAAATCCATGGTCCATCTACTTCCTCCATCCTCAAATAAATACTCCCTCTACCCCATAAACTTGTCGCTTTGTAGTTCAAATAAATAACGTTTTTGAACTAAGTCTAGTTAAAAAACATCATTTATTTAGAGTGAAGGAGTACTGATCTGCCCATTAGCCCATGCTCCAATAGCAACATCGAGGCGTCCTTCTTAGCGACGGGTTCGAGGCGACGCTCAGGACGTGCGCCACCGCTGGCAAGCTCGTGTCAGGCTGTGCACGACAGGCGAGCAGCTCGTGTCAGGCTTGCACGATAGGCGAGCTCCCGGCCAGACATAGCCCATAGTGAAGGAAATAGGCAAATTGGCTGGAGGTTGAAGACAGGGCCTCTGTTTGCCAGTGAAATCGACAGCATGAGGAACAATTAGAGAGCCCAAACCCGTTGACAGACCCAATATTTTTTTAAAAAAAAAAAACATTATTGGATATTGAACGAGCAGTTATGACTAACCCTAAGTACGACTCTTGGTAGGCCATCTGAAAAACATGATCACAACAATGTTTGATCTACGACAGTAATGTATTACATGTTACAGCTACAACTATTTCATTCAGCCTCCAACATTTTGATAATATGAGCTGTCCTGATAGCCCTGCTGAAATTCAGAAACCAGAGCTTAATTAGATCAGTGCCCTCAAAATTCCTGCGAGGATTATTGTCAGGTGAAGGCAAGTTGTACAAGAGGCAAGATCAGAGCAAAGTCTCAACTACAACAGAGATAGCTTGCGCCCCCCCTCGCTCCAGAAGAGATAGAGCGAGGTCATGTTCATGCCAACTCCGAAGCCCAGCAGCTATCTTTTTCAGTGTGTCCAGTTTTATGTCCCGCAACCAGGATGGTACAAACCTCACCACCAGGAACACAAAGTGTGACACATACGCCTTCCATGTACCCGGGTCACACCCCAGAAGAATGTGTCCATCCAAGACACCAGCGATGAAATCCATGTGGGTTCCCACCACCCGCGGCCTCCTTGAGAGGAAAGACAATTTCATAACAGGAGATATCCTATCTGCTCCCCACAACAGGCTACCACAGAAGAAAAGCATGTTGGCCATGGCGTAACCTTGGAGTGCACTAGAAACTGGGCCACAGTCTTTCAAACTCTGTTCTCTGGCTGATAACAGCAGTGTTGGCAAGGTCTCCTCATACAAAACCTGGACTACAAGAGGTCCACCTGCAATGCACAAAAGCCCTCCACCAAGCATCGCAACCTGATGTGCCATGGATGCTGCACAGGACAATGGTGTCTGGCCTGATTTTAACTGTCGAGGTCCATTAAAAGACCATCCATTTACCAGTTTATGAGCCCACTCGATAACTTGTTTAAGGATCACCTCACTGACAAAGTAAGTGTCATGGAATGTTCGACATGTCCTCAGGTAGATGAAACCAGGGGCCACAGGAAGCCTCAGACCTTGGTTGGTAATAGAGTCGCCAAGTAAAGCCCCGACTCCACGGTTTGCAGTTATGTCAGCGCCGCTGGATGAGGACTGCAGGAAGGATGAGAAACAACTTCTTATGAGCTGTGCAACTGCATCTTTGTCTCTGCCAAAAGGAGAACGCATACAAGAGAGGACGATGAAATCATGCCATCTTCGCACTTTCTGTGTCCACAAGGCCCCAATGATTGGCATGCTTGGCCACGAACTTCCCCCTGCACAGTTCTCTAGTGCCTGGCCAATGACTCCATGAGTGTACTCCAAACTCTTATCTAGCTTAAATGTAATTGTCAAGCTGACGAGTGCAGCCATCGGTAAAGGAAGCATTGGGGGCACACCGCCTGCAAGAATGGAATTTGAGATTTATACCATAAGTGGAGTAAAAGTAATGAATCATGGAATGGTAATATTGATTGGCAATAAGCCTGAAGTAAGGCACTAAGGTCTAAGGCAACTAAGTTTATTTGCAGAAACAGGATATTGGTCATACGCGGATAGCAGCTGTGAATCTGAACACCAGCAGATGCAAGAATTTCCTTTATTTCAGCTTCAATGGAATGAAGAGAAGCACCAGGGCTGGGCCATTCAGTTCCATTCATTGGGACAGTTTTCCAGATTCCTCGTGTAATTTCTGCTGAGAAGTAGCTAACAATTGCAGCAAGAGAAGCAGGTAGAAAGTCCACAAGATCCCTTAAGCCTGCAGGACAGTAGTCAGCAGAGATTAAAAACTACTTCCATGAGATCTGCGGAGTGAACGTGACGTGATATAAAAGATGAAACTCAAATATTACTCACTTGTAGTCAAATCTCTGCTGGAAAGTCGACCATGAGCACATGCTGTAAGAACAGCTTCAAGAACAAAAGGTACAGCTTCCAAAAATTCCCAAGCAGGAACTGTGGGCCTGTGGTAAGAATCATCTGATGCACTTATAGAGGAACCACTGACACTACTACCAGAAGTGGATGAGAGATTACCAGATGGTACCCCACCTTTATTCATTTTGCGGCAAATCATACTCAAAATTTTGTTTGCCACTTGATGGACAGGATTTTTGTTGCACAGGCCAGAAAGGGTAGAGGCTATGCAAGCTTGATTCTGAAAGTACCAAGCCTTTAATTTGGGGAAAGAATCAATATAAACCGGTGGAGTAGGAACCTCATTGACTGAGCCCATAGTGCTGCAAGAATCCCTACTACTGGCAGATGAATTTGAAAATTCAATGTGGTTATTATGCATCAACAACAGATAGTCTAGAGTAAGTTCCAGCCTTACTGAGCCTCCACGACCAGCAAGACAGTACTCTTGAGGAGGTTTATAGAACTTCCACAAGCGAAGAAGGCAAAGAAATGCACAAGAGAATACTGAATACACAGAAGTTTCACCAGAAATGGTAGACTTGTGGTTAGGTGGGGGTACTATTGACCCAAAAGCTTCACAGAGTGGCATTAACGCTGCCGCGACATCAGGAACCTATGAAAGATAAGGATTTCTTAGATCCAGTGATAACAGTGCAAGTGTATTTATAAATACATAAAGCTGCAGGTAGCATTGTTACATATTACGTATAAGAGGATTGAAAATGGTAATCATTTGTGCCCATTTTATGAAATGCACACATCATAGTCGCTATCCTCATATTAGTTGTAAATAGTTAACTAGAACCTAAACAGAAGAGTATTTTGTGCAGGATAGCTCTTGCAAGATAATGGATAGTGGATACATAACGGTACCGAAGCACAAAAACCACATGGTGCGCACCTATTGATTAATGAGGCAAGGCATGAAGGCAGTCATCAAAATCGTCAAATGTCCCAAGTTAAGTGACAATTTTTTTTGTTGACTGTTCTTGTAACTACAATAGGAGAGGCAAGTGACAGCTGCTACAGCTAAATACAATGCCGACAACCGATAAAGAACAAAAGAATTAACAACAGGTTGCTGAACTATAATAGAGTTTCTTTAAATTATTATTATAAGAGAAAATACATCAAGTTGCATGTCTACGAGACAAACTGAAAAATTGACACATAAATTTAGAACAAAAAGTTGTAAATGGAACATGAAGGCTTGGAAAAGGAAAGCAGTTTACTGATGTCCTGATTAATTATGATGGGATGACACTTCTCCCTTAATAATAATGAAATAAAGAAGCAGTTTTTTTATTCCCATAGAGCAATGTGCGCAAGTCTGGTGGTCATTCATTTTGAATATCAAGCAAAATTTTCACAAGTGATATGCCAAGTATAGATTATACAGATAAATAGCTAAGAAAAGCACAACCAAGTTACAATTCGTTTTCCCTTACCATTCCGTACAAAGAAAGTATGTGGATTGCATCACCATAACACACACCAAGTAAGATTACATTTAACGTAGACATCTGACCAAGGTAGTGGCTCATGCTCCCATTTGTTGAGGTTGAGGAATCTGAGGGCAAAGCAGCTGATAATAGCTTGACCACCATGCTGACCACATGTTCCTGAGAAAAATGTAAATTTAAAGAACACCTCAAAACAACAACAACAACAACAACAGAGCCTTTGTCCCAAGCACGGGAGTAGGCAATTTAAAGAACACCTATAGGAAAAAAAATGTTCCAGAACGAGAATGATCTTAGCATCAGTAAAGATAGATATTTTGGTTTACACATAGGCGTAACCCATGCATTAAATAAAAATGGCATACATGTCAGTGAATGTGCAATTGTGATATTTGTTTGCAAATATGAGCAAAAGGGTCCTGCAGAGGAGGCAGGAGGAATGCTCGTCTGCAGATATTTAAAGTTACAGTTATGTTTGTCCCTCTAGCGTTGATCCAACCAAACTGTTCCAGAAAATTCTGCAACTGAGCATGTGATGTGACTGTGTCCAACCATCTTTTCTTTCTGAAAGACCTATTGAACTATTCTCATTTGCATAGATGAACATTCAACTATGCCAATAGATTTGACTACTTTGAATTTGTGGTCAAATGAAATAGTTGAAGCTTCTATATCAATATCTGAGAACTAGACAAGTTAACAGAAATACTTTATTGTCAGATTGATACACCTAAAATCAATGAAATATGTTACAGAAAGGAACAAAAAAATAGCTAATTATGAAGTGCATTGTACATGGTGTTTGGACTCTTCACAAGATATTGTTTAATCAGGTACCTGGATGTTCCAGCCACGAACAAGAGATGCACCACACATAATCTTTGCAGCAGCTGTTTTTTCTTCTTCAGAACCATTTTTGGATATTTTGTATAATTTGTCCAATTCCGCAACACTGAACAGATAAAATAGAATACCAAATCAACACAGAAACAAGATCAAGGGTGAATCTAGGGTCCAACTTAAGAAGGTGCTAGGACTCTTGATGAGTTGCTCGATGGCTTCTTGCCTGGTTATTTAAATAGTGTATTTCACATTTGCTAGTGATCTAAACTAAAGTTTAAGGGGGCAAGTGGATGCTGCGGGTGGGGGCGAACCCCCTTTAGATCCACCCCGGAATATGATAACACCACTAAAGAGCAAAATAAAACAAAACAAAACAAAAAGAAACAAGGGTGACTGAGGTAAAGGTATCAAGCATGGACATCAGAGTCATAACTAATGACTTGCATGATGCCATGATCTGGATGCTTCTATTTTTACTTGCATGTAGCACTGGAGCAAATTATGCAAACTAAAACAGTGTTTTAAAATACCTTAAGATTAATTGTTGAAGTCATGGACCATGACCAGTAATTAGAGATTAACTTTACACACCTTGAAGCAGGAGTAGAAACCAGTGCATCGATAAGTGGACCTGAAAGTGGAGCACCTTGCATAAAGTTTAACCAGGGAGAATCTTGGGGTAAAGTTGTATCTTGCCAAGGCCCAGATGGTACAACATAACCAGGCCATAGATAAACAGATGTATCAATCAAATTCCTTGAAATACAGGCTTCAATAATAAGATGAAGCATGTTCCCAACTGAAAAATGATGAATGCCAATATAAGTAAGAAAAAATTTAAAAGAATAAGAAGGGTATATATGTGAGCAAGATAATAAGGGGGGAGGCATAAATGTCCAAGAATACTCGGCTCCAAGGCAAAAGACCTCCCTGGAGGTATGGTAACCAAGAAGCACACAAAACCACAGCTAGGGAAGGTCACAAGTTGGTCTTTCCATACATGAGCGTGCTTTTGAGGCCCCTGCCTCAAACACGACGGTCCACCCTCCATAGGTTGAGGGGGGATGCGAGTGACCTTTTTCCGTGCAAGACCATTCACCATCGTGCTACAAGCTAGTTCATAACGTGACAACTTCTAACTATAGCAGAGTATGAAGATGTACAAGTACCAGCTTTTGTCGAAGAGTCAGTCTGGCCCATGATGCTAGAGTGGCCAGCCCCGGCCTTATAATTGGCTTTAAATATTGCAGCTTTTGAGGCTGCAGCATTGGCTGCATTCACCACTGATGAAGGTGGTACAAGAAGTCCTGAATACTGTATCAAATCCTGGAGAGAAGATATAAGCCCTTGTCTTCGTGGAAGAATTTTGTTTTCTTCAGCTCCAAATATATCACTTTCTTCTTGAAGAATCGCAGCAATTGATAATGGAATAAGAGCTAACAACATACATAACCTTGCATCTAGATGAGGAATTGGCCCTTCAAGAGGTTCTCTAGCCTAGTTACAACATTAGCAAGTGAGAAAGCTCTATGGATGCAAATGTATATAATTCACCAATATCATGAAAAGGATTATTCACCCTCTGTACGAGACGAAGGGCAGAAATCCAAAGAGCTTTAAATGTTTCCTGCCAGCTTGCCTCATTAAGCACTTGCAGTGTCTTGGTCATTTCTGATTAAGGGAAAACAATATTAGTATAGAAAATCCAAGCCATTCCTGCAAGAAAGCTGGTAGCAGAACTGGAATATTTTGAAACAGGAAATTTTCATGCCAACTGAACAGATTAGGATAACAGAAACAGAACACAAATAGCAAACAGGCCGTTTAAACCGGCAGCAAGGGAGTACCTTTTAAAACTTCAATAGCTGATATACCACTCAGATGCTTCCCATCAATTGCATTCTCCACATAAATATCAAAAATTACCCAACAGGCAGCCCTCCCAGCTCCGGTAAGTTGGCCCAGCATGGGGGCACTGGATCTCATATTACCAAGAACGCCCACAAGCCGCTTGTTATTTGGTTGATAGTCTGCATTGCAAACTCTCCGTACATTTATTAACAAATCATTAATTTTGTTTCCAGCAGGCAATACAGTCTCCAAGGTCGTTTTGTGAGCTTCAATAGAACTTAACCTCTGGCTTAGAGAACTGAATTTTTCAGGCCTAACCTAGAAAAAATCCTTGTTAGCTAGCACATTACTAATGCTGATTATTGCCTATAGAGAAAGTGCAGAATGAGCGGAAGCCATGGAGATACACATCTTCATAACAGACATGTTAATAAGGTAGGTTAAACAAAAAATTGTCCTTGCATTTGTTGTGATAGGCTTATGTTTTCAGCAAGTATGATTGAATTTATTTCCTGCAATGAACTTCATACATGATTGAATCACTCTAATTTACATATAGGGAAATGCAGCATGGGTCCAACTATGATCAGACTATCACATGTTTCATAGAACCTATGAGAATTATTATTTAGAGAAACATACATGTTCAGGAATATCAAGCGCATAAACAATTGAATCTTTCTGTCAGCAACCATCATGTGCAATACATCTAAAGCCATGTCAGTGTTCTTCCGACGTAGCTGTTCACGATGCTCGTTCTGCTTCTCAGAGGAGACCCTTTTGACATCCACATCCATAGGCTGTCGCCCTTCTCCTTCGACGGAATATGCAGTTTCTTGCCCCTCTGTCGACCCATAAGGAAAGCCACAATCCTCAAGAATGCTATCAATCAGTTTGGTGAGCACAACCAACACAAACATAATGATAACATGTCCAAAATCTAATCCGGAAAATCCATAAATCTTTGATAGTTGCAAAGCATCATCAATGGACTTTGTTATCCTGAATAATACAGTAGCCACATATCAGGAACGGCTAGCTGTGCAAATAAATATAACTGCATAGTAGTAGCGGTACTACAATATGAGCCGAAAATAATGTTCATTCATCACGTCCGTAAGTGAGGTCTTACTTGTCACGATTAGGCCCGGCCTCCATAGGCAGTGAGGACGTGATGTTACACTTTGTGAGTTCCAGGTAGAGACGGTATGCCTCGGGCTGCGCTCGCCGCTGCGGCAGCACCCTACAAAACCAGCAGCGAAAATCCACTGAGAGCTCGCTCGAGAGGGTACCGATTCATTGAACTCAAGCGGCGCGGGAACCGAAACAACGGGGGTGGGGAGGCGCACCTGGGGGTGAGGAGCGCGAGGACGTGGAGCGGACAGACGAGGCGGGACGCCATGGCCTGGCCCAGGAGCTTCCACAGCGAGGGCGAGTTGTGCGCGAAGCAGAGGTTGGAGACGAGGATCGCGGCGAGGTCGGCGCTGGGGATGGGCCCCGCGACGACGCGGGCCAGCTCCACCGCCCGCACCAGCGGCGGGTCCCCGCGCGCCTCCGACGCCTTGACCGCCGCCATGACCCTCCCCTCCATGTCTCCGGATGGTGCGGCGGGGACCAGCCCCGCCGCATCCGGTGCCGCCGCCGCCGTCGCCACGGTGGTGACCTCGCCGAGGGTTTGAGTTTGGATTTTGTTTTTTAATTTTTCTTCCGCCCTGCTTGTCCTGGAGTGCTCGCGGGAAGCAACGCTGGAACTGTGGATCTCGGTCGCAATCGTGAGGAGAGACCGTCAGGTGGGGCCAGCGTCGAAAGGCGCCCACCAAGCATTATGACGATGAGTGACGGTGCTGTCATTATTAGCAGAAGAACTGACGCTGCGGGCCAATGATCTACTAGGACATGGGCCTTTTCCTGATCGCTCATGGACTCCGTCCAGATAAGTACTCCCTCCTGGACCCCGTCCAGATAAGTACTCCCTCCGTTCAAAAAAAATTATCGTTTTGTAGTTCATTTTTAAACTACAAAACGATAAGGAAGTACTCCATCCATCCACCACGGCATGGGCCTGCCCTAATGGGCCTGCTTCTTTCTTCATCTCGTGGTCGTGGACGTCTATTCAATGGCGTGCAATACTGCATGCAAGCAAACCGCGGTGCCTCCGGTGTCTATTCAATAGCGGGGAACATAAGACTATGGGGCTGTTTGGATTAGAGCCACAATTTGCCACGCTTAACTTTAGTCAGCAACAATTTTCTTAGTCAGTTCCAGTCACAACTAAGTCTGACTAACATTGTCATATTTTGCCCCACATGTCATAGACTGAATTTTTTTGCCACACCTTGCCTAAGGTTAGTTGCCAAATTTTATTGCCACAAAAGTATGGCAAGACTATCCTTAATCACCTTAGACAAGATTGTATAGCAAACTTTATGCAATCCAAACAGGCCCTATACTAGCACATCGTCAAACGAAGAACAGACAGTCACCGCGCAAGCAGAGTTCGGTGTCTGCTCATATCGCACCGCTCTGAAAAAATACAGTAGATGGACAGGTGTGAATGATGCGTTTTGTAAAGTTTCTCGTTACCGTTCGGATCACGCGACCGACAGTACAAAAACTAACTTTGCAAGTTGACTTCCATATAGATAAATTACCTCTAGCTAGCGAAATTGCAAAACGACGCCATGTGCTCACCTGCAGCTTGTCATGTTAAACTGCCATTAAATGTATGTCTTGCTTGCAATGGAAACCAATAAACTGCTGAGTGGTGAGGCCAACCACTCACATTCTCGTACTGCCAACGGTGCAACAGCATACAATCTCCAGATTAATCACCATGTTTCCATGGACCAGAGCTCGTTTACAGTACTAGAGCTGCAGCATGTAGTACCTCTATTATTGTTGGCCGGTCGATGTCGACGGTACGTTTCCCATTCTTCAGGCTTAAGGCACCGCTCTCCGTGCATTGATTTTCAGATCGGTCTCTTTTCAAATCCGTTCTTCTGCCGTTACTTGGCCCTGGCCGGGTGGTTGTACGTTGCACGACACATGCAATTGCAATAACTGGGAGCTCTTGCTGGCTCTGCTATGGAAACTGGATGGAATAGGGGCACCGACAGTTGTGCTAATTGCCACAGTTTGGTTTATGTACTAAGGGTCTGTTTGGATGATGACTAACTTGTCTAAGTCTAAGTTTAACTACTTGTCACACTTGTGGCGCGCCTAAGCTAACTAATGTTAGCATGTGTTTGGATTGTTACCATAACCTAATCCTAGGTGCGCCTAAAAAAGTGTAGCATGTGTTTGTTTTGTTACCATGACTGAGCTTAGACAAATAGCTAAGCTTAGGCGGTTGATTTGAGCGCCACAGTTGAGGCAGTTTCTTGTTAGGCAATGGAAGCAGAAGTTGCCTAACTTCTGTGACACGACTAACCTTAGTCAACAATCAAACACTCGCCTAAAACAGTGTGGCATGTCTAACATTAGGTTTAGGCAAATTAGGCATTGAACCAAACAGCCTCTAAGGTTGTCACAATTTGCCATAAATTTTTGCCTAACTTGATTAAGGTTAGGTGCTCAAATTTTCAGCCACAATTTGGCAAGCCTAAGGCTCCCTTTGGTTTAGCTGTACCATCAAGATTCTCTACCAAAAAGCTAAAATCTAAACCAAAGGGGGTTCTCTCATAATCAGATTTCTGAAAATCTAAAGATTTTACTAGTGCAAATGAAAATCTCGTTGGACCCCAAATTTCTCAGATTCCACTTCCTACTTTTCCCTAAAAATTACCCACTATGCCATTGGTTACAAAAATAAACGAAACGTTATTCTTCTATTTCCTTCTACCGGACGCATCTGTTCCGAAGCCGTCGCCCACGAGAAGGCTGGGCGGCGCCTCTTCCGCCGCCACCACCTCCACCGGCGGTGTCTCTCCCGGGTGAGCTCTCGCATCTCAGTCTTCGGTTGTAATTTAGGGTCCTGGTGTCGCAATTTTTTCTCCGCCGCCGCAGTTTCTTCCCGCCACCGTCACATTTGTTGCCGCCGCCGACGCCCTTTCTTGCCTTGCTGTAGCATGCAGTCAGACCTCGCACGAAAGGCCGCCGCTGATTTCTTGCCCATGCGCTCGCACGGGAGGCTGTGATTTGTATATGTCGATTAGTGATTTGTGTCTGCCGTCGAGTTTTTTTTGTCTGCTGTCGAGATTTTGTGCCCATGCCATGTAGCAGGTCATTGCCGTGAAGCAACTTGAATTGGTTTCTCAAGGAAATCGTAAATTTCTTGTTACGTCTGTTGCATCGTGCTAATCTGGTCAGATTGATTGGCTATTGTGCAGATGGTGTCCAGCGCCTCCTAGTTTATGAGTATATGTTATTTGGGTCGCTACAAAACCATCTACATAGTAAGCATATCCATCTATTATGACTTACAGTTGTTCCAGTTTACATGTATAAATCTGAAAGATAGTAGACTTGAACTCCCTATAGAACTTATAAAAGAATATTTAAGATGCAATTTTTCTTCATAGTAGCATTTTCTGGACACTCTCATCCTTATGTCACTTTTCTTTCTTGATAGATTGTCCACCAGACAAGGAACCTCTTGACTGGAACACAAGTCTGAAGATTGCATTTGGTTCGGGAAAGGGTCTGTTCTTGCACCTGAAGGGTCTGTTGATATCTTGCGCCTTTTAAAGGGAGTACTTATCATATACCTGAATTTCGTCTTCGCAGTCAGCGTGCACCTCAAGGAAAGTACGAGATTTTCAATTATTTACATTCATCACTTCGTAATGTCATTGAGCGTGCATTTGGTGTTCTTAAACAAAAGTGGCGTATATTGAAGGCGATGCCAAGTTTCTCAACTCTTTCACAGAAGCATATCATTATTGCTTGTATGGCACTACATAACTTTATTCGAGATAGTGCACTGAGAGATAAGGAGTTTGAGAGATGTGATGAAGATGAGGACTATATGCCTGATGCGGTGCAAACAGTGACACAAATACAAGAAGATGATGTTCCTGAGGAGGAGAATGAGATAAACATGAATAACATTCGTGATAATATAGCTAATTCTTTGGTTGGTTAGTACGAGATAAGTAATATTTTAATAATGAAAAACTTTGTATATTTGAGTTAATAGCCTTGTCATAATTTGTGACTTTGTATTTTCATATTACATCAATTTTATATTTATATTATTTATATACACATAATTACGAAGCTATAGAGGTATAGCAAGCATTTTGTACAAAATCCACAGCTGACAGTTGTTTTCAGCCAAACAGATTTCAGCTTCCCCACAGTTGACAGCTCACAGCAGCTTTTCCACAGCTCACAGCTAGAATCAGATTTTCAGGAATCCACAGCTGAACCAAACACACCCTAAGGGAATCTTGTCATATTTTTTTGAGTCCTTGACACGTGAAACCTAGTTAGATGACAAGGAATCTTGCCACACTTGTGACTATGAACCAGACAATGACTAAGTTAGTCAAACTTGACTAAACTTAGGCATGGCAAAATGTGGTAAGTTTTGGCTTCAAACCAAACAAGCCCTCTATGTTTGTTTTGGTTGGTTTGAAAGCTGGTTTTGGATGCATCAACACAAAAAACGGAGATGACAGTGACGAGCTGCATTTGCATCAAAAAAAAAACATTGAGTCCTATAGCAAGGAGAAATTATTTCTCTCACATCAGCACATTTACAGTTCTTTAAAGAGTGTAAAAAAACAGGCACAACGGTACGGTACTTAAGAGGAAGGGAGAGTGACGTTTAAGCAACGGGGCGAAGCACTACAAGACACAGTATACACGGCACTGATTTCCTCCGTTTTTTTAGGCAGCCACCGTTGCTACTCGCCCGCTCGCCACTCTCGTTCCGTTTCGTTAAATGCACCTCGCTCTCTCTTCCTTCCGCCCCTCTTTCCTGCTCCCCCCCCCCCCCCCCAGATTCCTCAGCACTCGGCAGCAGCGCGCAATTTCTCTTTTCGCTGCCACGCCGCGTGCTTCGATCAACTGCCGCCGAGGGGAGTCGAACGCATCCCTGCTGCTCTTCGTGTGCTGGGCAAGCCGCGGCGGAGGTAAACCCCGAGTCCTCGCTACCTGACTACCTGTACTCTTCTTCATTTACAACCCGTTCCGAGCTCCGATTTTGCCTTTTAGGTCACCTTGTGGGATGTGCATTTTTCGCTGAGCTATGCGTTTTCCCCTGAAATTTTCGTCTTTTACGAAGATTTCATGAACATTTAAGCATTTCCCGTGGGTTCTGTAGGGGAAAAGTAGGACTTTTACCCGTCGTGTTCATCTTCGACTGTTCACATCCAACCCCGTCTTGGTTGTTTCTCATCTGCAGTTGAATTATCGAGGATTCCGATGAGGAAAAGTCCTTTCGTCTTCCTCCCAAATTTTGATAACTAAATAGACCTCAAATCTATTCATCAGCCCGCTAGGTATTTTGTTCTCATGGACTAGGTGCCCCACTTCACTCATGTTTTGCATCACTGGAGTATTTTGTTCTCAGTAACTATGTTTGTCATCAGATTGATGTCATTCTGGTAACATTTCTTTGCTGCTAGTTTCACGTATTTTTAGGGAAATTAGGATCTACTTCTACAGGAACCATTTTTTTTTGGCGCCAACACAAATGCGGCCGGTAAAACATTCATATTATTCCACTTAGTTCAAGTTACTCCCTCCTCTCCAAAAATGTATCTTCATCTATTTACTTAAAAAAGCTACTAAATTTTAGAGACGAAGTGAGTACTTTGAAATAGACGAAGTTTGGATGATTTTTTTTTTAAGTTCACGTTCTTATTTGCTCTTGTGCAGTGGATCTAACAGTAGCTGGAAGTAGTTACAAACAGTATTTGCCATGACGCTATTAATTTCTACTGTCCATGTTCCTTCCCTTGCCTATAATTGACTCTAATAAATAAGTCCCAACATGAACTATAAATTTAATCTCGTACCTCGAGTTACATGTGGTCAATCTTGGTTTTCGCTCCCAGGGTAAGAAGCTACTACCATTTGAAAATTGTGTGGATCTTTGCAAAAAATCAAGTGTTGAGCTTGGACCCCGGAGCACAGCTCATTAGTCATTAGCTGGCCTGATTAAGAAACTGTTTTGTCTCAGGGTCTCTTTAAGTGGAGCTTAAGTAACTGAGTAACTCTGTTCTAGAATCTAGATCTTGAAATCAGTAAACAATGCCGAAAATCACTGTACACTTTGGCATGTGCTGTAGTTTCCCGCCTACACGATTTTGTGGCAATTGTATCTTCCCAAGTTCCATTTCACTTAGATGGGTTCTCTTATCACACCATTCCTTTTATTGGGTGATGATCACCGCCTTAGTCACCCGCTCGCTGCATTTGTATGCTGCAGAACCTTCTATTAGACGGTAAGGCTGCTCCATTCTCTGTATTGTTACGTAACCAGTGTAAAACATGATCTGCCTGAAACCATACTATGTGCTGAGTTCACTTTAGTCCTTCGTGTTAGCAAGTTATAAACAGTGAACATCTGATGTGACCTGCTCATCTTTGTGTACGGTATGATGAGTTCAGCTTTATTGTTCCCTCTTTTCTCCCAACTTTGTTGATGCTTTTGGCTTTTGTACGCTGACCGGATCATTTCACTTTGTCTTCCTTCTTTCCTTTTATTTGCTTTCTGCCCACAATGTTTAGGTCGTCTGCTCTTTGTCTTTTAACTTTATTAGGCCTCAAGTGGAACTTATGTCCCTTTGTTAATTAGCTTTCAACTTGATGCTATTGTATTCACATTATACATAGCTAATTAACATGACCAGCTTCTGGTGCCACTAAGGAGATAGTAAAATGAGTTCTGCAGCCAAGATGCTGTTTTCAGGACCTGAACCCATGGCCATGGGCAACAACTTTACTGCTACGCCAGCGCTAACCTTTGTTGTATGACTACAGAAGTTAAAAAAAAAGTTTCCGTTCCATAAAAAAGAAATCTGTAGTTGCATTCTGAAATTTACAAACGGAAAAGGGGGTTGCACTTTGTTATCATAAAACATTAATGGAAAACTTTCTTTTGAAAGTGCTCTGGTCTGTGTTGTGAGGTAATTGCTGGAAAGGAACGTTTAAGCTGTGCAGCCCCACTGAATTTTGCACTGCAATAAAGCATATATAATTTCTTCACTATATGTAGCATGCACTATGCAGACAAATATGCAGTGATTGCCAAAACGTTCTGGTTATCTTCTGATGAAATACTCAGCTGCAGTGAAAATCTTAGTCTAGATATTTACCTTTGTCACTGACTGTGCTCTGATTCTGTTCATACAGGGTTGCTCATGTGCCTGATATAAAAATTGAAGATGCTGCTCATTTAGTTTGCTATTTTGGACATTTGTCAGATGGATTATTCTAATGTTAGAAGCTCTTTTCACATTCTGCTCTCAATACAATTGCTGCTGTCATTGTTTAACTCCTTGGTCTTAGCGGACCAAGCCTCTGAGAAACAAGCCCTTCTCGACTTCGCATCTGCAGTCCATCGCGGCAACAAGCTGAACTGGGACAAAAATACATCAATATGTTCATGGCATGGTGTGAAATGCTCAGCTGATCAGTCACACATTTCTGAATTGAGGGTACCAGCTGCTGGTCTCCTGGGAGCCATCCCTCCTAATACTATTGGGAAGCTTGATTCTCTCCAAGTATTGAGCCTGCGATCCAATAGTTTAACTGGAAGTCTGCCATCTGATGTGGCCTCACTTCCTTCTTTACGTTCAATATACCTGCAACATAATGAACTTTCTGGAGAGTTGCCTTCTTTCTTCAGTCCTAGCATCAGCATAATGGACCTCTCCTACAATTCCTTCAAAGGAGAAATTCCTGCAAGTTTACAAAACCTTACTCAGTTATCTGTGCTAAATTTACAAGATAATTCTCTCTCCGGGTCCGTCCCTGATCTCAAGCTTCGGAGTCTGAAGGTACTTAATATGAGCAACAATGAACTGAAAGGGCCAATTCCTCGCTCACTCCAAAGGTTTCCAGATGGTTCTTTCTCGGGAAACCCTGGATTGTGCGGGCCACCACTAGCTGAGTGCTTATTCCCTTCTTCACCAACACCCTCACCTGACTCATCTTCATTACCACGGTCTCGACCTTCTTCACATCATGAGAAGAAGCTAAGCACAGGGTTGATAATTGCAATCGCTGTTGGTGGATTCACATTGCTGATGCTAGTTGTGGTTGTGTTCACTGTGTGCTTTTCAAAGAGGAAAATCAAAGAAGAGAGTGACGTGGAATACAAAGGTAAAGGAACTGTCACCCGGAGTGAGAAGCCCAAACAGGAATTCAGTAGTGGTGCCCAAGTCGCTGAGAAGAACAAGTTAGTCTTCTTGGAGGGTTGCACTTATAGCTTTGATTTGGAGGATCTGCTAAGAGCTTCTGCAGAAGTCCTCGGCAAGGGGAGTTATGGAACTGCCTACAAAGCTATACTTGAGGATGGTACAGTAGTTGTTGTCAAGAGACTAAAAGATGTCGTGGCAGGGAAAAGAGAGTTTGAGCAGCAGATGGAGCTCATAGGGAGGTTAGGCAAGCATGCTAACCTAGCCCCACTTCGTGCTTACTACTATTCTAAAGATGAGAAGCTTGTCGTCTATGATTATATTGATGCTGGCAGCGTTTCTACGATGTTGCATGGTATGTTTTTCACTGCTATACATCCTTGCAGATGAAGTACTGTGTGATTTACCGATGGCTGATGTAGGGACATAACAAAGGCTAGCATTCCTGAAAGTGCCTACCCCTGATCTAAACATACAGCTTAGCTTGAAGTATACATCTATGCCATGTTGGTACAGCTAGTTCACTCAATTTAACATAGAAAAATGATGATATTGACTGTATGCGCCTACCTATATAAATCTTCCACTTGCCTGAAGCTGCATTTATATTCCTTTTATGTAGCTTGAAATTCTCATGCTAAGAATACAATTTGTCCAGACAACTCAGCATATTTAGCCAGACAACTCTGCATATTTAATCTGTTCAGTTAATTAGTATTTATTTTCTTGAACCAAGGTTCGATGGTTTCTTACCGAATCGCATGATCCACAGGTATCAGAGGTGTTTGTGAGAAGACACTGTTAGATTGGAATACTAGAATGAACATTATCCTTGGAACAGCATATGGTATTGCACACATTCACACAGAGGGTGGCTCCAAACTCGCCCATGGCAATGTCAAGTCAACTAATGTTCTCCTGGACCAAGATCACAAACCTTACATTACAGACTATGGTTTCAATGCTCTTATGAGCGTGCCAGTCAGTGCATCTCGCGTCGTGGTTGGTTATCGCGCTCCAGAGACCATCGAGAACCGCAAGATCACCCAGAAGTCCGATGTTTACAGCTTCGGCGTCCTCCTCATGGAGATGCTCACAGGAAAAGCCCCGCTTCAATCCCAGGGGAACGACGACGTCGTCGACCTCCCGAGATGGGTGCACTCTGTGGTCCGAGAGGAGTGGACGGCCGAGGTGTTCGACCTGGAGCTGATGAAGCATCAAAACATCGAGGAGGAGCTGGTCCAGATGCTCCAGATAGCAATGGCATGCACAGCAAGGTCACCCGAACGGCGTCCGGCGATGGAGGAAGTGATCAGGATGATTGAGGGGCTCCGGCAGTCCGCCACGGAGAGTCGCGCGTCCTCTGACGAAAGATATAAGGATTCCAACCCCCCATCAGTTTAATCCTCCTTTCATAGGTCCCTCGGCAGTTGCCTGTTGCAGCTCATTTGTTTTCTTAGCTAATTTGTGATTCAAATTCATGTAACCCGTGCTTGACATCAGGTGCATTCAGCCTCAGGAAAAAAAACTGAGCTTTATCATTGCACTTTGTATCTTATCAAGAGTGTAGAATTTTTCACTGGGGAATTGGAACTGTTCATGTCGTGGTCATGCCGTGTGCCTTCTCGACTTGAATTTCGTCTTCAGGCCGCATCATTCAGAGCATTAAACTGGCACCTGATCTGAACCACTCCTAGCAAAATTGCCAAAAAAAAAAAAAGTTAAAGCAGCATTAAACTGAGGACACGTGAGGTTGAAGCTGATACCACGCATTGCGCCAGCGCGCTCGTGATTGCGCAGGAGGGAGGCGCCGCGTGAATGAGAAAAGTGTGATATTATCTGCAAAGTACTGAGGCCTTTATTTTTTTTATCACATTGGAAACACTGAATACTCTACTGTCACTTTTCCCTTTTTCTCATAATAAAAGATATTCGGGTTCAATTCAGAACAAGCTTGGTCCTTTGCTGTGCAGTGTGGATCCTCAAGGTCTGTTGCACCGATCAAACACTGTCAACTGATTCTGAAAGCTGTCATGCAGTCATGCACATTGTACACATGCTTATACAACACAGGTTGTCATAACATGACGCGATTGCAGCTGATATACAAGATAATATCTTGCCATCTCTTGTCGTAGATAACTAATGCACAGTACACTAACATTTAACACTCGATCAAAATTGCACGTACACTGGCAGTGCCCTAATCATACCTAGTCTTCAAGCCTCGAGCTGGATGGCTGGACCTCCTCAAGGATCGTTGGCGGCCTGACGTAGGTGAACCCCATGAAGTTGTGCCCATCTGAGGCAGGGGTGGTCACCGGAGAGTCCAGCACGGGCATCCTCGTCCAGCACTCGTCGAAGTTGGCAATGCAGGTCAGACCAGCAACGTTAGGCCGGAAGCTTGGTTGGATCTGCCGGGCTTCCAGCTTCCTCCAGTTGATAGGCTTGAACCACTTGTGGTTCTTTATCTCCTCGCTGCCGCTGGGGCCGCTGCCCAGCCGCTTGTTGGCTTCCTTGTGCAGCAACTGAAGTTGGAAGGACTAAGAATGTCAGCGAAAAACAAGTTGTGAACAAATTACAAGATTACGGAATCAGTGCAAAGTGAATGAAGAAGCTTACGCCTTTTAGGAGGGAATGAGCTTCACTAGACAAAAACGTAGGGAGCTTCAATTTCTCCTTGATAATCTTCTGCTGAACTTTGTCCCTGTTGCCAACATATGGGGGCTGCAATGCATTGAAAGAAGTGAGAATTGCAAGCCAGCGCAAACGAAATGGCAACATCTAGGTAACGAGAAGCTTGCAGCCTTATGCAGCCATTCGACTCACCTTGCCAGTAAGCATTTCAAATAGGAGGATTCCCACGCTCCACCAGTCCGCAGCCTTATCATGCCCCCGACCAATGAGAATTTCCGGCGCCATATACTCAAGAGTACCACACATCGAGTTTGACCTGGTATCTTCTCGAAATTCTTTTGCAAGGCCGAAGTCGGTAAGCATGACCTAGAAAAGCAAGCAGGGGAAGAGCAAGGTATATCAGGCCAAATTTGAACTGGCAAATGGAAAATATTGGTCCCCAAAAAGGATCCTTACATGGCCATCAGCACCAAGAAGGATGTTTTCAGGCTTGAGATCTCTATGCATGATTCCATTGGCGTGAAGGTGGGCAACAGCTGATACAATCTCAGCAGTATAGATTCGTGCAAGTTCCTCCCTGTTTTGTACAAAAAAGACACGGGTTAATTTCAATACTAGGGCTACCCCTTTCAGACAAACAGGACAGCTAGAAAGGAACCGAAAGAAACCTAAACAGTCCTTGCTTGTAGAGCTGAAAGAAGAGATGTCCCCCATTTATAAAGTCCAGGACAAGATAAAGCCTATATTTTGTCTGCATAGGTACAGCATCAAATTTAGGATTTCACAAATCTCAATAGCATATCAAAATCCATTTTCAACAGTGGAAATAAGAAGATGAGAGTGTGCACGCAAAGAGTTTACCTGAAATGAGTATCTCAGTTGTACTACGAATGGGTGGTCCACTTTTATTAATATCTCTTTCTCAGCTTCCATATACTCGGCATGGTTCTTTTCGAGAATCTTATCCTTCCTCATAACTTTCATTGCATAGATCTCTGGAGTGCCTTTTTTCCTCACCTGAAATACTTTGCCAAATGCCCCTTGGCCAACAAGCTTCAAGATTTCAAAGTCATCGAGCCCAACACCCTCGTCCTCCGTTGTAGCAACAATATCAAACTCTTCATCACTGAGCTGCCCTAGACTCTTTTTCTTCTCTTCCGACGAGATGCTCAAGTTTACAGCTACTAACGACCCTTCTCTTTTCTCTAGACTAAGCTTGCTCAGTTGCAAGGACCGGCTAACAAGTAACGTCGGGCCAACAAGAGAATGGGACCGTTTGATTATGACAACAGGATCACTGTAAACATCTTCATTTGAGTCGGCAACAGATGCAGGGCTGTCCGGACAAAGAACACAGAGGCCTGTTGGGGTCTGGACTGGGGTGGAACCGAAAACATCCGAGAAATCGTACTCTACATTTTCAGAGGAGACGGAGACGGCGTCTGGTGGACCCATTGGAAGAAGTATTTTTACTGGACAGAGGTTGGGGCCTTGCGCAAGGGCTGCAGTCAGTGAGGATGTTTGAGAGGAAAGGATCATGTTTCAAAGGCCAGGGAAGGCTATAGGGTGGTGGCTCGTAGGAGATAAGCTTCCGCAGTAATTGAAGCTCGAGATAGCTATGCTACAATAAAGAGTTAGTATTATGGTAAGATCCCTCCCCGGTGAATAAAGACCTTGCTCAACTGGAACTGGAAGCTTCCACTGTAAATTCCCAAGTATCCTGCAGGGAAGCAGAGCGAGAAGATGCTACCGTTCCCTGTTGAAGAGGAGATGTGGTGTGCCGGTGTTTTTGCTGAAGTCATGAAGCTGAAGTGTTTTAAGAGCTGCAGAGAAAACGGATATCTCTTGTTAATCCTATCCTATCTCTGTGTATGAAGAGAAAAAGAAAGGAGAACAGATGCATGAAATTAGCTACGGATATTTATGACTAAAATAATTCTTCTGCAGCAGAAGTTAGTTACAGATCCAAGTTAGTTCTTTCGTGGGAATAGATTTCGAACTAGGATTTCAACATTCTCTTAAACTAAAAAAAAAGGAAAAGGGGTCGCATTTGATATAATGGTGCTAAAAGGTTACAGTAAAGCAGAAGCAAGCATCGAAGCACTTGTTACGAGATCGAAATGGCTACAGTGTAAGTAAGCAATCAACCACCCAAAATATCGAAATCGTTAGGATGCGCTTGTGAATGAATTGCGATCTCAGATAAGAAGCAGGGCAAAAACAGGGGGGGGGGATTCCGACCGACAAACCTTTTGCGCCGGTGGCAGAAGAAAGGAGTAACGTGGATCCACCGACGAGTTGGTCTTCCGTTGGCGGCGGCGGGTGGGGGGCCTCGCCTTGGGACGGTGGCGAGGAGGAAGGGGAAAGGCGACGACGGGACGGGAATTGGCGCACGTTGGGGATCGGGCGAGCGGCGAGGAAGAGGAAGGGGATTTGGTGCGCGGGCGGGCTGTGGAGGCCCAGGCCCAGCCGCCACGGAGTAGTAGTAGTTGCTTCGCGGGAAATCTAATGTACTGTAGTTGACCAAACGACTGACCGCGTTGTCAGTCAGCGTACAGCTGTTCTGTCCTGTCCAGCATAATAAATTTGAAAAAAAAAACCTGCATAAATCTGACCTTGAATTAACAACAATAGGTACCAGCGTTCGTTCGATCATCCTCGGACACTTGTCGGTTGGCACGGCACCGGCCACAAGTGCGTGCGACTGTGCTGATGCTTCTATTGCTGTCTGACTTGGTGTGCCGCCGACGGGCCGGCCGGTGACGGGCTTTCCTGTTCCGGGATCAATCAGGCGGCCTCGTTCATTTATGCAGCCCATCCATCCGTACCATATCGCATCCGTCATTTCATTATTTGGCGTCAGGTAGAGAGCTAGAGGTTGGTGAACGGGCGATTGATCAACGCTGTTGTCTCGTCTCGTCTTCTTCCAAATCCATCCCACGCGCAGCGCAGCGCAGCGCGTTCTGGATGGAACACGGTGGGATTTGGTAGGTCGTGTTTTCTTTTTACAGGACAGGCCCTGATTATGGAAACAATATGCATGGGTCATGTTTTCCATGCGCCACCGGCCGGTGCGGAAAGAAAGACGGCAGACCATGCACGCCGGCGGCCGGGCTTTCCCCACTCCGGCCGTACTGGTATTGCCACGCCCACGCAGCCGTCGGCAACCTACACGGCCTGCTGTCCCTCTCATCTCCTCCTCATCATCATCCAGCGCGGTCGCCAGTCGCTCGCTCCACGCTGGCGTCGATCCCATCCCATCCAGAAGCTAGGGCGAGACGCTGACGACGCGGTTGGTGGGAAGCGCGACTGCTGGGCGTCGGCGACACGGTCTCGCCTCCACCTTGGCACGACCTGGCCCTCCTCTTCCTCAGCCCCTTGTCCATCCACTTGTCGTTGAAGCGGTCACCTCCTCCGCCTCCGCTTTTCCTTCTTCGGCATGCAGCGCCCGTGTATAAATATTCCCCCGCCGACGCGCCATCGTTTTACTTGCATGAGCTCATCGTCATCCCCTGACCCCCTGCCTTTTCTATTGCTTGCTTCCATCCCAGCTCCCTTCCCTTCCCTTCCCTTCCCTTCTCTTCTCTCCTCGCGCGCGCGCGCCAGCACTCCAGCAGCGGCCCCTGCTCCTCCCTTTTCACACGCACGCGTACACGCGGAACGGAGCGCGGGAGGTGCCGCCCAGGCTCAGCTAACAAGGCCACAGCCCGTGCGTTCATCATTTATTCGCCTGCTGCTCATCACATCCAGTGCACTTGCAACAACCCCCGCCTTGTTGAGAAAGCCGTAGCCTTGCTTCCCTCCTCCTGCTCCTGCGATCGATCCATTGGTGACGAGGAGAAGAAGCGCCTGCTGGACTGGACCGGACCGGACGGCGAAGCTGAGGTCAGTGCGCGGCTCTCTTCCTCTTCTGTTATTGTTCGCTTCCCTCTTGCTTCTCGTCTGTGCTACTCTAGTATTCCTTTCTCTCTGCCGTGTCCATTTCCATCCAGATTGAGATTTACTGTACTACTTACGAATGTTCTGGAATTTTAGTTTCATCGTGGATTCGTCATGATGCAGTACGAGGTAGTAGTAGTACTAGATCTGTTTCAACTTATTAACAGCGTACAATATCAACCTGCTTCATCTTCCTGCGTAGTATCCTCTTCCTCCTACCTAGATTGAATTGTACAAGTGTCGGTTCAAGTTGATGAGCTGGAACGAGTCCTACTGGCTCAGTGGTGCAATTTTTGTTTATTAATTAATTGAGTGCGCTTAGTTGTTGACCTCAAAGAATTAACGTTTTCTTTGGGAGAGAAATCAAAACAGAACCGTTCAAACACTGACGCATTTTTCTTTTCTTTTGCCAGCGTCTCTGTCAGTTCAGTTGGCAGCCACGGGAACAAGTGTGTGCCCTGCTCTGTTCTGTGCGACAACTCATGGCGAACTCGGACGAGGCCACAGGTGTTCGCCACGTCAGATGCCCGAGGTGTCACAGTGTTCTCCAGGAGCCCACCGGTGTCCCCGTCTACCAATGCGGCGGATGCGGTACCAGTCTCCGAGGTAAAAATAATCAAGATTCAATCTGTGGTTTTCAGATGCTTCAACAATTCCCTGTCTGTCGCAGTTTCATCTGATGCGTTCAGTTTTGCTCGTGCAGCGAAAACCGGCTCTGCTGCCGGCCAAATAAGTCGACAAGACGTGCCCAACAGCAGCAGTGCTCCCCCTTCAACTTCAAGGAGCAGCAGGCGCTTCTTGGGCTCGCCCGGTGATGTCGCGAGGAGTACCAGCATCCCCGCTCCTCCTGATGCCAGGAGCGGCGAGCAGAAGCCCGGTGATCTCGTGTCGGCGACGAAGCATGGGTCCGGTGACGTTGCAACAAGTACCAGCAGCACTACTCATGATGTCACAACAAGTACTACTAGCAGGCGCCAAGCCACTGCTGACACTATAAGTCGACTTGAGGAGCCTGGTGACCTCGTGTCTGCTTCCAAGCGTGTGTCTGAAGCAGCGACGGAGAAGAAGGAACATGGTCAGCAGAGTACCAGTCGTCGGGGAGGAGCCTATGACAAGTCTGAATTTCCCAGCCACAGAGACACCGTTGATGCCGAGCGCAACGCTATTTCTCCCGGCGTCAACTTCGGTAGAGGAGCCAAAGATCAGGAGGCTCCTTCCGAATTGCAGCAGGTTGATTCAGAGTGGAGGAGGAAAGACCAGCTGGCTGAATTGCCTGACGCTGCAAGAAAGAAGCGTTCAGGTGAAGCAGCAGCGCGCGATCGTCCAGAAGTTGCACCGAAATCAGCTCAAGCTGCAGGATCGCAGCCTTCGCGGGATGCTCCTGCTGCTACCAGTACCTGCACGGCGACGAAGGCGCCGAGCCCTCCTCGCCACGAGGTCCGAGCTGAAGACTTGGCGCCCCTGCGGCAGAAGATTCTGAAGGCAGTCGACGAGCTGAAAGGAGACCTCTCCGAGCTTTTCAGCAAGTCACCGGACCTCAACCAGGCGACGCGCGCACGCCCTCCTCGCGTTCCCAAGCAAAAAGGCTACGCGTCCCACGTGGCCGCCGTCGACGTGAACCACCACGGCAGCGCACCTCGACCAGTGAAGCCCGGTCGTCGTCATCAGGTCGCTGCTGCTGCTCTTCCTCCTCCTCCTCCCCGTGGTTTGCCGTCGCGACGCTACCGCCGGTGCAGAGCGGATTATCCGTGCCGCGAAAATGTGCCGCTGGGAAGGACGTGTCATCACGGTTGCTGCAGGCGCCGCCACCACGGCAAGCCGACGGAGTGCAGCAGCTGCAGAGGACACTGCTGCGGCAGCAGGCCCACTACCAGAGCGTATCATCAAGAGCCGTCTGCGGCGCCGCGCAAGAAGCCAGCGGCGCCAGCCAAGGAGGCGAAGCGGCCGCGCCAACACTGCCTGCCAGTCCTGAAGGGCGCTCCGTTCATCATCTGCTCCAGCTGCTTCATGCTGGTCCAGGTGCCCGCCGACTTCGCCGTCTCGACCAACAACAGGCTGCCCAAGCTGCTGCGGTGCGGCTCCTGCTCGGCCGTGCTCTCCTACTCATACAGGGACCCCGCCGCCAGGAAGAAGTTCCTGCAGGACGAGTCCATCGACCACCAGTCGTCAGGCGCTTTTTACGGGTCCGAGGAGGTGCACGGCGGCAAAGGAGGCTACGACGCACAGCCCGAGGACCCGTTCGTGGACGGTTTCGGCCTGAGCGGCAGCTACTCGACGGAGGAGGATGAGCAGCAGCACGCCTCGAGAAACACGTCGTCGTTCGACACCGTGGACGGGGTGAAGCAGGGCGTCGTGGGCAGGCTGCACCGGCTGATGGGGTACGGGTCGGCCAGCGAGCTGCTGCTGCGGCACCGCTCCTCCCCTGACCTGTGCGAGAGCCAGAGCTTGGACGAACGGACGACGCCTGATGCGTACGACAGGAAGGGGAAAGGTGTCGTTTGCGTCGACGCTGAGGACGACGACTCGGATGATGACGAAGACAGCGGTGTGTTGAAGTTGAAGAGAGGGGCGGCTGTCTGGCCGGGGATGCTCGGCATGGGGTTTCCTGGAGCCGGATCAGCCATCAGGATCAACTCGCAGAGAAATTTGAGGTTCTGAGGGTAGCATTTTTCAGTTGTTATTTCAGAAACTTTTGTAGTTTTGATAGGTACGGTGATTTACGATTCATTTGTCCGTTTTTGAAAGTAAAGTAAAGATGCTGTGTAAGTATTCAGTATCCCCTCTCAACTCAAATTCCGGCGCCGTCCAACAACTCCAATCGCCAAGGCACCCAACAATTTGTTTCGGCCCAGCCCGTAAAACCCCATACAATGGGCTGAGAGAACTGCTCGAATCACCACCCATGGGCCATGGGGAGGAAGAAATGGCGCCCGGTTCGTTCGGGTTTAACGTTTATAGTACCATGATGGTTGTAATTTATAGGCCGATATGGATTATACTAGTTGTTTCGGCATCTGAATACGCCCATTTGTAATAGCCAGTTGGTATGTCGACATGCAGATTCAAGTATTCATTCATTCGGCCACCTATCCAAGTCTGACGAAGCCTCAATTCGGCATTCACTTATCGTCCGTTTTCCTTCTGCTGAATATCTGATCTTGTCGATGAGTGTACTTACGTGGACGACATAGACATGTCTCCCCCACATCCACATATGAAACAGACAAACTTGTGGGTTCTCCGTGTTTCCTACTAATTCAAACTGACTTCTCCTTGCGTTCCATTGCAAAGACTAGTCAAGCGTGTCTTTTGGAGGACCTGTAGTGGCAGATGCTCTCTCCCCTCTCGGACAGTCTGTGCGGCTTCCATGGTGGTATTCAAGTTGCGAATCAGAGGCCTGGATCTTTCTTTCCCTTGTTTGGGAAATTTAATACTCCCTCTTTATTTTTTATTTGTCGTCCGGACAGCTGAGGTTAGCTTATTTCTAATTCATCTTTTTGTCTGAAACATCAATTAAAAAGATAAGGAGAAAGTATTAGTTTTAAAAACAGTCATACACTGATGTACTGTACTCGTTATGATATCTGATCTGAAAATTGTAATCATCTGCTCCAGCCATTATATTGTACTGCAAGGGGATTTACTGAGGTAGCTAGCCCGTGACCTCACGGGGGAGCGCGTCACGAGATGACGACCAGCTGCGATCATCTCCCTGTGTGCAGTGCGTTTCAGGGGCCCGCACATGAGCCTGCACGTTCTTCCACGCCACTTCCTCCTCCTTTTTTCCTCCCAACTTCCAACGGCGCGCGCCAATAAAACCAGCGGCACCTGCACCCCAGCAACCCTATAGGCTATAGCTCTAGGCTCTACCTACGGGCGGGCGGACATGCATGCACCGCAGCTGTAGCTAGCTGCCTGCTTGCCCTACTGCTGCCCATGACACCTTCAGCTGTCAGCGGCGACCGGTCTATGGCGCCGTCGTCACGGGCGGTGATGGACGATCTGCTCGACTTGCACGAGCACGCGGCGACGCTCCAGACCATGCTTATCGAAGGCTCTCCCGCGCCTTCCAGAAGCGCGGCCACGAGGGAGCTGATGGAAGGGATGATGAGCAGCCTGACGAGCGCGCTGTCGGCGCTGAACGCCACCGAAGGCGGCGGTTCCGGGGGAAGGAGGAAGAAAGGCGCGGCGGCGGTGGCCGGGCCGATCCGCCGGAGCAGCAGCAGCTCCTGCAGGAGAAGGTGAAGAAAGCTAACGAAACCCTCAATTAATTATTAACTGTTGTGCAACCTCATCTATCGCAACTTGTACTCCCTCCGTTCTGAAATAATTGTCGTTTCAGACAACCAAATGAACTAGAAATGAACTAGCGAAGGTTGTCCTAACGACAATTAAAACGAAACGGAGGGTGTATTATGATATGGCGCTATATATGACTACTACCCCTTCGTCACTATGAACTTATCGTTTTGTAATTTAAAAATAAACTATAAAATGACAAGTTTATAGGGACGGGAGAAGTACCTTCTTACTTAGCAATACTGAAGGTTAAATAACCTAGCCTATTGCAGTGGCCACTTGGGTTTCAACTTGTCGTCGTACCAATGATAGGGCAGAAAGCTTCATCATATCACAGTGTCTTTCTGATGACCACAAATAGAATTATTTCGCTTGTCAAAATTAACCTTTTGAACCTGTGCATGGCAGAACGCTGAGCCCTTTCCTGGAGACAGTCACCGCTAGCACGCTGGACGATGGCCACGCATGGCGAAAGTACGGCCAAAAACGTATCCAGGACTCCGAAAACCCAAGGTATATGTATGTTTGGATGTGATTATTATCAGCTAGCGATGGCATTAGCTTCTGAACTTACAAAAGTGTAAGGACATCTATGGCATGTGCATCCGTATCGTAGAGATTTCGATGACCAAATCGTACATCCAGACAAAAAATATAGGGATGAAATGATGTTTCTGCCTAGCTTGATAAAAGAAACTAAAGACAGGCACATAGTACCAAACAATCGCAACTGGTTATCTAGTTTAATTAGAAAATTAAAGCATTGTATGCAAGGCCTTGGACCATATATCCTCATGTGATTTAATTCATTGATTAGTAAATATGCATGGTGCTTCTATACATAACACTAGTTGCTGATATTGCTGAAACTATCAACTAACGGGGAGGACCACGTACGTGTTGACACTTGAACGAGGTCGACACATCATCTTAAATATCTATATATGATATGCCCACATGTACACAGGAGCTATTACAGGTGCACCCACATGCCAGACCAAGGGTGCAAGGCCAGGAAGCAGGTTCAGATCTCGGACACCAACCCGTCGGAGTACATCATCAGCTACTTCGGCCAGCACACCTGCAGGGACCTCTCCACGGTTCCACTAGTCATTGACGAGGCCGCCGCTGCTCCGCCCAACTTCATCTGTTTCGGATCCGCTGCAACAAGCGGTGCACATTATTCTGCTGTTCCTCATCGCCAACAAGCCGTTGTTGATCCTATGACGACGATGCTCTCTCGCTTCGCCGGCTACAGCACCTCGCTGCCGGCGGCGGCGCCGCTGCAGGAGCGCTGCGGCAGCGAGGAGGCGATCGGTAGTGGCATCTCTTCCTCTTGGGCCGGCGGGCAGCCGCTGGGCGGCGTGGTGGTGGGATCACAGGGGAGGACGACCGCCGTGGGATCGGCTCCGAATCTGTACTGCTGGCCAGCAGAAGACGGAGCCAGCGACATGGCCGACGGTGGCATTGACACGGGCAGCTTCCCGTCGTCTCCTAGCAGCCTCGGCGGGGTCATGGCAGGCTGGTTTGGGTCCTTTGGGAATGGCATCGATGACGACTTGTTTGGCTGCTTCGATCCCTAACAAAGGCTGTAGCATGCATGCATAATCGAAAATAAATAAAGCCAATAACAACATGCATGCATGCACCTCTTTTATGTATGGATATTACTACGCTGCTAGTGTGCGCTGTAATGGCTGTGAATAGATATATATATCCACATGTATGTGTATGTAGTGGTATGCAAGAAGTCTACGTGCTGCTTGCTGGTATAGTCAACAAGGGTGTCAAATATGTGCACAGTGTATATTATTGTAAGGCTTTAACTTGTGCTTATTTGTACATATAATACATTAATGTATATATATGGCTACTACCTGTTTCAAAAAAAAATGTATATATGACTATACATCCGAAATGACAAGGAAACCATCTAGTCCCAAATTGAAATTTTTAATAATTTTATTGTTAATAAATGAAGAACACTTTGAAAATAAGGATTCACCAGTGCAAGTTGAAGTTGTACAGAAAACAATTTGAACTGATCAGCATAAAGGGGATGGTGTAATAACTGTATTTCATTCACGGGTGAGCTTTCGAAAAAATTCCATTCATGGGTGCATCAACGTAGCTTTGCCAGTGCCTTTGGTAATTATTGGCTAGTGCGCGATCGAATGTCTCAAAGGGATTCAAATGATGCCATTATATTGATACAATCTCACCAAGATTCAGAATGCTGTATACTTTATTTAGACGCATGCACTGGACAGATTAATTAAATCCAGTATACATGCATGGTTTTGGTATGGTTAAGTTAGTGCTCCGGTTTTGTGGATCTCTTTTTAAGCTATAGCTACTTTAGTACTCCATCCGTCTCTGAAAACTTGTCGCTTTGTAGTTCAAATATGAACTACAAAGCGACAAGTTTTCAGGGACGGAGGGAGTACATGCCTGTCACTAGTCGGCCGGGCAACCACTAGGTTTTTTCTGCATCGATGCTTGGTTGGACCAATGGAGTTCCACGTTGGACCCTCGCGACAACAAATCTCAGAATGATCTTTTCTTGGCCATGTCACTGTCAAAGGCAGCTTCAATACTGGCCATTCTTGTCCACTTCCAAGTCTTTCACTCCAAAGACTTTGACTAGTACTACTTTGTATTGTGCATATTTTTTTTAAGATGGAAATGTTTAATATGCAGATAGCAAATGGCTGGCTCCCAACTCTCGACACAAGCATACACACACAGAGAGAGAGAGAGAGTGGAAAATAGTGTTCTTCTCTTTGCTTCAAAAAATAGTGTTACTCTCGAAAGAAAATCCTAGATTTTACGCACCATCAACAACAAGCTACATGTAACACAAATTAGACGTATATATCTATATTCTTTTGGAACGACCCTAACCTAACCACAAAGTATCAAGGTAGCTCGAATTGTGATGTAAGATCATTACTGATTACGCTGATTTGTTTGTCATCAGTGACTTGGATTGGACTGAGATAGTTTTCAGTATTGGACAGACTTTAGGATTAGGAAATTTTAAGTGTACAATAATTATTGCAGAAAACTGGATTCGGGCTCTGTTCAGTCAGGTGCATGCACTGGTCTCTACAATATTAGGATTTAAGTCGACATTATATCGTCGATCAGTGAGGTCATATGTACTGTGTTATAGCTTTACTTTGATCGATTCAACAACGAGTGAAGAAAGCACGTGCATGGATGGACCCTACATATGATATACGATAGGTCAGTTCCGCTACATATCTCAGCATTTTATAAAAATATCGAGTGATTAATAAAAATGAGCCCATTCTCTAGGTGGTAAGCTAGCGTGAGAGAAAGCCGAAGAAAACTTCAAGACAAAGAGTCGTGAGAGCTCTGAAGAAGTTCTCAAAAGTCAGCTGTCTGCATCCGATCCAATAATATGTTTCTTATTGACAACAATTAAACTTAGCGAACGTGAAAGTACATATTGCTTTTTCCCTTGGCGTATTGTACTTATATATTGAAGGAAAAGGACGCATCTACTAGGTCTTTACCACTGATGAAGACTAAAGTCTCGAGACAAGCTCTTTCGGTTAAAAGTTTCAGAAGCGATTGGATAGAAAATGTTCACTGAACCTTGCGCACATATATAGTGCATTGCTAATTAGTGGTTACAGTACTTTAGCCTGGATCATTTTGTGTGTGTTCAACTATTATTCATCAACTCTAAACATACCAAAATTTCCAAGCGTGTGTAACAAAGGTTGCAGGCGTGTTCTAACAATTCGTGGACTTTACAGCCAAGCAGTGTATACAGCCAGTTATCTTTTATGTACTCCCTTTCAGTGAATCCACGAGTATGGATATGTGATACTGATGTGTCGTGCTTGTTTATTCACGAACGACATATGCTTTATAGGTCCACAGATTTTACGTGCGGAATAAAACCACCTGCCACGCCAGTAAAATCTCACTAGTGATTCAGTACTCTTCACCTCCACGCTAACTCCTCAAAGAACGTCGGAAAAGTAAACCGCGAAACATGTGGCATCGTGGGTTGAGTGCAATAATTCTGAGAGCTTGATAGGTATGGACACTAGTACTTGTGCTTTTCGTTTTTGGCTGAAGTTGTAAACTGATCCGGAGAGACGAGACTGTCTGTGCAGCAGTACGTGCCACCGACTAGCTTGGATTCATCTTCCCTTCGTGATTCACGTTCAGGCTCATATATGGTCACGTAGTGCCACTACTTTGAAGGGCTTGTGTATTTGTATTCACAGTTGAATTCAGATTTGAATTCCCAATCACAAAAAACGCTGCTGCTTCTAAAGCATTCTGTTCAGATTTAAACCAAATCCCAACATACGGCCCGAACAGTTCACAACGGCAATGCTGGGCCCGAGCAATACAATGTTATACGTGCAATAATAGCATAGGCCACATCATTATGGGCTCGAAAAGCCCTAACATTATGGGCTCTAAAACGGGCCCTAATATTATAGGCCACAGCTTTATAGGCCCAAATTTATTTGCAAGGCTCGGTTAAGGCCCACAAACTTAACAACCCATCTCTTCTTCTTTCGTCGTCGTCCCCTTCCCTTCGCTTCAACTGCGGTCGAGACAGAGAGACAGAGAGAAAGAGCGATACGCGACGCGTGAAGCGATGGCTCTCCCGGCGTCGAGCTCCGGCCTCTTCCGCTTCCTCTCGCCCCGAAGCCGCCCCCAGTCCACCGATATCGTGGCCGCAGCCACCTGGGGCGTATTCGCCGGCGCCGCCGCGATCTACCTCGTCCAGGTCAGGGTCAACCGCACCTTCGTATCGGCCGCTGAGTCGCAGTTGTTTTCTCCCCCAAGTGAGCGGCTGCGAATCCGTCGCCTCCTCCGTGGGATTGTTTGTTTGTTTGTTTGTTGCGTCCTCGGTGTTAGGGTTCGTTTGTTGCCGATTGGATCTGTGATGCTTGGGTGCTCGTCGTTAGCGTGGATCTGCGGTCTGTTAGATAGATCGGTCTTAAGGAACCGCGATCTGCGAGACGATTAGATGGTCCGCTACTGGCTTTTCCACTTTCGAGGGATTATAATCTATCTCGATGCTTACCGCGTAGGCAAAATCGCTCCCTGGATCTTGAGTATTATGGAATTAACAGTTCGAGAATCGAGGCAGGCTAAATGAGCATGTGATGGCCAAGTATACTGTGTGTCTATATGCTGCTGTATGAGGAGCTTCTGTAAGCATTAGTTATGAAATCCTGTACTGTTTTTGGCGCAATAATAAGAACCTCTGCTCTCTCTAGGGTAAGGTAAAATGACCTTCATGAAATGAATTAACAATTTAACATACGGAAACACTAAGTATCAGGTTCCTGAGTGCCGCGGTAGATTTCAGGCCATTTCTGCAGAATGGACAGGCGCTGGCTTGAGCCAAGTGACAGATGATTAACTGTTGTTTTCATTTTGTTAAAATTTAATTCGTAATTTGTAAGGATTATGTTAATTGTAAAATAATCAAACAAAATAATTTTGTAATGGATCAACCTACATAATTAAGGGTTAATGATTAATTATAAAGATTAGAGGTTAGTAATAGTAATTAACTGCTAATACCCGGTGCCTGAAAATTTTTAAAATTCCAGGCACCTGAAATCTAGACAGCCCCTTTAACATAAGGATCATTGTTACTGCTTTTATTTGTTTGTGCTGTCACTTAAGCTGTGGGTCCTTATGATACAGCATGACCTGCATGCTTCCCTGAACTGAATTTCTGGCAATTTAGTACTTCTATTCACTCTAATTGAAATGTGTCCTGAATTGCCTAGAAAGCGTACTCATTAATCTCGATGAAATTTTCAAATGGTGACTCCCAACACCCGTACTGTTAATAGTACACTTTCATTATGACTCGATCTGAGGTTGTAGCTGTAGTGAGAATAACAACAAAGGTGAAGTGTTGTGCTTCCTTTCGCCTTAAGCCTTAAGTCAGTGTGTTCCTTCTTTTGAGTTAATCCTTCTGATATAATTCACCAGATTGCTGCTGCCTTTACTAATCATTTTAATCCCCACACCTGTACATCCTGGGATCATGTTCCTCAACTAATCATGTAACTATAGAGGGTAGTACTGTATCTAGACATTTGTTGTCTTTTTTACACTCTTGAAGTCATGATTCATTTGTTGATTGCCTTCTTCTGCATGCTTGAGAACCATAAGAGGTTTGTTGTCTCTATCTTCAATATTCTGAATATCTTTTTTGTTTCTTTTGTAGCCATTTGACTGGATTAAGAAAACTTTCTTTGAGAAGCCTGAACAAGAGGCATGAGTCTCCAGGCACGAGAGGCTGCAACTTTTGATACATGGATTTTTCCAAGAGGATTTCCGATTGAAATGAACTTGGATGACTCAGCAAATAATATAAGACCCTCATGTTTCCTTGTTTGATGTTATTCAGATGTCGTAGGTGTTTCCTTTTCATGTAATTAATCCTCGTGAGGGGAGGGATCATGTGACTCTTACTCATCACAGAGAAGCTGTCTTGTGTCCACTCTGTTATATGCTCGAAGTTGATAATTATTTATCTAAGATGCACGTTTCCAGACTTGGGTTCAGCTAAGGATCCTCGCTCATGTTGAGCGTACAAATTGATCTGCCACGTCGTCCAGGCTCATGATATTGAACGATGACGTTCTCACAGGACTTGTCATCTCTATATTCCCTCGTGCTGCGGAAAGGTGTGGGTGTGCTGTGAATTAGTTCCACCGTTTCTTTTTATTTGTTACTAGCTATTTCATTCTTGAATTAAAAAGATCCGGAAGAAGTATGTGATTTCTATCTGTTATGGAGTGCCGCTGGTTCAAAGTTGATGCTTGCTTTGGGTTTTTAGGCCTGTCCATACGACGTGACTCCTGTGTAAACACTTGAGGATCGCTTGAATTAGCTTTGGTTACAGCGTCGAGACGACGTGCAAATGAACACCAGCGTTTATATCAGCATTCGCACCGAAGAAGTGACAGTTGGGGAGTGCGGACCGTTATGCATGTTGATTGCACTGCCCCTGCCCCGCTCCCAATTGCGTTGCTTCCACGGATCAGCTGCCTTGTACGGAGGCAGCAGTAGGAAGCGTTCCAACGCGGCAACGCGCCTCCCTCCCTTGCCACGCCACGTCTTCCTCCTCCAGATCCGTACATCTCACTGCACCATTGGCTCTCGCCACCGCCCTCGGTCCGGTCAAAATCAAACCCTTCGGGGACGGGGCAGCTTCCTTCGCCTTCGTGTTGCTCCCGCAAAAGCCTCGCCTTTCTTGCCAACAAGCCACCGTCGTCTCTGACCCAAATCGCACGGAAAGCCCGATCCTTGATCATCGGTGTCTGACTGAGTGTCCCGGAGCAGGGGAAGGATAGTTAGCTGGTCGGGAAGGATCGGCGAACCGGAGCAGGGAAGCCGCGCGCAGGATCGATGATGATGGGGCGGCGGGCGCCGGCGTTTTGGTGCGCGCTGCTGGCGCTGGCGCTGGCGCTCACGGCGGCGTCCGGGCGGTTCGTCGTGGAGAAGAACAGCCTGCGGGTGACGTCGCCGGCGGAGCTCCGCGGCGTCTACGAGTGCGCCATCGGCAACTTCGGCATGCCGCAGTACGGGGGCACCATGCACGGCGTCGTCGTCTACCCCAAGGCCAACAGGAAGGCGTGCAAGCCGTTCGACGACTTCGGCCTCTCCTTCAACCCCAAGCCCGGCGGCCTCCCCGTCTTCCTGCTCGTCGATCGAGGAGGTGAGACCACTTCGGTTCTCGGAAACTTACGATTTTTTTTCACCCACTTGCTACGGGGTCAAAAAAAAAAAAAGAGCGGTAGTAACTTACTGTATTTACTACATGTGCTTCGTCATTTCATTTGTCCTGTCCTACTAGCAACGCAGTGCATAGCCCAAGATAAATTATTTAAGATACTGCACGTTTTGAATTGGCATCCAACTGTATGACGATACTATCGAGTCTGTACTTTGAGTTATTGTCGATTCAGTCTCTACTCTGTTCTTGGGGAACAAAACTTTCTCACGGGTTAAATACAACTTTGTCAGAAAGAGTTGCACGCAATGCTTTTTCAGTGGCCCTCACACTTTTGGGTGCAGAAAGGATTGGTGGGGTCTTCACTTGCATGCTCCTATTGGTATAATTTGCGTTGACCAGAATGGAATTTGTTCCCAACTAGCACTTGTTACCTAATTCTATGAATCTGGGCAAAAGTAGTTTGTTTGGAAAAGGATGTAGGTATGCTTTTCTGTTCTCGCGTCGTTGTGCCTTGAGTGAGTCGGGAATTCTTATTTAGGCCTTTGCTTGCCCCAGATGTTTATAGTCCTTGATTCTTCTGGTTGCCTCTCTAGTCTAATCTAGAAGATGCTTTCCTTTCTTGCAACGGAAAAGTCTTGAAGCGAGCCGTGTCCTCAAAATCTACAATTGATGATTATTTATTTCCTTTGCTGCCTCTAAAATGTTTTTTCCCTTTCAAAAAAGTATACTTACTAAAATGAGATATGAACGTAGGTCATTGTATTGTGTAAATTCAAACGAACTCATTTAATAAGACATAGTATGAATCTGAAAATTAGGTTAGAATAGACCCAGAAAGTTCTTATATATAGCTGTATTATCTGTCATCTTTCAGGAAAGCGACAATATTAATATTGAATTGGTATGACCCGTGAAAAAAATGATATAATTAATTCATTTGGATTTTGATCCACCTATTTATTTATTAGATACCTATCTCACTGGCAAACTATTTATAACAAAACAATCCTTTCTAATGTGCAGACTGCTACTTCACAACCAAGGGATGGAATGCACAAAATGCTGGAGCTGCAGCAGTTCTTGTTGCTGACGACAAAGTGGAGCCTTTGATCACAATGGATACTCCAGAATCTAGTGGCACAGAGCACATAGAGAACATAACTATTCCTTCAGCACTTATTTCAAAGAGATCTGGTGACGACCTTAGGAAATCATTGGAAAATGGAGATATGGTAAATGTTATTTTGGATTGGAGGGAATCTCTTCCCCATCCCGATGAGCGTGTAGAGTATGAATTATGGACAAACAGCAATGACGAATGCGGTGCTAAATGTGACATGCAAATGAACTTTGTGAGGAGCTTCAGGGGGATGGCTCAAGTGCTTGAGAAGAGGGGTTTCACGCAGTTCACCCCTCATTATATTACGTGGTATTGTCCAGAAGCTTTTATCCTGAGCAAACAATGCAAGTCTCAATGTATCAATCATGGGAGATACTGCGCACCAGATCCGGAACAGGATTTCAGCACAGGGTATGATGGCAAAGATGTTGTGCTTCAGAACCTGATTCAAATTTGTGTGTACAAAGTCGCCAATGAAAGTCGCAAACCTTGGGTGTGGTGGGATTATGTGCACGACTTTGCAGTTAGGTGCCCAATGAAGGAGAAGAAATACACCCGCGAATGTGCTAATGGTGTTATTAAGTCACTTGGTGGGTCTTACTTTGTCCGTGAGCTTTTCTTTCATTTGCTGTTTACGTTGATGTGTGTTTAAACATATCAAATAATGAGGATATTATTTTAGATCATTTATAACCATGCTGTTTTTAAAGGACTGGAGATTGAGAAAATCAACAAGTGCGTTGGAGATCCTGACGCCGATGAAGAAAATCCAATCCTCAAAGCAGAACAGGATGCTCAAGTAATATAAACCATTATACTTTCTTCCTATAGAAATGTCCATTCGTTTCTTTAGTTAATGTATGTAGCTTTTCCTTACTTTTTCTACTTCAGATTGGTCGTGGTTCTCGAGGCGATGTCACTATACTGCCTACTCTTGTGGTCAATAACAGACAATACAGAGGTGCGGATGGTATCATATCGTACACTGTTTCTTATATTGTTCAACGCTGTTTATGTTGTACCAGTTTAATCTTCCGTTTAGGTAAGCTGGAAAAACGTGCTGTGCTGAAGGCAGTATGCTCAGGATTTGAGGAGACAACTGAACCTGATGTCTGCTTGCGTGAAGGTTTGTGAGCTATACTTTTTTTTTTGGTTACTTGGATGCACCTGGACTGCTTTTAGCGCTGCATTCCTTTTATGTGGGGATGGTCACCCTAACTTGCAGATATTGAGACGAATGAATGTTTGGAGAACAACGGAGGTTGCTGGTTAGATAAGGCTGGCAACATTACTGCATGCAAGGTGCAATTTTACTGAGAAAAATGTTAATACTGTCATCTATCTTTTTTTTTTTCTTTCAAAAATGCATACTGCCATCTATCTCGTCCATAATTGTTCTTGTGAGTACACTTTGCTAATATGCTGGGCTTCATATTCTAGGATACTTTCCGAGGTCGTGTTTGTGAATGCCCTGTTGTCAATGGTGTAAAGTTTGTTGGTGATGGTTACACCCACTGTGAAGGTGCTTTCACATTTCTTCAAGTTTTGTTGGCACCATCTATTTCCTTACGGGTTTTATTATAATTGATTTCTTTTCAAATTATACTAATGACCTTGCTTTTGCAGCTTCTGGTGTCGGTAGGTGTCAAGTCAACAATGGAGGCTGCTGGAAGGAAACTAAGAACGGGAAGACAGTTTCAGCCTGCTCGGTGAGATTCACTCGTACAGAGGTCTTCTACCTTGTAGCTTGCTACTGTCTGCTGTTTGAAGAACATAACTAATTCTGTAACTTTTACAGAATGACGAATCTAAAGGCTGCAAATGCCCACCAGGTTTCCGGGGTGATGGTGTAAACAGTTGTGAAGGTATCACTCTTAGAAAAATGTTTTGCAACCTTTTGTGAAATATTTTCCTTATGGATTTAATATGATGAAGGGGAGCCTTGGCGCAGCGGTAAAGCTGCTGCCTTGTGACCATGAGGTCACGGGTTCAAGTCCTGGAAACAACCTCTTACAGAAATATAGAGAAAGGCTGCGTACAAAAGACCCAAATGGGTCGGACCCTTCCCCGGACCCTGCGCAAGCGGGAGCTACATGCACCGGGCTGCCCCCTTTATTGATTTAATATGATCATATGACACTAATCTAGCCTAGTTTATACTGATAAAGTAGGTCCTTTTTTTAAACAAGTGCTGAAGTAGTAGTTGTGCTTTTGCGACAACCTTTGCTATATAGATTTCTCCTGAAAAAACTATTATCATCAAGCACAATGATGGCTCCAGGTTTCAACAATTTGAGCTCAAAAATTCCTCTTCCGTAACTGTAACGTCTGTTCTACTTTCCACCCTGCAGATATCGATGAGTGCAAAGAGAACCTCTTCTGTCAGTGCAAGAATTGTGCTTGCGAGAATACATGGGGAAGCTATGAATGCAGCTGCGGTGGCAACGACATGTTATACATCAGAGAGCATGACACTTGCATCAGTGAGTCATCTAGCCTTAAACTATTTCAGAGTCTTGTGCTTCAATTTTCTGAATACCTGTGGTCTGAACCTCAATAAAAAGGCAATCCAAATCTGTATTCTGTAGGGTTATCCCAACCAGCCTAGGCAGTTGATGACGCAAAATTTGTTTCCCTAATACTGCAGGCAAAGTTTCTACTTCGTCAGTGGGTTGGAGCTTCCTGTGGGTTATTTTCTTTGGCCTCGCTTTGGCTGGGCTAGGAGCATATGCCGTGTACAAATATAGGCTACGGGTAAAACAACGTTCCCTTTAAATTCTCTTATTGAATGCACGTTCTTGAAAAAAAAAAACAACTTTCAGTTTCCTCAAGCCGAATAAGTGAATATAGCCACAAAAGAGCCAGATCTGTTATGGGCTAACTCGTGTAATTTATATCATGATCCTACAGAGTTACATGGATTCAGAGATTCGCTCGATTATGGCTCAGTACATGCCCCTGGAGAACCAAGAAACGCCGAATCAGCAGCGCCCTGTCGAGCACGCACATATCTGAGACAGCAAGCCTGTATGGAGTAAGCATAAGAGTTAGAACTGAGAAGCATCGCGTAGGTTGTAGTCATGCATAACTAAGAAGAAGTGAGCCTATGGTTCACCAAAAGACGGGAGAGACTCTTGCAATTTTTTTTTTTTTTTGGGTTTTACCTTCTGAAAGTTACAGAGCAGGTTAGGATCTTACTGCAGTTTAGGCTTTGTTTTTGGGGCTCTATTCACCGTTTGAGCACCCGTATTCTGTAAATACTATTGTTCAGACTTTCAGAGTTGAGACTATATATATATACAGCATTTTGATGCTCTGAATAAAAGGAGCCCATGAGTACGAGCTTACTATTCTGAAAGGTATCTGCAGTCTTTAACTGCATGATGTGAAGATGGGTATAGGGTTGTTTCGTCGTGTTGCTTAGTCGTATGCTTACAGAACTATGCATGCTACCCAGATTGGCAGATTGTATGTTGTGTCTGTAAAATAATTTATGATTCCAGAAATTATAAATACCTAAAAAATTGCATGTGTCACAGCACTTGAAGTTAGAACACCCATTTTTTTCCCGAGGCGTTAGATTTTTTTACCTGTCCAAGCAGTGCGGCCGAAAAGATACAGGCCGACACACTTTCAGCCCATTTACTAGCTACTCAACCAGCCCATTAAACGAAGCGGCCCACCGATCCGACCGCCACCGTGGTCCGTGGGCGGGCGGTCACATGCTGTGTGTGCTACCCATCACATCGACGGGGCCCACTCCACTTCCTTCTTCGTTCCCAGATCCCGCAGTCGCCACTGTCTAGCTACTCTAGTTCAGCAGCCGGACACCCGCAGCTTGACTGGTTCTAGCAATGGCGATGCCTCCGAAGCCCGGCGATCCGCCGCAGCGCTCGCCAGGACGGAGCCCCAGTCTCAACCTCCCCTGCCCGCTCCCTCCCATCCCGGGCGGGACGCCGCAGCAGCAGCCGGGTGGCTCGGGCTCGCCCCCGCCGCGCGCGCCCCACCACCGTCGCGCCAGATCTGAGGTGGCATTCCGCTTCCCGGATGATCTGGGCGGCGGAAGCGGGGGCAGCTTCGACGAGATCGGCTCCGAGGACGACCTCTTCTCCACCTTCATGGACATGGACAAGATCGCCGGCGCTGACCGAGACCGTGCCGCCGAGACATCCTCGCCGCAACGCCCTGTCAAGCACCGCCACAGCGCGTCCTTCGACGGCTTCGGGATGCGCGGCGGTGGGGGCGGACCCGGGGGGCAGCAGGACGGCGCCGGAGGGGTGTTCGGCGACGTGTTGGAGGCCAAGAAGGCCATGTCCTCGGAGCAGCTCGCCGAGCTCGCCGCCATCGACCCCAAGCGCGCCAAAAGGTGATGTCTTTTTTCTTCAATTTCCATCTCCCACACTTTTGTTAAATTATATTGAAGGCAATTGTTTTCCATTCCTCGGAATTTCATACTAGGCCGACTCAAAAAACTCGACAACCTAGGAGGAACGAGGTGGATTTTAATTAAAAAGAAATAGCATCGAAGTTCTCGTCAAAGATACTAGGGCCGAGTTTTACAGCACCTATACTTCTGATACTGTTTTTCCTGCAACAGTTCATAATTGCTATCCGTGTTGGTTGTACTCATTCACTTTGATGATATTTCTCAATAATATTCTTTTACCTTGATAATCATTGATAATAGCGATAGCATAGGACCATTCTTCATTCACACACATTATTAGTATGAATGTGCTTTAATAGGTAAGTTGTTATCTAAATGTGAAGGGCACTTTAATATCATCATAGGTTGAATTAATTCTTAAAGAAGCGGATAGTGCAGTGAGCAAGATGCAGGAAATGGCAGAAATATTTCCACATATTGCATGGGCATGCCCTGTTTTTTATGGTATGATATTTAGTCTTTTGCTTAAATTACTAAGGTTCCCGCGGCTGCAGACACATGTGCCAAAACATCAGTTAAGAGTTGAATGTTTTTCTTCACGTGTCTCTTGAAGCTTACTGAAACAGTCATGTTTCCATTTAGAAATTTACGCATGTCGGGCTTGCTGCTGTTGAACAACATTCCTTTAACTGCTTTCGAATTTAACATGAAAGACAGAAGAATGTACAGAGACGGGGTTCTTAAACTAGCTGTAGACATTTGTGCGTATCATATCATGATCTTTGTATTCAAATTCATTATCACCTAGATATCCTAACCAGTTTGTTGTTAGCTTTCTGTATTTCATGAATATCTATTGAGTTCATGAGCTTGCTCTGGTGCAGAATCCTAGCAAACAGACAATCTGCAGCTCGCTCGAAGGAAAGAAAAGCTCGATATATAACAGAACTGGAGCGGAAGGTTCAAACTCTTCAGACAGAGGCTACTACTCTTTCGGCACAGCTGACACTATTTCAGGTACCTACCTCTTGTCCTCCTGTCTGTTGTGTATTGCGGCACTACGCTTCAGTTTCTGTATTTTTCAGTGTGGAAATGACACTGCATTATGGCACCCCATTTTATCTGTACTGGTCAGACAGCTACGTTCAATATGTGTAACCTTTATGCACCTAACTCCAACCTCTTTGCAAATCAGTAGTCAGTATTTTTATTGTTTGAACTGATGCACTTGCACAAGAACCAAGAATAATACATGTTAGAAGAAATTCTGTGGTCATATCGAGTGTTGATCAATGAACAATTGCACATTTTAGTCATAATGGCAAAATATTTTGTGGGACTATTTTATATTTTTTTGTGATCTAGAAGCTTAATGGTGGTGCGCAGTATGCAATGATAAAGAGCTGTGCTTCTCAGTTGACCAAGGCTGTAGGTTTAGCTACTACATTCCCCAATTGACTCCACTCTTTTGTGCAATATTCCTTGGTACTTGGTTAATATTGAGCAAACAACTTTAAAAAATGAATATAAAAGCAGGTGTTTCCAGCAAATTTTACTAGATAGTTCCATCTTTTGAATTCCTTAGCAGGGCCGCTAGCATTTTATCATCTCAAATATTTTGTATCAACTAGCTTGATATCTTTTGCTACATTACGTTTTATTGTGCAGAGAGACACGACTGGACTTTCTGCAGAAAATGCAGAGCTCAAAATAAGGTTGCAGGCCATGGAGCAACAAGCTCAACTGCGTGATGGTGAGCATTCATTCATCATTTTTTTTTCTATTTTTGCAATAGGTTTGTTTGGGAGCGTGTCTCATGCTAGCATGCCTACACCCTCTCAGAGATTACTTCATGTTATTTAGGCTGATAGAATACCAATACCTTTGTAGCTTTGAACGATGCGCTGAAGCAGGAAGTAGAAAGGCTCAAGATTGCTACAGGCGAGATGACGAAGTCCGATGAAACATATAATGTGGGAATGCAGCATGTCACATACAGCCCTTCATTTTTCCAGCTCTCTGAGCAACAAGCGGTCCAGAATCACGGAAATATTCAGCTGCCACCTCAATTCCATCCACTTCCCAATGTTCTGACCCACCAGATGCTATCCCATCCCAATTCCCTCTCAGATATGATGCAGCAAGACTCACTTGGGCGGTTCCAGGGGCTGGACATTGGCAAAGGGCCGGTGGCTGTAAAGTCGGAGGCAGAGGTCGTGGTGAAGTCCGAGGGCAGCTCCATATCTGCAGGTGAAAGCAATAGCGCCTTCTAGTCGAACGGACATCCACCTGCCAGCATGTGTTCGTTTCCTTTAGATTTTTTTTTTGTTCATAGTCTGACATCCTTGAACCTCCCCTCTTTTCAGTAGGCTTATTTTTTATTTAATTCGTTATATTTAGTTAACATTGTTTGGTTGTTGATCATTATCGTCGGGTGGCTGATTCTGTAGACACGTAGATATGTTTGTTTTTGGATTCAAGTCCTGTGTGTTACGGGCTGTTTCAAGGTAGAGTTGAGTGGGCAGTGAGTGGATTTCCAGAGTTTTTTTTTTTACCTTTTTTTTCAGGTGTTGTAGACTTAAACAATCATGGGGTTCCTTTTGAAAATGTGTGTACATTCGTTGGTATGCAAAATTACCGGTGTTTCTCTCAAGGAATCTAACAGTACCGATTGTGAGAGAATTGTGTTGTTTCAGCAGCATCTGGTTTCGAGAGAAAATGGTTTGCGTACATTCTCCTGCAGCACACAGCACCCAGTGATGTCCGTCGACTCTGTGGCTGCACGGAGATGAACAGTGATGTTGGCGTAATCCAGACGACGGCTAGATCTTTGCATAACGAATGCGTGCTTTGCATTTCGTCAAAAGTCATACTCCACATAATTTCGCGTTGGACGATCTTCACATAAGCCACCAGACCAACCGCGCAGTCTCTCCATGCAATGCAGTCAGCGGTCGGCCGTCGGGACACTGCCGTCAAAATGACGCATGCTATCACTGTCTAGCTAGGCATTTGCCATGCATATGCATAGCGAGGACGACCTGACTGACACTAGTTCTGAGACCGGTCCCGCCCTTGCACCAACAGCGCAGTTCTGAACTGAACTTTCTCGTTGCTTCGTTGGGGTAGCACAGGCAGAACGGCTGTATATGGACCATGCATGCATGGAGCCTCAGCATGCAGGTCCACCGACCGCCATGGAGGACCATGTACTGTATGTTACCTAGGACACTAATGGCATTTGGGACGTTGATGTAGGGACCAGCAGCTGGCTTGCATTGGCGCTAGAAATAGTCATTTTTTCCGAGGACATGTCTAGCTAGGCATGTTCTTGATAATATTATCAAGACCGAATCCAAAAACAATTAAGGTCATGCATAAATTATTGGTAGTATATCTGAATTTATTAATGTTTACACGGATTCGCCCATGATATCCTGGCAGGAATTATATGAGACGACTCTAGCTAGACTCTATGCATGTTTTAGGAGATGGATTTTGTCTCAGTTATGGTACTGCAAATATTCCATTCTTCCGTAGCGTTTCATAGTCGTCGTCCATGCCATGCATGCATGGACCTCTCTGTTTGGGATCGTTCATGAACGACGGAGGGGAAAAAAGGCTGAACGTATTCAACCCCCGTCCGCGGGCGGTGCACTCGGCTTTGAACTTCGGTTTCTGATGCCACCATTTACTTTTAATTAACCACTATGTTTAGTAGAGATTTGTGCCTCAAAAGGTAGCAGTCATAAAAAGTAGTACAAACTGATAATGCAATGTGGTGCCAAATATTGAAAGGTGTAAATTTTAGCATGAATGTAAACCTGTGTAAACTTTAGTAGTACGACTGTAATTGACCTGTCAAAGACGAAAAAAGTAGGGGTGTGTGGATAAGGCATTATCTGCTCAATTACGCGACAAAATGACACGTCTCATTGACCTGGACCAACGTGTTAATACAAAGAGACAAATAGCAGCTACGGCATCGGCACCGACTATGGAAAACCTTGAGCCACCGAGTGACCATGCATGACCACTTCTTCCACAACAAGGTGACGTGTCTCCCGCTCAAAAGCGTACCGACGCTTGTCCTGATCGCTGCATCCAATTTCAGGATCTTCGTAACGTCGACACGATCTAAAGAGGAAGGTCTCGTAACGCCATGAACATACATCTTGGCTACAAGTTGATCACTTTATTGTAAGGACGAAGTACTATAATATTTTGCCTTTATCCGTAGCATAATCTTATTAATGCAATAACATAACGCCATCCATTGCCCCGGCCGGCACCAGTAAAGTAAGGTAGCCCCTGGTTTTTTAGCATCTAGTATTACATCGTCCTTGGTTTGTCGATTTGCTACCATCAACGGAAGAGAGAACAAGACCATAAATATGGAGAACATATAGATAACACCGCAGGAGCAGCTCCCCTGTGGGGCTGTAGAAGCTGAGTCAAAGGGGTCCAGACCAAACATGAGTTCGCTCTGAAGTCTGAACACTAGAGACCTCGGACCCCTCAAAGGATTTTTTTTTTGTAAAGAAACTGAGAAATCTTTTCCTGCCGTGCAAAACCCCCTCCAATTCCGCAGCGTTTCCCCTTCCATTATTCCTTCTCATCCTCCGAGCGGAGTCCAATGGCGTTCTACGGTCGGGGCGGCGCGTGGGGCGTGCCCGGCGCCGTCGCAGGCCTGCAGCTGCAGGGCGCCGCCGCGGGGACGACGTTCCCGTGGGGGAGGGGCGGCGGGGAGAGATCGACGACGCTGGCACAGGTGACGGCCAGCGCCGCTCCGGAGCCGTGGATGATCCGGCGGGACGCGGTGCGCGCGGCGGAGGCGGCGGCGCGCGAGGTGGTGCTGCGCGTGCACCCCACCCAGGAGGCGGAGCGCCGCCGCCAGGACGTCGTCGCCTACCTCAAGCGCCTTCTCGGGTCCACGTTCGGCTTCGAGGTGATCTGTCTCTCTACCTCTCCTCTCCCCAACGCGTGCGGCCGTCCGCCGCCGTCTCCTCGTCTCTTTTTTTTCTTCGAGGAAAAAAAAAGAACTTTCTTTGCTGTGAAAAGGCGTTTAGCTTTTCTGTACGTCTGGTTTAGTAGTTGTCGCCTCGTGCGGTCGCGGCGAATTCCAGTCGCCGCGTGCGCCATGGTTGTCTTGCTCTGACCCCGTCGCTTTCTCCTGGGCATCATGCCGTCAACGATTAGACGACTAATCGCTCCGTGGGATTCGGATTAAGGCTAATTGCTGCTTCGTTTACCAACACCGCTCAGTCTCTATCTGCTTGTTATGCTAATCTTATTTTACTAGTGCCGTGCCGGCTCAGTCAGTACGTGCGTCGAGCTGGGGGTCGCTGTGCTATGTGGTGACATCATATCATGTCGTGAGCGTGTCCGTGTTTCTCTCTCTCTTTTGTTCTTTTAACTGCAGCGTTAGATCTGTCACTATCACCATGTTGATAGCTCAATTTAAGCAGGCTGCTATGCTGTTGGAGGGACTCTGGCCGCTCTCCAGAGCGGACGAGTGAGCCAGCCGCACCCTCGCCGGTGGTCACTCCGACCCCGGCGCCCACCGCCCAGCCCCTGCCGGAGAACGCCCAGTCCCTGCCGGAGACCATCCAGCCCCTCCCGGAGATCGCCCAGCCCCGGTCGGAGACCTCCCTGGTCACGACTCCGCTGACTCCTTCGAAGGTTCTGGTGACCGCCCAGAATTTCTTGCGGCCCTTGCTGCTCACAGTAGGCCGGAATGTGGCCTTTGTTGCTCATCACCATTTAATCCAGATTTCTACTAACATGATTTTTTCCAAAACGTTACTGACTAACATGATGAAAATTAAATTCTGAATGTACAACTATAATGCATCCAACATTTTCTTGTTGTTTTTGCTTTAATGTGTGACACATTTTCTTCTCTTTAGAGCGACTGTAACAAGTTCTCTCAAATACTAGTAACACTTATTTCATATTTTCACGATGCAGGTCTTTGCATTTGGATCCGTTCCTCTAAAGACATATCTTCCTGATGGCGACATTGATATAACAGTACTGGTAAACACTTGGTTGAAGAGTAGTTTAATCGATGATGTTCGCCATGTACTCAAGATGGAGATGGAGAACGACGACGCCGAGTTCGAAGTGAAGGGCTTGCACTTCATCGACGCTGAGGTGTGTGTTCCTACTCCTGCACCTTATGTTCACACCTTTTATGTTTCCAAAGTAGTTGACACAATTTTCTTTCAAGATGGAAGCTTTAGGAACGTTTCTGATTTTATCCTCCTATAATTTTGATCCTTAATCAGGTTAAGCTCCTTAAATGCGTTATCGAGAATATTGTTGTCGACATCTCTTTCAACCAAATTGGTGGAGTGTCCACCCTCTGTTTTCTTGAGCTGGTATGCAATTTTCTTCAATTTTTAAGACTTTCAGTTAGAAATTCTGAATATTGAATCATGACATCAATGAACTATCATTCTCTTTTCAGATTGATCGCAAGGTTGGGAAAGATCATTTGTTCAAAAGGAGCATTGTGTTGATCAAGGCTTGGTGCTACCATGAAAGTCGGATTCTTGGAGCATATCATGGACTACTTTCCACTTATGCCTTGGAAACTCTTGTTCTTTACATATTCAATTTGTTCCACAAATCTCTGCATGGTCCTCTAGAGGTAACTCTTGGAAGTCACAACTGCTTTAAAAATTTTTACTACCAGCTTTAGGCAATATGTGATCTAAATCCTATGCATGTATAACAGGCCTTGTATAGATTTTTGGAATATTTTAGCAAGTTTGACTGGGACAACTATGGCATCAGTTTATTTGGTCCTGTTCATTTGTCATCATTTCCCGACTTAACTAGTAAGTTATATTTTCTTCATTACTTTATTTTGTTGAAGACCCACTAACTTTGTGATCACTGGCCTGATTTAAGATATGTGACTTGCAGTTGAACCTACAGTAGCACAAGATGAACTATTGCTTGGCCATGAGTTTTTTCTGGGCTCATTAGATAGAGTTTTTGTGATTAATGGTTTGAATGGTCACAGTACAAACTTCCGTCTGAAGTTTCTAAATATAATCGATCCACTCAAGGGGAATAATAATCTCGGCAGAAGCGTCAGTAAAGGTTAGAATGACCAAATCGTTTTATCGTCCTATTTTCTTGTTACATTGTTTCTTTTAACCCACATTGCTACGGTTTACTAAATACCAAATTGTATATAGTACACTTTTATCATGTTGTGTTTTTTCTTCTATATATAATATATATGTGTTTAGTCATCTAGCATGCAGACTTATTCCTTCCTACTTTATATGAGATTTTTACCTTTTTCCTATTTTTATTCATATAAGAAATATTTTTAATGGATTGTTCTTATGGTAAGTGTTACTAACAAGGGTTGATTTCTGCAGCAAACTTTTATCGCATACGGAGTGCTTTCTCATTAGGTGCACAAAAGCTTGGTCAAATCCTTATGTTACCCTCTGAGTTTATTCCTGAGGAGATTTGTGGATTTTTCGCAAACACACTGAAGAGACATGGTAACGGAGAAAGATCAGACCTTGGTGATTATAATTCATTTGAATCCTTGGTTGATCCTCAGAATGCTCCTAGTCAGCAAGTTTCTAGTTTGAATACGCCTTACATTACTGAGGTAGGTGAAAACAGAGGTTCTTGTGATTCATCAAAACTGGGTGACAATGACTCAAAAGTGGCAAAGATGCATAAGAATTTCAGTATAAATTTGCAAGACGATGTTCAAGGTCTTTCATGGAAGAAAAATTGTTTTATTGAATATGCATCTGATTTCAGTGCAAACTCTTCTTATTTAGCCAGTTTCAACAACCACTCATCCTTTTCTCAACAGAATGGTAAGATAACAGTATAATGTTCTCTTTAACTCTGCAATAGAGAATTTATCTCATAGCAGATTATCTACGCCATGACAGATTTGCGAAAATCATCAATTGCATATATTGATTGATTTTACTCTTGCAGATATTTTTGATGTTTCATGTTCTTGTTCTGTTAACACCTCAGATTGGACTGCTCTCCATGCAGAAAAGAAGTCACTTTCATCATTCTCACTATCGGATATGCTAGAGCTCTCGAGTGATCTGCATTTGCACTTAGGATGTCTTCGCAAAGTTCATTACCACCTAGAGTACATGTTTGATGAGTTGTGGGAGGCAATTCAAGAGGCATACCTTACTGGTGAGATAGATGAAGATTTTTTCAAGAGTTTAACAACTGTGAGCATAGAGACTAGACCCCAGAGGATTAACATAGCTTTATCCACTAGTACCGAGATAAGAAAATTGCCCCCAGTGTGTTGTTCTCATAACATAGAAGATGATCCTCAACAATCACAAGTGGAGGATCAAGTGGATGTGGTTTTGCAGAAGAATGTGTCGTTGTACCCAAGTGGATCCTCATTTTCTTCATCTCATGTATCTAATTCAGATAACCATCCTGTTTCTTGGCTTTCTGTTCCTCATAAGTCGCATGGAACCGGGACTTACATTCCCAAAGTGGTAAGAACTTTTACATGATCTTATTTGCTCATGTATTATAATTTGAATTAGTTACGCCTTTCAGTAAATTGACTCAGTTTTCACCCGTTTTCTTATGCAAAGTATTCTTGAGAGGAAAAGGAGTAGGTTACAGGCACAATTTTGATATAGACTAAGTAGCATGTGCTGTTTTATTTATTTATTGAGGGAAATGATGCTATTTTTCTCACTAAAACTGGTGATAGCTATTAATTTCAGCTCTTCTCATTTTTTATTTCCAGAGTTATGATATGTACAAGGAACGCATGGCACCTGAAAGGGGATTCATGCGAAGGCAAAAACCAAGGTTAGCTGATCGGCAGTACTACAGGCCTGATCTGCGGTGTTCTGATCCAAGAAATGAACATACTGCATTTCAAGGTGCAACAAATCATTTGCCGGTTAAGCAAAAGGGTTTGTCACAGGATTTTGATTCAAGCAAGAGTGATTATCCGAATGGAGGCTTTCTTCCTTTCGGGGAGCAAGCAGCAACAGTATGTGGAACCAAACAGACAGCATCAAACTTGCCGAAGGTTCAGATGAGTCGAGATATCCCCTCCTCACCTTCCATTGACAACTCAAGGAAAGACTCTGTTCCGAAGGAAATACAGGTAAAGCTACAATCATCAGGGATGGCACTTCTTCCCTGTGGTCAAGGAAATTCCCCAGCATCATACACTACCTGTCAGCCCTCCTCACCTGCGGCGGCAGCGAGTTATTGTCAGTTGAAGGCACAAGTAGCAGAGAATATTGAGTTTGGATCCATGGGGCCTTTCTCGTTGCGACTGCTCTCAGTCTCAGCCCAGTTTGAGGAAGAGTTCCCCCCTCTCCCTTCAATCAAGAAACCAGCACCGCAAGCCCCTGCCTCAGTGGTGCAGAGCCCTGAGCCTGTTGCAACCCAGAACAGGTAGTCACTTAGGCTAGCATCGGTTTACCTTGCATTTATTTATTGCAAATTAATGCAGGACTGCTGTTATTCCTCATGTCGTGCAGTATGCTGCTGCAGCTTTGTTATATAAAACATTTCAGTCAACAAAACTTGATGTTTGAATTCAAATGTGCAGGCCTCAAGAGGCGTATCAACTGCGAGATGAAGCTGAGTTCCCTCCTCTCAAAGCCAGCTGCCGCTGAGACTTACAAAGACATCGCGATTATATAGTAGTTAATCGTAGAGTTCGGAAGTGAGAGGCAAGAGAAGAGATTACTGGATGAGGATTTGGTGCCCCGGCAGGATTTTCCATCTGACGATAGCATAGCAAGTTTAATTCGGATGCTATTGCCTGACGTAGCTTGTGCGGTGGTGCCATTAACGTACAGTAGTAAACAATAATAATGGTGTCTCTCATTTCCTTTTCTTTTTATTTTCCTGTTTTGAGATGAATCTGTCTCGTTTGGTTTTGCGATTTATTCTGTAGTTATTTGATTCCCCTTGAAGGATGAAGGCTCTAGTGTAAACACTAGCTCCGCCTTCGGCTTGAAAATACCCAAATGAAAAGGGAAACACTGAAGAAACAAAGGAAATTATGCATCTGTACATCGTAACTGAACTTTTGAATAGAAAGATAAATGGAAACAAAAGGGATTCTCATGTTTTTGTGATGTACTCCCTCCGTCCCCATGAACTTGTCGCTTTGTAGTTCAAAAATGAACTACAAAACGACAAGTTCATGGGGACGGAGAGAGTACTCTTGTATCAAAATATTTGTCGCTAGAACAATCATAGTTTATTTTTAGTTTTTTTATTTGTCTGAAACGACAAATATTTTGATACAGAAGGGAGTATTTTACAGAAAATCTCATGTTCTAGTCTATAGCAATGGACAGACGTCAAAGGGGTCAGGAACGCAAAGCAGCAGCAGCGCGCACACACCGTTCTCATAAAAAAAAAGGGGCAGCCATGCGCGCGTGGATGCATGCGGCGGCGGCGGCCTTGAGAAGCAAGATGGGTCGAATCCGGCCGGTCGTCTTCTACTCCTCGAGCGACGCCATGAACCGGGCGAGCCCCCTGTGGACGAGCGCGTTGGACTTGGAAGTCCTTGTCCCAGCTTCTTGAGCACCAGGCACTTTTTCTCAGCGGCCAGCCTTCCGCTCCGCTACTCTGCTTGATCCTGTGCCTGTTGTGACACCGACCTGGGCCTGCAGGAGCTTCACGTGGCGGGCGGCCTCCTCCAGCATCTCGGCGGTGTTCAGGTTGCACCCACCGGTGATCAGCCGCGACAGCTCGGCCGTCCTCGCGCTGATTCGATTCCGGCGCTCCCACACTGCGGCGCTCTGTGTCCGCTCCGCGCACGAACGGCATCGCCAGAGGCTGCGGTTGGTGGGGAGGTGCACTCGGGCATCAGGAGCTCCGGCACCTGCCTGTAACTGCCATCCATGAACGCGACACCGTCGTCGGTGCGGGCACGGGGCTTCTTGGCGCGTTCGTCGTCCTCGAAGGCGTCATAATAAGGAGGGAGGTTGAGGAGGCCGTCGAGGGCCGACGAAGCCGAGCAGCGCGCGTCGATGACCTCGGGGGTGGACGTCCTGGAGGAAGCTCATCCCGTCCATGGCGTCCAGTGTGGGAAGGGTGGCTCAACGCCGGGGCGCTGGTTGGGTGGTGGAAGCTGAGCACCATGGGCTCAGGTGGTTGCTCTGATGCCACGCGCGGCCTGTGTGGTGTCTCGCTGCGGAGCACAGCTTCTTCCGGTGAAGGCATTACAGAGTTCCGGGGAGGAGGAGGAGAAGGCGACTGGATTTCAAGGTACAGTGTGCTGGGTCAACCGATATCAAGGTACACGAAGTCGCGAACGCCCGAGTAACGATGGACCACCTATACATCATGTACAGCTGAGATATGGCACCAAGCCTTCACTCCCGATAGATTTTACGCCCAAGCTGCTAAAACAACAAACGTAGTTGACTGCTCCATGTGAATTACTCCCTCCGTTCTGAAATAATTGTCGTTTCAGACAACCAAATGAACTAGAAATGAACTATTGAAGGTTGTCCTAACGACAATTAAAACGAAACGAAGGGAGTACTGTATAACTTCCGCCACAAAAGTGGCCAACAATACGAGCATCTACCACGAAGCTGGTTTCTGCACTTGAAACATGATGCTGGACAAGTGACCCAGTGTTTATTTTCATAACATGCTCGGCTCGGGTACTGTCTTCTGTCAACCAGGCTTGGCTTTGACCCCGTCCTCATCAAATTGAAGAGACGCTGACGACAGGAGAGAAAATGTACATCTTGCAGTCGTGCACGTCAACCTGCGCTCCGAAAGTTCCTACAACATTCTCTGACAAAGTTTCATGCTGCAAAGGAAACGCCAATTCACAGAGCAGTTACGACGTTGTCACAAAATCCTGGTGTTTCAAAGCAACGGTGAACTCTAGCATCTCATACCAACTGAAACTATCTGACGTACCTTCCACAAATCTCGAACAGAATAGGCAGATGACTCATCAAGGCCAACTGCTGGCAATTTCATTGTAAAGTTAGCGGTCTCTGAACAACGGTTCCATAAAGCAAGCACAAGCCGGTTCTCAGAGAGAGGGCCAGCCCACACCTGCATCAGTAAGCTGAATTGTGAGTTTGACATATATAGTGATGAACTGAAATCTGAAAAATTGTAAAGAAAATCCATTTTTAATGATTGAATTCAGTGCAGGCAAGAAGAAGCTACTCTGCTATTAGTCCGGGACTGCAAAACTTTGAATATCCTCTGCCAACTTTGACCTGTAAATGCAATGTTCAAAAAACAGACAGTTAAATTACCTCGCGGCATCCGTATTTTCCTTCTCCCAAAATTCTTCGCCCTTGGACACCAAGAGGATCTGCATAAAATAGAACACATTTAAGTCAGCATATTCAGTACATGAGAATTATTGCCAGCAATTGTTCTGCCATATGGAAATAATATGACATGATAATACACTGCAAACGGAAAAGAGAAGGGCATTAGCTATTTTACAAAAGTATCTATTTTGTAAAAGAATTTAAGTTAAGTGAAAAACGTTTTCAAAGCATAGTGCAATTCAGGAAAAAGCATCCACTCGCAAACAAGATCTACATAATACCTTGGTTCACTTCAATTACTTCTTTGTTGCTCAATATTTCCACTGTCTCTGAAGTCATATTTCTGACATCACAGCCAATTAATAGAGGGGCCTGAAGCATATCAGTACACAAGGAGTTGTTAGCAAAACACATCTTACAGAGATATCAGGAAGTGAATAAAAGTAATTAAAACTTGCATAACATATATTATCATTTAATCATTTATATATGATTACAAGCTATAAAACAGAACAACAGATCGAGATAAATAATTCTAGCCATCATGGGAGCAACAAAATATGGCATAATAAGATAGTTTAGTCTAAAGCTGCAGTATTCCAAGAGAGCAGAGCGAGAAAATTATCTTATTATTTGAAATGCACTTCAGCTTGCTCATTTAAAGCTATCCTATAAATAACTGAAGCAGTAATGAAATGTGATCATACAAAATTGGCATGACTTTAGAGAATGCTTACTTTCATAAGTGCCCAGATGCTAAAATGCGAGCGATACTCTGCAAAGGTCATGCCACCATTTCCTACCTCCAGCATATCAGGATCTGCGAAATAAAACAGTGACTGGGTAATATTAACACTTAACAGAATGTTTAACAGTCTGAAAGAACTGAAAATTGTGGATATCTTGTACTCTCACTAACACAATTACCATTCCAGCCACCAGGTCCAGCATATGACGCCCATTTGTTATTCTTATCAGCAATGTCTGTCATGCTATTTTTCATCAGATACGTAGATTAGTCAGCTTGAGAACAAGTCAACATAATCATGTATGTATTTTGGGTTATAACAGTAAATATTTTTTTAGGATATAGGATGAAATAACTACCTTTTCCATGTATCTACGATGTCATCTGTTGTACGCCAACTATTGCCAACTTTGCCAGCCCATAAAGCTGGATCATCCTGGCCCCTTAAATAGAACAGGATGGTAGCACATCAGACACTGAATTAGACGAAATTGGAGGTCGACTGTCATATTGACAAGTTGTAGTGAGGACATACCATTCACATAGAGAATAAAATATCTGATGCCCAGTTGAATTTAGTGCATCACGCATAGGGGGGTACCTACAAATATGGCATCATGGAACAAACTTTACCACTATAGGTTAAGCTCATACAATATATTATAAACTGAGCAGTCTCAGCCTGAACATGTGATGGCGCTCCCGCTCCCGCTCCCCACCCCCCACTCGCCTACCAACGGCCTCCCCGTCGTCGAGCCCTCCCCCGCTTTGCCGACGGCATGGCTCCTCGCCTGACCTTCTCCCGCTCCAGACGACCCGGCGCCTCCGCGGCGCCATGGACGGAGACGGCGACCGCCCGGTGCTCGACATCAGCAACTGGAACTTCGCAACGGGGAAAAACTTTCAACAAAAGGTGCTCCACCTGCTCTCCTCCTCGGTCCACCATCCCTCCTCTTCCATAGAAGGTGCTTTCTTCCTCCTAGCCGTCTTCCGGCGTTTCACCTTCCGGCTTACGGAGGAGTCTGTTGGTTGGGCCCTCCACGCCGCCCTAGGCGGCACCCCGGGGGGCTTCCATGTCACCATGGCCCGGGACCGCCACTTTCGATTTGCGGTGGCATCGCACCATGTAGGAAAGTTGGTACGCTCCCTCACTAGGGTTACCACACCACACTTCGACGTCTACTTCTTCCCTTGGTACGACGGAGGCCCAAACTGGATAAGAGATCTGAGGACCTGGCATCTAGAAGAAGAAAGATCCTGGTCGACGGCCCCCAGCAAAAAAATCTGTCAAGGGAAGCAAGTATCGTTTGCCAACCCTATCAAACAAACACGACCCCCAACCCCGAACAAAACCCCACCCAAGAACAACCCCCCCATTCTCAAACACCCACCACATCGACGATCCGTCAGAGTCGGCCGGATAGATTGCCCCATCACACCTACTACCAACCACAACGACATCCCGGTCACCAAGGTCTTCCACAACATCAGCCAAAAGCTCCACACAACCCATCTATGGACGATTCCTTCGCCGGCGTCGGCCGCCCGGCGTACGGCGGCTAGCCGTGCTGCGCCGTCCATCCTGAGAAAGGGCCCACAATTTCATATTCCAGACAGAAACAGGACCCACCAACCAGCCACCTGGCCTCGAACCGAGTTCATACATGCAAAGGGCCCACCTGTCCGTCATAGTAATCTCACCGGCTCGAAACAGGACTCACACCAAGAAAGAAGTCGCCAATATAATCGCCCACAAAAGATCAGCCCAAACCGCCTGGCTTCCCTGCAAACGCACCACCCTGCATTTACTACCAAAGTGGACTTTCGACATCCGGGCCACATTCAAACCACGCCGCTGAATGAAATAAATCCAGCACTCGATTGCCTGCCCACTAGCAACGACGGGACATGCTACACCTACAGGAAAAAACCTACGAAACCCCCTAGCACCAAAGACACCTACAACCTACGCAATCTAATCCCTCACTGCTGCTGCAAGCGCTGCTTCAGTCAAAACCACCTCACCCATTTGTGTCGTGCAACAGCTCGATGCTTACGGTGCCTGCAAACTGGACACAGAGCCGACGTATGCTCTTCCACCATCAGACATTGCCTTGTTTGGGTCCCCAAAATCGTACAAGGAACGAGGCGATCCACTGCAAAATCCCGGGTATACCGACGGGTGGAACTCCAACGGGCTACCTGTCCCGCACGAACGGAAGGAACAATGCCCCTGCTGCTTAACCAGGTCGGCCTTCCTGTTGCACCACACGTGTACACGGGAGACCCAACCCCACAAGCACATACCCCCCATCAACCACCATATATAGCACCCACCGCAAACACCTTGCCTTCACACACTACCCCACAACAGAGCACACTACAACTCATCACCTCTCAAACACCCTTGCACCCCAGAATCACACCAGTATTTTGTGCCAACGTCCTAACTGCTTTGTGAATCGGCGCTTCCTTTGCAGCACGAAACTTTGTCAGAGAATGTTGTAGGAACTTTCGGAGCGCAAGTTGACGTGCACGACTGCAAGATGTACATTTTCTCTCCTGTCGTCAGCGTCTTTTCAGTTTGATGAGGAAGTGGTCAAGCCAAGACTGGTTGACAGAAGACAGTACCCGAGCCGAGCATGTTATGAAAATAAACCACTGGTTCACTTGTGCAGCATCATGTTTCAATAGCAGAAACCAGCTTCGTGGTAGATGCTCGTATTGTTGGCCACTTTTGTGGCGGAAGTTATACAGTAATTCACATGGAGCAGTGTACTACGTTTGTTCTTTTAGCAGCTTCGGTGTAAAATCTATCGGGAGTTAAGGCTTGGTGCCATATCTCAGCTGTACTGTACATGATGTATAGGTGGTCCATCGTGACTCAGGCGTTCATGACTTCGTGTACCTTGAAATCCAGTCGCCTAGCTTCTCCTCCTCCCCGGAACTTTGTAATGCCTTCACCGGAAGAAGCTGGGCTCCGCAGCGAGACACCACACAGCCCGCACGTGGCATCATAGCAACCACCCAACAACCGCCCCGGCGTTGGGCCACCCTTCCCACACTGGACGTCATGGACGTGATGAGCTTCCTCCAGGACGTCCACCCCGAGGTCACCGACGTGCTGCTAGGTTTCGTCTACAACCCCCTCGGCTCTCGACAACCTCCGATCATCAACCTCCCTCCTTATTACGACGCCTTCGAGGACGACGAACGCGCCAAGAAGCCCCGTGCCGGCACCGACGACAGCGTCGCGTTCATGGATGGCAGTTACCGGCAGATGCCGGAGCTCATGAAGTCCGAGTACGTCCTCCCACCAGCCGCAGCCTCTGGCGGCGCCGTTCGTGCGCTGAGCGGACGCGAAGAAGACGCAGAGCGCCGCAGCGAGGGAGCGCCGAAACCAGATCAGCGCGAACACGCCCGAGCTGTTGCGGTTGATCCTTAGCGGGCGCAACCTGAACACCGCCAAGATGCTGGAGGAGGCCGCCCGCCACGAGAAGCTCCTGCAGGGCCAAGTCGGCATGCTCGCCCTCAAAAAAAAAAAAAAACCGCCGCGCACGCAAAACGTCAATCGCAATCTTTCAACCACGGCCTCACCAATTTGGGTTAGTTAATCGTATCCTCGCGCGCGCAGAAGGGCAAGTCGCCGATCGTGGCGCAAGAGCAGATGCACGCACTGCTCGTACCGCGGGCCGCGGCTGGTCGCCGAGGGAAAGTATATGCCCGATTCCGAGGAAGCTGGTCGACGCCGTGGCCTGGAGCCGTGGACAAGGACTTTAAGTCCAATGCGCTCATCCACAGAGACCTCGCCCAGTTCATGGCGTCGCTCAAGGAGTAGAAGACGACCCATCTTGCTTGTCAAGGCCGCCGCCCCCGCTGCATGCACCCGCGCGCTCACGGCTGTTCCTTTTTGTTATGAGACCGGTGTGTGCGTGCTGCTGTTGTGTGTTCGTGACCCCTTACCACGCCTGTCCTCAGCACATCGACGCTGCAGTGGCGACCTTTGGTTACCTCGTCTCCTGGCACAACGTGCCTGATCAGCGCGGGTACGTGCTATGCCGGTGCCTCTACTATGGTGCCAACAACGTTCCCCGCAGCATCGTCATCCGACATTGCGATGCGAACGACCAAGGCTTCTCTTGGTCCTGCCCGGTAATCGTCCTCAACGGGGCGTTTATTCTCCCCAACATCCCTCCAGGCGAAGATGATATACCTCCGGGGGGTAACCCCCATCCCTTCTCCCAGCCGCCGCCAAACCACGACAACGCCAACGGCTTCCACCACCCCATTCTCCCCCCGGCCCCAAACCCTGACCCGGTTTGGGATGCGGCGGCGGCGGAGCTACAGGGCAACCAGGAGAACCACGTAGCCTGGGGAGCTTGGCCTGTCCCGCCACAGGACCACCTGGACCTAAGTGTCGTCTCCAACACCAACGAAGATGCAAGCTCCGCCTCCTCCAACGCCAACATCACCCAGCAGCACACCCACCACCACCACAACAATAACCAGCAGCTGCAATTTGTGGGGGGTGATCCCTCAATACAACCAGATTGGTTGAGGCCCTTCGACTCGGTCTCCTTCCGTCGGCTCCTCGCTGCAGCCTTCCCTGCAGCACAAAACCCCTGGTGGACGTCCCACATCCAGGGACCCTCCCTTGGCCTGCCCGCCCAGGACCAAGCGGAGTCATCTGCCATGGGTGCACGCCGCGGCCAAACGCCCACAGCAAGGTTCAGAGCGCAGGCTCCATCGCAAGCCCCGCCGGTTTCTGCCTCCCCGAGGCGCCCGACAAACTGCTTCGGAAGAGTCTACCGGCGCCGCACTCGCTCCGAACCAATCGGCCCCTCCGTCGACGAGCCAGTACCCAGCAACCTCCAGCAGCAGATCATCTAGCCCGCACAGGTACCTGCCACCATCAACACCCCACTACACAATATAGTCTGCATTCCCTCCAAAAAAACATTGCGCAGACAGACACCGGTTTCGCAGGACCAAGTTAGACGCAGCCCTCGCATCTCTGCAGCGCGGGAAGGAAGGCGTATGCCTACCAGACTAACCAGGGGGGTGATCGGCACATCACACTCTGCCCCAGCATCCACGCCAACTACAAACCGAAGCGGTAAAACAAAACGCAAACTATTCCAAGGCCCAATTAAATTCCCAACCGATCACGACATTGCAACTGCTATAGAACCCATCCCTCATATTCCTCCTTCGGAACTGCAGGCACAAGCGCTCCGCTGCGGCGTCCACGCGACGATGGTGATCGCCGCTTTTAGGACGACAAAGAGACCAGCGGGCGAGACCACGTCAACTGATCAATGAGTCCCCGCAACTTTTGTTCTCTGTGGCGTACGCCTGCTGATGCCACCTCCCAAAAACCCCATAGACCACCTACCTCTTGTAGTAGAATGAACATCCTACTGGCCAAGAGCCATAAAAATTGCAGCGCGGCTGCCCTTTGTATTATCGTTCTTCCTATGCATTTCTATCCGTTCTATTTTGCGCCTGGACATGTTTTGTCTCCCCCTCAGATTACGTCTGAGGCAACGTCTAAGCTGCTCAAAACACCCCAATGCATAATACAACATCACAGACATGGTCGTTCCTAAACTGGAACATACGGGGACTAAATGACCCAACCAAACACCAAGCAGTTAGAGCCAAAATAGAGGAAACAAACTGCATCATCTACTGCCTCCAAGAGACAAAATTAGATTCAATACACCGCTCACTAATCAAACAAATAGCACCTAAGCGCTTTGACCAATACACCTACACCCCCTCACAAGGAGCCTCGGGTGGAATACTTGTGGGTTGGAACGGCAACCTCCTGCAAGGGGTTGTGGAACAAACACGACAATTTGCAATCACCATCAAATTTACATCAAACACAAATGGCAAACAATGGACGTTCTCTACAGTCTATGGCCCGTGCACAGGACAACCAAGACTAGATTTCATGGACTGGTTTACCTCACTAAATATCACGGATGATCAAGACTGGCTCATTATCGGGGATTTCAACTATTACCGATCAGTGGATAATAGAAACAGACCAGGGGGAACCACACGGACATGCAAACATTCAACGCAGCCATAAACCAGCTAGGGCTTGTAGAAATCCCCCTAAAAGACAGGAACTACACCTGGAGCAATATGCAGGCCTCCCCACCGCTACAACAATTAGATTGGTGCTTCACCTCGCCTCATTGGTCACTGTCCTTCCCTGCCACCCTACTCATACCGCTAGCCAAAACAACATCAGACCACATCCCCTGCATGGTACAACTGGGTACTTCTATCCCAAAGTCTCAACAATTCAGAATTGAGAACTACTGGTTTGACATGCCAGGGTTTAGAGACCTAGTAACCAATATTTGAAATGGGGCACCTACACAGGGACTAGATGCTGCGAGAACCCTATCAACGAAATTCAAAATACTTAGAGCAGCAATCAGACGATGGAGCAAATTAGTGGGCTCACTCTCCAAGAAACTGAAAATATCAAACGACTCCATCCTCATAATAGACCATCTGGAAGAAAAGAGGCCCCTTAGCCAATCAGAAGATACTTTCAGAAACCTCATCAAAAAACACACCGAAACCCTGCTGGGACAACGACAAGAATACTGGAAACAAAGATACACTGAAAGATGGACAAAACTGGGGGATGAACCAACTAAATTCTTCATTTCAGCAGCTACAACCAGATATAGACGAAACTTGATCACAAGCCTCACAGATGCATCGGGAAGGACAGTAACGGATCACGGATCTAAGGCTGCGCTCATTTGGAATGATTTCAAAACCAGAATAGGATGCACAAATGCAACTGCGCTCTGGGAAGGTCTGCAGAACATAGTCACACCACATCCAAACCTTCAATCCCTCATAGAGCCCATATCGACTGAGGAGGTCGACAAAATAGTTAAAATTATGCCATCAGACAAAGCGCCGGGCCCAGATGGGTTCAACAACAGATTCTATAAAAAAAATTTGGGACATCATCAAAAACGACGTCTACAACCTCTGCAATGCGTTCTTCAACAATGGATGCAGCCTACAACCAATCAACAGCTCCGTCATCACACTCATCCCAAAGAAAACGACACCGGAAACCTCGGCCGACTACAGACCAATTTCCCTACTTAACACAAGCATCAAAATCATAAGCAAACTCATGGGAGAAAGAATACAGACCATCCTCAAAGATATCATACATGTCAATCAGTACGGCTTCATCAGAACGAGAACGATCCAAGACTGCATTGCATGGAATTATGAGTTTATACATCAATGCAGAAGATCAAGGAGACCTATAGTAATGCTGAAACTAGACTTTGAAAAAGCCTTCGACATAATGGAACATGATGCCATCCTCAGGGCGCTAACCAACAAAGGGTTCCCACAACAATGGGTCAACTGGACAAGCAACATACTATCTACAAACACCTCAGCTATCTTACTGAATGGAGTACCAGGTAAATTCTTCCACTGCAGAAGGGGTGTCCGACAAGGTTGCCCACTCTCGCCTGCTCTCTTTGCAATCGCAGCAGATCTACTTCAACATCTCACAAACCACGCAAAACAAAGAGGCTTACTGATTCCGCCACTACCACATCTCTCGAACCATGACTTCCCCATAGTGCAGTATGCCAATGACACAATCATCACAATACAAGTATCCCAGCAACAGATATTCTTCCTAAAAACCTTACTCTCAGCATTCACTTCCGCAACCGGCCTCAAGATCAATCTAGAAAAAACATTCCTAATCCCAATCAACCTTACTACAGACCAAGCAATCACCATGTCTGCCACCTTTGGGTGTCAGCTAGGCACACTGCCTTTCACCTATCTTGGCATACCCCTAGGAATCACCAAACCAAAAAGCACTGACTTCCTACCACTGACCACTAAAATTGAGCGAACACTCAACACCACATCCGCATACCTGTCCATGGCCGGAAGGTGCACAATTGTAGACACCCTACTATCATCAATGCCAATCTACACAATGTGCACCATCAAACTACATTCCAAAACAATCCAAGAAATAGACAAATACAGGAAAACCTGCCTCTGGAGAGGCTCGACATCATGGCCAAAGGGAAACCTTTGGTGAAATGGGAAGACACCACAACACCAAAGAAAAAAGGAGGAATTGGGCTCAAAAACCTACACCTCATGAATCAGGCCTTCATACAGAAATTCCTCTACAAACTCTACAACAAAAAGGACACGCCTTGGGTGCACCTCATCCTCGACTCATACTGCGCAGATGGCACCCCACCCCATCAACTGACAAATAGGGGTTCTTTCTGGTTCAAAGACATCATGAGTCAATGGGAAAGCTTCAAACAACAAACTAAGGTAAACATCGGAAAAGGCAACACGGTATCCATGTGGCACGACAAGTGGCATACAACAACACTTATTACGTCTTTCCCAAACATGTATACACATGCAAGACACCAAAACGCGTCTATAGCCCAATACACCACAACAACAGACATACACACCAACTTCCACACCCCAATATCAACACAAGCGCTACAGGAACTAAACCTACTGACCGACATCATCCAAGGCTTACAAAACACCAATGACACATGGTCATACAAGAATAACAGAACAAGTTTCTCATCCAGCTACATCTACAATGACAACTTCAGATTTAACACAACACCGCCTCCTCCCCTGAACTGGATCTGGAAGACGAAACTAACAAAGAAGCTGAAAATATTATGCTGGCTCATGTTCCTGGATCGACTTAACTCCAGAAACCTACTCAAAAGAAAGAACCTCAACATCGAAAATGATGACTACTCGTGTGTGCTCTGCACAGCGGCACCAGAGGAATTGATATATCACCTATTCTTCCAATGTGAATTCAGCACCGCATGCTGGACGGCAATACAAATCAACTGGAACCACAGCGTACCTTTCTTCACAATGATTCAAGAAGCAAAAAGAAACTGGACCGGTCCCCCGTTTATGGAAATATTCATCACAGCAAGCTGGGAAATTTGGAAGCAACGAAATGAGCTCATCTTCAGAAGCAACGCACCATCACTCTCATCCTGGAAGCATAACTTCCATAGAACTATGTCACTTCAATGTAATAGATTCCCAACCTCCATCAAAACTTGTATGCAGTTGTGGCTATCTACCATAAACTTCATCATTCCCACCTCGGGAATATGATATTATTTATGATGATACCGACAACTGACTGTTTTTGCAATCTCCGGATTGCAACCTATATATATTAATATAACACAGTCGGGGCTTCCCCTACTGTTTGACTTCAAAAAAAAAAATATTATAAACTGTGACTGAGACACTACAGGAAGACATAATTTTCTAACCTTTTCTCAGGCTTTATTCCTAAATTGAAACAGTTGTCATACTTCAGGTAGTCAACACCCTGAAAACAAAAGCAAGGTATTCGCTCAATGCATCAGTACAATTATCTGTTTGTTTTATGACAATTCAGCATAGTTAAGATAAAAATTGGCAGTTCAATAAATGTCTCTTCTCGTACCCATGAAGCGAAGAGTGCAGCATCATCCGTTTCATGAAAGAGTGAACCAGGCCGAACTTGACAAGTCGATACTCTGAAAGATTATACTATTTGGTTATTCAAATTATTATTGACAATGCTAAACTAGTATGCGTAGCCAAAAAAGAATAATATTTGGATGCACTTACCCAGCATCAGAGTAGATGCCAAGTTTGAGACCTTTTCCATGGACATAGTCTGCAAGAGCTTTGATGCCAGAAGGGAAAGTCTTCGGATCAGGTAGCAATTGACCCTAAATTTTACAGGAAGGATAAAGACCATGTATTATGATAGGCATGGATTGATATCTATGGATGAATTGAGCAGCAGAAAAAATGACAAAAATGCATTGTCCCCCAAGCTGAAGATTAATGATGAAAATATTGGCAAATTAACCAACTTCAGAACATGTATCAACATAGTGGGCCTGGCATTTGGGAAGCCATGGATTAAGAGTAGAAATGATAAATAATACTCCCTCCGTTTCAAAATAATTGTCACCGGTTAGTTCAAAAATGAAAAAGCCGGTGACAAATATTTTGAAACGGAGGGAGTACCTTGTTTCCTCTTGTGACATAGGACCAGCAATCATCTGAAGAAGAAAAAAACAAGAGATTGATGATATAAGCCAAAAATAGTTGCTAAGGCCAACAAACGTGGCGTCAAGGCAAGTGATGTACCAATATTCACATAGTTGTAGCCCAATGCAGCCAGTCCCGTCGACACCAGTGCATCAGCTGGTCCACAAGAAACAAACAGGAACCTTTAGGTACACTACACGTCCGAGCCAAGTCTACTCTAGAAAACACATGTGCGATCATTGTACTCCAGAAATCACATGTGAAGGGATAAATGAGGAGGAGACTTGGATCGGCGGGCGAACCTGTCTCACGGATGAGCGTCTCGTTGATGTTGCAGGCGAAGAAATTCCAGCTGTTCCACCTGCAGTCAAGGGACGCGTGAAATCCGATTGCGAAGAGGTCCATAGCGAGCGAGCGCGAGAAGGAGAAGCAGTTACCCCATCTGCGGGGTGAGCGCGAGGCCGTTGTTGAGCTGCAGCCTGCCGTAGTTGGAGGCGTCGTAGAGGCGGCGCAGCGCCGCGGTCGGGAGCGGCCCGATGCGGCGGCGCGGCGCCGCCCTCGCCGCCGCGGCCGGCGATGCGAGGAGGAGAACGAGGAAGGCGACGACGTGGCGAGCCCGCGCCAGCTCCATCTCCGCCGCTTCTCCCTCACTCTGGTCTGGCCAGGCCGCTTCCTTTCCTTCCTTCCTCCCCGGCATGGACCGGAAGGGGAGCTATGTAAGTACACAGCCGAGCGAGCCCACCTATCAGTGGATCATGGGGACTCCGGGACCCACATGGCATGGACCGGAAGTCTTCGCTGCCTGTTGGACCGGCGGCGAGGGGCAGAACAGAACGCACGCACCCGTTGTTGCAGTGACGAGGACGGATATTGATAAGACGTGCACGCCGCGAAACACGAGCTCATCAGCTCGTGAACGAACGAAAGGACGGACGCTGTGGAAAATTCCAATCGAAGCTTTGGCTTTCACGCATAACCCAAACAGGGAATCTTCAGTGAGTGAGAACAACTCTACTTCACTGTTTTCTTCAGCCCGGCCGTATCTATCCTGCGCTGAAGACGATCGGCACACCTATTTTTTTTTTTAGAAAAAAAAACGGGGAGCCTCTTTGATATAAGCCGTTCATTTGGCTGGGCTTCGGCCCCACTTACGCTCGCGCCACTGACCTCTCGTGAGTCGTGTCGGTGCTAGGCACGCGGAGGCGCGGAGCCCCGAGACGGCGGCGAGCGCGGCCTCCGGCGATCACCTGTGGTGGGTCGCGGTTTTACGAGCGGAGAGCAGGGGCACGAGTTTTTCTCCGTGATGTTCTCAGCACTCCCCATCTGTCGCTCCGTCCCCGACGGTACGACGACGCGCGAACCCTAGCCCGAACCTGAGGTTTGTGCCGATCCGTATGGCGATTGATGTGTTCGTCTCCGCGTGCGTTATATCAACGCTTTTCATCTCCGCGTTGCGGTGAGTTGTAGGTGCCTCATGTATGTATGTCCTACCGTGTGATCGGAACGGGTCTAGGGTTTGAGGTTTTTGCTCGCTGTTCTAGAATTCGCGAAAAACTGAGAGAATTTCGTTCGCGCTTGATTATTGGTTGAGTTGGATTTTCCCTGGTTCAGATTCGGTTAGGATTGCGGCGGTTCGCATCTGCTTGGGTTAGTGCTAAGTTTTGTTAAGATTTGGATTATCGTGAACTTAACCCTGAACGCTTGAATTATGAGGATCGCTGGATTTGAACTTTCTCAAACGTGGTAGTACGCCTCCTCTTTTCAACGAATTTGCAGTGGTGATTCCAATTTTGGTGGGCTTTATGAATCTCATAATTTGGAACTGTTTTTTTTTTCTCGGATACACTAGATGTGTATCTTTGTATTAAGAAGGAGCATCAGATTGTTTTACAACGCAAGGATTATTTGTACGGCCAACACACACAGCCTAAGCTTATGGAGGGCTCGACCAATTACATTGCCTGACAACTCATGCAGTAAACAGCCACCATTTGAAACTGCTTACTCTGAACCTATTTCTAGCATCCCTGGTAAATTTGTTTGTATTCATGCTAATATACTATGTGCCATTCCAGCAACCCTATGTCGTTTTAGCGATTTATAAGACCAGGCCTGGGTTTGTTGTAATAAAACTCCCACAACAGCAGTTTGTAGTCATCTGCTTGTCTTTAGTTTGTTAGGGCTATCTGATAAGATGATTGCCCTGTTGGAAGTGTACTCTATGAAAAATTGACAGGGCTGTCTGCAGTTTTGCACATTAATTTCAATGTTTTTGTGTTCTGAAGTCAGCTTTTTGTTATGATAAGAAATCATGACCTCCCATGTAAAAATGCACTTCCTTGTTTGAGCACTTAAAATAACTTTAGCCTCATGAATATATGAACAATTAACTCATCTTTTTTCCCATTGAGGAAGATGTCGTATTTCCATATCATGGAACCTGCAAGTACCTGGCAGTGTGACTTGCATTGTGTGACTAATCTCATGTTCCTGATTTGTATAGTTATATTTTATCATCACTGCAAGCCAATACATGCTTATCTTATTTTTCATGATCAACTTGAGATTTGAAGCCGCATTAAATTATGTAACCTTATTGTGCATCTTAGGAATATTGCGGTATTGTGTGGTTGAAAAGGATTTGGTAGTCCTTTGGGATTGTGTATAACTATACTCAGTGGCGGAGCTACATGGAGCTACCCTGGTGCACATGCACCGTGGTAGAAGTCAAATTCAAAGGTAATTAACTCATAATCACCATGAGTGCACTCCTTAAATTTTAAATTAACCACTCCAAAACACAACATTTCTGTAAAGTTATTCTAGCACCACCATCAATGTTATTTCTGTATAGGTCATGCAGAAGGATAATTGCATGACAATGGTTTGATGTGTGAAAGATCATGTTATTATTTTATTATGTATATTCCCCATTCGAAAAAGGTTGCTTAGACTTCAGTGGAACAAAAAAATTAGTGACTTGATCATTGTAATGTACTATAGAATCCCATGGTGCTGAATTCTGTTGCATTTCAGTGGCCTTAAAGTTTACTTCACCTAGATCAAAGTTAGTGTTTTTTTTATATGTAGTTGTTTTATTTTATGTCAAATTGTTGCATCATGAGAGGTTGTAGTTTGAGTTTCAAATACATGATTATCCTCGACCATATATTGTTGAGATACATCCTCAATGGTTCACGTAATTTGCTTACAATGGAGTCTCAAGTCACACTAGCCACAAAAAAAGGTTTTATTAGGAGTGGCATGTTAATCATCCACGTATTTCCCTTACATCACATCTGATTGGTTCGCATAGATTCACCACTTAAGAAAATTATTTCTTCCTTTTGCAGTTATAACATTTACAATGGTGACAGTCTAATTTGATGGGACTAAGTGGCGTATCATCATGAATATAATAAATGAACTAAAAATAATAAACTTTTGGGGACAGATGGAGTAATTGATTTGCTGGTGTTCCGTAGATAGTAAATAATGGCAATAGGTTTTTCTGGTTATACGGCCGGTCTGTGCAGGTTCTGCTATGCCAACAGGCTCATATGGTAACTGCAGGTGGCCTGATTCTTGTATTAGCATTACTATTTTTTTTTAGAGATGGCCCTGGTTGGACTCTGCAGCATGGCATTCCAGTATTTACTTTTGAAAACAGGTGGTCGTGTGCTGCCTCCCTGGTCAATAGATGGGCTGCGTATGACGTGGATGGTATGTTAGGTCGTCTGCTAATTTACTGCCCAGTGTTTTTCTGGTAAACCGCATCGTTCGCCAGTAATACAGTAATCTGCAGCCTCACTGTTTCCCGTAACAACAACATACGTCAACTAACATTACGTTGGCTGCCCACCGGTTTAGGCTATCACCAACAGGAGATGCAAACCCAAAATTTGTTTAACAAAATCTAATTGTCCCATCTCTAAAAAATCAAATAGGATTCCTTTTTTACCTTCCTTGTTGGAGATAGCCTTACATATCCTGGGCCGCCCCCCTCCGTTTCGTGGGTGTTGTTAGTAGAGGCCGACGCACGTTTACCGGGCTGATACTGGGATGTCGACTTACGATTCTTCGAAATTTAGCGGGGAGAAAATATTTTTCGTTCACGAGCCGCTTCGGTTTTCGAGCCATCAGTGGGCTGCAAGTATTCGTTTCCCGCTCAGCTATTCGCTTCATGGGCCGCTATAGGCTCCTTGGGACGTCAGTGGGATTCCGATATTCAATTAACGCGCCAGTATAGGTGGGCTGCAGGTATTCGTTGCTTGGGCCGTTAGTGGGCCGCAGGTATTCGGCTCTTGGGCCGGTATTCGTTTCCCTTGGACTGTTAGTGGGTCGGCTGTATTGGATTCTAGGGCCGTTAGTGGGCCTCAGGTACTGGATTCTTGGACCGTTAGTGGGCCTCAGTAAATCCATATTTGGGCCGTTAGTGGGCCGCTTGTATTCGGTTCTTGTCCTTTACTGGACCGAAGGCATTAGTTTATTGGGCCGTTAATAGGCCGCGGGCATTAGTTTCTTGGGCCGTTAGTAGGCCGCGGGCATTAGTTTCTTGGGCCGAAACTGGGCCGCGGGTTTTCGTTTCTTGGGCCGTAAGTGGGCCGGCGGTAGTCGTTTTCCTGGGCCGTCAGTTGGCCGCAGGTATCCAGTTTTTGGGCCGTCAGTGGCCGCAGGTTTTCGATTTCTGGGCCGTTAGTGGGTCGCAGGAATCCTATTCTAGTCCGTTAGTGGGCCGCAGGCATTCAGTTCTCGGGCCGTTAGTGGGCCGCAGGTACTCGGTTCTCGGGCCGTTAGTGGGCCGCAGGTACTCGGTTCTTGGGCACTTAGTGGGCCGCAGGTACTCGGTTCTCGGGCAGTTAGTGGGCCGCAGGTACTCGATATTTTGGCCGTTAGTGTGGCTCAGGTATTCGATATTTGGGCCGTTAGTGGGCCGCGTGTATTCGATTCTTGTTCTTTAGTGGGCCGCAGGCATTAGTTTGTTGGGCTGAAAGTGGGCCGCGGGTTACCTGTTCTTGGGCCGTTAGTGGGCCGGCTGTACTCGTTTCCTGGGCCGTCAGTGGGCCGCAGGTAATCTGTTCTTCGGCCGTTAGTGGGCCTCATGAATTCGGTTATTGGGCCGTTAGTGGGCCTCAGGTATTCCGTAAGTATACGGTTCCTGGGCCATTACTGGGCCGAACTGTTCGTCTCGGGCCATTAGTGGGCCGAACTGTTCGGTTCTCGGGCCGTTCGTGGTCCATCGATATACGTTTCAGGGCCGTTAGTGGGGCGCAAGTATTCGCTTGATGGTCCGTTAGAGGGTTGCAGATATTGGATTCCAGGGCCTTTAGTGAGATTCCGGTAATCGGTTCTTGGGCCGCTGAAGGGCCACCGATACTCATATCTTGGGCAATGTGCGGGTCGTTGACTTATACTCCTTGGGCTGATACTGGACCACGACATTAGTTTGGTGGGCCATTAAAGGGTCGACGACATTGGTACCGCGAGCTGTTAGTGGGCTGCTGATTTACAATGCTTGGACCGGTTTAGTCCGTCCATCTTACCAGTCGTGGGCCTCAATGGTAAGTTTAGTAAGCGTTTATTAGCCCGTGCACTGTTCTAAGCTACTACTTTCTCCACCCTATAATAATTGTTACTCTTTAGTACAAAAATAAAATAAAAATTAACAGGTAATATGAAACGAAAACAACACAATTCTAGGACCTTAAATGGATCGCCAAATGTTTTTGTTTAATGGTCCAGAACGTAGGCTGGTAATGTGCGACCCACTTAACTGGACATTGGGCCTTTAGAAGGTGGGCAACGGCGCTTTCTGTTATCTTCAACATATATGTAGTGCTACCGAATTATCTTTATAAATCACTCCCGGATTGTTGCAAAGCAATGGTGGGGACATCGCAAAACCACTGAAAATCAAAAGATGACATGTCTACTATAAAATGATTTAAGTGGGCAGCACTCTATCCAAAAAAAATAATGCTCTAAATCAATTCATTATTTTCCATCATAAATACAAATTAATAAGGATCATAGCCTTCTTTTACGAAAATTCAGCAATGTATAGCTGGGAGTTAACAACTTCCTGTACAGATTCAATATATGCAGATGAAGGATTGGAAAATTTTCGTAGTTCTATAACCCCATAACTCTACAACATCTAGTGTTCCCTCCGTCCCCAAAATTTTATCACTTTGTAGTTCAAAAATGAACTACAAAACGACAAACTTTTAGAAAAAGGAGAAATATTTTATTCTAGCTTGGGGGCGTCCAGGCAACTAAATCCAACCCCAGTCCCCGGGCGGAGCAAATCAGGAGCCTGAGGGCGCTGCCTACCCATATTCTACCCACATTAACAGGAAAATAATTCAACATGTATTCATCCTGACAACATGGCACCCAAACTCAGACCTACCATGGTCGAAATTTAATACTCCCTCCTTTCTCGAAAGTTTGTCGCTTTTTAGTTCAAAATTGAACTAGAAAGCGACAAACTTTCGAAAAAGGAGGGAGTATAACTTACACTTTTTCTAATAAATCAGCGGATGCTCGTCGTCACGCTAATTTAAGCTTACAAAAATAGTACGTCAACATACTCTTTTCTCAAATTATTGTCACTAGGACGACAACACTAGCTCATTCTTGAACTAGAACCTTTATCCGACTAACAACAATTCAAAAATGGAGGGAGTATGTCTTTTTGTTACTACTTTGAACAAAACATTTCTGACACATTGACTGATCACAGAAGGCGTAATATTTACCAAGGGATCCTAGGCTCAGTTAGTTCAGTAACAATTTTCTGGTAGGCTCTAACACTGGAGTGAATGAGTGAAGAGGAGTGGGCATACAAATGGAAATCAATACTATACTGCAGAATTCAGAAATGATACCTGAACGAACAAGCTAGGGGAACGCATTACATTACAATACGTGAATGCATAATATGTTAAGGAAGTCTAAAAATTAGTTAATAATTGATCCAACTTACACAAAATCTAAATGATTATACAAAAAAAGTTTCACAGATACTTTGTATCCCAAATCTATAATGTGAATGACAGATAAGAAAATTCTAAGCATTTGGAATAAGCAACTGTGGTAATATTCTAGGTAGGCAATGTTAGGAACTGAAAAGGGAAAAAAAACCTAGGTACAGATTTGTGCCCACGACCCTATCAGTGAGATAGGACAAGGGAGGACATCATCCAGAATAAAGGATCTCTCACAAGAAGATATGACATATTGTCTTATAAGCCGGCACTACTCTCGAACTAAATTGATTATTATACTATGTTGCAGTGTACTTCGGAAGTTCCTTGGAAATTATATGCAATCGAAAACTAAAATGAGAGTTTATTCTCTGTTGCAGTGCAAACAAGAGCAAATATCAGAACAGAACTCTTATGTCCCTGTTGTATCACAGTTTAGACCTTCAGATTAGCTATATCCATCCCTGTTTTCAAGTCGTCGACTAGTCATCCAGTCGGTCCCGGGAGGCCGACTGAGGCCTCGACTCGACTTTCATGGCAAGTCGGGTGACTTGCCGTCGACTTGCCTTTTCCAGTCGACTAGTCGTCGACTTATGTCTTTAAGTCGGGCGACTTGTGATCTTCTCAGCCCAGCCCACAACCCAAGGCCCATTAGGAATAGGAACCCTAAAAATCCTCTCCTCTCTGCCCGACTCCGCTCTGTCCGACCCTCCCGTTCCCGTCTCCTGCACCCAACGGCCGCCACCGCCTCCTGCGCCCAACGGCTGACGCCTCCTCCTCCACCGGCAGCCCCCGCCCTCTCCAGCGCCGCCCTCCTCTAGCACCGCCGCCGCCCTGCAGTGCCGCCCCTCAAGCGCCTTCCTCGTCTCTAGCACCCTCTCCAGCGCCCTCTCCCACTTTCCAGCACCATGTGACTGTTATGAACTTATGAGTTTGACTTATGTGGCTTATTGGTTTCCGTCTTTCCGAAGTGAATTTGGTTTAGATTCATCCTTCAAATGAGGTAAAACATGCCCTTCCTTTTGACCTGGATGCTAGTTATTTGAGTTTGATTCAGTTTCAGCCTACAATTGAGGTAAATCATGCTCTTTTCTTTGAACTAGATGCTGTTTTTTAGTTTGACTCAGTTTCAGCCTTCAAACGGATTAAAACATACCCTTTCTTCATATATAAATACTATATTGTCTATATGAAGCCACTATATAAGCAAAACAGCCACTATATTTGGCAAGTCAACGACTAGTCGACTGACTTATCGACTAGTCACCAAGTCGGTACCTTGTCGACTCGACTCGACTTACCGACTTGAAAACACTGATATCCATCAGAAACGAAACACGATCGGTTGCAATCTAACACCTACCCATTATTGAAAATAATTGTCCCAGTTCCCCCTATCGATCATTGGCAAAACTAAAAATGGAGTAGAAACAATTTGACCAATGCCCCGATCCGGCAACAAGTATATTTCCCCCAATTGCTCGTAACGATGCAGGGGCGGAGTTAGCAATTGCCCACCCTAATTAATCATCCGTACACTATGGCGTAGGAACCCTAGATTAACAATTCGCAAGCTCGATTCGCCCCACCCACAAACTGATCTGGAACAAATGGTCACACGAAGCGTTAACCCTAGAAGGTTAAACGAGATCAGGTGCTAACAACCAAACAGATCCGTAACCACTCACCTGGGACCACGAAGAGGAGAGACCTCCAGGAACAAGGGAAGGTCCGAAGCAGATGCAACGTGGCCCCAAAGCGACCAACGCGGCGGCGAGAACGGCATGCCCGTGGCAGCCAGTCTCAAAGCAACCCGCCGCCGATGCCAACGCAACGGCGGCGCGCTCTAGAGTGCCGGTCTGGCCACCGGGTCACCTTCCCGTATCCCTAGACCTCGTCGCTACCGATGCGCCCCGCGGCTGCGGCGGCTCGCGTGGACACCCAAGGCCGCGTGGAAGCTGGCGAATCCGATCGACGGCCATAATCTCACACCTCTGCGGGAGCGGGAGCGACGAGCTAGGGTTTGGCACGGCAGTATCGGGGAGACGGCGGCTAAAAATGAAGAGGGGAAACGGGATGATGCGAGCAACGGCAAATGTCGCGTTGGGTCTGAATGGAAGAGATGTTTCGGTCGGTTCAGCGTATGGGGCCGCGATCCCCAAACATTGAACTCGGTGCCAGTCGGGGAGATGGCGGAGTACGTTGGGCCAGGCCGCTTGCCGCCCCGCGGCCGAGCGAGGAGGAGATGGACGAGGAAAGAGGATCAACTCGTTCGTCACTTGCTTATTGGTTATCCGGTCGTCGAAAAGCTGGAGCATTATCCGAAACCACTTTCAGCATTCCACTGCTGTGCCCGAGGCAATCAATCACCACTCTACCTTGCTGCTACAAAGGTTCAATCCCTGTATAATCTAGTCAATCCTACTGTGCTCCTGATGTGTTCAGTGCGTTCATGACTCTGATGAATGAAGCAACCAGCAGCTACTAGCCTTTGCCAACCACTCTGTACGTAGAGTGCAGACATCGAATCGAACAAACGCAGAATGGAACGAGTAGCAAGTGGTAGCACGGGAACGTTATGTGTTGCTTGCTGCTGCTCCTATGAACATACGGGCACGGCGTGAGACATGGCAAAACAACGTGACGGACAGAAGCTGTAGCCATGTGTATATATCAAAACCTAACATGTGCATGCGCATCGGGTCCATCTCTGCACTACACCTACATGCACGTGGTCGGCGCCGGCCAGGCCTGGCTTCTAGAGCTAGCGCCGAAAGAAAGCCAAGCCGAATCCCCATTCCCCATGTGAGGATCGGAGGAGCATTCCAGCAGCGCGACAAGATAACCATCAACGACAACAGCGTTGCGTTACTTGGATTCCATTCTAGCTAACTAGGGTCCTTATCTATCGTTGGCGGCCGGCATCATGCACGCGCCTGGCCCGCCGGCCACATCCCGGGGCCGCCGCGCGCCACACACGGCACGGCACGATAATGGCGGTGGGCAGATCGATGGTGCCGGTCGCCGAGGCAGGCGGCTGATGTGGACGTCGCATCATACACACGGATCGCCGCCGCCGCCGTCTGCATGCATTTCTCTTGTTTTCTGGATTCCAGCTGATAAGTCTTCACGCTCTCCGCCCAAGCTAGTAGTCCCCAAGGGAAATTGATTGGACGGATCCCCAAGAGGTCGTCGTCTGGAAAAACCTCAACAAAACATTTCTTCAGACGTGCCGTCTTTTCTCGTTTGTTGTGATGTTGTACCTACTCAGAGTTTAGTCTCAGATTTTTTTATTTTGATGACTAATTAACATGGTCCTTTTAATTGCTCCCTTGCACCGTTACTCGTTTTCTTGCATTACAATTACATAGACCTACTGGTACATATATGAACAAGGTCATCTGGATTTTGCATTTAATTCATCGGCATATATAGCGCCGTTCCTCGTCGTTTATTTTCTACTACTAAAGTTTCTGTTGACTGTGACACACTTGGCAGTTTCTTGTTGGCTTCTTTATCTTTGTCGGGGCTGCTGCAGATTCCTTGCCTCTTGCATAGTCGTCCCAAAAAATGTGTAATGGAAGGGACAAACTTTTAGTAATAGAAGGAGTACGAGTACTATGAGCAGCCGGTTTATTTGGACCAATCTTCCTGCATGCCGAACTCTGAACCTGTGACCCAGATGCCATTTTAGAACGAAACTGCGTTGACGCATGCACTAGGGACGGAACCATGCAGGGGAGGCTTTCCTGGCCTGCATTTTGTCTGATGAATGATTGAATAAAAGCTACTCCACCACCACCAATAAAGCTTAATTTCGGAGCCAGCAGATATATAGAGAGAGAGTGGGTGCGCGTGAGAGATCACATGCCTTTGTCCTTGGGCTCCACGTTGCCGCCCCTGTCTCCGCCTTCAGCGACTGAATGGGTACATGCATGCCCCAGACCTACTTCAGCCATCCGTAGTATCTGCCGCACAATACAGTACAATCAGCGAGTAAAAGGTCGTCTAACTCAACCGTTAAAGTACAGACACATCTGTGCTAATCATACTCTCTCTATCTCAAATTATTTATTACTGTCTAATTAATTACAATACAGTATAATCAGCAAGTCAAAGGTTCGTCTAGCTCAACAGTTACTGTAGAGACGCATCTGTCTTAATTATACTCTTTTCATCTAAAATTACTTATCACTGTCTAATTCATTTTTTAATTACAGAGTAACAATAATTCATTTTTTAATTTCAGAGTAACAAGTAATTTAAGATGAAGAAAGTATCATTTCACATTTCTTCATGCTAAAAAAATATTTAGCTCTATAAATGTGTGTGAAGATGTTAGGCAGATGAGATGAGAGGACTGAGGTTGGCTCATCCGTGGCTGAACGGCTCGGCCACTGCCCTGTCTCCCTCGTCCTCCACTACCGACGACAGCCAAAAGCCATCTCCATCCATCTCCACCAACTTTAATTCCGCCCTGGCATGTGTATCCTTGATCTCGTCTCCACCTTGCGGTTGTATTTTATTCCCCACTACCGATTCCCCCGCACGATCCTTCTCGCGTTGTCGCTTCTCCTTCTTCCTCCTCTGTTTCCACGTCTGTTTGTCTCTCGTCCAGCTCCAATTAACCGCCGGTTACCTTACATTGTTCGTCGTCTGCCGGCGCGTTTCTTGGAGTTGCAACAAGGACAGGCGGCGTAGCGTAGATTGATGGTCATCGGAGTCTAGCAGCAGGTTCTCTGCTTTCTGGGTTGGGCAGACACCACACACATGGATCCAGAGTTTGGCGTCGGCATGGCACCTCGACAGAGGCAGCCATGGCGGACGACGCTGCTGCTGGCGTACCAGAGCCTGGGGGTGGTGTACGGCGACCTCAGCATCTCGCCGCTGTACGTGTACAAGAGCACCTTCGCCGAGGACATCACGCACTCGGAGACCAACGAGGAGATCTTCGGCGCGCTCTCCTTCATCTTCTGGACGCTCACCTTGATCCCACTCCTCAAGTACGTCACCATCGTCCTGCGCGCAGACGACAACGGCGAGGGTCAGTGACCAATCCAACCTCTCTGCAAGATTCATCAGAACTAGGCCGCAGGCATCTTGTGTGTTCATGTGTTTTCGCGATTTTGGATTCGGCAGGTGGCACGTTCGGGCTCTACTCCCTGCTCTGCCGGCACGCCAACGTCAGCCTCCTCCCGAACCGGCAGGTCGCCGACGAGGAGCTCTCCACCTACAAGCGGGAGTGCCCGCCCGAAGTAGCCGACAGGTCCCGCGTCAAGGAGTGGCTCGAGAAGCACAAGAAGCTGCACACCGCGCTGCTGGTCATGGTTATGGTCGGAACCTGCATGGTGATCGGCGACGGCGTCCTCACGCCGGCCTTATCGGGTACAGTAACATCCTCCAGCCTTATTGGCTGCTTTGATTGATTCCCACGCTTACGCTTGGTTCATCTTCATCGAAAGGTGATGATGATGATGATGGTTCGGTTACGTACTGACCTTTGGCCTCGTGCTCTTAATTTGTTCTGCCTGTTGCAGTGTTCTCAGCTGTTTCAGGGCTTGAGCTCTCCTTGTCCAGGGATCAGCATGAATGTAAGTTTCCATTTAGAGCAAGCACATAAATTAATTTTCCTTCAAGTTTTCATAAGTTTTTTTACTTGCTCATCGTGATGCATGCTCATTCGTGTTTTTCACCTGCAGACGCTGTCGTCCCGATAACTTGTGCCATATTAGTATTTCTGTTCGCGCTCCAACACTATGGCACCCACCGCGTAGGATTTCTGTTTGCTCCAATAATTCTGTCCTGGCTACTCTGCATGAGCGCAATCGGCTTGTACAACATCATCCGCTGGAACCCTTATGTCTATCGGGCCCTTAATCCCTACTACATGCTCAAGTTCCTGAAGAAGACTAGGAAGTCTGGGTGGATGTCCCTGGGAGGAATTCTGCTATGCATGACAGGTAATTAAAGCACCCGAAATACTCTAATTCCATATTTTTATTTTGCATTTTGCAGTTCTGTGACAAACTGTAATACTAATGAAGTACTAACATGTTTGCCATTCAGGATCTGAGGCCATGTTTGCGGATCTTGGTCACTTCTCTTACAGCGCAATCCAGGTAATTATTCACGGGTCTTGTATTTTAATCTGATGCACACAGATGATCTCTTTCGTATACCATATGTCATCGTTATATGAAGTACTCCCTCCTTTCTCAAAAGATTGTCACTTTTAGTTCATTTTTTGAACTAAAGGTGACAATCTTTTGAGAAAGGAGGGAGTACTATTTTGGGTGAAATTTTGAAGTGATCGATGAAGACTGGTATTCGCTTATGCAGCTTGCTTTCACTTCGTTAGTGTACCCTGCACTGATTTTGGGGTACATGGGTCAAGCTGCCTATTTGTCCCAACATCATAACCTTGACTCAAGCTACCAGATAGGATTCTACATCGCAGTGCCAGGTACTACTACCCATTTCCTCTATGCACGACATGGCGATCCTTCTAGGAACCTTTGGCAGGTTCAGAGATTTATTACATCATTTTTTTGACGGCTTTGTAATGCAGAGGGTGTTAGGTGGCCTGTGCTCGTGCTAGCGATTATGGCGTCTGTGGTCGGAAGCCAGGCTATCATCAGTGGAACATTCTCCATTATCAACCAGAGCCTGTCCTTGAGATGCTTTCCCAGGGTGAAAGTTGTGCACACATCTGACAAAATCCATGGCCAGATTTACATTCCTGAGATCAACTGGCTGCTCATGGTACTCTGCGTTGCTGTTACTGTCGGGTTCCGCGATACGAAGCACATGGGAAATGCATCTGGTAAGCAATCCTTATTCCATCACCTAATTAACACTGACAGTAATTCAATAATAGCACGTACTACATGTGTTGTTGTTGTTGTTGCGAACAGAGGATGGTAGTAATCTCTATTGGCTTTCTGAATTATCGTGCAGGCTTGGCAGTGATAACTGTTATGCTGGTGACGACGTGTCTCATGTCCCTGGTGATCATGCTGTGCTGGAACCGGTCGCCGGTGCTTGCCCTGGTGTTCTTCCTCTTCTTCGGCTCGATCGAAGCCCTCTACTTCTCGGCGTCGCTGATCAAGTTCCGGGAAGGAGCTTGGTTCCCGATCATGCTGGCCCTGATCCTGGTAGCCGTGATGTTCGTGTGGCACCACACGACCATCAAGAAGTACGAGTTCGACCTGCAGAACAAGGTGACCCTGGAGTGGCTGCTGGCCCTCTGCGACAAGCTGGGCATGGTGCGCGTCCCGGGCATCGGGCTGGTGTACACCGACCTGACCTCCGGCGTGCCGGCCAACTTCTCCCGCTTCGTGACCAACCTCCCGGCGTTCCACCGCGTGCTGGTGTTCGTCTGCGTCAAGTCCGTCCCGGTGCCGCACGTGCTCCCCGCCGAGCGCTACCTCGTCGGCCGCGTCGGCCCGGCGGACCACCGCTCGTACCGGTGCATCGTGCGGTACGGCTACCGCGACGTGCACCAGGACGTGGACTCCTTCGAGACGGAGCTCGTCGAGAGCCTCGCCACCTTCATCAAGCTCGACGCGCTGTTCCGGTGCAGCGACGCCGGCGGCAGCGAGCGGCGGGACAGCAGCTACTACGAGCGCGAGAACGCGCTGACGGTCGTCGGGAGCAACCCGCTGCGGCGCCACTTCGGCGGCTACGACGACTCACACGACGGAGCGGCGGCGGCGTCGTCGTCCGCCGAGATCGAGCTCGCCGCGGCGGCGGCGAGCAATAATAATAAGAAGCGGGTGAGGTTCGCGGTGGAAGCGCCGGCGGCGGCGAGCCCCGGCGGCGGCGTGGACGACGAGGGCGTGCTGGACGAGCTGCAGGAGCTGTGCGAGGCGCGGGAGGCCGGCACGGCGTTCATACTGGGGCACTCGCACGTGCAGACCCAGCCCGGGTCGTCGCTGCTGAAGAAGCTCGCCGTGGGCGTCGTGTACAACTTCCTGCGGCAGAACTGCCGCGGCCCGGACGTGGTGCTGCGCGTGCCGCCGGCGTCGCTGCTCGAGGTCGGCATGGTGTACGTGCTATGAGATTTTCGCGGCTTGAATTATGGATCTCTCTGCCCGTGTATTATGCAGTAAGCAGATCTTATTAACTCGCTGATGTAAATGGTAACGCGATGCAATATGGTATTGAGGCCCTGAAAATAAAATTTCAAGTGGCCGTACAAAGATTCCGCACGAAAGCGAATGCTACCGATCCTGCGTGGTTTCACATGGTACAGGCTAACTTAAGCCCAAATCATCAGCGCGGCCCATCTCCAATCGAACTGGTACTACATGGGCTTTGGTTGCCGTTGCTGTTGCCTTCCTCCTCTTCATGGATTCTTCTCTATGGATTACCTGGCCCAACTAACTATTCAGCACCTTCGGGGTATGTGGCACCAATTTGGTTTTTGAATTTCTCTAAAAAAGCATTTGGTGGTCGAACCCTTAGGTAAGTTGAAGGCTGCTCCAGTTAGTGAGCTGTTCTGTATGGGGGGTTGCTCATCATTCAGCAAATTGGCAAGGAATCATCTGCCGAACCAAATAAAATCAGACAAAATTTCCTTGTCTTCGCACTGCAGAACGTATCAGAAACATCTGGTGACGGAACATGCTAGTAGAAGCCTGCTCCAGTTCGTATCTGCTTCAGCACAGAAACTCATTAATTGGACCCAGATGAGGATTAAACAACAGCAATTATGCATGGCGTTAGGAGAGTTGTCTAGAGCAAACATCAAATGATTCAAGAGATTCTTCTCATGATTCTTGCTCTGGTAGGAGACACCACTGATTCCTTTTTGCCTTCCATATTTTAATCAATCATCATATCAATTATGGCACGTAGCGTTCTTTCGAAAACATTATGGTCTACGTAGCAGCTTCGACCGTTCGCAAAAACTTCATGTGCAAGCACCAGGAAGAAGAGACTGCTTTTTGCTGGTGGTTCTGGAGATACACTATAAACGAGGTTAATTAGGTGCGTTTCTTCACTGCTAGCTTCAGTGCAGTTTCCAAGTCAAATCTCGTCTCAATATTTCCCATAAATAATGAAGCAATGTACTACGTTTCCAAGTCAAACCTCGTTTCGCGTAAATAATGAAGCAATGTACTCCTATTACGCTATGATGGCTACATATTCTAGTTTCGGTCAGATTGGACGGCTACCATGACGGTGTTTAGTGGAAACGTTCGTAATAGACACTGGTTCGTGTGCAACAACATAAAAAAGAAAATCTGCCATGCCTGTCCGTCCCGCACTTGTTCTTTAACAACTCAAGAACAATTACAGTGCAAAATACTGTACTAGATTCTGAACCGTGACATAATTTTGATGAAAATTTTGTTTGCACCACGGTGAAAGATCAGTTGCTTGTCTGTTTTAGGAGTGATAGATACTACCCATGGCTGAAATATAAAGTAGTGCAGATATTTTGCATTGCTATTGGCAGCTGCACACGGATTCAGACAGGTAACATTTGAGAAGGAATCAAAAGTCAAACGTTTAAGAGCATGATTAGGGTCCATTTTATTACTCCCTCCGTTTCAAAATAATTGTCACCCACTAGTTCATTTTTGAACTAACCAGTGACAATTATTTCGAAACGGAGGGAATATTATTGTCGCTTATAGCTGTCGTTCGTGGAGGATTAGTCTAAGGTTCTGAAAATGACATGATCTCTGTTGTCTGGTGATGTCACGGTAGGAATAGTATGTCAGAAAACTGTGCTCTGGCCTGTGGCTCTTGTACGTGCCTGCTCAGAATTTTCAGAGCCAGTTAGCTTAGTTTTTCCTTAAACTATACTAGATGAGACATTAACCTACGGCGTCGGTGATGCTCAACTCATCAATCAGTCGCACTCGTGGAACTCTATATAGGACCTCTATACTATCATCTCTAAAAGATTCTCTTTTTTTTACAGTTTCGTTCTCTACGTTTGTTCACCTCTATATCACACCTCTATATCCACTATCACCTATTTTATAATATATCTTTCTTTTTTCTTTTTTCTCTCTCTCCTCTTTTCCTTCTTTTCTCTCTCTTCTTTCTTTTACTCCAGCAGATAGCGGCGTCTCCACATTTAGCGCTCTACTGTGCCTGTCTGGAGGATAGCGAGCACTTCAGCGCTGCAGCTGCGCCACCCCCTACCGCTAAGAAACGGATAGCGGTCCTTTTGCCGCTGCCGGTGCGGGCAGTCTGATGGCACGAGGCCTGGCGGTGGAAGGTCCTGTGGCACAGGTGTCAACGTGTAGTACAGTCCGGGCCCACGGCATCAGAAGGGAGACGGGCAATATCGCCACCTGGATGCATGAGGATCGCACAGAGCGAGCGAGAGAGGGAGAGTCCAAGATGGTATCCTGTGGGCAGCATCCCGTTGCCCTTCATAGCGCGGAAAGCGTCAGGAGGACATCTGTCGAAGGCGTATCAGTTAAGCGAACTTTGATAGCAACCGCTCGATTGTGTAGCCCACACCCACAGTTTGTGTGGTCAAATTTCGATGAAACATATATACTTGGTCCAGGGTCATCTGCCTGTCTACGTCCCTGATTCTAAATTCACCACCAGTTAGTTGCAGGGCACATGTGGTGCAACACAACGGATCGAAATGTTGGGTCGCGTGTGGTGTAAAAGAAAATCGAAATGTCCAGAGAGAATCATGTCATGACTGGTGAAAATAGAACAAATAAAGGCCATCGTGTTTGTCCGTCCGTTGGTCCAGCATCATGAGTAACCAGCCGAATCTGGCGCTGTTGCTGCGACGGCAGTGTGTCGAAGACGGCGAGTGGAACGGGGAGAGACGGATCTCGGCCGACGAGAGAATCTTTTCCTGAGATCGACGGCGAGCGTCCGTAACCGTAAGCTTGCGGTGGTCTGGTCTGGTGGAGACGAAAGCTCGCGCGAGGTGGACGTGCGGCACTATGGTCCCGCAAGCAAATGGCTGCAACGTCAAGGAGGGCCCCGGCGCGGCGCCTATCAGCCCATGTGCATGCGCCATATGCCTGATAGCTCTGTTTCCTCTGTATATTCATTCTTGTTGCAGAACCATCCGTAGATGTCACATTCATCTCTGGAGAATTCCAACCGTTGATGCCCGGCCGGGTCCCTCCTCCCTGGCTTCGTTTTCAGTCCCTCCCTCCATGGATCTCTAGAGAAATCCTCTCGTTGCATTGCACGCAGCCTTTTCTGGTTCATTTTTTCAGGAAAAGCATCTGAAAGAAACACCAGGAAAAGCATCTGAAAGAAACACAGGATCGCACAATCTCTTGTGGGTGGCTTATTACGCGACGTTCCCAGGCTCTCAGCTTTCTGTCCCATCCCATCCATATGGCTTCATGGTTCATGCTCATGGCAAGCAAAACGACAGCCTTCCTGAACTGCCGAACGCGGCAACACCGCAGGAGCAGGAGGAAACGATCGAGAGGGCTTCCCTTCCCGCGCAGCGATCCCAGAGACGTCTCATCCTTTTCCTGTCCTGATCACACGTGCGTCGTCTCTGTCACCGCGACCTAACTAATCGTGAACCGCCATTAGAGCTTCGAGAACCGAGCGTGCAAGAAACCAGCAGGCCGTCACGATGCAATTAGGCTGCCGCGGGCGTGTACCAACAGCTAGCTGCTTTCAGCGGACGCGTGGCAACCTTGACAACAGAGGCAGCAGCTGAGTTCATCTCCGCCGGCACAGCAACCCTTGGCTCACCTAAACCAACGACGTTCGAGCTGTGGCGTGTCGAGCGAGATGGCCAGCTGTGGCTCGACGACAGGTGGAAGAGGCGTCGATCAGATCGCTCGCCGCGGTGGGTGGGGGTTCGTCATTGGTGTTTTGGAAGGGACCTAGTACCAGTACCAGCTAGTAGAAGCTGACCGTGACCGGCGCCCCAAACGACGGCTTCATTGCTTTTATTCAAATTTTAATAATACATCACCCAAAATAAATTCAAATTTAATAAGAAAATTGGCATGTGTCAAAATGGGCAAGAATGGAACTAGCACCAGTGCACCAACGCGTGCCGACCCCATGCGATGCAACGCAACGAGACCAAATCGTGCCTTCCTTCCTGATGCAATGCATCCATTCCAGCTCACACTTGACCTCACCCTCCATTACTGCGGTAACGGGGACTAACGGCACCTGGGGCGGAAATCATTGGTGGCTCGTGGGCCCGGAACGGAGCCGGACGGAATATCCCTGTGCCCCGGCGTATATAACCACCGCCCCCCGAGAGCTTCGTTTCTTGCCGTTCACCACCATCGCCTCCAGCCAACCACCATTCCCAAGGCGCAGAGCGGATTCCGCTTCCGCATCTCCTCCTCCTCCTCTCTCGCCAACCACCCCTTGCCGCGAGCGATCTTCTCCAGGCCTGCCTTCGTCTGCTACTTCCTCGTGGAGTGAAGGATCTTCTCGGCCACCCCCGGCCGCGGCTTTCTTCGTCTCGTCTCGTCCCCAGCCGGCCGGATTCTTCGGTACTACTCTTCTCCTCCTACCTTTCTACGCGTTTGATCTGTTCCTCCCGATTCGTCCTAGGTAGTAAACCTAGATCTGAATCCGATGCACAGTTAGGGACAAAAAATCTTCCCAGTTGCTGCGCAGATCCAGCACCTCGCTTCGTGTTATTGTTTTCACTAAAGCCGATGTGTAATCCGGTTATTAATTAAGATGCAAAAGTTCGGCTTCGATATTGGGTTCCGAGTTACCGCTGTGTAATCCGGTTAATTAAGCTGCATGTTTGTGGAAAATATGTGATGCTCTTGCTTGGAAATCTTGTACGGGTCACATTTATTTTGAGCACACCAACTAGGCAACTACTGATTTCATGAATTTGTGATTTACCTAAATATGCTTTTTTTTTCTGTGACAGAATTGGGATATCAACAAAGAAGCAAGGAAACACCTTAGGGAATGCAGAAAGATGTGCTTGCACGTTAGAGAGCTACCTTGTGAGGGAGTTGGCAGGGTAGCCGCCCATATTTCTTCTTCTTTGGCAGCTCTTGATGATTTTGGGGCACAAGACTCTACCCAGCTCTTGCTCCTTGTGCTTTCGCACAATGGGGTTCGACGTGGCAGCTCAGCCATCTTCTTAGAGGATCATCTCGGGGGAGACGGTTGAAGTCCTCCAACACTTGCAGGCTTCCTGTTACCCAGGTTCAAGTGTCTTTGAGATAGAAGAAAAGAAGTGCCTTCTGTGTGCATAGTAGACATTTGGCAGGATGACGACCGAGCACAAAGCCAAGGCTTTGATGGGAAAGTATGAGATGGGAAAGATGCTTGGCCAAGGGACCTTTGCCAAGGTTTACCATGCCCGTAACACTCAGACTATGGAAAGTGTGGCTATCAAGGTTATAGACAAAGAAAAGGTTGTGAAAGTCGGGCTCATGGATCAGATCAAACGAGAGATTTCTGTGATGAAGATGGTCAGGCATCCAAACATTGTGCAGTTACATGAAGTCATGGCTACCAAGACCAAGATCTACTTTGTGCTAGAGCATGTGAGAGGTGGAGAGCTGTTCAACAAAGTGCAGCGAGGAAGGCTCAAGGAAGACGCTGCTCGGAAGTACTTCCAGCAGCTGATCTGTGCTGTAGACTTTTGCCATAGTCGTGGTGTGTATCACCGTGATCTGAAGCCGGAAAACCTTCTTCTTGACGAGAACAGCAACTTGAAAGTTTCAGATTTTGGTCTGAGTGCACTTGCTGAATGCAAAAGGCAAGATGGTCTGCTCCACACAACTTGCGGCACACCTGCGTATGTTGCTCCAGAAGTGATCAACAGAAAAGGTTATGACGGTGCAAAGGCTGACATTTGGTCTTGTGGGGTGATACTCTTTGTGCTATTGGCTGGGTACCTCCCGTTCCATGACAAGAACTTGATGGACATGTACAAGAAGATCGGGAAAGCAGAGTTCAAATGTCCGGGTTGGTTTTCTACAGATGTTCGAAGGCTTTTGCTAAGGATTCTTGATCCTAACCCCAGTACAAGGATTTCAATGGAGGAAATCATGGAGAACCCATGGTTTAGGAAGGGGCTTGATGCAAAGTTACTCAAGCGCAATTCAGCAGCAAAGGATGCCCCTCCAGTAGACATGAATGCAGATTTAGATTCTCTGACAGGGAGCAAGCAACAAGAAGCAAAGAAGCCCAACAACTTGAATGCGTTCGACATCATCTCTCTTTCAACTGGATTGGACCTCTCTGCGATGTTTGAAGAGTCCGAGAAGAAGAGGGAGTCCAAGTTTACGTCCAACAGCACAGCCTCAGGGATCATATCCAAGATTGAGGATATTGCAAAGTGCTTGCGGTTGAAGGTCACGAAGAAGGATGGTGGTCTGTTGAAGATGGAAGGTTCCAAGCTCGGAAGGAAAGGGGTGATGGGAATTGACGCCGAGATATTCGAGGTTACGCCGAACTTCCATCTCATCGAGTTAAAGAAAACAAACGGTGATACACTGGAGTACCAGAAGGTTCTGAACCAAGAGATGAGGCCAGCACTCAAGGACATAGTGTGGGCTTGGCAAGGTGAGCAACCCAAGCAGCAGCAGCAACAGTCCTGTTAAACTTGTAATACCATTTTGTTTGTTGAAACAAATCCCTATCGTTTATGTATTCATGTAGCTTTTAATCGGTTTAGTTATTCATTTCTGTTCCCCTTGTATTTCCATTATAAACTTTGTTATAGTTTCTCATGAAGAATTCTATTTGAAAGTTGAAAGCGTGTTTGCGCAGATATTTTTGGAAATTGTGTGAACGAGCTGTGCATTGTTTGAAACAGGAATAGATTAGAGTGTGGGATCCACTACTCTGAGCTCGAAAAATTGTAGTTTGCGGTGGCCCCTCAAATGTTAAAGAGATAATAATAATTGTAAGTTTCGTCCTCTCCGCACAGTGTTCCTGGTAGGCATTATTGTTTGTCTTAATTCAAGCGTAGGTTACAAATTGCAGGTAGGCTACAAAACATTGATGAAGTAGACTTATTTGTTGCAATAGCTATACCATACAACAAGTCGCGTATCATGGGCTACTTCAATTTATTTCGCAGGGCAACTTGAGGTCAGGTTCATGCATTGCTGTAGTTTGTTTTTTGTATGTGAAAATTCGTAGCTTCACCAACCCCTGACAATATTATTGAGCTAGCTAGTCTATGGATGCGACGACTAACCTGGAGCAGTGTGGATGTTGTTCGTTTGCATTTGTTATATTCTAGCGTTTGAGGTTGGTGACCAAACTAAAAGTTTTGCTCATTAGAAAGTTAGAGCAATTGGTAGCTGCCTTCATTGACTACAGAGAAAAACTTGTAGTTTAGAAAAACAGAAAATCCAGGCTCCATTTAGATTGAAGGAATGATAAAAGAATTTTGAAGGATAAAATTTGTAAAGAATTTTTTCTACATGATCATTTGGCTCACAGGAAAAACAAAGGGTAGTTTCCATAGAAATGAATTTTTTTGCTAAATTTTGTAGGAAACTTAATATGAGTTTGGACCTTTTTTTTTCTTTCCTGCTCATGTTACAGAGTTCTTTTGTTTTTCCTATGATGCTGTTAAAGGGCTTCTCATCTCAATTACTATAGGATTGCAATGCAAAGACATACAATTTCAACTCATATATTTTTCTTATTCCTGTATTTTTTAATTCCTTCAATTCGAAGAGAGTCTCAGTGTAACCAAGGAGGAGAAAATGCAGGTCACGTAGACAACACGTCTAATCATTTCGAACTCAATTGATTATTTTACACAATGATTGCGTATCAACCTCATGATTTGTTTTTTTTTTTCCTTTGGTTTCTTGTGGACAGAACATTTCCGGAGCTCTCTGAACCATATAATGATAGTAGTTCGATACAACTTGGCAGCAAGCACCTGGGCCAGCAAACGAAGGAAGGGTCATTGTCATGTGGGGTTATGGAATGATGAAGCGTCAACATAGCTGCGTTATTGGTGTGGTATTGGAGAGCACAGCTCGCCTTCAGCATCGCGCCGACTTCTAGAGTGGCCTGATGAAAAGTTTTACCAGGCTGGTGCTACTGGAGGCTGGAGCTGAAAAACGCGTGTTTACCTCAGCAGGGTAGAGGACGGCCGGCCGGGCGACTGGACGTTGCAATCGGTGGGCGGCTGCTGGGGCTGGTTTCCTGAAACCACCACCACCTTTCTCCCCGCTCCGCTTGTTTTCCTGCAATAATTGGAGGTTGCGATGTTTTCTTGCAATAATCAGAGGCTGCGTTGTTTTCAGTAGAACAGACGACAACGACAAGGAGGAACCGTGGCCGTGCAAAGCATGACGCGTCCTGGTCCTGGTGTGATGAACAGGATGGCGGTCGGTCGGCACCATCTGTGCCCCTAGAAGTGGTTTCTGGTTTGCGAGGTCCTGGCGTGATTGATTGAGCCGTTTTTCTTGGTTATCGAATTGTGACTGCGCCTGAACAGCAAAGATTAATACTACTACAGCAGTACAGCTACAGTAGGAGAGAAAATGAACTTGATGGGTACTGGAAACTAAAATCCATGCTTTCTTTTTATTTATCACCGTTTAGTTCAATTTTGAACTAGCTGGTGACAAATAAAAAGAAACGGAAGGAACACTATATTCTGGATTTCTGATGGGGAGGTTGTTACTGGCTTCCAGATTCCAAATGGTGCCTAATTATTAAATGGAGGCACGAATAAAATCAGTGTGAAGACATGATGGGCATGTGAATAGAACCACTTGCTAATCTTTTTGCGCTGTTCAGTCTCGTCTCAAGAAATTTTACCTTCACTGGAGCCATGATTTTTGGGGGCGGCGTGGTGGGGAATAAGGGCATCCCTTTGCCTCTACCTGATCTCTGAGATGGCTCCGCCGCCGGCTTTCGGAGAGACTGCTCGCAGCCCGCGGAGCAAGAGGAGGCGAGGAGTGTCACGAGGACGGACGGAGACGACGCTGTTGAGTGTCGACCTTCCTTCCTTCAGCCATTAGCGGGCTGTCGGCCCTGATTAGCGCAAACGACTCGGACCTCCCCGACCTCAAGGCCGAGTGGAACGTGTCGGTCTGGCCCAATATACTTATGCGGGCGTCCCGCACGCTACGGGCTGTAACGTTAGGATGTGGCCTGCCCGTTTGGGGGAGTACTCCACTACTTTACCCGAGGAATGTTCGACAGCCCCACCACCATCCGTCCACGGCCTTAATTGTTTGGGGCCTTCTTTGCGTTTCCTCCTTGCACTGGACCGGACGGTGGCGTTGGCGTTCATCATGGACAACCCTGCCATCGTTGCTGCTGAACGGCAACAGGAGCCCACCGCAACAGCACGCAACGCAACTGGTCGGCGATGTCCGCTTCTTCTTCTTCTTCCCCGGCCGACGTGCACCTCCCTCGATCACGGAAACGTCGCTTGATAAGCTAGTTGCCAGCTTCCGTCGGTAGCTGTTCAATACTGTGTTCTCCATTCCATCATAACAGCTCGCCTCGCCACCATGTGATACGCGCTTTCATTCATCACGAATCTGAGCTGGCAAGTCAGTGAACCCAACTTCTCTACAGCCACACCCACACATTGCCATTCAATTCGACGTACGTACGACGGTGTCGACAGCTCATAACTCTCGGCCGGCCGTGCGGTCTGGTTTGTTCATGAACCCAGTACGTGTACATACGGTTCCTCCTGTCGCATCGTGTAGAGGTCATACGCGCCGCCGTCTAACTTGCGTTTCCAAGTTGAAATCCTCCTCTTGATTCTAATTGGATGCTCGCTTCAGGTTGCTGAGTTTATCATGCACGCACCGCACCTTGTCTGCAGTTTTAGCTGGCCTCGATCGTGTGTTTCATGCATGCCGCGGCCGGACGCAGCAAGAGATCGAGTAGGTGTTCCAATTCGCAATGCATGTTGCCCGCACGAAATTTGCTTATCTTCTTTCTGGGAAAAAGGACGCACAGATATACCCAGACGGGAGGAACCGTACGTATGAGTATTGATTTTTTCGGTTCCGATCTCGATTTTTTCGGTTTTAATTTTCGATCTTGGATTTTTTGCACACCTCTATGGCGAGACACCAACAACCTACACCCCCAGATGCAGATATTACTGCTACTCTACTCCCCATCCGTACCTAAATACTCTCTTCGAATATTTTCATGTGTCATCGGTTAGATCAAAAATAAATTAGCCGGTGATAAATAAACAGATCCAAAAAGAGTAGTTGACAGTTCATTTTTGAACTAAAAATTACTCCTGTGCCCCCACATCAACTATTTAGAGACACGGAGATTATTTTACAACCAGGTGTTTCACGTTGAACCAGCAGTGAATGAATCCAGACAGAAATGGTGCATTCTGGACCACATAAATTGATTCAACTAAGAACAACTTGAACAATCCGTGTTTCGTCAACATAAACACAATCTCCTACAAAAGAAAAGTACAGTAAGTTTCCTTGGCTTGGCTCTGGATTTATTATTCAATTACTCTACGTTCTTCCGTCGGCATAATAATAAAAGGCTGTGCACGTCTCATCGGCCAACTTTGTACTACTTACCTTTGTATAAAACCAAACCGTGGGCCAGTCACCGTCAGTTGACCTAATCAAGCACGTACAGTACTCATTTAATTAGCTCCAAAGTACTGACAAGTTGATAGTTCGTATGTCACTAACCTGTAGCCAGCTTTTCTTTCAAAGCAAACAAGAAACAAAGAGAGAGAGGCTCTTGCCGTCCATATTCGGAATTTTCTGTAGTTATCTCCCGGATTAAACATTAGCCAATCATGCTTAAGATTCGGTGTCACAGTCACGCACGCCACCTGGATCACATGTCCACCACCACTTTTTTTACTCACGATGGAGCCCGAATTCCGTTCTACCCATGCTGGCTGCTTCACGACGCTCCGATCACCCGAAATAATGCATCTAAAGAAAACTGAAAAGGAATCCCTGCTGCGTCAACAGCATCTTTTAATCACAACATGTGGCCAAGGAGGAAGATGCGTGAAGACAACAATGCATGATTGAAGGAACACGAGGAGAGGTGAGGTGGCGGATTGATAAGGACTTATGGTTATACGTACAGGACATTGCAATAATGCAGGGAGGTACTACTGGAGCCATAGAGAACGAAGAAGGGACCCGCGAAGGTCAGTCAGGTCAGGTGGTTGAACCTACAGCAGCGAGCAGTGTGTGTGTGTGTACTCCTTCACTACCGACGCGCCATGGGAACCGGCCCTTCGTCGTGTCCCGTTCTAGCGGTCGGTTCGTCCTTGTGACAGAAACCCTGGTAAATGCACGCGTCAAATTAAGGTTCCTCCTGTGAGTGCTTGGCCACTTCACTCTCTCTCGGTTCATCTGAATCGTGGGGGTAGGTTAGGTTCGTGCAATGGTTGACTGAGACACTTGCTTCGAGAGAGAGAGAGAGAGAGAGGGGGGCAGCTGGATAAAACTTGGCCACGAAACATCCGGCCAACAATGAATCACCCATCGGCGTCCGCCGCGGCCGGTGACCACCGGAAAACCGCGGAAGCATCGCGCCCGTGGTTTCCCCCCTCCCTGTCGTCCCCGTCTGGTCTCGTTCGAGGATAGCACTGGCTGGCGAGTGGGCGCGATCGACTGGCCTGCTGTGCGTCGAAGAAACGTACCGACATGGGTTCGTACACTGATGATCAGTGCCCAGCCATAGCTAGCATGGGGGCTCACTACCTCACCTGCGCGCCGCAGGCTGCTTGTCCCATCCGACCATCAGATCAAATCTGATCAGATCTCGCAGCTAGCCTATAATGCAGAGCTGCAGATCACCTCATGCTCTGCTCCGGCGAGGATGTTCCTTCAACTGTGTGCTACGTACATTACGGAATATGCGACGGCATATTGGCATCGTCTGACAGCACTACCGGCCAGCTTACCAGAGTTAGGCCAACGACGGAGAACCAAAAGTTCCGATGCCGCGTTCGCAACGGCAAGCACCTCCGCGGCTGATAGTGCGCGCTTGCTCCGGTGATCTGCTGATTGTTTGATACGGCAAAATGCAGGCTGTACGTTCGTTCGGTTGATCCGTAGACCTTGGCTGCTTCCACGATCCTTTTCGGGCGATTTTCCATCAAAGTCGTTTCGGCTTCCACAGTCGAGCTGTTGACTGTTGAGTTGTAGCTCTGCATTCCTGGAAATTTGTGCCTCAAAATGGATCGGACTAGCTGCTGACTTGCAAGCAATTCTGGAAGGGGAAGACGGCCAAGTAGGATTTGTGAAGCCGTCAATCCAAAGGCCACTCTGACGAAACGCAACAACAATTTTCCTCTCCTGCTTCATATTATACTGGAATGGATGACGAACCTGCACCATATCGTGCTTAATGGTTCACACTTCAGAGTGCGACAGGCAGCACCATACAATGGATGAGAATTGAGAATTAAGACGGGCCAATGAACCGAAAGAATCACACGGCCGGGGGGGGGGGGGGGGGGGGGGGGGGGGGGGGGGCTGAACATAATTAATTAATTAGCAGCTCAGCAGCGCCGGGGGCTTCACGGCCGGCTCGAGGCGGTCCTTCCAGAACAGGGCAGCCTCCGCGCCGTCGCCCTTGACGACCTCGACCACCGACACCGTGTCGGCGATCTTGAACACGGCGACTTTGGCCACGAGGCCGCCGCTCTCCTCCTCGACGTACACGGGGCCCTTCTTCCCTTCCGTCCTCCTTACACGGTACCCTTCCTTCAGCCCGGCTTCCTCGACTCGCCTCAGCACGGCCGCCGCGGGCTCGCTGACGAACACCCGTTCCTTGCCGGGCCCGGCGCCGAACATGGCCGAGAGGTCGGAACCCGAGGAGAAGGTGAGTATGTCGAAGGCGGTCATGTCGCGTCCCATGTCCTCCTCCTTGAACCACGCGGAGTCCTGCTCCTCCTCGTCGTCGTAGTAGTGGCCGGTGTGCTTGAGGCGGACCAGCTCGTCGTCGCTGGCGCCGTCGAGGAACCATGGGTGGCTCATGATGCCGTCCGTGTCAATGCGGGTGCTTGGGTTCGGGTCCAGTATGCGGCGCAGCAGGTCGCGGAGCGCCGGCGAGAACCAGCTCGGGCACCGGAACTTGCCGGCGTAGATCTTGCGGTACATGTTCACGAGGCTGGCGTCGTTGAAGGGGAGGTACCCGGCGGCGAGCACGAAGAGCACGACGCCGCAGGACCAAACGTCCACCTTGGCCGGGTCGTACCCCTTTTTCGACAGGATCTCCGGCGCGACGTACGCCGGGGTGCCGCAGAGCGTGTGGCGAAGGTTGTTGCCGCGGTCGGCGGCGACGGCGCCGAGGCCGAAGTCGGCGACCTTGAGGTCGCCGGCGTCGTCGAGGAGCAGGTTCTCCGGCTTGATGTCGCGGTGGAAGACGCCGCGGGCGTGGCAGTATCGGACGGCGGAGACGAGCTGGCGGAAGTAGTGGCGCGCTAGGCCCTCCGTCATGCGGCCGGACGCGTCGACAAGCGAGAACAGCTCGCCTCCGGCGGCGAGGTCGAGGACGAAGTGGACCTTCTTGCGCGTGGCTAGGATCTCGTGGAGGCGCACGACGTGGCGGTGGCGCAGGCGGCGGAGAATGGCGGCCTCCCGCTGGATGGTCACCGGACGACGGCACCCGTCCTCGGCGGCGCGCGGGTTGGGGAAGGACTTGATCGCGACGGAGCGGCCGGTCAGGAGGTCCCGCGCGAGGTACACCTTGGCGGACGCGCCGCGGCCGAGGAGGCCTCCCAGCTCGTACCGCCCCAGGAGCACCTTCCCTGCCGCCGCGGCGGATGGGACGGGGCCGGTGGCGGGCGACATCGTGGCGGCGGCGTTTGCTCTGCCGGCGCCGTCGTAGAGGCTGATCGCGACGGGGGAATTTTCAGTTTCGCAGTTGCCGGCGTGGGGAGAGATGGATAGATGGATGGATGGATGGAACGCCGCGCGGGTTGTTTCAGTTGGGAGACTTGCTCTGCTTGCTCGCCCGTGCCCGTATTTATTGTGTTCGAAACAGACGCCTGGTGGGGTCCGCCGTTCGTAATGACTTGCCATGCTGTTCGTTCCCCGAAAGTTCGAAGCCTGGTCGATGCCGGATTATTCTCCTTTTTTGCCTTCATTTTCTTCCCGGAATTTGTACGCTTTTCTTTTGATAAAAGCTTGCATCATGTTGTGTGGTTGGCCGTACGTTGATTCGATTAGCAATCATACGACTTTACTACATGATGATGATGCGTGTAATGGGAACATGGTTAAACAGTTCTTTTATGTGTGGTTATTCGTATGCAAACCAAATCTGGACTCCTATTTGATGAATTGGCGATTGTTTGCTACCCACGTGGACGCTGCGCCCGTCCAAGTTCGTGCTGCGCCCGTCCAAGTTCGTACATTGTCAAAACTGTTACGGCAAATGTTATCATAGTTTTGGACACGTGTCAAGAAAAACCTGACGGTTACGGCACGGGCACGCCCATAGTAACAGTATGCAACTTGATGTCCCCCAGTCAAATTTGTTACTAATACTTTCTACTATTCAACGTGTTTTGTTCATAGCACGACAGCGACAACGTAGAATGTGACACGAGAAAGCGTAGCACAAATCTTGTACCACAAAATAGGTAGAGAGAGAACCAAATCCAGATCCTAAAGCGGTGAATAAATTTAGAGAAAACATGATTCTTTTCGCCTACATTGAGTAGTAGTTCTTTCATTCCTAACTATATGATGTTTTAAAAATTAATTTTATTTCTGAAAGCGTTATATATTTGGAGACGTAGGGTGTAAAGCAAGTGGGCAATGATAGACTGACTAAAAGGGCTGTGTGCACTGGTGGTGGTATTACCTTCAGAGCTGGAATATGCTTAAAGAATAATATCACTACCTTGGTTGCTCAGAATAAATATTATGTACTATATGTATTATTATTGCAGTACAGATGTACTCCCTTTGTCTTAAAAAGGTTGTTGCTTTGTAGTTCTAAAAATGAACTAAAAAGCGACAATCTTTTTAGGACGGAGGGAGTACATCATAGGTTAGTATCAAGGTCCTTATTCAGGAATATTAATTTCTTTAAAGACCATATGATATATGATATCTCTCCAGGAGCAAGAGATAGTGCTAGTATGTGGCTGTTCTCCAACTGCTGCTAGTGCTTTTTGTCATTAGAACAAGTACTAACGACGACGTTAATGACAACCAAGATGTCCAGCTCTAAATAGCGTGCGCGTCTCTGTAGCGTGCGCGTCTCTTCGGCGTGCTCGGAACAAAAGATTGCTCGTCGCTTCGCTTCGGATGCACCCCAAAATCCCAAATCTTTCAGCAGCAGCGGAAGCTGTCGCGCTCAGCAAATTTATCCCAGGTTTTTAGTACGCCTTACTAATTGACAGTGCTACAAATACAGAGAGGTGAGGTGACAAATCACCAGCGAGATGGATGGACCCTTATGAGGGTCTGTGAGGGAGAGAGAGAGAGATCAATTTTGTCTTATTGGGATTTCAGAACACGTGCTCAAAGTTTTTCTTTGTGTCTTCGGTCAAACGGGATGAGCTGAGCCTGCCGCCTGTAGTGTGCAGGGGCAGGGTATTTGGTTTGATCAGCTGCCTGTTTTGTTGCGAGGAGAATTGAACAGGCTTATCAATCTGATAAACTGAGCGTTTCTTCCGTATACGTACTCAAGGGCTGCAGCCTCGAGACAACCTGCAGAATCTCGTGCTTCAGCTCCGGCGGCGGCTTGGACCGTACGTTCCTGCCGTGCCGGCTCCAACAGTCCAACGTCACTGTCGCTGCATGTGCACCGCCGCGCCTTGCCATGTGCGCTGCATGGCCATTGCTGCTGCTGCTGGTGCTGAGTTAATTACGGCATGGTAGCACTACTAATGAAATGAGTATTCTCTTCGTTTCTGAAATTTTGTCGCTTTGTAGTTCAAAATGAACTACAAAGCGACAAACTTTCGAGAACGGAGGGAGTACTAATAACCCAACCCTTCTTCTCTGCATGCATGCATATCCATCGTTTTCACCAATCTTTCTTGGCTGTGTGATTATTCTGTGGAATTATTGCAGCTCCTCCGTTCCAAGCTGGAATATGATAAATGGCGTAAACAACACCAGTCAAAATTTAATTTTGGTACTCCACAACCACAATCGACCAATCGCCGGCCTGCCGGACGGCCCGGCGCCATCATCTGGAAAATGACAGTGAAGGAAAAAACGGGGTGCCGTCAGTTTCATCCACTAATATGAAAGCTGAAAACAAGCACATATACTATTATACTCCCTCCTTTCTTAAAAAATTGTCACCTTCTAGTACAAAAATGAACTAGAAGGTGACAATCTTTTGAAAAAGGAGGAAGTATATATTCGCATCTGTGGACGCATGTGTGGCGTCACCACCATGTATAAAACAGAAATAAGGCTTTAATTACTTTTCAACGTCAATGTGAATATGCATGTGATACTACCCGCTTGCTGTTACCTACTGGAATAAGCAACGTTGCATTATTAGGATGTTGTACTAATAGGATACTCGCTCGATCGGCAAAAATGTGTGCCCCGTGCACCGCGTCACGTTCCCTTGGCACGTCGGAGGGACGGAACGAACGTGTAGATACGAAACGCGCTTGGCTCCAAAGTCACTCAGACTGACGTGACAACCCGACGATATTTTTTTTGGCCAAGCGCCCAAGCGTGGTACACGCGGAGACGTGCGTGCGACGCGTCACGTATCAACGGAACGGGGTGGCCACGTGCCGCGTGGGCCTAGCGGGGATGGATACGCGGGCTGTGGCCCATGCAGACATATACGCGGGCTGTTGCTGTCAACTTTTACCTGAAAGCGACTCCCACCATTGTACTCACTCCATTCTTAAAAGATTGTTACCTTTTAGTTCATTGTTATTCCCTCCTTTCTCAAAAGATTGTCACCTTCTAGTTCATTTTTGTACTAGAAGGTGACAATCTTTCGAGAAAGGAGGGAGTACCTTTTAGTTCATTTTTAAACTAGAAGGTGACAATCTTTTCAGAAAGGAGGGAGTATTTCCCGGACTACCAACCATTACGCGTCGCGTCATCTGTAATAATTAAGCAACCACATAATCTCCTTCTATTGACAGCACGCACGCACGTACGTGTAACGTGTTGCAGTACAAGTGTCCGGGCACCACACGTATCCTGATATTTATCCATGCATCGTAACGACGACACCACCACGTTGTTCTTCGTGATAAACGACATCCACGACACGGCTTCTGTTTTGGCACCGACCCGCGATCGATGGATTCAGACTCGACTGCACTGGTCGATGGGCTTTAATAGGCTTCTTTCATCCTAGCTATAGTAATTTTCTTTTGATTAGCAGAGCCATGGATAACGTATCTCGGACATGAGGCTCTCTGCTGATCATCTCTACCCATCCATGCGACCATGCGTAGCACATATATATGGGCCGTGTTAGTAGAATCGTATGGGCCCAGGCTTACAAGATGTATATGGGTCGGATAAATGGGCTTCAGATCGCCTGCCTTTTTATTTTTCCAGTCTTTAGCACAGAGTCACGGACTGAGATTTTCGGCTGAGCCATCTCGTTCCAACAACACAAGGTTTTGAGTTGTACTGTACGTACTGTACTATGTGAGTGTATGTCCCTGTGTTTCGAAAAAAAAAGGATTAGGATAACTAACAACCTGGAAAGTTTACACTCGAGAGCTGTTTGACAGGATCATAAATTAGAGTGTTTCGAAGGTTTCTTTTCGTGTTACCAGACTGGTAGCACAACCGACACAAATCGTCGGCCGGGTTCTGGTAGCTACACTCGGACATATATGCAGTGGCTTGGTCCGGTGACTGACCGTTCCTGCAAGAAACCTTGCACTTACCAACTTGTAGTATATCCGAGGACCATTTTGACGATCCGGCTAAATCTTTTCCTACCTACCTAGTTATATTGTGCGTTTCGCCGTCTGATCGTGTTTATTTCTTTTAAATTTTTTTGACTGAAATATGATTGTTTTGCCGCCCAAAGTACGATTCGTGAAAAATAGTACACCTTCCGTTATGTATGTTTAGGATGAAAATTTTAGTTGAATTTGAACTAAATTAGCTATCTAAACACTATACAATTCAAAAAAAAAAAGTTAATATAACAGTAACTGTCCCTCGTTTTGCGGCAAAGCTTAATGTTATATCCTTCCATTTTTTGGCATTGATGGCATAACGGTAAAAGGAACCGACACAAGCGTCCACAGTTATGTTACGTACTTTTAGCATTTTAGACTATTCCACTTTGGTTGCAGTACCTACTACACGAACACTGTCCGTGTAAACAACTAAGCACTGCACGCAAAGAAACCAATATTGCCACTTTGCACCATTAGAAAATGACAAGACTATCGATATAGGTGATCTGAGGAGACCCTGAAGAAACTGATCTCTTCATTCACAAGCCTCACATTATTACGCCCCGAATGAAAGCCTGGATTTGTATGCACCAGGTCTGTCAATCAAGCACCGGTTGGTCGCCTGGCTAATCGTGACAGCTGAATCGCGCAGAGCCCTGCACGCGCTATATATAAACGCAGAGCATCCATAGCTTTCTTCATCGCACACCAAATCATCGACTCGTTCTTGGAACTCGTAACCAGCTACTGGCACTGCTAGCTTCGTCAAAAATGGCGGTAGTAGTACTTGTTTACCTCACCGTCCTGACCGCAGCTCTCGCCTCGGCCTTCGGGCAGGAGGAGCTCACGCCGGACTACTACAGCGAGACGTGCCCGGAAGCGCTGTCGACCGTCAAGGTCCTCGTCGGCGCGGCGATCGTGAGGGAGCCGAGGATGGGGGCGTCGCTGGTCAGGATGCACTTCCACGACTGCTTCGTCAATGTACATACTTACAGCTGGTTCCATTTCATCACGCGCAAATTAAGCTGCTACGAACTCGCAGCAACCACCGTACCAGATGGGTTGATTGATGACGCTGTGTAAAATTAAAATGTCACAGGGCTGTGACGGCTCCATTCTGCTGGATGACACGGACGACATGGTCGGCGAGAAGACGGCCAAGCCCAACAACGGCTCGGTGAGAGGGTACGAGGTGATCGACACCATCAAGTCGGCGGTGAACACGGTCTGCCTTAGCAACGTCGTCTCCTGCGCTGACATCCTTGCAGTAGCTGCTCGCGATTCCATTGTCGCGGTAAGTTGTTCAGATCTACCACTGTACAAAACAGAGCTGCTCTGTTTTGAACTACTGTTCTTTCAGCCGTAAACAGTTTGTGTCTATCCCCTGTTCAGTTAAGGCTTATCCTGAAAGATGTTTGCACTAACTATAAGATAAGCAATGCACAAAGGTCCCTTTAAATAAAGCATTTTTATTTAAAAATTAATGTCAATCCTTTCAACCTAACCGCATTAAGTTGCCGTGATAGCAATATTTACTGAAGAAAACAAGCTATCTTTCGTTGACGAGTTCATCCTTTTTCCAGCACTACTCGCCGACTTGCAGTCCGCTTTTCGAGAGAGAGAGAGAGAGAGAGAGAGGGGGGGGGGGGGGGGCAAAAGAAAAAAAAATAGAGAAGATAATTCAGCCACACTAAATTAAGTTACATTGAACATTCATGCGGAATGAACGAACTGACAATGTGACGTGACCATAAACTTTATCGCAGCTTGGAGGATCCTCTTACGAAGTGCTCCTGGGCCGCCGCGACGCGACGACTGCGAGCATCGACGACGCGAACGACGACATCCCGACGCCGTTCATGGACCTGCCGGCGCTGCAGGACAGCTTCGAGTCCCACGGCCTGTCCCTCCAGGACCTCGTGGCGCTGTCCGGCGGCCACACGCTGGGCTACTCCCGGTGCCTCTTCTTCCGCGGCCGCCTCTACAACGAGACGGACACGCTGGACCCGGCGTACGCCGCGTCGCTGGACGAGCGGTGTCCCGTCGACGGCGACGACGACGCGCTCACGTCGCTGGACGACACGCCCACCACCGTGGACACCGACTACTACCAGGGCCTCATGCAGGGCCGCGCGCTGCTGCACTCGGACCAGCAGCTGTACCAGGGCGGCGACGCCGACGAGCTCGTCAAGTACTACGCCGAGAACCCGAGCAAGTTCTGGGAGGACTTCGGCGCCGCCATGGTGAAGATGGGCAGCATCAGCCCGCTCACCGGCGACCAAGGCGAGATCAGGGAGAACTGCAGGGTCGTCAACCAGTAGTAGTAGTACGTAAATTAAGGGAGCGTGCTCCCTCTAGATGTCGTGATGCTGTCGCTGGATCGCATCTGCAGCGGCAAGCAGCAGGATTAAGTACTGTGTCTTGGGCTGTGATTGCGTACTTAGATTTGTCAGAGTTTGTTGGTCGAAGTGTCTGAAAACGAGTGATATTTGGTCACCTCATCCAGCTCCTTCAATCCTGCTCTAATGGGCCACTAACCTTTAACATGGGATTTGCACTCAAACGCCAATAATGGGCCTAGAGAAAACAGTGGCACCAAAACCTAGATAAGCCCAGGCCGGACCCGCTAAAAAAGGCCGTTCAGCCTAGTCCAGAGCAGGCCAATTTCGCTATTGTGAAAGTGAAACTCGTTTATTTTTTTTCTTAGACGAAAATTTCTTATTTGAGAATATGTTGTCTGGGATAAAAAGATCACTGGTTCTCCTTGGTCGTGTGCACGCGAGCTTTTCTTAATTATAATATCGTTGGATGGTCATTTCCACCGGTCGAGTTTATTTTAAAATGAAAAGTAAATTTGGAAACACTGTAGAAGACTAGAATGACAAGTCATATTGGACCGAAGGAGTGCATAACTATGGTAATCATTCATGCCTTTGCATGAATCCTATATTTTTGGTGTCGTTGATACATGGCACTTTCTCAGTGTCACACACTTCTCATTCAACTAAGTATAGACGTACACTTCTCATGATGGCCTTAGCCTTATTCGATCGCTCGTAAACCTTTTTATGTCTGGTGATTAAGTACGTAATTCTTAGCTAGTTCAGTTTGGAGCAGGTGAGCCTAATCTGTCCCTGGGATCCTGTGAGCAGCGGGCCGAGGTTGGCCATCTTGACCATGGCCGCCGCGAAGGCGCTGCTGAAGGCTGCCTTGTTGGAGGCGAAGTTCCTGACGGTGTTGTCGGTGCTACCGCCGTTGAAGAGCTCCTGGTCGGAGTGAAAGAGCCCCCTCTGCGACAGCAGGTTGGTGTAGTATGCGTTATCGAAGGTGTAGGGAGTGGTCACGTCTAGCGGCGCCAGGTTGTTGTCGCCGCTGCCAGTCGCCCTGGGGCAGTTGGCCTTGAGCGACGTCGCGAACCCCGGGTTTATGTTGGTGTCGTTGTAGATGTGGTCCCTGAAGGTCCGACACTGCCCTTGCCCGATGGTGTGCGCCCCTGCGTGGAGCTCCATATATGTCAGAAATTTGAGTTTAATTTCATGCATGCCAAGAACATGAAGGGAACGATCGATCGATGGCTGATGTTGTAAAGAGCGTACGTACCAGAGAGGGCAACCATGTCTGTGGTTGTGAAGCCCTTGTCGCCGAAGGAGCTGATGAGGTCGGTGAGGTTGAAGAATGGAGGCGGCAGGTCGCTGTTAGCCAGAGACAAGCTCGCGGTTGTGGAGTCCCTGCGTCCCAGGGGAACTGTCCATGAAGGCCCTCCCAGCTGCATGCATGCCCAACAAGGGATCAAAAACGACATTTCATTTGCGTGAGAGCACAGTACGTACGGGTCAATTTGATCGGCCACGAACGAAGGCTCTCTCTCTGCAGCCCTCAATTAGCCGCCATCGATCGACGATGTAGCCTTACCGCAACGACGGAGTCGCGAGCGGCAACGGCTAGGATGTCTGCGCAGGAGACGGTCTGCTTGCAGATGGCCTCGACCTGCGACTTGATGTTGGCGATGACGTCGAAGCCCCTCAGCGAATCCGCGTTCGGAAGTGCAGTCTGCTCGCCGGTGAAGGTGGCCGTGTCCGCCAGCAGCACGGAACCGTCGCACCCCTAATTGACGACAAGAAGGACAGTAATCTTTGTTAGTACAGAGTCGAACACGACCACCTATAAATTGATACTAGCTCTGATTACGACTAAGACTCAAATTGGAAGCAACGGTCGAAGCAAGCTTCTCAGTACTACCTCAAAAATGAGGGAATTAATTTACTTGCACGAAAGCCGAGAGATTAATTGAGAGGTGAACTTACTTGCACGAAGCAGTCATGGAAGTGAAGCCTGAGCAGCGACGCCCCCATGCGGTTCTCCCTGTTCACTGCGGCCGTGACGGCGCTCTTGATGGTGGACAGCGCGTTGGGGCAGGACGTGTCGTAGAACGTCGGCGACAGCTGCGCCGACGCCACCACAGCCACGCACAAGAGCAGCAACACTGGCGCCGAACAAGCCATGGAGAGAGAGCAGAGAACTGCTAGCTACTAGTACTACTAGATGCTAGGCAATGCAGCTCCGTGGTGGTGGTGCAGAGCAGAACGAGAGCACCGTAAGAAGGACGATGCTTCTTGGATGCAATGCTATGCGCATTGCATGCAGATATATAGAGCCTGGAGTTAGGTTCATGGGCACATGCTATGTATGTAGCCCAATAAAATCAATGGAGGCAAGTTGTCTAGTGGACAGGAGGATGGTTTAGAACCACTTCAAAAATGACCCTTTGATTCTTTTTCGAAAATGTTGTCCCTTTGATTCTGTCGGCTTCTGAATTAGCGTGCCTGAACCATTCAAATAAAATTGCGTACTTACTGTATTTCTTTTGTCTGCCGAGCATGGCAATTGACGTTTGGAAGTTCAGTGGTTCCAGGTCAGATTTGAGCCTCAAGACGAGCGCAAACTATGCTGACATCTTATATGCCTGGGAACATGAAACACAATTTGATCGTCCCATTTTGCCAGTGGTTTACAAGAATTTGGTGTTCAGCAAACTGTCCCCCTGCCGCTCCTTACCAAGCAATATGTAGAATGTCTAGGAAAATTCTTGTAAACCAAATATACTAGTACGGAGTACTCCATCCGTATCCATGAACTTCGCTCATTAATTTTATAGGGACGGAAGGAGTACATGCAAAAATTGCAACCATCAAGCGCCTGACGTGTTGTTCATAATGTTCTAAAAAGAACCATATCATTCAGAAGGATGAGGATCGATGAACTTTGAGCCCAAGATATTCCAAGTCAGGGTAGTAAGCAAGCACTACATGCATGCACGCGGGCAAAGAAAAGTCTAGCCCCTGCACTGAACACATGTGGGGCTTAACGGATGCTACTAGCATTCCAGCCAAACAAAATTTGTCTTGACATGAAATTTGGCGAATAGAATTTGTCCTTTCTATGATTAAAATTTGAACGTCGACCGCGACATACACGCACACGAGTGGAGTACGCACGTAGCAACTTGCTGGCGGAGTGCTACGCCGCATATATAGAAAATAGAATGCTTATGCTTCTTTTTCGACGAAGAGTCGGTTTTCCTAATATAACTGTAAGACACTCCATTCGTCCCTAAATACTTTTTTTTTCTTAAAAGGTTGTCACCTTTTTATTCTTTTTTTACTAGAAAAGGACAATCTTTTAAAAAAGGGAGAGTATTTTATCACCCTGTTATTTCATTTTTGAGCTAGCAAGTGACAAATATTTGAGGACAGGGGTGTAAATAGTGTAAATAGACTAGGCTGTTTGATCAACGACACTTATTTTTTGAAAGCCAGCATGGTCAAGATGTTTTTTTTTCTAAAACCAAGCATGGTCAAGATGTCATAGGCTATAATCCTTAAGAAAGAGGTGAGAGCACCCGAGCGAGCCAGCGCTCGAACCCGAGCGGGCTCGGGCGGTCCCAACTGCGTTGGCCACCTGAGCCCCAACTCGGTCCCAAACGACACTTTTAATGTGACCGTTAAAGTGCAACAGTAATTATTGAAATCAACAAATTTTTTATCAAAGTTTGTGTTTTACTGTTCGTTATTTAACCTTATTTTTTTAATTTGCTGATTCATTTGCAAAGGCAATACAGCTGAGCAAAGATGCATGGTTCATTTGCCACTTTCTCCCTTTCACACACACTCTGTGAATGGTAACCGAGAAAGGGCTGTTCTCTAGTACAAATTATCCATGATCAGTTCACAAACTGTCAAACACGAACACAACTGATAATGGCCTATCCGGCCTTATTATCTTTCCAGACACTTGACCACCGTTTGATCATCGTCACTTGGTGGCGTCCTAGTTCATCCTGGAGCATGCGAGCCTGACCTGGCCCTGCGTCCCAGTGAGCGGGCTGATGTTGCCCATCCTCACCATGGCGGCGGCGAAGTCGCTGTTGAACCGCGACGGCGTGGTCGCGTACGTCCGGACAAGGCCGTCGGTGGCGCCGCCGTTGAACAGCACCTGGTCGGAGTGCAGGAGCCCGCTCCGCACCAGCAGGTTGGTGTAGTATGCGTTGTCGAACAGGTTGGGCGTCGTGGTGTCCAGCGGCGCCAGGTTGCCGTCGGCGCTGCCGCCGCTCGCCCTGGGGCAGGTTAACCTGCGCAGCGTCGCGAAGACGGGGTTGATGTTGGTCTCGTTGTAGATCCGATCCCGGAAGTTGGTGCACTGCGCCAGCCCGATAGTGTGCGCGCCTGCACGTGCGTGTAAGTGTCCGGCGCGGAAGGTTCATTTTTCGATGGAAGGTTCAGACAATAACAAGTACCGTACGTACCTGATAGAGCAACCATGTCGGTTATGCTCAGGCTTTTCCTGGCGAACGCGGCGGTGAGGTTAACTAGATCGAAGGAAGGAGGGGGCAGGTCGCTGTTGGCCAGAGATAAGCTCGCCGAAGTTGAGTCCCTCCTCCCGAGGGGAACCGTCCACGAAGGCCCTCCCAACTGCACCCAACAAGTCGCGTAACTGAACTGGACATGCATGTTACGGTGTTGAGTTCAATCGCACATCATGCATGGCGTTCTTCCTTACCGCGACGACGGAGTCGCGGGCGGCGACGGCGAGGATGTCGGCGCAAGAGACGGTCCGGGGGCACACTGCCTCGACCTGCGCCTTGATGCTGTCGACGACGGCGAAACCTCTGATCGAACCGACGTTGCCGAACGCGGTCTGCTCCCCGGTGAACGTGGCCGTGTCGTTCAGCAACACGGACGCGTCGCAGCCCTGACGATACAACAATAATGTCACACGTGTTATTTCGTTTTCACTTTCCAGCCTCTACAGCCCTAATTAAAGAGTGTTGGCCTGACATAGTAGTCAAAATTAAGCAGAAGAAAGTGAGACTAGTGAGCGACTTGCTTGGACAAAGCAGTCATGGAAGTGGAGCCTAAGCAAGGAGGCCCCCATGCGAGGCTCCCGAGCCACGGCGGCCGTCACAGCGGCCCTGATGGTGGCAAGAGCTCTGGGACACGACGCGGAGTAGAATGTCGGCGACAGTTGGGCCGATGCCGCCGCCGCTAGGCACAGCAGCAGCACGACTGACAGAGAATAATAAGAGGCCATGTCCAGTTACAGTAAACTGTTAGTAGAAGGCAAGTCCTTTTAAGGCTCTCTTAGTGTTTGATTGCAATGGTCTGCATCGCGTGCTCTGTGTATATATGTATATATAGCTGCATGCATGCTGTGTTATCTTTTGGCCCGTGACATTCTGTTGGTAGCACGTCATGCTGTCTAAATTTTCTAGACGTGTGATGCTTCGTCTGATTTTTGTTGGCGACCGGTATAGTATAGCATACGGCCAAATCAACAATGGCAGATCGTATATCAAAGGGCTGGCAGGGCAGTTAACATACTGTAGAGACGTCACAGTCATCAGTGGATGATTATTGCTATCGAATATTTGTTGGTCCCTGTCAGGGTCGGGGATAAGACTTCACTTATAATCAAACCGTTTAAAACTGCAGGATCACGATGTACTGATCTGCATGGACTCATGATATATGGAACGTGTTTATCCTTTTTTTGTTGAGTGATGAAGCCCTCAGCACTTAGCAATGCGCAGGATGAAGACTAGTCAGTTTCTTTCTCAACTCCCACTCGATCATCACTTGTATTTCCTTCTCCCCTTCACTGTCTGATGTATCACTCAGGGGCTAGCCCTACCTGGCGTACTCCTTGTGCGTCCTTTCTACCTACTTAATGAATGAACGCCCTCGAGACTTTTCAAAAAAAAAGATGAAGCCCTCAGGAATCTGTTAGCTAGGTAAAAGTCAAGAGTCTGCTGATAAAACGACGCGTTTAATCGTGGCAGTTAGAACCATCACTAAATATAGTACCAGAAATCAATATGTTTTATTCCCTCAGTACATTCCGAAACAGACGTCGCTTTATGGGTAGACCTCGGATGAACGACGACAGATAAAATCTACTGCTTTGTTACCAGTTTACCACACACAGTGGAAACAGTTGTAGAGTTAGGCACACAGAAGTGTCAGTTTCGTTGCTGCGAGATACACGCTCCGTTCTGAAATAATTGTCGTTTCAGACAATCAAATGAATTAGAAATGAACTATTGAAGGTTGTCCTAACGTCAATTAAAACGAAACAGAGGGGGTATATGACACTCTGAACAGTCAACAGCAGTCAAAAACATCGTTTGTGACCAGCACCAGATGGTGAAGCACTGTGCAAGTTGCCACTAATCATGCCCTCCGGACCCTTTGTTTGAACAGCAAGACGACGCCACTTTCCTATCAGCACAGCTGGCAGGTTTACATTTTCTAGCGTCCGTTTGCAAATCCGTTCAAAGATGATGCCCATCTTTCTACCAAACATGCTCTACTCCCTATTGTTTTCAGTGATCTCCTTTTCAGTACTTTGCGTTGCGAAACTATTCGTCCGATTCAACGAATTTTCCACGCGAGGAGACAAAGCAGCGCTGACGAGTGACGCAAAAAGTCAAAAACTGTCAAGCTAACGACGATCCCGTCATGATCCTCTCCTCTCGGCTGACTATACTGCGCCACTGACGTCGTTAGGCTCGTAGACGTTCACTTCTAATGGTCGCCTGGATGCCACACGAACAGGACACTGAAATTTCCAAGCGTGCGAGCCAAGAGAGGCGAGAGCAACGTGCGCGGCCTGGTTCGCAGCTTCGTCAACGAAGCCCGGCCGGAACACTAGCGACGACGCGACGATTCTGTGGCTCGCCGGCCGTTCAGCAGGGGCCGGCGGCGTGGGTTGGGCGCACGTCGGTTTCAGGGGCGGAGGCGGAGCACACGCCGCTCCACCGGTGAAGCCAAGCGGCGGCGCGGCCTCTGGCGGGCGCGCGCGTTTTGGCAGCGACCGCGGCGATCCTTGTCCCGGCATGAGTCGGGTCGTTGGGCTCGGCGTCCGCGAGCGACTGTTTTGTTCGTCTCCGTGAGTACTGGTCGGCACTTGGCCCGTTTTGTTTGAAGTTTGTGCGGAATATGCTACTAACCTCCATTTTGAAATTATAGCGGATGATCCCCGGCTAGCTGTACATGGCAGCGATATGCATTATCACTTACTTTCTCCTGATTTTTAAATTATTGTACTCCCTCCGTCCTCATAAACTTGTCGCTGTGTAGTTCAAAAATGAATTACAAATCGATAAGTTTATAAAGACGGAGGGAGTAGTAAGGACAATAATTATAGTTCAAAAATAAATTAAGTTGTGTCCTAAAACAAAATTTTCAAAATAAAGAGACTAAATTCAAATACTCCCTCCTTTCTCAAAAAATTGTCACCTTCTAGTACAAAAATGAACTAGAAGGTGACAATCTTTTGAGAAATGAGGGAGTATATTTTTAGTAGCCCTTTTTATGGACTGTGGAAAAACAATTAACGGTCACGTAAAAAAGAAAAGGTTTTTATCGGGCTTGGGTAAGTGTCCTTGGACCTTCCATGGGTTGGCTTTCCTATCTTGTGTTCTCAGCTGGTAGCTCAACATAGGGACCTTAGCCCAATTCAGAAAAAAAAATCACCATGGCAGCCCACGGTCGCGTAAGCCCACATCTGAAAGAGGCATAGTTCCTGCCAGAATAGGCAAGGCCTTGTGTTATGCTGCTACTCTGAATCTGTGATCTTCTCTATGCTCCCCACATGGCACATGCCGGCTGCAGTGACCTGCTCGTCCTCTCCGCATCAGCAGCCAAGAGAACTCCAAGGATGGCGAGAGCTTCGACACATGGCACGTGGCAGATCAGTAGATCATGATCACCGCTGTAACTACTGTAACTTGTAAAAGATGCATGATGATGGGAAGAAAGCAGCCAAGGAGAGCTCAACAGATATGATAAGCTTCGCTGGCTCGCCACTCTCTGTCACCACACATGCATGGATGTGGATGGACGCAATATATATTCTCTGCGTCGTTCGAGACATTCTCTCCGATGCAAGATGTTGCGTTGTCTCATTCTTCACAATGATCGATCACGAGCGCATAGTAAGTTCGTTCGTGCGAGCTCCCTGAAGGAAGAAACGAACGAACAATGGCGGCTGTGCCCTTAGCTAGCTAGCTGCCGTTATCCCAAGAGATGGCGCCAGAATAACGTGAGTGCCCGGTTGTCCTCTCCGTGCCCTCACTCCCTGTCTTCTCATTGGCCGCATTCCATGGATATTGGAGCTATATGCTTGACTCGGTCTGCATCTGCCTCTGCCGTCAGCTGGCTCATTGGATTCCTGCCTGCCTTCCGTGTATTGGTTGTCATCATAAGCGCATCATGCCACCGAAATTATTAGAAAATAAATGTTACTAAGAGTTTTGTTCCCTATAGCTGCTCATGAAGATCAGTAAGACCATCCGCAGTGGTACGCTGTAAAGCATACTGGATACACTGTTTCGCAGTGTAATTTAGAGTACGTACTGTAAAAGCTGAAGGAGAATAGTGGATAGAGTATGCTTTAGAGTATGCTGGTGCGGATGGTCTAAGCAGCTGTGCTAGTGCGATCTCATTCACAATGATCATATTATGATCAGTAGAAGGAACAACATATATTACACCTTATCACCACCACAGGCTACATACGTACGTACATATATATAGGGGCCACTAATAATACATACGGAAAATGCCACAGATTTTCATTTTCTGAAGAATTTCTTCAAATCATCTTGGATAGAATATATAGTTGAAGTTGATCACCTAAACGGGAACCTTCGCAAATTTGCAAAGAGCAGGATCATATACGACATGGATGATCCGCAACAAATTATCCCCATAGTACGTTGTTGCACTATTCTTATTTGCGGCTGCCTTCTTCGGTGCAGCAGTTCCTCATAGCCTGGAGCACGGCTTGTTTCACAACGTGCTCATCCACATTCTCCACCAAGTTCTGCATCAGATTCCGGCAACATCGAGTGCATATCATGGAAGAAAAAACTGAACGTTAGCACATGGAATGGATACTTGACACCCTTTACAGACAGAAATCAATCGCATGTGCGTTCAGACATAACAACTGGTACTTCACTTTGGGGTGGTTCACTCAGTCAATGATCGAGCTCTCACATAATAATTACCTCTCCTCCGACAGCCTCAAGACGGAAGGTATCGGCACAAGATGCCGTGGCTTGGAGTACGTTGAGGCCCAGGTCATCAAACGCCTCAAGGATCGAAACAAGCAGCCCGGGGCAGTTCTTGTCGGAGAACACGTTGACGACGAACCCGTGACCTAGGGTTTCCACAGTGACCTGCATTGATTGATCAAAACAATCGAATCCGGATGGGATGATCCAACGACGACGAAGGAGAGTGATGAGCAGGAGAGCATATATCCCAAGTGTTTCTACCTTCGGGATGGAACTCTGCTTCAGTGTGTCTTCCTGATCGCATGCGACCTCCTGAGTGAGGCTAACGACCTTCTGCTTCAGCTTCTTTATGTACTCTGACGCGTCCATGAGTATGGAGGTATCGCTCAGCTGTGAGCATACATGGAAGAACGAAGAGAATATCTGGTAGTGAGAAAGACGACGACATGTCGTCGTGGAGAGAAAACACTAGTAGTACATCGTGTTGTTACCGCGTGTGAGTGGGTGATGGAGCGCAGGACCTGCAGCTTCTCATGTAGACCAGCTCCTGCTTTCTTGCGATCCCTCGACGACATGATGTATCTGCACCGATCTCTTCTCCTTCTCGAGACGTTGTGTTGCTCCCGTTCTTCAGTTCTCAAGCTGCTGCTTTTCAAAGCAATAAGGTAGGTGGCTCTAACGTTTTCTTTATAGTGTGATATGATCTGATCTGAGCGAAGCTCCCCGGTTCGTCATCAGTCACGTGACTTTATTGTTTCCCAGGAAAATATGACCTGCATTTAGGCCATATACACAAGTGGCCCATTTTTCGTGATTAAACTGCATATATCCCCACAACTTAGAGGTTAGGGCTCTCTGGTCCAGTGCACTACATGCATGTGTTTATGTCTAATAATGTTTTTTGTCAGTGCAGGGTGCAGTAGATATCTTTAAAAACATACGGCATTTTGTCATGGATACCAGCTACATATACGTACGTGAGCTGACACCATGGCAAGAGGGGGAGCTGGCAGAGCTTGGAAGATGCGCTGCGCTGAGCTGAGCAACCGTAAACCATGCAGTGCAGGCAGAGCAGCACGCCATGCCACGGCCCACGGGTGCCTCGTCGGCTCTTTGGCATCGCCACACGGGTCGCCTGGCTGCTTCTTCCTCTTCGTCGTCTCACCAGACCGACATGCACATGCATGCGTGGTAATTGCATTGCTTGTGTGTACTCTACTGATGATGAACTGAAACCATATACGTACGACCCAATAAACTCGCGCATCGACGTGCATGTGTGTATGCATGTTGTTGAGGCAGCAGGCCGTGATCGTTTGTGATGGGGCCGGGGCGGACATGCATGCAATGCAATGCAATGCAATGCAACGCGGTTGGACGGCGAGAGAATCTCTGCTCGTGAAGTCGTGTGGGTGGGGGGTCATGATTTGTGCTCGCACGTCACTCGGGAGAGCCGGATGTATCGATGCCGTCAAAACCCATGGGTTATTTGTTGCCTTGCTTGTGGTGGCAGCCGGGCATACCCACAAAACTATACGTATATACTTACAAAGCTGTGTACTCTGTACTGGCTCTACTTGTTCTGTACATTGCGTAGGCGAGGTGGCGACACAAGCGTCGACTACCTTGCGTGCATGCGCTCGCCGTCGCGGGATTTCCGTGCGCGTCTCCGGAAAATACCGGCCGGGTCCGGGATATACTAGCTACTAGTAGCTTCTTGTCGAACTGTGAGAGGGGCGTCGTCCATGTCCATCTCGACACGGCCGGAATCCGGATTCATTGCATGATCAGCTGCGAGCAGGGCACTCGATCGTGGTAAGGAGTTAGCTCTCCGTCCACCGTTAGAGGCTGCGGTTTTTCGATCGACGGCGCGGGCGCCGGTCATGTCACTCATCTGTGTGTCTCCGTATCTCCATCGATCAGTGGCAACAGACACACGTAGTCACATGCCCCTGTTTTTTTATCTGGCCGGTCACCGTGGGTGCTTCTGCGATTGACGAGATTCCTGTCTGTGTCCGAATCGCGACGAAACATAAACATCCTGTGTTTTCATTTAATTAGATGGAGATAAGGATAAGAGGACATATGGAATTCAGAGAGAAACAGCGTCCTTATCTGGAGAAATTTAGTGACCGACTGACCGGGGCTCGGTAGTCAAGCCCTCTTCAACAGAAGGCCGCTTAAGCCGCGAAGACATCGTTTGGTGTTGCGGCGAGGGATGAGGCGGCGGCGGAGCAGCAGCTCCCAGGCCCGGTGTGATGGCGTGGCGATGTCGCTCCTCACGTGGGCGCGGAAACGACGGGCCCCCGTGAAGCCCAAGTACTAGTGCCCGTGCTGATACCCGAGAGGCCGCGACTTACCTGTGCGTGCTGTGTACGTGTATTCATTCCCCGAAGAACAAATTAAGAAACACAGCAGATTTCAAAACAGATAACATTAAACACACCTTTATTACGTGTACTCCTTCCATCCCAAAAGGTTGTCGCTTTGTAATTCATTTTTGAACTACAAAGGGACAACCTTTTGGAGATAGAGGGAGTACGTGCTACTATCAACAGATGTACAGTCATTTTCTGCACTACGCTATCGCTATACATGTGCGATATCGCGGCATCTTCAGCTGCTCCACTGCGGCGCGTCCTTGTCCCCTTGCTCGCGGCGCGCCTGCAGCATCTCGGCGAGGACGCGGGAGTGCGGCCACCCGGGGTTCCCTCGCGACGCGGCGTCCCGGAACATGGCCTCGGCGCGCGCGAGCGAGTCGTCGGCCGTGTCCTCCACCACCGCGGACGTCCCCTTGACGTCGTCGTCCGAAGAAAGCCGGTCGGCGGCGCCGCCGTCCGTGGCGCGTGTGATGGGCTTGCGGGTGTCGGCGTACTCCACCTCGGCCAGCGGCGACGGCTTGTGCGTCCGGTAGTACTCCCGGTCCTCTTCCCTCACCTTCCTGGCCGCCGACTCCTCGGCCCCGGGCGTCGGTTTTTCTTTTTCCTCGTGGGAGGAGGAGAACCGACGCTTCTGCGTCAACGACGAGCCGGCCGCCGGGTCCGCGAGCTCCTGTGACCCCAGCTTCCCCGACGGCCCGAACGACAGCACGCGCTCCCCCTCCTTGGCTTTCGGCTCCAGCTTCCCCGAAGGCTGCTTGCCGTGGCCGCCTGCTCCGGTCGTTGTGGCGTCCTCGGCGGCGGAGAATCGCGGGGGGCGCTCGGTGTACTCTTCGCTGGACGCGTCGCCGGGATAAATGATTTAATGGGCCGGAAACGAACGCTTATCCATGGGCCGCATAAATGAATTATGGCGCCACCCTTGTTCTCCTATCAATCGTGTGCAGTGTGCTTCGATCGTTTGCTGCTTGCGTTGTCAAACCGCGGCGTCCTCGCACCCATGCCTGCCACGGCGTCGCCGCTCACATCACATGCACGCACGTTACTGTACTTCACTTGGCACGACAGCAGTTAGCATATCGTGGTAGTGGCGTCGCGGTGACCAGACAGACCGCCGTAGACACAGTTCCAAAATCAGCAATTGCTCGAGGCGCCGGCCGGTTGTTTTGATCTCGTCAGTGAGCGGCGCCGGTGCATCGCCGGTACGTGGGGCTCAGCCGCGTCCGCACAGGTCGTCCCGCGCCTAGCTTGGCATCAACACGGCATGGGCATGCCAGGCGCCCAGCTAGCAATGGACAATAGTGAAGTGTTCAGAACTGCGGAGCCTTGGGCATGTGAGGTGAGCGCTCGTCGCCCGTTGGTACAGTACGTTGGAACCAGGAAGAAGGCCACTACTGCCGCTTTCGCTTCGGACGGACGGCCGGCCTTTCTCTCCATGCATGATGCCATACATAGTGGGGTTGGTTGGTATGTCCGGGTATCATCTTTCGATATATGCCAAATTTGATGACCGTCTGGGACGAAATGCAAGCTGCGTGATTCAGGATTCCCTGAACTCAGCGCATCACTCTGAACAATTATGCTTCCTTGTAAATATGGGCCGTGCTAATCGTCCATTGACAATTGTCGTTCAATAATTATGTATCAAAACCATTGATCTCTCTTTGGCTGAGGAAGTAAGTTGAGTGCTGCTACTCAGAGCGTGAACCACCACGCGTACTGCTGCTTCAAACGGAAAGATGGAGATTAATGCAGACAATGAAATGTCAGCATTTTTGCGAGCTGAAAACTTGATTAAGTCAATGCTGAATCGGGTAAGATTAAACGTTGTGATTCCGAAAATTCCATTTCTTATTCCATACCAGCATCTCACATACCAGGACTGTAGCGTATATACTATTTTTTATAATGCTGCTATAAAGGCAAGGCCCGTCTCCTCCAATCCGACGCTCCACACCACACCTCACATTACTGTCCTGTCCTTGTCACGTCAGCTAGCCCCAGCCCAGCTTCACACTGATCCACCACCACGAAACGAAGAAATGACACCTCCGGCTGCGAGAGCCAAGAAAAAGCTCCCCCTCACCGACACCTTCGTCTCCCTCTGCGTCCTTCTGCTGCTGCTCGGCGGCTTCGCCATCGCCACCCATAAGGCATTCGCCGCCGCCAGTAACGAACACCGTCATGAACAACGTGTGCTTATGGAGGAGGAGGGCAACAACAATGGCAATGCCGATTTCGACGCGGCCGCCGTGGACCGGCATTGCGCCGGGACGCTGCACCGCGACGTGTGCGCGTCGACGCTCGCCACCATCCCCAACCTCGCGCAGAAGCCGCTCCGCGACGTGATCTCGGAGGTCGTGGGGCGCGCCGCCGCCGCGGTGCGCGCGTCGTCCTCCAACTGCTCGTCGTACCTCGGGCGGCCGCGCGGGCTGCTGCGCGTGCGCGACCGGCTGGCCCTGTCCGACTGCCTGGAGCTGTTCGGGCACACGCTGGAGCAGCTGAGCACGGCGGCCGCGGAGCTGTCGTCGTCGGCGGGCAACAACAACCGCACGGCGGACGAGTCGGTGGTGGCTGGCGTGCAGACCGTGCTCTCCGCCGCGCTGACAAACCAGTACACCTGCCTGGACGGGTTCGCCGGGCCGTCCGCCTCCGAGGACGGGCGCGTGCGGCCGTACATCCAGGGCCGCATCTACCACGTGGCGCACCTGGTGTCCAACTCGCTCGCCATGGTGCGCCGCCTCCCGCAGCGCGCCCGCCGCCGGCGCGGGCTCCGAGACCGAGAGGCGCTGGAGGGGTACGGTCGCGTGCGGCGCGGGTTCCCGTCGTGGGTGTCGGCGGAGGACCGGAGGCGGCTGCAGCAGCAGAGCGGCGGCGTTCCGGTGGCGGCGGACGCGGTGGTGGCCAAGGACGGGAGCGGCGACTTCACGACGGTGAGCGAGGCGGTGGCGGCGGCGCCGAACAACAGCGAGACGCGGTACGTGATATACATAAAGGCCGGGGGTTACTACGAGAACGTGGAGGTGCGGAGCGAGAAGACCAACATCATGTTCGTCGGCGACGGCATGTGGAAGACGGTGATCAAGGCCAGCCGCAACGTCGTCGACAACTCCACCACCTTCCGCTCCGCAACGCTAGGTCAGTCACCCAACTTCCTCTGATCAATTACACTTGATAGTTACTGCGTTGGATTAGATCAGTTGAGGTTGCTGGTCCGAAATTGAAGTAATGCGTGCCATTCATCCCATAAAAGAAACAGCAGTAGAATTCGATGATTGCACGAGCGCCTGTCATCTCTCGCTGCGGATAATCTGGACGCCGACAAAGCCTGCTGGTCCAACTCGTGAGTGCCCAGCCGTATACGGATGGATAACTATAGTACATTGATCACGGGGCGTTCCCTGACTACTATACTGGGTTAGTTGTGCCCGTGCAGCACATAGGAAACGGGACCGCGTGCGTGCGTCTCTGCATAACTATGCAGCAGCACGGGAGTTGTTAGGTGAGAGCTAACGCCCATTAGACCATCCGCACCAGCATACTCTAAAGCATACTCTATACACTATTCCCCTTCAGCTTTTACAGTACGTACTCTAAATTACACTGCGAAACAGTGTATCCAGTATGCTTTACAGTACATCACTGCGGATGGTCTTAACGCTCAAGAACGTGGCTCCTATCCTGACCCTGCTATGCTCTTCAAGTTGTGGGAGCGCATTGAATCCTGCATTTCTTCTACTGCATTCAACCAGCGATGCTTGCTGCAAAAGGCAGCATAAGACTGTGGAATGCAATGAGCTTTCTTATCAGGATGTTGCCGAGACGATTCTGTGCTGCTGTCAAGCTGGGAACGCTTCCTCTCTCTCTTCTGTGGGGATGGTTCCATCTTCTCCTAGTTGCCACCGACAGATTAATCACTGTAGGTCGAATCACTTTCTCTTCAGTTTGGCTGTGCAGCAAGTGAGGACACTGTCGTCCGTACGTAGCAAGTGAACGGGCAAGATGCCACCTTAGCAAATGAACAATGGCAAACAGACACTGTCCGTAGAATCAACGGAGTCGCGTGAGCGCTGAGCAGAGAAATCCACGCATGGCGTCCCTCGTCTGCGGTGTCACTTTGTCGTGGCCGCTGGACGGACGCACGCAAGCAATCCGCGCTTTTATGGTTGCCGTCATCGATGGTGATCTCTCGGTGGCCAAGCTAGCCTTGTTAACTCCGGCACCAAACAAACGTCTGGCCAGACGATGAGGTGTGTGGCTGGCACGCTACTTTCGCCGCCTGTTGGGTCGTGTCGGTGCATCGACACCGGTACGTTACGTACGTGCCCCTCACATGCACTTGTTGCGCCTGCGTACGTACTGGCTCTGATGGGTGCACCATGCTAGCTAGAACATGCGTCTAAGTGAAAATTTGTGCAAAACAAGAAATGATTTTCTCAGTCGTTGTTCCATCGATGGCAAAACAAAGGAAGGTGTTTTCCTTTTGTGCTTCTTGTTTGGACAACTAATAAGACGAATTGTGGCATTGCGCACAGCGGTGGTGGGCACGGGGTTCCTGGCGCGGGACCTGACGGTGGAGAACGCGGCGGGGCCGAGCAAGCACCAGGCGGTGGCGCTGCGCGTCAACGCCGACCTCTCCGCCTTCTACCGCTGCAGCTTCGCGGGGTACCAGGACACGCTCTACGCCCACTCGCTGCGCCAGTTCTACCGCGACTGCGACGTCTACGGCACCGTCGACTTCGTATTCGGCGACGCCGCCGTCGTGCTCCAGGACTGCAACCTCTACGCGTGCCGCCCGGACCCCAACCAGAAGAACGTCTTCACCGCGCAGGGCCGCGAGGACCCCAACCAGAACACCGGCATCGTCGTCCAGGGCGGCAAGCTCGCCGCCGCCGCCGACCTCGTCCCCGTGCAGGCCAACTTCTCCACCTTCCTCGGCCGCCCCTGGAAGGCCTACTCGCGGACGGTCTTCATGCAGGCCAAGATGGAGAGCCTCATCGACCCCAGAGGGTGGCTCGAGTGGAACGGCACCTTCGCGCTCGACACGCTCTACTACGCCGAGTACATGAACCGGGGGCCCGGCGCCAACACGTCGGCCAGGGTCACGTGGCCGGGCTACCATGTCCTCACCGACGCCGCCGAGGCGACAAACTTCACCGTGCTCAACTTCGTTCAGGGCGACCTATGGTTGAACTCCAGCTCATTCCCCTATACATTAGGCTTGAGCTAGAGGCTAGAGCTGGTGGTATACTATACAGAGCACTTATTACGAGCTTAGTTACTCACTCTTTCTATAGACATCAGACCTGGGGAATTTTTGGCAAGTATTTTTGGAATAAAAAGGTTCCATACGTATAAAGGACGGATCTACTCCTACTACATTTATTTTCATATGATTCTTGATTAAAATCTGTAACGGCCGAAGGCTGGTAGTAGTCATGGAAGTAAGAAAGAAATAGCATCTGAATCTCATTGCTTCTGATTCCTCTCTGCAGATGGACTATACATCAGCGGAAAGATTGTTCTGTGGACAAACAACAATGCCATTACGATGGCTTAACAAGAGTCGGAGCACGATTGTAAAACATTGACGAATTTGACGCAATTATTAAAAGCTCTATCTACGACCCGTGATGCTGCCATTTTCCTGACCTTAGCTCAGACGTTGCTGTTCCTTCATTTTATTTTTGGAACTGTACTTCACTCTGAAGTTAAAGCCTACTACTCTTTGCCATTTCACTCTGTAGCTCTTTGCAGCTCCAGCCTTGAGATTGTCCCAAGATGGACTTCATCAGCCATGTGCGGCCATTTCACTCTGTCGACTGTTGGAGTCAACAGATCTCCTGACACTACTAAAGTGTTGAAGGAGTTTGTATTTCGGTGGGCGCGCGGAGACTCAAGAAGGTGAATCACGATTGGACACGAGAGACACAGTGGTTTACGTGGTTCGGGCCGCCTGAGCGTAATACCCTACTCCACGGGTGTGTGGTGTTGTATTAGCTTGTGTGCCTGAGAGCGTTCAAGAGCCCCCTTCGTGTATCGTCGGTCTGTCCTTTTATAGTACAAGGACAAACCGTTACAAGTTAGCCTGGCCCGACATGTGGCCCCGGCGGTTACTAGTATTGATACACGATTAATTGTTGTTAATAACCCTGTAACGGGCCCCGACAGTACCGTTACAGGTGTTAAGATTATCCAATTAAGTGTCATTAACATGGAATTAATGACAATTAATCGGGTCTTGAAGTCCGCGGCTATCCTTTGACGATCCGGAGTCGTTACAACGTCTTCCGGAGGTTTGAGGCGGCCAGCTCCGACGTTTGGACACGTGGCAGCTCCGAAGCTTGCTTGTGGGAAGCGGGAAGCTTCGGGGTGGCCTGGCACGTGTCAGGTCCGGAGCTTCTCTCGGTCAGGGGTTAAGTCCGGAGGTGCCGTTTCGGTACCTAGCCCGGAGCTTCACCCTTGTGGGTAGTAGCTCCGGTCTGGCAGTACACGTGGCAACCTAGGGGTTAACCATGTTGGAGAAGCAGGTCCGGTTATGTCTGACAAGTGGGCCTCCGAGGGTCTTCAATTTGAGTAGACGTCCTTCCCTTGAGATCTTTGTAACCTCAGGGGGTGTATGGTTTTTAGGGTACCGACAGTGGCCCCCTGGACCTACCTCCGGGGAAAGCCACCGGGGTGAAGTCATTCCGTCGGAGGTGGGTCCATACTCGCGACTCTTGAACTGGGTCTTCAAGGGTCTTCGGAGGTGCCGTTGGCGGGGCTTTACGGTTAAATCCCGACGCGTGGCGCACCTCAGGCGGCAGATAAGATCTTTGACGTGCGGATCTCTCGCAATTGAAGGTCGCCGGTTCCCGATACGAAAACCGTATCGGTTCCGCGCGCCTTGTCAGTTCGCCGCCTTTGGGTTTCCCGCCTCGTGATGACAACTGTTCGCCTGGGTAAGAACCTCGACTTGATCGTCAGGGTGGTCCCGGGCCCTCTTGTCATCGGCAGGGTTGAATTCTTGAGTAGTATCCTTGACTCTCCTGCAGTTTCCATCCAAGCGTTGCGAGGGCTTACTTAAGAAGGAAAGCGCACCGTCGGGAGTTCTTTACGCTTCCCATCTGTTCTTGCGCTCAAACTCCCGACTTGTACTTTGCTCCTCTTCTCTTGCCTAGCTGTGCTGCGATGGAGTTGGGTCTGCGTGAGAGTCGCTTGAAGACGGACAGCGATCTGAAGAAGGTCCGGGCCCTCATGGGATGGTCTTCGGACTTCTTCAACCGCTCGGTCCGCGCCGGCGGAGAGCTCCCCTTTGAAAAGGAGCACTCTGGCGAGATAGTGTACTTTTCCTCGTACGCCATGGTGGGGCTGATCCCACCGTTTTCTTCTTTCTTCTTGATGCTGCTGGACTTCTATGATCTGCAGCTGTACCACCTTGGCCCTCACTCCATTCTCCTTGTGTCCATCTTTGTCCACTTCTGCGAGATGTGGGTGGGCATCCCTCCCTGCATCGAGCTCTTCCGAACCTTCTTCACCGTCCAAACCACCGGCCGAAGCGATGAGTATCTTGGCTTCTACTACTTCGTGAAGCGCAAGAAGTGCCCATTCAAGTACCTCCGGTCATTCCCTTCCGGGAAGTGGGATGACTGGAAGAAAGATTGGGTAGTCGTCCGGGTGGAGGAGCATGAGCGGTTGGAGTTGCTAGACGGTCTGCCCGGCATTGACACGTCGGTATGGAGCGAAGTTCCGGTGCTGGCGGAAGCTTTCGACCCTGTCCTGACCAGGATCCGCCAATGTGTGGAGGGAGGATTGACTCCCCAGGCGGTGTTCTGCAACTTCCTGTCCAACAGGTGGGCGCCGCTGAAGAGGAGGGAGAAGCTCGCCTGGGCCCTCAACAGCGTGATGGACGAGGACCGGGTTGAGACCGGGTTGAAGTCCAGCATGGTGGGGAAGACCTTGGAGTTTCACCTCAAGAAATTCCAGCACGGCATCGACGTTGACGGAGATTACTTGACTCCGCCGCCGGCTTTCCTCCCTCTGAACGTGGAAGTTGAGTTCAGCAGGGAGCTCCGGCGGAAGATGCCCGCGCTTGACGACCTTGGTGTCGTCGAGAGAAGATCAACCACCCGGTTGGCGATCCCCGGGTTGTCCGGAGATGGCTCCGCCCCTGTCCCACAGCCAAGAGCTGAGGTCATCGGCAAGGGCAAGGAGCTGGCGGAGGAGCCGGAGAGCCGGAAGAGAAAGCTGCGACATGCTGGCGGAAGGTCCGTAGGGCCTGCCACTTCCCCCCCCCCCCCCGGTTCCCCCTCCTCAGGAAGGAAGATCCTCCGCCGCCGTGGCGACTGTCCCCGTGGTGGGGTCCTTCCGGAACGTTACTGTTCCGGCGGTGGGGTCCTCCCGGAGTGCGACTGTCCCCGTGGTGGATCCCTCCCGTGGTGCTAGCTCCGGGCGTGCGACTCCGGCATCTGGAGCGGTGAGGGCCTCCAGGTCCAGGAGTTCCTCCCGATCAGGGAGAGCTCCAACCCGGGAAACGCCCGCGGCTGTGGCAAGTCCTGGGAGTCCTCCCGGAGCTCCTACGCCGACCGTGGCCAGCCCGGATCGTCCGGGAAAGAGGTTCCGCGCAAGCTGGTGCGTGAGCCTCCCAAGGTAATTTTTCTTTTTTACCTCGATTAACTTTTTAATTGTAGCATCTGTTTGCTCAATTTCTTCGTTCTTCATCTGCAGCGTTCCCAAGAAGGGGAGTGAAGCTCCGCCCTCAGCCACATAGTCTGAGGCTGCGAGGGCTTCTGCTCCAGCCCCGGTGCCGCCCCAAGCGGAGGCTACGACAGCTCCAGCGCCGGCTGTCGTGGTCATGGACCTTGACTCGTCTCCGAAAGTTCCCGTGGTAGCGCCGGACCACGGGAATGAAGATGCGCCAGCGGCACCCGTCCCGGAAGTGGAAGCTCCGGGTCCTGGTGCTGCAGTAGTAGAAGCTCCGGCTGTTGAGTCGGAGGAAGTAGCAGTCCCGGCTTCGGAGCCGGACAGTGCTGAAGCCCCGGCGATTGAGCCGGAGGTGGCTGAAGCCCCGGCATGCGAGTCGGAAGTTGAAGTAGTTCCGGCAGTTGAGCCGGTTACTTCCGAAGCTCCGACCGCAGAGCCGGTGATTGTTGGAGCGCCGGTCACAGAGCCGGCGGCTGAAGAGGCGAGGGAGCTTGAGCCTCCCTCAGAAGAGGTGTCCCGGCCGGAGCCAGTAGCAGCTCCTGCTCTGGAGGCGACGACGTCGATGGTACCTGTGGCAGAGCCAGAGTGCCTGAACGAAGTTGCCGGCCCCCCGCCTGAGGGGGCGAGTGAAGACTTGGTGGCGGGACCTCCTTCGATGGCGACTGAGGCCATCCCGGAGGAGGGCCCTAGCGCTCTGGAAGCTCGGGGTTCCACTCTCGTAGAGTGGGACCCAATTTTTGTAAGTGAAGACCCGCTGGAACCAGCGGAAGAGATCCCAGCAGGTCCAGAGCCCATCTCGCTGTCGATGTCCATCGACAACGCCTGCTCCAGTCTACGTCAGGTCCAACTGGCCTTCTTCCACGACAGCAAGGCTCTTGAAGAGGAGTGCCAAACCCTTAGGCGGTGGCGTAATCGGCTCCACTTCGAGACTAAGCTGGCGCAGTCGAGGCTTGCGGATGACAAGGAATGGATCAGGCGGGAGAAGATCCGCCTGGAACTCTGGGGTGAACTGCTGGACGAGAGGGAGAGCATGACTCACGCCCTCGACGCTCAATCCCGGGAGTTCCATGACCAAGCTAAGGCTGCTAATGACGCGGCCAATGCTCGGTTTGATCAGCTCGAGGCCATCAGCACCGCACTCATCAAGCGCCGAGAGGTACTTGAAGGGAGGGAAAGACGGCTCGAGGATGAGGAGCAAAAACTCCTAGAGCTACGGGATGACGTCTTGCGACGGGAAGAAGAGCTCGCTGAGAAAACGGCTCTGGCGGACAAGGGCCTCGAGGAGCGCACTAAGAAATTGGAAGAGCGCTGCCTCGAGGAAGAGGAGAAGACCTGGGTGCGGGGGCAGGAACTCTACGAATACGAGTGTGCCCTTATCGCCCGGGAGGAAAAAGTGGAGGCTAGGGAGAAGGACCTGGTCGACCGCCGGAACAAGATCCACCTCCGGGAGGAGGAGCTCGGAAGACTTGAGAAGCGGGTTGCTGCGAAGATCCAGCAAAACGCCAAAGAAGTTGAGCGCCTCGCCCGCGAGAATTCGGAGCTGACGGCGGCCCGGAGATCCTTGGAAGAGATGAAGAACTTGAGGAAGGCGGACTCCCTGCAGATTTGGGAGTTCCTGGGCAAGGCCGACGACGCGCTGACGCCGATGGGTTTCAGCCCCGTGCACCCGGATGATCCGGAGCCGGAGCCTGACCTCGCGTTGCAAGCGTTGAGCGCCGCAGGCAGCAAGCTCTCCAAGGTGGGCGATGTCATCGCGGACCAGCTGGAGGTCGAGGGGCAATCCCTGGCTAGGAACGTCACAGAATATGTGTTGACGTGCTACACCAGCCGGAACCCTCGATTTCCTCTGGACCCGGTGCTTGAAGGCCCCGTCGAAGGAGAAGGCGAAGCTACCCGAGCCCGCGTGTCGGAGGTCGCCCAAAAGGTTGCCGAGTTCTTCCATAGGGTCTAAGACCGTCTCTTTTAGCCTTTACTTGTATCTTCTCTTCTTCCTCAATTTTGTAATCCCTTGTCTCCAGATGTAATCTCCGGTCTTCAGATGAAATGAAATCCCCAATTTTTTGCGAATTTCATTCTTTTGTCTTCAACATCTTTATCTTCACTTGGCCCCCTGGTAGATGTGCACAATTTGATTGTGGACATATACCAAAAGGATGTTGAGTTTTGTTGAAGACGAATTTGCTTCGAACTTGTGGAATTTAGGTCCGAAGTTTTTGATAGTGAAGGTCCCCTGAAGTTGTCAGAGCTTAGAAGCTCCGGCACTGTCCATCGCTGGAGCTTAGTAGCTCCGGCAATAGCCTCTATCAACACGTTGAGCGTCGATAGTTAATACTCCAAGGTGTCGGAGCTTAGCAGCTCCGGCAATGACCTTTGCCACACTTGGTTTGTTGGCAACAGACTCCAGTGACGGGGTCTTCTCACCATCTTTTAGTCAACGCCGACGGTTGACGCCCTGGTGGGAGTCGGAGCTTGGTTAGCTCCGGTTTTTCTCCATCAACGTAGGGTTCATTTTTCCTGCACACTTAAGCCAAGAAAAATAGTAAAATTCGTTCCTTGTCTATAACTTCGTCGCGGCTTACGGTTCTTAAGAAAATTTTAAGTTGAACACGATTTTTAATACGACTGGATGAATTGTCTTTTCTTTTAGATCCAATTGTCCATGGACCCACCTTACTTCGGCCTGCCGGGATGTAGGTAGAGTGGCGTACTTAGGGTGCTTGACCAGGCTAAGTCGATAGCGCACTCCGGCCCTAGAATGGCTTGGCGGCTTTCAGGCGAGTTGGCCATAGACGATATTTAAATCCAAAAAATCTGACAATTCAACTCGAATCGTATGTAAACCGGTCAAACTAGAACTTCTTAAGAATTGCACGTTTCTGTTATAGACAAGAAAGAGAAAAATAAAAATGTCGAGCCTATGCAAAGATGAATGCACGTGGAGTCTATTTCACATGAAGATGTCTTTCATTATAGGTCCGGGGTACAGGGGAAACAAGTACACTCTTAGGGTACGGAACCAGGCTAAGTGTGTTTGGTTTCTCGTTTGACCCAGGGTAGTTAGCCACACTTTTAGTCCGGAGACTGTGTCAAGTGTTGCATGAGCTTTTCAAACCTTTCGGGAAAGGTCCGGCTGCTCTCCCGGAGGAACTACCCGACTCTGTACAATGACTCTATAACATACATTTCAAGTTACTTAAGACTCACCTATGTGGAATTAAGTGTAGAACTTACGGAGGTGCTCGATGTTCCAAGGATTTGGGAGAGGTGTCCCATCCTCGGTAGCCAAGCGAACGCTTCCGGGACGGGATACTTTGATCACTCGAAAGGGCCCTTCCCAGCCGGGGGAGAGTTTGTTTTGCCCTTCTCTGGATAGTATTCTCCGTAGCACCAGATCGCCTTCCTCGAGCTGTCGGTTGTGTACATGCCGCTGGTGATAGCGCCGTAGAGCTTGGCGGTATCGGGCATTCCGAACAGCTGCTTGGCACCTTCCCTCCTCGAGGAGGTCTAGGTCTTCGCGCCGGAGCTGGTCCTGCGCGGCTTCGTCGAAGGTCCGGACTCGGAGGGAACCCAAGGTGATTTCCGGAGGAAGGATCGCTTCAGCTCCGTACACCAGGAAGAAGGGTGTTTCTCCGGTTGCCCGACTTGGAGAAGTCCTGTTGGCCCATAGAGTGGGCGGAAGCTCTTCGATCCAATTGGCTCCGTGCTTTTTCAAGCGCTCATAAGTGCGTGTTTTGAGTCCTTTAAGGATCTCTGCGTTTGCTCTCTCGGCTTGTCCATTGCTGGCAGGATGAGCTACGGAAGCGTAGCAAACTTGTATGCCGAGGTCTTCGCAATATCCTTGAAATGCGGAGCTTGTGAATTGAGTCCCATTATCAGTGATGATCTTATTTGGGACTCCGAATCTGCTCACGATGGATTGTAGAAAATTGATTGCAGATTGTTTGTTGATCGTCACAACGGGAGTAGCTTCCGGCCACTTGGTGAACTTGTCGATGGCGACGTACAGGAACTTGTAACCTCCGACGGCTCTTGGGAAGGGTCCCAAGATGTCCATCCCCCACACTGCGAAAGGCCATGTGGGAGGTATCATTTGTAAGGACTGAGCAGGTGTATGAATTTGCTTTGCATGAAATTGGCATGCTTTGCATTTCTTCACCAGCTCAGTGGCATCCTGGAGCGCTGTAGGCCAGTAGAAGCCGTGCCGAAAGGCTTTTCCGACCAGCGTGCGGGAAGATGCGTGGTTCCCACACTCGCATCCATGGATTTCTGCGAGGAGCTCGCAGCCTTCTTCCCTTGTGATGCACCGCATTAGGATGCCGTTGGCACCGCGCCGGTAGAGATCCCCTTCTACCAACGTGTATCTTTTAGCCAATCTGACTACCCGATCAGCGGATACATCATCGTCAGGAAGGATGTTGTCTTTCAAGTAGCTCCGGATCTCCGAGATCCATGCATCGGAACTGACTTGAGCATTTGAGTCTTGCGTGCTGGGTTGCTCGGAGCTTCCGGCAGCACCTACGACCCTTGATGGCTGCCATGGTAACAGGGCCATCGGGACCGTCAGCTTCGGGATGCTGATCTCGCCCCCTTCGTTCAGTTCGGCAGGCTGAACTGTGGGTTTTGACAACCTCTGGACAAAGGTTCCGTCAGGAGCCGGGGCTCCAGTTGACGCATTGGTCGAGAGTTCGTCAGCTTCAGCGTTGTGAGCACGCTGAACATGGTGAAGGTCTAGGACTTCGAAGTCCTTCTGAAGCCTCTGGACTTCAAGGAGGTAAGCAGCCAGCTGGAGATTATTGCAGGAGCATTCACCCTTCACCTGCTTAATGACGAGTTGTGAATCTCCTTTGACCAGCAATTGCTTGACACCATATGATAGTGCCACCTTTAATCCATAGATGAGTGCTTTGTACTCCGCCATGTTGTTGGTTGCCTTGAAGTCAAGGTGTACCATGTATTTCACCTTCTCCCCAGTTGGTGCAAGGAGAAGGATTCCAGCTCCGGCTCCCTGCTTCTGCATGGATCCGTCGAAGTAAAGGGTCCAGTGAGGCTTAGTGAAGGTTGGAACTTGAGGTTCCGTCTTCTGCTCGCTGGGGGCCCCAGGGTTTAATGGAGAGGGAGTCCATTCTGCCACGAAATCTGCCAACGCTTGACTCTTGATTGCTTGTCTCGGAATGAATTCAAGACCGAATTCAGCCAATTCCGCTGCCCACTTTGCAATATTCCCAGTTGAATTGGGATTATGCAGGATCGCTCGAAGTGGATATGAGGTCACCACCGAGACTTTGTGAGCTTGGAAATAGTGTCGAAGCTTCCTTAAGGCAATAAGAACTGCATAAAGCAGTTTATGCACCTCTAGGTATCGAGTCTTGGCATCATGTAACACTTCACTGATGAAGTATACCGGGCGTTGAATGGTCCGGACCCTCCCGGAGGGGTCCGGAGCTTCCTCTTCATTGATCCGGACCCTCTCGGAGGGGTCCAGACTCTCTTCGGGGACTTCCGGGTTCTGGGTGGAGGAACCCGGAGCTTCTTCAGAAATGACATGGACCCTCTTAGAGGGGTCCGGGTCCTCTGAAGTGGCTTCTTGTGGGTTTGAGTCTGGGAGCTGGGACCCAGACCCGCTTTCAGGAACCTCCGGACCCTCCCGAAGGGGTCTGGATTCCTGAGTATTGGGTAGTTCCGGTCTCTCCGCAACCAGAACCATACTGACGACTTCGTCAGTAGCTGAAATGTAAAGCAACAAAGGCTCACCAGGGTTCGGAGCTACCAGGACTGGTAGGGTGGTGAGGAACTCTTTCAGCTCCTGGAATGCCTTCTCTGCTTCTTCAGACCATTGGAATGGTCCGGACTTCCTCAGTAACTTGAAGAAGGGAAGTGCTCTTTCTGCCAGTCTTGAAATGAACCGGCTGAGGGCTGCTAGACATCCAGTTAATTTTTGGACGTCTTTGATGCGGGTTGGTGGCCGCATGTCTTCAATGGCTTTTATCTTCACCGGATTAGCCTCTATGCCCCGGTGACTTACCAGGAAACCAAGAAGCTTTCCGGAACTAACCCCGAAGACGCACTTGTCTGGGTTTAGCTTCGTGCGGGTGGCCCGCAGCTTGTCGAAGACAGCCTGCAAGGTGTCCAAGAGGGACTCCTTGTTTTTGACTTTGACCACGATGTCATCGACGTACACTTCCACTATGTCTCTGATGAGTTCTTCGAAAGTTTTGTACATAGCTTGTACAAAAGTTGAAGCTGCATTCTTGAGACCAAACGGCATGGCTGTGTAACAATACAATCCATCCACTGTGATGAATGAAGTATGCTCTTCATCCTCCCTAGACATCCTGATTTGATGATATCCAGAATATGCGTCTAGAAAACACAGTAACTCGCACCCGGAGGTGGAATCCACTATCTGATCTATTCTAGGTAGTGGGAATGGATCTTTTGGACATGCCTTATTCAGTGTGGTGTAGTCGATGCACATCCGAAGTTTCCCGCCGGTCTTGGGCACAACGACTGGGTTTGCCAGCCATTTTGGATGGTAGACTTCTCGGATAAATCCGGCTTCGAGCAACTTCTTCACTTCTTGTCGGATGAAGTTTTGTCGCTCTACAGATTGCTTCCGAGGTTTCTGATGCACAGGCCGAGCGTCGGGGTAAATCTTCAGATTGTGCTCAATCACTTCCCTAGGGATCCCAGGCATTTGTGACGGTTGCCAAGCAAATACGTCAACGTTAGCCCGGAGGAAAGTGATGAGCGCGAGTTCCTATTTGTCATTCATCCCACCCGATATGCGGGTGGTTTGAGTGACATCGGAACCAATTTGGACGACTTTGACGGGGATGTCGGTGTCGCCGCTTGGCTGCACACGGGGAGCAGAGGTTGAGCCTCGTTGTCGAATGCTCGGAGGTTTTGGAGCTTGCCCCTGTCTGGAGTCCTCCTCTTGCGCAGTGGTGAGTGCATGGAGCTCCTCCAGAGCAGTTACTCCGGCGGTGCGATCTCCACGAATCCGGAGAACGCCTGCTGGTGTTGGCATCTTCAACACCAAGTATCCATAATGAGCAGCTGCCATAAATTTGTATAGGGCAGGTCTACCCAAGATGGCGTTGAATGGTAAGTTGATCTGAGCGACGTCGAAGACCAACTTCTCGGTGCGGTACTTCTCCCGTGTCCCGAAGGTAACGGGGAGAATTATAGCTCCGAGTGGGGTAATGGCCCCCGGACCTACTCCGGAGAATGGTCGAGAGGGCTGAAGATCCGAAGGTCGAAGCTGAAGTTTGGTAAAAGCTTCAAAGCTTATAAGGTTCAGCCCCGAACCCCCATCCACCATAACATGATGGAGCTGGATGTTGTTGATGGTGGGAGATACCATCAAGGGTAATTGGCCACCTCCGACCATGCTTTGAGGACAGTCCGAAGCATCAAAAGTAATGGGTGTGTCCATCCACTTTCGATGTGGCTCCGGTCTAGCTGTAGGAGCTACAGCAGCCATATCCCGCCGCATAGTCTTGATGACACGACGAGAAGTGATGTCCCATGATCCACCAAAGATGGTGTTCATGGTTTCCGACGCTCGTTGTCGGAGACGTCGGAGTCATCGTTGACGGAGGTGTAGACGGCTTTCAGGACCTTTTTGGGATCCTCAAACCCTAACTCCTCTTCAGCCGGAGCTTCGTCAACCTTTTGTTTTCCCTCCCTCTGTCGGAAAGGAGACCCTTCCCGGCGCTTGTTGTAGCGCTCGGCAAGGTTTTGGACCTCCCGGCAGTCTTCCAGCCTGTGGCTGCCCGTTTTGTGAATGGGGCACCACATTTTGGATTTGCCGCCGTCTTCGGAAGACGGTCGAGGTCGCTTCTCAGGGCGTGGCCCCCGGCCACCAGGAGTTGCAGTGGCTGCAACGTTGGATGTGCCGGCCGACGGCTTCTTCTTGCCGTTGGTCTTCTTTTTCTTCTTGCCACTCCCGGAGGTAGCGGCTTCTTCTTTGGAGGATTTTTTGTGATCCTCCAAGGCTGGTTTGGAGTGCATTTCACGGCCCTCCGCAGCTCTGGCACATTTGTCTGCCAAGCTGAAGAGCTCCGTGACGCTGGTGATCTCTTTGATCGCCAGCTTCTCCAACATCTTCTTGTCTCGTACACCCTGTCTGAATGCCACAATGACAGAAGCGCTTGAGATAGAAGGGATTGTGTTGCGTACCTGAGAGAACCTCTGGATGAATGACCGCAAAGATTCTCCCCCTTTTTGCACGACCGCAAAAAGGTCCAGTTCAGTGCCCGGTCGGGTGTATGAACTCCCGAAGTTGGCAGTTGTCGGTACCCTAAAAACCATACACCCCCTGAGGTTACAAAGATCTCAAGGGAAGGACATCAACTCAAATTGAAGACCCTTGGGGGCCCACTCGCCAGACGTGACCGGACCCGCTTCTCCAACATGGTTAACCTCTAGGTTGCCACGTGTACTGTCAGCCCAGAGCTATTACCCGCAAGGGTGAAGCTCCGGGCCAAGTACTGAAACGGCACCTCCGGAGGTAGCCCCCGACCGAGAGAAGCTCCGGACATGACACGTGCCAGGTCACCCCGGAGCTTCCCGCTTCTCCCAAGCAAGCTCCGGAGCTGCCACGTGTCCATACGTCGGAGCTAAACCGCTTCAAATCCCCGGGAGACGTTGTAACGGCTCCGGATCTCCAAAGGACAGCTGCAGACTTCAAGACCCGATTAATTATCATTAATTCCACATTAATGACACTTAATCGGATGATATTAACACCTGTAACGGCACTGTCGGAGCCGTTACAGGGTTATTAGCAACAATTAATCTCGCGTATCAATACTAGTAACCGCCAGGGCCACATGTCGGGCCAGGCTGACTTGTAACGGTTTGTCCTTGTGCTATAAAAGGACAAACCGACGATACACGGGGAGAGGACTCGAGAACACTCTGAGGCTCACAAGTTAATACAACACACATACACACCCCCGTGGAGTAGGGTATTACGCTCAGGCGGCCCGAACCACGTAAACCACCGTGTCACTCGTGTCCAAATCGCATTTCACTTTCTTAGATCTCCGCGCGCCCAGACCGAACCACAAACTCCTTCAAACACTTTTCATAGTGTTAGGGGATCTGCCGACTCCAACAGTCGACAGTTGGCGCGCCAGGAAGGGGGACCTGAGATCTTCAAGAATGGTGAATTCAGCAGCTGGATCATCCAACGGGCAACCTGCTGCTCAGACTGTCGGAGGCAATCCCTCCAACATGCAACCACCGGCAGGAGCCTCAGTTCCAGCGGGAGTCACACTCCCACCACCACCATCTTCTCCGGCAAGACATGCCGAAAGACATGATGGTGCACCGGCGTCACATTCTGCGCCGGCAAGCCGTGACAACCCAGAACACGCGCTCCATGCAGCGCGTGCTCTCCTTCAGCGACCACCACCTCCGGATGCATCTCAAGGTGCCATGGAGCAATGGAGAGCTGATATTGAGCATTTGGTCGCAGCAGCGGCCGAACGCCTCAACAATCAGGGTCCACCTCCTTCAGGGCGGGCCCCGTCGCAGCGACGAACGTTGTCTGGAAGACTTGGTCCACATGTCTCCAACAACCGAAGAAGAGCTGCGTCACAGCAAGTGACGTCGTTGCCCTCTGGGGCACGACGTGCCCATACTGCATCTCGGCTTTCGACACACGACCTCCGAGCGGAGCTTGATCGCCGATACCGCCAACAGGATGGCCGTGTCCACATCGAGCGAGCTCGAGAAAGACGAGATGCTCAAGATCTTTCTACTCTGGAAGGAGTAGGAGGAGGCTGTTCCGCCCTAGCCATGCACCTGCGTATGGTTAGATGGCCACAGAAGTTCCGGCCACACTTGCCGGAAAAATTCGACGGGACTGTCAATCCCGTAGAATTTCTACAGATATACTCCACTGCGATCCTAGCAGCTGGAGGAAATGAGGCTGTAATGGCCAATTACTTTCCAGTGGCCTTAACTGGGACCGCTAGGTCCTGGTTTATGAGCCTTCCGCCCAACTCTATCGACAGTTGGGAGGAGCTATGCCGCCAGTTCACCGCCAATTTCGGGAGTTCATACACCCGTCCGGGCACCGAACTGGACCTTTTTGCGGTCGTGCAAAAAGGAGGAGAATCTTTGCGGTCATTCATCCAGAGATTCTCTCAGGTACGTAACACAATCCCTTCTATCTCAAGCGCTTCTGTCATTGTAGCATTCAGACAGGGTGTACGAGACAAGAAGATGTTGGAGAAACTGGCGATCAAAGAGATCACCAGTGTCACGGAGCTCTTCAGCCTGGCTGACAAATGTGCCAGAGCTGCGGAGGGCCGTGAAATGCACTCCAAACCAGCCTTGGAGGATCATAAAAAATCCTCCAAAGAAGAAGTCGCTACCTCCGGGAGTGGCAAGAAGAAAAAGAAGACCAACGGCAAGAAGAAGCCGTCGGCCGGCACATCCAACGTTGCAGCCACTGCAACTCCTGGTGGCCGGGGGCCACGCCCCGAGAAGCGACCTCGACCGTCTTCCGAAGACGGTGGCAAATCCAAGATGTGGTGCCCCATTCACAAAACGGGCAGCCACAGACTGGAGGATTGCCGGGAGGTCCAAAACCTTGCCGAGCGCTACCACAAGCGCCGGGAAGGGTCTCCCTTCCGTCAGAGGGAGGGAAAACAAAAGGTCGATGAAGCTCCGGCTGAAGAGGAGTTAGGGTTTCAAGACCCCAAAAAGGTCTTGAAAGCCGTCTACACCTCCGTCGACGATGATTCCGACGTCTCCGACAACGAACGTCGGAAAACCATGAACACCATCTTTGGTGGATCATGGGACATCACTTCTCGTCGCGTCATTAAGACCATGCGACGGGATATGGCTGCTGTAGCTCCTACAGCTAGACCGGAGCCACATCGAAAGTGGATGGACACACCCATCACTTTCGATGCTTCGGATTGTCCTCAAAGCATGGTCGGAGCTGGCCAGCTGCCCTTGATGGTATCCCCCACCATCAACAACATCCAGCTCCATCATGTCCTGGTAGATGGAGGTTCGGGGCTTAATCTCATCAGCTTCGAAGCTTTCACTAAGCTTCAGCTTCGACCTTCAGACCTCCAGCCCTCTCGACCTTTCTCCGGAGTAGGTCCGGGGGCCATAACCCCACTCGGAGCTATCACTCTCCCTGTTACCTTCGGGACCCGGGAGAAGTATCGCACCGAAAAGTTGGTCTTCGACGTCGCTCAGATCAACTTACCATTCAACGCCATTTTGGGTAGACCTGCCTTGTACAAATTCATGGCAGCTGCTCATTATGGATACCTGGTGTTGAAGATGCCGACACCAGTAGGCGTTCTCCGGATCCGTGGAGATCGCACTGCCGGAGTAACTGCTCTGGAAGAACTCCATGCACTCACCACAGCGCAAGAGGAGGATTCCAGACAGAAGCAAGCTCCACAACCTCCGAGCATTCGTCAACGAGGCTCGACCTCTGCACCCCGTGTGCAGCCAAGCGGCGACACCGACATTCCCGTCAAAGTCGTCCAAATTGGTTCCGATGTCACTCAAACTACCCGCATATCGGGTGGCTTGAACGACAAATAGGAACTCGCGCTCATCACTTTCCTCCGGGCTAATGTTGACGTGTTTGCCTGGCAACCGTCACAAATGCCTGGGATCCCCAGGGAAGTGATTGAGCACAATCTGAAGATTTACCCCGACGCTCGGCCTGTACACCAGAAACCTCGGAAGCAATCTGTAGAGCGACAGAACTTCATCCGACAAGAAGTGAAGAAGTTGCTCGAAGCCGGATTCATCCGAGAAGTCTACCATCCAAAATGGCTGGCAAACCCAGTCGTTGTGCCTAAGGCCGGCGGGAAACTTCGGATGTGCATCGACTACACCACACTGAATAAGGCATGTCCAAAAGATCCATTCCCACTACCTAGAATAGACCAGATAGTGGATTCCACCTCTGGGTGTGAGTTGCTGTGTTTTCTAGACGCATATTCGGGATATCATCAAATCCGGATGTCTAGGGAAGATGAAGAACATACTTCATTCATCACAGTGGATGGATTGTATTGTTACACAGCCATGCCTTTTGGTCTCAAGAATGCAGCTTCAACTTTTGTACGAGCAATGTACAAAACTTTCGAAGAACTCATCAGAGACATAGTGGAGGTGTACGTTGATGACATTGTGGTCAAAGTCAAAAACAAGGAGTCCCTCTTGGATACCTTGCAGGCTGTCTTCGACAAGCTTCGGGCCACCCGCACGAAGCTAAACCCAGACAAGTGCGTCTTCGGGGTTAGTTCCGGAAAGCTTCTTGGTTTCCTGGTAAGTCACCGGGGTATAGAGGCTAATCCGGCGAAGATAAAAGCCATCGAAGACATGCGGCCACCAACCCGCATCAAAGACGTCCAAAAATTAACTGGATGTCTAGCAGCCCTCAGTCGATTCATTTCAAGACTGGCGGAAAGGGCACTTCCCTTCTTCAAGTTACTGAGGAAGTCCGGACCATTCCAATGGTCTGAAGAGGCAGAGAAGGCATTCCAGGAGCTGAAACAGTTCCTCACCACTCTACCAGTCTTGGTAGCTCCGAACCCTGGTGAGCCTTTATTGCTTTATATTTCAGCAGCTGACGAAGTCGTCAGTATGGTTCTGGTTGCGGAGAGACCGGAACTGCCCAATACTCAGGAATCCAGATCCCTTCGGGAGGATCCGGAGGTTCCCGAAAGCAGGTCTGGGTCCCAGCTCCCAGACTTGAATCCTCAAGAAGTCACTTCAGAGGACCCAGATCCTTCCGATAGGATCCAGGTCATTCCTGAAGAAGCTCCGAGTTCCTCCACCCAGAACCCGGAGGTCCTCGAATATAGTTTGGACCCCTCCGACAGGGTCCGGATCAATGGAGAGGAAGCTCCGGACCCCTCCGGGAGGGTCTGGACCGTTCAACGCCCAGTATACTTCATCAGTGAAGTGTTACATGATGCCAAGACTCGATACCTAGAGGTACATAAGATGCTCTACGCAGTTCTTATTGCCTCAAGGAAGCTTCGACACTATTTCCAAGCTCACAAAGTCTCGGTGGTAACCTCATATCCACTTCGAGCGATTCTGCATAATCCCAATTCAACTGGGAATATTGCAAAGTGGGCAGCGGAACTGGCTGAATTCGACCTCGAATTCATTCCAAGACAAGCAATCAAGAGTCAAGCGTTGGCAGATTTCGTGGCAGAATGGACTCCCTCTCCATCAAACTCTGGGGGCCCCAGCGAGCAGAAGAAGGAACCACAAGTTCCGGCCTTCACTAAGCCTCACTGGACCCTTTACTTCGACGGCTCCATGCAAAAGCAGGGAGCCGGAGCTGGAGTCCTTCTCCTCACACCAACCGGGGAGAAGGTAAGATACATGGTGCACCTTGATTTCAAGGCAACCAACAACATGGCGGAGTACGAAGCACTCATATATGGATTAAAGGTGGCACTATCCTTTGGTGTCAAGCAGTTGCTGGTCAAAGGAGATTCACAACTTGTTATCAAACAGGTGAAGGGTGAATGCTCCTGCAATAATCTCCAGCTGGCTGCTTATCTCCTTGAAGTCCAGAGGCTTCAGAAGGACTTCGAAGTCCTAGACCTTCATCATGTTCAGCGTGCTCACAACGTTGAAGCTGACGAACTCTCGACCAAGGCGTCAACCGGAGCTCCGGCTCCAGACGGAACCTTTGTCCGGAGGATGTCAAAACCCACAGTTCAGCCTGCCGAGCTGAACGAAGGGGGCGAGATCAGCATCACGAAGCTGACGGTCCCGATGGCCCTGTTACCATGGCAGCCATCAAGGGTCGTAGGTGCTGCCGGAAGCTCCGAGCAACCCAGCACGCAAGACTCAAATGCTCAAGTCAGTTCCGATGCATGGATCTCGGAGATCCGGAACTACTTGAAAGACAACATCCTTCCTGACGATGATGTATCCGCTGACCGGGTAGTCAGATTGGCTAAAAGATACACGTTGGTAGAAGGGGATCTCTACCGGCGCGGTGCCAACGACATCCTAATGCGGTGCATCACAAGGGAAGAAGGCTGCGAGCTCCTCGCAGAAATCCATGGAGGCGAGTGTGGGAACCACGCGTCTTCCCGCACGCTGGTCGGAAAAGCCTTTCGGCACGGCTTCTACTGGCCAACAGCGCTCCAGGATGCTACTGAGCTAGTGAAGAAATGCAAAGCATGCCAATTTCATGCAAAGCAAATTCATACACCTGCTCAGCCCTTACAAATGATACCTCCTACGTGGCCTTTCGCCGTGTGGGGGATGGACATCTTGGGACCCTTCCCAAGAGCCGTCGGAGGTTACAAGTTCCTGTATGTCGCCATCGACAAGTTCACCAAGTGGCCGGAAGCTACTCCTGTTGTGACGATCAACAAACAATCTGCAATCAATTTTCTACAATCTATCGTGAGCAGATTCGGAGTCCCAAATAAGATCATCACTGATAATGGGACTCAGTTCACAAGCTCCTCATTTCAAGGATATTGCGAAGACCTCGGCATACAAGTTTGCTACGCCTCCGTAGCTCATCCTGCCAGCAATGGGCAAGCCGAGAGAGCAAACGCAGAAATCCTTAAAGGACTAAAAACGCGCACTTATGAGCGTTTGAAAAAGCACGGAGCTAATTGGATCGAGGAGCTTCCGCCCACTCTATGGGCTAACAGGACTTCTCCAAGTCGGGCAACCGGAGAAACACCCTTCTTCCTGGTGTACGGAGCAGAAGCGATCCTTCCTCCGGAGATCACCCTGGGTTCCCTCCGAGTCCGGACCTTCGACGAAGCCGCGCAGGACCAGCTCCGGCGTGAAGACCTAGACCTCCTCGAGGAGGGAAGGTGCCAAGCAGCTGTTCGGAATGCCCGATACCGCCAAGCTCTACGGCGCTATCATCAGCGGCATGTACATAACCGACAGCTCGAGGAAGGCGATCTGGTGCTACGGAGAATACTATCCAGAGAAGGGCAAAACAAACTCTCCCCCGGCTGGGAAGGACCCTTCCGAGTGATCAAAGTATCCCGTCCCGGAAGCGTTTGCTTGGCTACCGAGGATGGGACACCTCTCCCAAATCCTTGGAACATCGAGCACCTCCGTAAGTTCTACACTTAATTCCACGGAGGTGAGTCTTAAGTAACTTGAAGTGTATGTTATAGAGTCATTGTACAGAGTCGGGTAATTCCTCCGGGAGAGCAGCCGGACCTTTCCTGAAAGGTTTGAAAAGCTCATGCAACACTTGATACAGTCTCCGGACTAGAAGTGTAGCTAATTACCCTGGGTTAAACGAGAAACCAAACACACTTAGCCTGGTTCCGTACCCTAAGAGTGTACTCGTTTCCCATGTACCCCGGACCTATAATGAAAGACATCTTCATGTGAAATAGACTCCACGTGCATTCATTTTTGCATAGGCTCGACATTTTTATTTTTCTCTTTCTTGTCTATAACAGAAACGTGCAATTCTTAAGAAGTTCTAGTTTAACCGATTTATGTACGATTTGAGTTGAATTGTCGGATTTTTTAGATTTAAATGTCGTCTGTGGCCAACTCGCCTGAAAGCCGCCAAGCCATTCTAGGGCCGGAGTGCGCTATCGACTTAGCCTGGTCAAGCACCCTAAGTACGCCACTCTACCTACACCCCGGCAGGCCAAAGTAAGGTGGGTCCATGGACAATTAGATCTAAAAGAAAAGACAATTCACCCAATCATACTAAAAATCGTGTTCAACTTGAAATTCTCTTGAGAACCGTAAGCCGCAACGAAGTTATAGATAAGGAACGAATTTTACTGTTTTTCTTGGCCTAAGTGTGCAGGAAGAATAAACCCAACATTGATGGAGAAAAATCGGAGTTAACCAAGCTCCGACTCCCACCGGCGTTAACTTGAAGATGGTGAGAAGACTCTATCACTAGAGTCTGTTGCCAGCAAGCCAGGCGTGGCAAGGGTCATTGCCGGAGCTACTAAGCTCCGACACCTTGAAGTATTAACTATCGACACTCAACGTATTGGTAGAGGCTATTGCCGGAGCTACTAAGCTCCGACAATGGGCAACGCCGGAGCTTCTAAGCTCCGACGACTTCAAGGGACCTTCACTATCGAAAACTTCGGACCTAAACTATACGAGTTCGAAGCAAATCTGTCTTCAACAAAAATCAACATCCTTTTGGTACATGTCCACAATCAAATTGTGCACATCTACCAGGGGGCCAAGTGAAGACAAAGATGTTGAAGACAAAAAAATGAAATTCACGAAAAATTGGGGATTTCATTTCATCAGAAGACCGAAGATTACATCTGGAGACAAAGGATTACAAAATTGAGGAAGAAGAGAAGATACAAATAAAGGCTAAGAAAGATAGTCCTAGACCCTATGGAAGAACTCAGCGACCTTCTGGGCGACCTCCGACACGCTGGCTCGGGTAGCTTCGCCTTCTCCTTCAACTGGGCCTTCAAGCACCGGGTCCAGAGGGAATCGGGGGTTCCGGCTAGTGTAGCACGTCAACACATATTCTGTGACGTTCCTAGCCAGGGATTGCCCCTCGACCTCCAACTGGTCCGCGATGACGTCGCCCACCTTGGAGAGCTTGCTGCCCGCAGCGCCCAACGCTTGCAGCGCAAGGTCCGGCTCCGGCTCCGGATCATCCGGAAGCACGGGGCTGAAACCCATCGGCGCTAGCGCGTCGTCGGCCTTGCTCAGGAACTCCCAAATTTGCAGGGAGTCCGTCTTCCTCAGGCCCTTCATCTCTTCCAAGGACCTCCGGGCCGCCGCCAGCTCCGAATTCTCGCGGGAGAGGCGCTCAACTTCTTTGGCGTTTTGCTGAATCTTCGCAGCAACCCGCTTTTCGAGTCTTCCGAGCTCCTCCTCCCGGAGGTGGATCTTGTTCCGGCGGTCGACCAGGTCTTTCTCCCTAGCCTCTATTTTCTTCTCCCGGGCGATGAGGGCACACTCATACTCGTAGAGTTCCTGCCCTCGCACCCAGGTCTTCTCCTCCTCTTCGAGGCAGCGCTCTTCCAATTTTTTAGCGCGCTCCTCGAGGCCCTTGTCCGCCAGAGCTGTCTTCTCGGCGAGCTCTTCTTCACGTCGCAAGACGTCATCCCGTAGCTCCAGGAGTTTTTGCTCCTCATCCTCGAGCCGCTTTTCCCTTCCCTCAAGCGCCTCTCGGCGCTTGATGAGTGCGGTACTGATGGCTTCGAGTTGATCGTACCGGGCGTTGGCCGCATCATTGGCAGCTTTAGCTTGGTCGTGGTACTCCCGGGATTGGGCGTCGAGGTTGTGAGTCATGCTCTCCCTCTCGTCCAGCATCTCACCCCAGAGCTCCAAGCGGACCTTCTCCCGCTTGATCCATTCCTTGTCCGCAGCAATCCTCGACTGCGCCAGCTTGGTCTCGAATTGGAGTCTATTACGCCACCTCCTCAGGGTTTGGCGCTCCTCTTCAAGAACCTTGCTGTCGTGGAAGAAGGCTAGTTGGACTTGGCGCAGACTGGAGCAAGCGTTGTCGATGGACATCGACAGCGAGATGGGCTCCGGACCTTCTGGGGTCTCCTCCGCTGGTTCCAGCGGGTCTTCATTTACAAAAATTGGGTCCCACTCTGCGAGAGCGGAACCCCGAGCTTCCAAGGCACTAGGGCCCTCCTCCGGGATGGCCTCAGTCGCCACTGAAGAAGGTCCCGCCACCAAATCTTCATTCGCCCCCTCAGGCTGGGGGCCGGCGACTTCGTTCAGGCACTCTGGCTCCGCCACGGGTACCATCGACGTCGTCGCCTCCAATGGCTCCGGCCGGGACGCTTCTTCTGAGGGGAGCTCAAGCTCCCCTGCCTCCACCACCACCGGCTCTGCAGCCGGCGCTCCAATAACTACCGGCCTTGCGACCGGAGCTTCAGAAGTAACCGGCTCAATTGCCGGAACCACTTCAACTTCCGGCTCGCACGCCGGGGCTTCAGCTGCCTCCGGCTCGACCGCCGAAGCTCCAGCATTTTCCGGCTCTGAAGCCGGGACCGCTACTTCCTCCGGCTCGACAGCCGGAGCATCTACTTCTGCAGCACCAGGGCCCGGAGCTTCAACCTCCGGAGCGGGTGCCGCTGGCGCATCTTCAATCCTGTGGTCCGGCGCTACCATGGGAACTTCTGGAGACGACTCGAGGTCCATGACCACGACAGCCGGCGCCGGAGCTGTCGCAGCCTCCGCCTGAGGCGGCACCGGGGCTGGAGCAGAAGCCCTCGCAGCCTCAGACACTGTGGCTGAGGGCGGAGCTTCACTCCCCTTCTTGGGAACGCTGCAGATGAAGAATGAAGAAATTGAGCAAACAGATGCTATAATTAAAAGTTAATTGAGGTAAGCAAGAAAAATTACCTTGGGAGGTTCACGCACCAGCTTGCGCGAAACCTCTTTCCCGGACGTTCCGGGCTGGCCACGGTCGGCGTAGGAGCTCCGGGAGGACTCCCAGGACTTGCCGTAGCCGCGGGCGTTTCCCGGGTCGGAGCTCTCCTTGACCGGGAGGAACTCCTAGACCTGGAGGCCCTCACCGCTTCTCGAACCGGAGTCGCCTGTCCGGAGCTGGCACCTCCGGAGGGACCCATCACGGGGACAGCCGTACTCCGGGAGGATCCCACCGCCGGAACAGTAGCGCTCCGAAAAGACCCCACCACGGGGACAGACGCTACAGCAGCGGAGGACCCTCCTTCCTGAGGACGGGGAACTGGCGGGGAAGTAGCAAGCCCGACGGACCTCCCGTCAGCATGACGCAACTTCCTCTTCCGGCTCTCTGGCTCCTCCGCCAGCTCCTTGCCCTTGCCGGTGACCTCAGCTCTTGGCTGAGAGACAGGGGCGGAGCCGCCTTCCGACAACCCGGGGATCGCCAACGAGGCGGTCGATCTTCTCTCAACGACGCCAAGGTCGTCAAGCGCGGGCATCTTCCGCCGGAGCTCCCTGCAGAACTCAACTTCCTCGTTCAGGGGGAGGAAAGCCGGTGGCGGAGTCAAGTACGCTCCGTCTACATCGATGCCGTGCTGGAATTTCTTGAGGTGAAACTCCAAGGACTTCCCCACCATGCTGGACTTCAACCCGGTTTCAACCCGGTCTTCGTCCATCACGCTGTTGAGGGCCCAGGCGAGCTTCTCCCTCCTCTTCAGCGGTGCCCACCTGTTGAACAGGAAGTTGCAGAACACCGCCTGGGGAGTCAATCCTCCCTCCACACATTGGCGGATCCTTGATAGGACGGGATCGAAGGCTGCCGCCAGCACCGGAACTTCGCTCCACACTGACGTGTCAATGCCAGGCAGACCTTCTGGCAGCTCCAACCGCTCGTGCTCCTCCACCCGGACAACTACCCAATCTTTCTTCCAGTCATCCCACTTCCCGGAAGGGAACGACCGGAGGTACTTGAACGGGCACTTCTTGCGCTTCACAAAGTAGTAGAAGCCAAGGTACTCGTCACTTCGGCCGGTGGTTTGGACGGTGAAGAAAGTGCGGAAGAGCTCGATGCAGGGAGGAATGCCCACCCACATCTCGCAGAAGTGGACAAAGATGGACACAAGGAGAAGGGAGTGAGGGCCAAGGTGGTATAGCTGTAGACCGTAGAAGTCCAGCAGCATCAAAAAGAAGGAAGAAAATGGTGGGATCAACCCCACCATGGCATACGATGAAAAGTATACCATTTCGCCGGAGTGCTCCTTTTTAAAGGGAAGCTCTCCTCCGGTGCGGATTGAACGGTTGAAGAAGTCCGACGACCACCCCATGAGGGTTCGGACCTTCTTCAGATCGCTCTCCGTCTTCAAACGACTCTCACGCAGACCCAACTCCATCGCAGCACAGCTAGGCGAGAGAAGAAAAGCAAAGCACGAGTTGGGAGTTTGAGCGCAAGAACAGATGGAAAGCGTAAAGAACTCCCGACGGTGCGCTTTCCTTCTTAAGTAAGCCCTCGCAACGCTTGGATGGAAACTGCAGGGGAGTTAAGCATACTACTCAAGAATTCGACCCAGCCGATGACAAGAGGGCCCGGGACCACCCTGACGATCAAGTCGAGGCTCTTACCCAGGCGAACAGTTGTCATCACGAGGCGGGAAACCCAAAGGCGGCGGACTGACAAGGCGCGCGGAACCGATACGGTTTCCGTATCGAGAACCGACGACCTTCAATTGCGAGAGATCCGCACGTCAAAGATCTTATCTGCCGCCTGAGGTGCGCCACGCGTCGGGACTCAACCATAAAGCCCCGCCAAAGGCACCTCCGAAGACTCTTGAAGACCCAGTTCAAGAGTCACAAGTATGGACCCACCTCCGGCGGAACGACTCCATCCCGTTGGCCTTCCCCGGAGGTAGGTCCAGGGGGCCACTGTCGGTACCCTAAAAACCATACACCCCCTGAGGTTACAAAGATCTCAAGGGAAGGACATCAACTCAAATTGAAGACCCTTGGGGGCCCACTCGCCAGACGTGACCGGACCCGCTTCTCCAACATGGTTAACCTCTAGGTTGCCACGTGTACTGTCAGCCCAGAGCTATTACCCGCAAGGGTGAAGCTCCGGGCCAAGTACTGAAACGGCACCTCCGGAGGTAGCCCCCGACCGAGAGAAGCTCCGGACATGACACGTGCCAGGTCACCCCGGAGCTTCCCGCTTCTCCCAAGCAAGCTCCGGAGCTGCCACGTGTCCATACGTCGGAGCTAAACCGCTTCAAATCCCCGGGAGACGTTGTAACGGCTCCGGATCTCCAAAGGACAGCTGCAGACTTCAAGACCCGATTAATTATCATTAATTCCACATTAATGACACTTAATCGGATGATATTAACACCTGTAACGGCACTGTCGGAGCCGTTACAGGGTTATTAGCAACAATTAATCTCGCGTATCAATACTAGTAACCGCCAGGGCCACATGTCGGGCCAGGCTGACTTGTAACGGTTTGTCCTTGTGCTATAAAAGGACAAACCGACGATACACGGGGAGAGGACTCGAGAACACTCTGAGGCTCACAAGTTAATACAACACACATACACACCCCCGTGGAGTAGGGTATTACGCTCAGGCGGCCCGAACCACGTAAACCACCGTGTCACTCGTGTCCAAATCGCATTTCACTTTCTTAGATCTCCGCGCGCCCAGACCGAACCACAAACTCCTTCAAACACTTTTCATAGTGTTAGGGGATCTGCCGACTCCAACAGTCGACAGCAGTGAACTGACGGCACAGCTCCTCCCAACTGTCAATAGAGTTGGGTGGAAGGCTCATAAACCAGGACCTGGCGGTCCCAGTTAAGGCCACTGGAAAGTAGTTGGCCATTACGACCTCGTTTCCTCCAGCTGCTAAGATTGCAGTGGAGTATATCTGCAGAAATTCTACGGGGTTGACAGTCCCGTCGAATTTTTCCGGCAAGTGTGGCCGGAACTTCTGTGGCCATCTAACCATGCGCAGGTGCATGGCTAGGGCGGAACAGCCTCCTCCTATTCCTTCCAGAGTAGAAAGGTCTTGAGCATCCCGTCTTTCTCGAGCCCGCTCGATATGGACACGGCCATCCTGTTGGCGGTATCGGCGATCAAGCTCCGCCCGGAGGTCGTGTGTCGAAAGCCGAGATGCCGTATGGGTGCGTCGTGCCCCAGAGGGCAACGACGTCACTTGCTGTGACGCAGCTCGTCTTCGGTTGTTGGAGACATGTGGACCAAGTCTTCCAGACAACGTCCGTCGCTGCGACGGGGCTCGCCCTGAAGGAGGAGGACCCTGGTTGTTGAGTCGTTCGGCCGCTGCTGCGACCAATTGCTCAACATCAGCCCTCCATTGCTCCATAGCATCTTGAGATGCATCCGGAGGTGGTGGTCGCTGGAGAAGAGCACGCGCTGCATGGAGCGCGTGTTCTGGGTTGTCACGACTTGCCGGCGCAGTATGTGACGCCGGCGCACCATCATGTTGCCCGGCACGTCTTGCCGGAGAAGATGGTGGTGGTGGGAGGGTGACTCCTGCTGGTGCTGAGGCTCCTGCCGGTGGCTGCATGTTGGAGGGATTGCCTCCGACAGCCTGAGCAACAGGTTGCCCGTTGGATGATCCAGCCGCAGAATTCACCATTCTTGAAAATCTCAGGCGCCCCTACCTGGCGCGCCAACTGTCGACTGTTGGAGTCGACAGATCTCCTGACACTACTAAAGTGTTGAAGGAGTTTGTAGTTCGGTGTGGGCGCGCGGAGACTCAAGAAGGTGAATCACGATTGGACACGAGAGACACAGTGGTTTACGTGGTTCGGACCGCCTGAGCGTAATACCCTACTCTACGGGTGTGTGATGTTGTATTAGCTTGTGTGCCTGAGAGCGTTCGAGAGCCCCCTTCGTGTATCGTCGGTCTGTCCTTTTATAGTACAAGGACAAACCGTTACAAGTTAGCCTGGCCCGACATGTGGCCCCGGCGGTTACTAGTATTGATACACAATTAATTGTTGTTAATAACCCTGTAACGGGCCCCGACGGTGCCGTTACAGGTGTTAAGATTATCCAATTAAGTGTCATTAACATGGAATTAATGACAATTAATCGGGTCTTGAAGTCCGCGGCTATCCTTTGATGATCCGGAGTCGTTACAACGTCTTCCGGAGGTTTGAGGCGGCCAGCTCCGACGTTTGGACACGTGGCAGCTCCGGAGCTTGCTTGTGGGAAGCGAGAAGCTCCGAGGTGGCCTGGCACGTGTCAGGTCCGGAGCTTCTCTCGGTCAGGGGTTAAGTCCGGAGGTGCCGTTTCGGTACCTAGCCCGGAGCTTCACCCTTGTGGGTAGTAGCTCCGGTCTGGCAGTACACGTGGCAACCTAGGGGTTAACCATGTTGGAGAAGCAGGTCCGGTTATGTCTGACAAGTGGGCCTCCGAGGGTCTTCAATTTGAGTAGACGTCATTCCCTTGAGATCTTTGTAACCTCAGTGGGTGTATGGTTTTTAGGGTACCGACACACTCAGTCTTATTTGTTGCTACGACGATTAAAAAGAAAGCTATTGACCATTGCGAGGATGCCACGAGCTCTCCTGTTCTCATGTCAATCAAGTTGATCGGCGGCTTCAAGCACCAATCGAAAGCCCAGCCTGCTCCACTTCAATCCGGCACCGAATTGATATCAATATGGTAGTAGAATGTACAGAAACTTATGCAAGTACTAGAAGGCATGCAAAAAAAAAGAATGAAAAGAGGAAGAAGAGTCCAGTTGAGACCAACATTAATTGATCAATCAGCACCCCCCACATGCTGTTTATCACCACTAAAAAGCATTAAAGCAACAGAAGTGAAAGTAGTTAAATCGAGAAGCTGAGTTAGTATGTTGCTCTAGGACCACCACTCTCGTACAAATAGACATTATGTACAGATTAAAAAAAAAGATTTCAAATCCCTTAAAAACATAAGGGCCTAGTTAATGGACATCTAGAAACACGAACTTCGTTGAAGGGACCACTTTATTAGAATGTAAATAAACAAAAAGAGGATTTTAAAACCTATGCATGATCTGTCTTTCCCTGGATGTAATAAATACCATAAACGTTAACAGAAATACATGCATCACTCATGGCCACACAACTTTGAGCAATGCATGCACGTTACCATAAGTATTGCTAGGATTTTGCATCTTGGGTCCATATCCCCGCTGCTCCACCACTTCCTTCCGTTTGTCACAGCGCATCTGACATGTACTAGCAAAGTGCATGCATGCAGACGACACTTGCAAGTTGCCTGAAAACCAACGGCCATGCATAACCAAAGGCGTCCGAATGGGCCAACAGATTGATGCTAGATTGAAGGCCGCAACATTCAGTGGGCACCCATGCATGATCCTTTTTTTCTCTTCTCCCTGAGCTGCTGAGCTGAGCTGATCGGTTTGGTAAGGGATCCTTGTTTCTTGTGCTAAGATGACTGCCTCAACAAGCCATGGTCGATCATACTGAGCTTGACCTGTCTGCGTGTCTGTCAAATAGGCATGTAGAGATATGGATAACAAACACTCGAACAGAACAACGTAGCTGAGCTTCCATCAGATCAAAAAGTAGCTTCCTATGAAACACGCGTGAGAGTGATTTAATTTCAGTCGTCATGGCGGCCGTTTATTGCAAAACAGAGGCGTTCCCTACGAAAACCGTGGTCCGCACATATCAGCTAGCTAGGTTCATTGTATCATATTCTTTACGAGCAATGGTCGATCATACTGAGCTTGACCTGTCTGCGTGTCTGTCAAATAGGCATGTACTAGTAACAACTGGAGCAGAAATATGGATAACAAACACTCGAACAGAACAACGTAGCTGAGCTTCCATCAGATCAAAAGTAGCTTTCCTATGAAACACGCGTGAGAGTGATCTAATTTCAGTCGTCATGGCGGCCGTTTATTGCAAAACAGAGGCGTCCCCTACCAAAACCGTGGTCCGCACACATCAGCTAGGTTCATTGAATCATTTTTGAGCAAGTGCTAGCTAGAACAAAACAAGCCCCACTTTAATATTGCATGAGCTGCATTCAGCTCCGTTTCCCAGATTCACTATCTGTTCCAGCATTCAGGTGTACAGTACAGTAGTGTACTCCCTCCGGTGTACAAAATATTGTCGTTCTACACTAGAGCTAAGAGTGCACAAAAAATTGTCGTTTTATACTGCATACCATGGAAAATAGTGTAAAAAATGGGATAGCGTGTACCTAGGAATCAAACTTGCATCAGATTGGCTGGAAAAACGTGAAGAAGACCACTCGGACCACTAAGGAGAGTTGTATTATAAAAGAAAGAAATCTATTTAATGCTTCCTTGGTATGCGAGAACATGTCCAAAACGACAATATTTTGTACACCGGAGGGAGTACACTATCAAGCCACAGCATTAGTGTGCATAGAGTAGCTACTACTAGCATGGTGAGAAGAACGAGACCGAAAGAGAAAGCCGCGGCTGCTCCGGATTTGGGGGGATCCACGGGTTGGCCCGTCCGGTCCGGTCCGGTCCGAGGAAGCTGCCGCCAATGCCACCGCCGCCGAAGCCGTCGTCGCCTCTGTCTATAAAAACACGCGCGGCACACGGCTCCACTTCTCCTCAACAGACACCAAACTAGTCCTGCACCACCACCACCGCCTTTCGTTCTTCCTTCGTGCCTGCCTGCCTGCCTGCCTGCAGCTACCCTGTCACGAGCACTATTCTGCAAGCCGTGTGCATCAGCCATGTGTGGCGGCGCCATCATCTCCGAGTACATCCCGCACCGCTCGGCCGGTGCCAGAAAGCGGGGCCTCTGCGCCGCCGACTTCTGGCCGGAGGTGGCGGCCGCCGACTTCGACGTCCCTGTCGACCACCATCAACTAGCCGGCGCTACGTATCCAGTAGCCGACCAAGGTGATGTTTCTTTCTTCCTTTGTACTGTACGTACATCCCCTGACTCAGTATGTAGTACCCTGACACAGTATGTAGTACCGTACGTAGTACACTAGTTGATGCATGCTGTATGTATCGCAGGTTGCGAGCCGGCCAGGAAGCGTGAGCGCAAGACGATGTACCGTGGCATCCGGCGCCGGCCGTGGGGCAAGTGGGCGGCGGAGATCCGCGACCCGGCCAAGGGCGCGCGCGTCTGGCTCGGCACCTTCGCCACCGCCGAGGAGGCCGCGCGGGCCTACGACCGTGCCGCGCGCCGCATCCGCGGGGCCAAGGCCAAGGTCAACTTCCCCAACGAGGATCCGCCGCCCGACCACGAGATCATGCCACCCATGCCAGTCATGGACTACGACGCCGGCATGGGCATGGGCATGAGCTTCTTCCACCAGCCGCCCTACGTCCCCATGCCCACCGCGGCGCCGGAGGTGGCATACGTGCACCAGCAGCAACAAAACGACGCGGGGATCGACCTCTGGACCTTCGATAACATCGACACGGCCGTGCCGATATAATGAATCTTTGCACCCTGCTTCACATATACCGTACACGTGCTTCTTACGAATGCTTCATTCTTACAGTATTATGTTTTCAAATGTATCGTTAGATCCGTAGAGGAGTAACTTATCTACCCATGGGATGGAGCTAGGGGAGTGTTTGAGATGATTGTGTCCTTCCTGTAGAAGCCACATCAAAGTTCCTATGTAAAGATGAATGCTCCATTGAATAAATTGTGGACTCGCTTCTCATAACATTTTGTGTACTTTTAACAGAGTTTACTCCCTCTCGACCATTTTATTTGCCGGACAGGATTTCCTAATTCAGGAGGAAGTACATCACTATCCACACAGCATCAACACTGGAAACAAGTGAAACCCGTATAGATTGACGTGCCCACATATTGGATTGGGGAACGCATATTCCTAACGGAATGCCGAACACAAATCTTATTTTGCGTAATAAACTAAACAAAATTTGATCGGTTCTGAATTTCCATAACGACAAAAGATTCTGACCCCTAAAACAAGTGTGTTCTGCAACGAAACGGCGATGTTTGTCTGATAAGAGCAACATGACGAGTGTACAAACTTGCCCCAGCTTAAACCTTGAAGCCCCTGCTCTTCCTCCTCCCTCTCGCCTTCTCAAATTTCCTTCCCTTCGAGCGAACATAAGGTTTGGTGTGGCTGTGTGGGACTCCTGGTGCAGGGCCAAAGTGCTTAACAGCTTCCCTGGCGTTCTTGGGACCCCTCAGGAGAACCTTATTCACAAATCATAAATTATGAGCAAGTTACCCAAACAAGGCAGATAAACAACTTCAGTAGATGAAAGATGACCAATAAGGTGCAGCTAAATATACAAAGACATCTTAGACAAAGAATAATGTCAAAACTAGAACCAAATTTCTCTCTACGAGCAGAAAAGTGTGAATTCTCTTATGTCATAGTGGCAAATTTGATAGAGACAACCTTAATTATATGACAATATATTGGCATAATACCAACCTTGCCAGACAACAATCATAGTGTCATAGTGAAAGGAAGAAACTCTGCTGAAAACTTGGTAATTTTGGTTGGACCAATTGACACCAGGGCAACCACAACAAAATGCACCCGTTTTATCTCCTTGAATAGTGGGAAAACTCAAGAAGAGGGTAACTGATGCATCTATTATAATCTCATAGAAAAACTAACATAAATGATTAAATATCGTTGTTCAAACGGAACGGCCAAGAAACCTTGCTGGTCAACACTACAGGTGTCATAGTATCACTCAGAACACAGAATATTGTATAATACCACTAACAGGATACTAGTCTTTCAATGTGAAAGGAATAAATTCAACTTCAAAAGAAAAAAAAAACTTGCATGGACTCTGCTGAAACCTTGGTAATTTTGGTTGGACCATTTGACACCAGGGCAACCACAACAAAATGCACCCGTTTTATCTCCTTGAATAGTGGGAAAACTCAAGAAGAGGGTAACTGATGCATCTATTATAATCTCATAGAAAAACTAACATGAATGATTAAACATCGTTCTTCAAACAGCCTAGAAACCTTGCTGGTCAACACTACAGGTGTCATAGTATCATTCAGAACAGAGAATAACGTATAATAGCACTACACATGATACTACTCTTTCAATGTGAAAGAGAGAATTCAACTTCAAAAAAGAAAAAGAAAAACTTGCATGAACTCTGCTGAAAACATGGTGATTTTGGTTGGACCATTTGACACCATGGCAACCACAACAAAATGGAATGGGCTGGTAAGCCAACCATGTTGATCTCTGCGTCCATTTTATCTCCTTGAATAGTGGGAAAACTCAAGAAGAGGGTAACTGATGCATCTATTATAATCTCATAGAAAAAACTAACATAAATGATTAAATATCATTCTTCAAACGGCCTAGAAACCTTGCTGGTCAACACTACAGGTGTCATAGTATCATTCAGAACACAGAATATTGTATAATACCACTAACAGGATACTAGTCTTTCAATGTGAAAGGAAGAAATTCAACTTCAAAAAAAAACTTGCATGGACTCTGCTGAAACCTTGGTAATTTTGGTTGGACCATTTGACACCAGGGCAACCACAACAAAATGCAATGGGCTGGTAAGCCAACCATGTAGATCTATGCACCCGTTTTATCTCCTTGAATTGTGGGAAAACCCAAGAAGAGGGTAACTGGTGCATCTATTATAATCTCTTAAGAAACGAATATAATGATTAAACATTGTTCTTCAAACGACCTAGCAGCATCTAGCAAAATTTCTATATCCATACGACCATACAGTACCTCTACTGGGGCTAAGCAAAATTACTACAAGGGTAAAAAAACTCTGAACTCTATCGGGGGTTTGAATCGTAGGCTCTAATTGCCACAACAGGAGAAGAGGAAAAAAAACATCGTCAGGAAGATTAGGTGAATCGTGGATTTAGAAATCTGTACCGTGTTCTGGCCGAGCGGTGCGCGGAGAGCGAGCTGGTCGAAGGTGAGGCACTCGCCACCGGCGTTGACGATCCTGGCCCTCGCCGTCTCGGTGAACCTGAGCGCGCAGACCTTCATCGCCGGCACCTCGAGGATCCTCTTGTCGTCGGTCACGGTGCCCACGAGCACCGCGATCTGGTCGCCCTACACTCCCACAGTCCCAAAATGAGTCGCGAGTCCAACGTCGCATCCTAAATAGAAATGGCGCGACGAGATTGGGGTTTACCTTCCCCTCCATGAACTTGACGAGGCGACGCATCGAGATGGGCGGGCGGTTCGTCTTGCTCATGAACAGCCGCTTCAGGATCACGGCGTTGAAGTTGCTCTTGGTACGGCGCACCAGGAAGCGGTAGAGCTGCGTGCAAGGAGGATCGATCAATCAGAAATGGCGAGAGCGCTGAGAGCATCGGGTCCGGAGGGGGATGACTTACCTTGACGAGGAGCTTGAGGTAGACATCGTCGGACTTGGGCGCCGTGCGCTTGGTCTTCTTGTTGCGGCCGCCGGCAACAAGGTCGATACCCTGCGAAGGACAGGAAGAGGCCGTCGTGTTAGCTAGTAGCTGCAGTGGTGCATCGGAGGCGACGACGAAGACGGGCTTACCATGGCGGCGGCGGGAGCGGTGCTAGGGTTTTGGGATGAGATGCGGTCGTGACGGTTAAATTAAATACGGGAGTGGGCGGAATGTTGGGTTTGGGTGGGCTCGGCCCTTTGCTATCCTCTTTGAGGCATCGTGGGCCTTCGAATCTGGGACATCGTAGGCCTATTGGGCTACATAGAATCTGGCACGGTTGGTTGTGGAACCAAGGTCGGATTGAGCCCATCATGCAGCGCACGAAGCCCAAAGGTGAATTAATGACCGAAGTGCTATAATGCAGCCCACGAAGCGTAGCATGAAACAAAGCTGCCCCTTACTTTTACTTGACCTGGCGTTTCTTTTTTTCCTGCAGTAAGGAAAGAAATGCAAAATCCATCATGTCAAAACGGATGCATCGTACAGTAACTTGTCCGCGAGACCCATCCAAATAAATTTCGATTTGATAGCGTTAGGTTTCCCGTGGCCAGCGTCAGGTAAACGGTCGGATCATCCGTATTTTAATAAGATCAAATCAGATGGACCTCGGCTTTGCTTCGCCGGATACGCAATCATTTAATCTTTGGCCCGCCCCGGAATTGGCTTGTTGACCGGCGACCAACGCTGTTGCCGTCCCTCTGCCGCTGACCGATCACTCGCCTGCTGCAGCCTGCATGCTAAGCTTCTCTTTCTATCTCTATCTGCCCCCTCCACCTCCCCCATGTGTATAAAAAGGACCGAGGTCTTCTTCTTCTTCATGGCACCATTCGTTTGAGACTCTGAGCAGGAGGGCGGATGAGATCAGTGAGAAGGACCACGTTGGAGAAGCAGGGCACGTGCATGCTTCCATTTCTTCTCCACTCCTTGGATTATTTGGAGTCGGAGGAGAATCTGTACTGCTGCACGTGTTCTCCTTCTCCATCAGGGTCTTCCCCACTTTGCCATGGAATCGGCGCGCCAGCATCACTCGCTCTTCATCCGCGCAAGGTAATGCAACAAGTTGAGCTCGCCATGTTGAGTGCTGATCCATCATGCTCTTCTTTCGACGACCCATAATCCATCATGCTCAATCATTGGCTGTTTTGCCCTGTGAATCTGCAGCTGCACACCAAGGATTAGTTAAGTTTTTTTTTTTGCCGCCGGTTTGTATTGTCGATAGCTGCTCCACAGCTGGTCCACTGCTTCGAGGTTTCACGTGCCTGGTGCTAACTGCTATTGAGAGAGAGAGCAGAAGTGGGGGAGATCATGGTGCCGAGAAACCGGAGGAGAGGCACTGTGGGCTCGGACTCTGGAACTGGCCCGAGAACTCGAGTGGCCGGATAGAGAGGGAAACAGAGACGTGGATACCAGGTAGGCGTTGGAGAAGCAAGACAAGTGCATATCTGTTCGATACATGTAAAATATATAGGCATAATAATAAGTACTTCCTTCGTCCTCACATGAAAGCGACAAGTTCATAGGGACTGAGGGAGTACCCTCTCTGTTTTAAAAATTTTGTAATTTTTTTTAGTAAACTTTGGAGACTGGAGGGGTACATCAATGACATGTTTTTAATTTCAGTGGAATTATAATACCACCAGAATAGTATCACGAAGTTTCATTTTTTAGATAATAGAACCAAAGTTCAGGCCGATCACTATGTTTAATTAATGGCATATCTCAAATTAAGCGAAAATGCAATGACATAAATCTAATTAACCCTTAATTAAAAAGAGAAATCTGTGTTGCTGGAACTCCTCTCTGTCAATCAGTTTGTCCACAGCTCGATGCATCACATCAGTAACGATGGCAGCATCATAGGGAGCATGCACCACGCAACTTTCTAATCATGGGACTGCATCATCGCATGGCCATCTTGTCCAGTTCATCACTATCACGGGACGAGCAACGAGGCGGTGGAGGAGGGGCCGGGAGTCTACTAGCCACGGAGCAGGCGACGAAAAAGATACTACAGCAAGGCGCACACGCAAAAGGCACGATCTAATCAAAGAGTCATGCAGCTGGATCTGCAGTGCGCGCACCGATCTCCATGCGTGTCTCCCGGGGGACGGAGACGCCCGCCCGGATTCGCGGGCGGCGATGATCTGACGGAATTTACAGTTGCTCTTCTTTCACCAATGCATGCGACGCCAAAGCTCTGCACAGACTCGTTATCGTTCTTCTCCGGAATTCAGAAACGTACGCCTCTCCATTTCCATGCATGCACAACCGCACCCAACAGGCACCTACTGCTAGGACGTCGTAGACCTCTATCAGTGACGACGTGGAGAAGAAAGAAAAGCTAGGATGACGTGACGGTGGAGTTGAAATGCGTCAACTCTGACATGCGTGCAGTAGCTTGATGGCGAGTCTGCCCATCTACCGTACTCCACGCGACAATGTCACTGCTTGCTTGGGATTCTGTGAAAAGAAGCTTGAATGACATGTAGCTTGCGCGCGGCAATGGCGGAACGGTTTACGGACGCAACGCAGGCGGGTCACTAGGCGTCAACGTCACCACCCAGCCACGGATTTATATTGCCCCAGCCATAGCAACGTTGGATCCTGTCAGACTGTCAGCGCCCCATGCATAGCAGCTGCAGCAAGAGCCTTGGAGGGTCAGTCCACCAAAGACCTCCATTCTAGGCCCAACCCAACAAACGCAAGAGTATAACTCTTTCTTTTTTTCAACTACTAAGGCATTACTAACAGGCATGTTTGCCGAACCTCTGAAAACCACGGCCACCGCACCGACGATTGCTACTCGCGATCATGCAATGTCAGCAATAGGTGACTCGAAAGTTGATAATGTTGGAATTAATGGGCTTGGCCCAATATTAATTCAGAAATAAATCCTAGAAAATCTCAAAGGCCCATTAGGGCAAGAGAGAGTGGTGCTAATTGTTTAGTCCCACATGGGAAGTGGAAGTGGAGCAATCCCTACATATAAGGGAGGTTGCTCTTCTACTCCTTGAGTGAGAGAGAAGAGAGAAAGAGAGGGGTGGCCCACGCGCGCTCCTCCTCCTCCTCCTCCTCGCTCGCCTCGCAGCGCGCGCGCGCGCGTGTTCGTGTGAATTCGAGCCTCGGGCTTTTGAGCCTCCGAATTTTTGGGGCTACCGAGACAGAGTCCAAGTCGTTAGAGACGGACGCGTCTACGATTGCGGAGTCGGTTCGGATCTGAACTCTCCGGATCGCATACAAACCGCTTCTTGGGACTCTATAAATACGGGCGTCCGCGGTACGGCAGGGATCCCACGATTAGATCAATCCCACGTTCGCGTTCCTTGCGCCGCCTTCTAGTCTACTCCATCCCGAGCGCCGGCGTGCACCGACGATCGGGAGAGCAGGTCTCCGGAACCGCTCGCCCTTGCGATCCTGCACCGGGAGAGGGCGAATAAGGTTTTTGGGAAGCGCTCTGCGCGACTGCTCGCGTTCTTCACCACGGCTCGTCTACCGACCAGATCGGGCGCTGCGGCTCAACGTCGTCACCAACGCCTGCAGCGACTGTTCGCCGTCGGATCTACAGCGGTGCGTTCGACTCCAAACCGGTACGCGTTAATTCTCGTCCCGTCTGTCTGCCGATCGCTGCTGTTTTCCTCGTGTTTTTCCGGAATTATTCAGTAAATTGCCTCCTATTTATCTAACAATCCAAAAACCTTATTAGGCAATTTCCTGAATTGAACATGATGACTTTGGCCGATGCACTGAGGCCGGAGAAATTCTCTGGCGTGCACTTCAAGAGGTGGCAAGTTAAGGCCACGCTCTGGCTCCAATCGCTTAAGATCTTCTGGGTAACCGAGGGCAGGCCTCAAGGTCCTTTGTCTGTCGAAGAACAGACAAAGTTCGAGGAAGCCAACTCTGCCCTGAGAGGATGCATCTTAAGTGTTCTTGATAATAAACTCTGTGATGTCTATCTGACAGTCACAGATGGGAAAGAGCTCTGGGATGCACTTAACGCTAAGTATGGTGCGGCCGATGCAGGTGGTGAACTGTATATCATGGAGAATTTTCATGACTACAAGATGGCTAACAACCGTCCTGTAGTTGAACAAGCTCATGAAATACAGTGCCTTGCGAGAGAGCTCAATCTCCTTAAGTGTCCTTTACCCGACAAGTTTGTGGCTGGGTGCATTATTGCAAAGTTACCCCCATCATGAAGGAACTTCGCCACAGCCCTCAAACACAAGAGACAGGAAATATCAGTTGAAAACCTGATAGCATCTCTTGATGTTGAGGAGAAGGCTCGGGCTAAGGACGCTACTGAGAAAGGAGGCGAGGGTCAATCGAGCGCCAATGCTAATATGGTGCAGAAACCCTATGTCAAGAACAAAGGGAACAAGTCTCTATTCAAGCCAAACAAAACTACTGCTTTCAAGAAGAAGAAGTCAAACAAAGCCAATGATGGCTGCTGCTACACCTGTGGGGAGCAGGGACATATTTCCAAGAACTGTCCTGAGAGGGCAGATCGCAAAGGAAAAAAGAATGTCAACATCGTGACATCCAGCAATGCAGATGGGTACGGTAATTCCTTTACTGTTCTTTCTGTTTCTCAAACACCATCTTGGTGGTTTGATACGGGTGCTAATGTTCATGTATGTTCTGACATGTCCATGTTTACTTCTTACCAGTTCGTCCGGGATTCCGCCGTGCTAATGGGGAATGGGTCACATGGTTCTGTTCGTGGTGTTGGCACGGTCGATCTGAAGTTCACTTCGGGAAAGATTGTCGAGCTGAAGAACGTGCAGCATGTCCCTACTATGAACAAGAATCTTGTTAGCGGTACCCTTCTATGCAGAGATGGGTTTAAAGTAGTTTTAGAGTTCAATAAAATAGTTGTGTCTAAGCATGGACAATTTATTGGTAAAGGCTATGAATGCGGAGGCCTGTTCCGCTTTTCTCTTTCGGAGTTTAGTAATAAGTCAGTAAACCATATTTGTGGCGGTATTAATGATGATGCAAGTGTTTGGCATTCTCGTTTATGTCACGTTAATTTTGGTTTAATGAATCGGCTATCTAGTCTCAAATTAATTCCAGAATTCACTATTGTCAAAGGTTCTAAGTGCCATAGTTGTGCGCAATCAAAACAACCTCGAAAGCCTCACAAGGCAGCCGAGGAGAGAAACTTGGCACCATTAGAACTCATACATTCTGATCTATGCGAGATGAATGGTGTGTTGACAAAAGGTGGAAAAAAATATTTTATGACATTAATAGATGATTCTACTAGATTCTGTTATGTTTACTTGTTGCAAACTAAAGATGAAGCTTTAGACTACTTTAAAATCTATAAATCTGAAGTAGAAACTCAATTAGAGAGAAAGATCAAACGTCTTAGGTCAGATCGTGGTGGTGAGTATTTTCCCAAAATATTTGATGATTTTTGTGCGGAACACGGTATTATACATGAGAGGACGCCTCCCTATTCACCCCAATCAAACGGGGTAGCCGAGAGGAAAAACCGCACATTGTGTGACTTGGTGAATGCCATGTTAGACACGTCTGGTTTTTCTAAGGCATGGTGGGGGGAGGCTCTTTTGACTTCATGTCATGTCCTAAACCGCGTTCCAAACAAGAATAAAGAGAAAACCCCTTATGAGGAGTGGGTTGGGAGAAAACCATCACTTTCATACTTGCGTACTTGGGGATGTTTGGCAAAAGTCAATGTTCCAATTACCAAGAAACGCAAGCTGGGACCAAAAACAGTGGATTGTATCTTTCTAGGCTATGCTCATCGGAGCATCGCATATAGATTTTTAGTAGTTAAATCTGAGGTACCTGATATGCATGTTGATACTATTATGGAATCTCGTGATGCAACATTTTTTGAGAATATTTTTCCTATGAAAGATATGCATAGCACTGCTAGGATCTCTTCTGAAATTTGTCCTGAATCCACTACAACTAGCGAGTTTCTTGATACACCGTTTGAGAATGTCCCAGAGGAAGAACACAATGAAATAACTCAGTCGAGTAAGAGATCACGGATTGCAAAATCCTTTGGTGATGATTTCATTGTGTACCTTGTGGACGATACTCCTAGATCCATAGCAGAGGCATATGCATCACCTGATGCAGATGACTGGAAAGAAGCAGTTCATAGTGAGATGGACTCAATTCTTTCCAATGGAACCTGGGAGTTAACTGAACGACCATACGTGTGCAAACCAGTAGGCTGCAAGTGGGTGTTCAAGAAGAAGCTCAAACCTGACGGTACTATTGAAAAGTACAAGGCAAGACTAGTTGCAAAGGGCTATACTCAAAAGGAAGGTGAAGACTATTTTGACACCTATTCACCTGTCGCCAGAATGACGACAATTCGTGTACTACTTTCTTTGGTTGCCTCTTATGGTCTAATCATCCATCAAATGAATGTAAAGACAGCTTTCCTGAACGAAGAGTTGGAAGAGGAGATTTATATGGAACAGCCTGATGGGTTCGTAGTAAAAGGTGAAGAGACAAAGGTGTGCAAATTGTTGAAATCCTTGTATGGCCTTAAACAAGCACCTAAGCAATGGCATGAGAAATTCGATAGTATTTTGATGTCTGCGGGCTTTGTCATTAACGAGGCTGATCGGTGCGTGTACTATCGCCATGGTGGGGGCGATAGCGTTATGTTATGCTTGTATGTAGATGATATACTTATTTTTGGTACGAGCATTAATATAATTTCTGAGGTCAAGTCTTTTCTATCAAAATGTTTTGATATGAAAGATCTGGGAGAAGCTAATGTTATTTTAAACATTAAGCTAAATAAGGATGAGAGTGGAATTACTTTAAGTCAATCCCACTATGTTGAGAAAATCTTGAGCCGGTTCGGCTTTATGGATAGCAAGATTTCTCCAACGCCTTATGATCCCAGCGTGATACTTAGAAAGAACAAGAATGAGTCAAGAGATCAACTCAGATATTCTCAGATGATCGGTTCACTCATGTACTTAGCTAGCGCAACCCGTCCTGATATCTCTTTTGCTGTAAGCAAACTGAGCAGGTTCATGTCAAACCCGGGTACAGATCATTGGCATGCACTTGAAAGGGTTATGCGCTATCTGAGAGGTACAATGAGTTATGGAATTCACTATACTGGGCATCCGGCCGTGCCTGAGGGTTATAGTGATTCGAACTGGATTTCTGATGTTGATGAACTCTATACCACAAGTGGATATGTGTTCACTCTAGCTGGTGGCGCTATATCATGGAGGTCTTGCAAACAGACCATTTTGACGAGGTCAACCATGGAAGCAGAACTCACTGCTTTAGAGACAGCCACTGCAGAGGCAGAATGGCTGCGAGAGCTCTTGACGGATTTGCCTATAGTTGAGAAACCATTGCCGGCAATTCTTATGAACTGTGACAATCAGACGGTGATTGCCAAAGTGACCAGTTCTAAGGATAATGCAAAATCATCAAGACACGTCAAGAGACGTTTAAAATCTGTCAGGAAAATGAGAAACTCCGGAGTTATTACTGTTTCGTACATACAAACAGACAAAAATCTGGCAGATCCCTTTACGAAGGGTCTATCACGTAATGTGATAGAAAGTGCATCGAGAGAGATGGGTTTGAGACCCATTGATGTGACACTATAGTAGTAACCCAACCTATGTGATCGGAGATCCCGTGAATTAGGTCATGGGAAAACAAGCTAGTGGTTCACCGAGGAGAGTACTTCCCTTATACCCTCTCTATGAGAAGATGCACACTTGTACTCTCAAACTGTAAGGCAGGTTGGCGAATTGCCTTAATGTGTTTCTGTTGGCTATGTGTAGCAAAGATGCCGTCCTACAGGGCAGTCTTGAAGGAAACACACCTATATGAGCTCCGACTGTCTAACGTCGCAGTCTGTGAGATTTGGGTGATCTCTGGAAAGCTCATGAAGAGACCAGGGAGTACGACGCATATGCTCCACCCGCGGGGTAGACTACTGGTAGTCAAGTACTGGTAATGGTCTTTGGGTGAAGTCAGTTCACACAAAACTTGCAATTCAAGGCGTAGTCCATTGTTCAAGTTGTGACCTGATGAAACTTAAGGATCTAGGCAGAAGTTCAACTTCACAGTCTCTGCCGAAAACACTAGTATATTAAACAAGGAACGAGAATGACCTCTCTCCTAATGGCTTTGAGATCTGGTGGGGGATTGTTGGAATTAATGGGCTTGGCCCAATATTAATTCAGAAATAAATCTTAGAAAATCTCAAAGGCCCATTAGGGCAAGAGAGAGTGGTGCTAAGTGTTTAGTCCCACGTGGGAAGTAGAAGTGGAGCAATCCCTACATATAAGGGAGGTTGCTCTTCCACTCCTTGAGTGAGAGAGAAGAGAGGAAGAGAGGGGTGGCCCACGCGCGCTCCTCCTCCTCCTCCTCGCTCGCTCGCCTCGCCACGCCACGCCACGCCTCGCCTCGCCCCGCCCCGCACACACACGCGCGCGTGTGAATTCGAGCCTCGAGCCGAGCCCAGATTTTATATTTTTGCAGAAAATTAAATTGGGCTTTTTGGGCCTCCGAATTTTTGGGGCTACTGAGACAGAGTCCAAGTCGTTAGAGACGGACGCGTCTACGATTGCGGAGTCGGTTCGGATCTGAACTCTCCGGATCGCATACGAACCGCTTCTTGGGACTCTATAAATACGGGCGTCCGCGGTACGGCAGGGATCCCACGATTAGATCAATCCCACGTTCGCGTTTCTTGCGCCGCCTTCTAGTCTACTCCATCCCGAGCGCCGGCGTGCACCGACGATCGGGAGAGCAGGTCTCCGGAACCGCTCGCCCTTGCGATCCGGCACCGGGAGAGGGCGAATAAGGTTTTTGGGAAGCGCTCTGCGCGACTGCTCGCGTTCTTCACCACGGCTCGTCTACCGACTAGATCGGGCGCTGCGGCTCAACGTCGTCACCAACGCCTGCAGCGACTGTTCGCCGTCGGATCTACAGCGGTGCGTTCGACTCCAAACCGGTACGTGTTAATTCTCGTCCCGTCTGTCTGCCGATCGCTGCTGTTTTCCTCGTGTTTTTCCGGAATTATTCAGTAAATTGCCTCCTATTTATCTAACAGATAATTCCTCCTTTATCAAAAAAATGTCACGTTCTAATTCATTTTTGTACTAGAAGCTGTCAATCTTTTGAGAAAAAAGAGAGCATACACTTTTTTTAGAACAGTTGATGCACTTGGGCGGCTGGAAAACGTTCCCTGATTTCAGGGCTAAACCTTCTAGTATGGAGAAGGAAGGGCTACCATCTTCTGGTATGAACAACGAATTGCTGTTTGTGGAAGACTTCGGAGGACTTGCAGCATTATGAATATTACTTCACGTCCACCATTCTGGCTGTTTATGATTGTAGTGCTAGATTTCATTTAGCAATACATATTGTGACTTGAGATTTGTGGATATTTAACTTTATTCTAACTCTCACAGGACTGACACGACTTCACTTCTCCTATTTGTACTCTTATACGTTTCCTCACATGACTACTTGTTCAAGGTAACACTATTCGCTCTGTTCCAAAATACTTTACTTTGTCGGGAACAACTGCTATGCAATCTGCTGTTTTGTGCAAGCGTGCAATCTTCACATCTCAACCGTTTCCTACCGATCCAAAGGTGCTGCACTTTTAACACTTAAACCCCTCCACCTGGTGCTGCTGACAATATGCAAAAAGAACCCTGTATGCAGCCACCCTTGGATCTGTAGCGAACGGTTGAGATGTGGAGATTGCATGCTTGCACAAAACACCAGATTGCACAATAGTTGTTCCCTTACTTGTCATTAAAATAAAAAGATTAATCTATTTTTGAACTACTCTCTCCGTTTCGATTTAATTGTCATTAGGACAATCTTCGTTAGTTCATTTCTAGTTCATTTGGTTGTCTGAAACGACAATTATTTCAGAACGGAGGGAGTAAATTCTTGTTATTTAAGAACGGAGGAAGTACATGACAGTACAGCCAAATGTGACAACAATAATCAGCTACCAGTGAAGAGCACCCACATAGCAGCAGCAATATACTCCCCCCTCTGTACCGAATTATCTGTTGTCCGGAAAGCCGTAGCTTATTTTCAGTTCACTCGTTTGCAGTTCACTCGTTTGTGTGAGAGTCAAATATTACGATACGGAGGTAGTAAACACCAATTTATGCACCAATCAGAATAAGAGAAGAAATGCTGAACATTTTTTTTTCTCGGTTCACAACAAAACTTGTGCAGAGACAGCGAGTAGGTACTCAAGATGTTGAGCCGACTCAACATCTTCAAAGTAACCATCAAAGTTCAGCGCAGCATAAACACAAGAATGTCGGTCGGTGCCAACAACAAAGGGTACGCCGATCCAAGTATCAAACCAACAAGCTCAAAACTACAATATCACTGCAGTAATACACTCTAATCTTCGTCCTCGCCCTCGTTCTCAGCAATGTTAAAGTAACGGAGCTCATAGACGGTGCGGTCCTTGTTGGCCGCGATCACGCGAAGCCAATCCCGCACGTTGTGCTTCTTCAAGTACTTCTTGGTCAAGTACTTCAGGTACCTGATAACACAGAGAATGATTCGATCAGACTGAACTGTAACGCGACGCACATAGCACCATGTCGAAACAATCAACAAAATACATTGAGAAAACTGATTTCCTAATTGATCCGACACAGAAGCATCCTAACAGCAAGCCTCTGCTACTTATTGACAAACATTCAGATAAGATACAGGAACAACATCAAAATGACTTCACCGAGTTTGTAAAATTGCAAACATGATGGGCGAATTCGAGTAAGTACGTATATAGAAGCTAGCCAGCGATCTCGCACTATCATGCGACAAATCCTCAGATCTAAACTGAGGTACACGCATCCTAAGGAACGGCGGAAATTATAGTAACTGCATGTCAGGGCATACATGAACTGCAAGCAAGGATGGGGAAGCACAAAAAAAGGGAAGCATACCGCTTCGAGAAGGGCCCATCAGAGGTGACGGCGACCTTGTTCTTCTCGCGGGAGACGGTGACGGAGTCGCCGAGGTTCCCGGCCTTGCCGCCGGCCACCTTGATGCGCTCCTGAAGGAACTTCTCGAGCGAGGCGATGTCCATTATCTTGTCCTCCACGGGCTTGGTACAGTCGATGAAGAACGTGACCGACGACTTCTTCTTCCCGACGGCCGCGCCGCGCGCCATCTCTTCCGCCTTTCTCGCTTCTCAGCTGCTCCTCGGGGTCTGTGTGGCGGCTAGGGTTTCCGGAGACGAGAGAGAGAAAGGAGCGATGCGGTTTGGGAGCCAGATATATACTCCCTCCCTCCCGAAAAGTTTGTCGCTTTGTAGTTCAAAAATGAACTACAAAGCGACAAACTTTTCGAGACGGAGGGAGTACGTCACGTGGGCTTTTCCGTTCGAGTAGGCGGACAGTTGTTTGTTGGGCCGGGTTATTCAGTTGGACGGGCCAGGCCTATAAAGGACAGTGGGCTTGCTTACGGCCTCTTGGGCCGTTACCTCCTAATGATACGGATCGTAATCGGATGGGCTTCTCTTTTAGACCCAATCTTTCAAATAAGCCCGCTCCTCTGAATCTCGATGGATATACATACTACTCGGTACTCTGTATTTTACTGAAACCTCTAAATTACTTCCCCCGTCTCTGAAAACTTGTCGCTTTGTAGTTTAAATGAACTACAAAGCGATAAGTTTTCGAAAACAGAGGGAGTACATAGTGTATGTATCGCGATCCAATTTTTTTTTACGTGGCTACCCCTCCTCGCTCGATCTGTCACATGCCCATGGCTGGTCTTCCCTTTCTTTTTTTTTTATTTTCTTTTTAAAGGACCATGCATGGCTCCTGCCGTCGCTGGCGATGTCCTCCGTGCACGCGCGCCAAGTGCAGCTTGTATTTGCCGGCAAAATAACGTGACCCGTGGTCGTTCCCGTAGGTGGAGAAGGAGATGTCCCTGAGCTCAACTCAGCCTCAGGAAGATATCATACCATATTAATAAGAGGAATGTTAATAATTATCAACGTTCGTTTCATCTCAACTAGTAGATGCCACCAATAATGCCACGAACAGCTAGCTAGCTGCTCACAAAGGAGCGGAATTTTTCGTTACACAAACAACACAACAATGTTCCGCAACATCTGAAATGCATTTTGCCAGGAGGAGTTTACATGGAAGCAGGCATGCAGCCCAGCAGAAACAGAAGTCCAGATAATACAGTAAGCAGTAGTCCACAGAAAATTATTTGCCAGAGAAAGTTACTGCTCCAGCTGGCAGTTTGTGACATAGCTACTCTTTCTGTGAGTGAGAGCTACGACTGTCCGATGAGAGGAACTGCTTTGTGTATTGGTGAACCCTGGATCCTGATCCTTGGTGATGATCGTAGTACTCCACCAGTGCAGAGCCGCCCAAGGCAGCCAGGGTTAGGGCCTGAGCATGCAGCCTGTGCCAAGGGAAAAAAAACAGTAAAAGATGTGACCGCATGCAGGTTTCACTCATTTACCGCAGAAGCAATAGTGAGTGATGGGTTGTGAGAGCAGCAAGGAAAGGAAAGGAAAGGAACCTGGCGTGGATGAGCCTGACGCTGGTCTTCATCCCCGGCTTGGACCAGTTGTAGGCGATGGAGCCCACGATCCCGCTCAGCCACAGCGCGCCTATTAGAAGCAGCACCAACAATGGAGGAATGGCCGGCGCTGAATTAATGGAAGGGAAGCGCGATCGAGCAGGAGGAGGAGGAGCAGGGGGGTGAGTGACGAGGAAGGGAACGTACCGACGGCGCGGAGCTTATGGTCGACGACCCACTCCCTCGCCGACTGCAACGCGCCCTTCTCCTCCGCCATGATGTAGCTTGGCTCCCAACCCAATCCAATCGAGTCTTTGCTACGACGACGGGCCGGGGATGAAGAAGAACGGAAGCGGAGGGGAAAGGGGCCGGGGATCTAAAATAAATAGTGAGTGGGAGGGGCGGCTAACATGCGCGCGGTCGCAACAGCCGTACGAATTAAGGAAGCTGGCCACGCGAGGCTGGTCGCCGAGATGTGGTGTTGTGTGTTGGTGCGGTGGCGGCTAAGCATAAACCAAACAATTAAAACTGCGGCTGCGAAGCCATGAGCCAGCTGCCCCGCGCGCGCTAGCTGTTTTGTTATTCAATTCCGCCAAAGCATCCAGAATTAGAGGCATGCATAACCGCCCCCCCCAAAATTAGGCTCCTGCGCTGCGGTTTCCTTTTAAAAAGCGAAACGCATGCATGCCCCCCTTCGCTCAAAGCCAACCGACCGACCGACCGACCGTAGGCCGCCACGCCTCCGGCTTCCGATCGCCGCCGAGGAGGACGAAAATGCCGGCGAGCAGAGTGGTCTTGGAGGTGCTCCGTTCAGCCTCCCGCGACGCGTTCCAGGTCGCCTTCTCCTTCGCTGCCAGGCCGCCGGTCTCCACCATGCTCAAGCCGGTCATCACCAAATCCCTCCTCAACCAGGATCCAACAAACCGAGACGACACGACGACCACAGGAGCAGTCATTATGTAATCCGTCTATTCCGTCCGGTCCGGCTGCATCCACCAGCTGCAGTATATTAAACCATGCACGCGTCTGCATCATCCAGCTAAGTATCCACCAAAATGTAAACTAACATGGTCGATCGATAGCGTGCTGGATGTTTGGTGAGATTCCTACATCAACATTTGGTGATTGGTACTCCTACGCTGCTTGACACTATACATACGTCACTCTTGTAGTACTCCCTCCGTCCCAAAAAGCTTGTCGCTTTGTAGTTCATTTTTGAACTACAAAGCGACAAACTTTTTGGGACGGAGGGAGTACAATGTTAACTATATATCCAAGGAGTAGAGCCATGCCTTGTCAGCAAACCACATTTTATAACAACCGATCGAGCTTTCAGCCGGCCCGGCCGAACTTTTGGCTCTCTCCATCACTTGACGTACGTAGGCACAAGCTACCTGATGACCAGGTTCGTTCATCAGTCCGTGACCACTGATCGTCTGACGATGGGACACTTGTGCTACCGTTGGTTTGGCTTATTAACGGCTGCACACGGCGGACATGGATCTCCTGACTTTACTGCAGCTGTGACTTGGTCACTGACGTGTGGGACCCACTAGCTCCGGTCCCACATGACAGTGACAAAGTCACGCATGGTTTAAAGTCAGGGGATCCCCTTCCGCACACGGCACGGCTTTGTTTCCGTGCCGTAAGACACACACAGACTTCCGCCACCAAACACGGCAAAAAGGCGACCCACAGGTCTTGAAGCTGATTTTCTCTCTTTTATTGTGCATTGCAAAAGTATTTATTGCAACTTAAATATGCATGACAATAGTATCTATACATATTTTTTTGAATTTTTTGGTATTAATTTTATTAGTGCGTAATCGACGGGGGAAGTGTAACGCTCGCCTTAGATGTTGTCACGGCAAGGTCGACGTACGGGAGCCCCTCACCATCTAGCAGCAGGGACACGGTCACGGCAGCGAGCAGAAGTCGTCGTCCATCTGGTGCAGGCCGGACAGCTAGCGGAAGTGTAATTAACGCTCGCCTCACCACGCGGCAGCAGGGACGCGGAGTCTTGCTCAGTCCCTCTCGTTCGCCTCGGCCTCGCCACGCTCCAAAGTCCAAGCCCCCCAGCGCAGCCTCGTGTTCTCCTCCTCGACGGACTCGTTGCAACGCGCAGGCCACCCCCACCACCTTGATCTCTTCTCGCAAGAGGACAAGCGAGGGAGCGACGACGAGCAGCGGCAGAGACGAGACGATGATGGCGGCGGGCGGTGGCGGGGAGGAGTACCACCATCAGCAGTACGGCCCGCAGCACGGGCTGCTGATGGCGGTGGTGCTGGGGCTGGTGATCGCGGGCCCGGTGTTCCTCGGCGACGACGGCGGGGAGGGGATCAAAGAGGCGGTGAAGGAAATCCTCGGCCCCACGGGGCTCCTGCTGCTCCCCGTCGGCCTCCTCGTCATCATCCGCATCCTCTCCTCGGACCGCGGCGCCGCCGCGCTTGCTGATGTCTTCAAGTTCGGCGGGACCGCGGACACCGTCCACCGAGCCGGGGGGTCGCCGGTCGGGGTGGCGCTCTTCCTGCTGATGATCGTCGTGCTGCTGTACTACAGGTCGGTGCTGTTCGGCGGCGACAATGGTGACGACGAGTAGCACTGATGCTGAAGGCCGTCGACTGTGGCCATCTTGATTGTAAAAGTGCTGGATCGTTTTGTTCTGGATTGGAAATGTGAAGCTTCTGCTATCTATAAATGCTTGTGTGTTCTGATGTTGCGACTGTTCCAGTTCACCATATTTCAGTATAGATTTTCTTTCAGCAAGAAAAGAAAAACAGCTACACACATCACAGCACTTGCGAAGCTGCTTTGAGCCAGACGGACTCGGTTTAGCAACTAGCATTGCCACAGGGCATAGTATCAACAATGGACCAGATGATCACAATGGCGCCACGTCTAACTGATTAAATAACCCAATCATCATTTCTTTCTTAAACAACATACAGAGGCATGGTTATGTATGTTTACTATTTCGCCTAACTTGTTATTCTCTCTATCCCAAATTACTTGTTACATCCCAAATTATTTGTCACTTTCTAGTTCAAAAATAAATTGAACAGTGACAAGTAGTTTGAGATGGATAAAGTAATACATTTTCCTTAATTTTGTGTACTACCTCCGTTCTTTTTTAATTGTTGTTTCGGACCAACAAAAAAACTAAAAAATAACTAGCCACTAATGTCCCAACACACAAATAGTTTGAACCAAAGGGAGTACATTGCAACAGGCGTAGTAAAGAAGTGAACAACAAGATTCTGTTGGTTCCTTTTTTTTTTGTCGTCAAACTTAAACTGCCTGGAAGAGCATCACCCGTGTATGCTTCCTATCGAGTCTCAAGCACCCCCAGTGTATCTTGAAAAGCTTCCAGCAGCAAAATTGTATATAGTTCTGCTTCCCTGCGATAAAAAGTCCCAACATTGGAGTATAAAATTAAAAATGATCCAAGTTGCAAAGAGGGTAATACTGATGCTATTGTTTATGATTTCTACTAGTTATTTTGAAAAACACTTGATCCAAAGAAGGAATTTAAGAGGAATTTCACTACTGCAGTAACATTATTCCTTCTGGATGAATTCTGTTGACGTGAGGGATCCACCACTGTACAGACAGGCATACAATAGACATACTCCCTCCGTCCCAAAATATTTGTCGCTTTGTAATTCATTTTTGAACTACAAAGCGATAAACATTTTGGGACGGAGGGAGTAGCTAGTAACAACTACAATATATGGAGCACAAGACATGTGATTTATCTAATGAGGCCTCAGATTGTAATGTACCTGCGCATAATTCAAGTGGCCAGCACCAACTTGGGCAACTGTTATGCCCTCCCCGCCTCCATCAGAAACACTTTACTACATTGCACTAAGCAAAAAAGATCAACTGATCTACATAAAGCAGCTTAATTCTGGACACTGCAACAGCATAAAATGAAAACATTTCCCCCATAACAATTGCATAGAGGTATGGAGCAAATGCTTGAATCTTTGGTGGTAGCCAATGAGAATGGAGCACTACTCAATTAACATCACCAGCCTGATTTGAATTATAAACATCTTGGGAAAAGATCCACATCTACTGAACATAATGCACTTCGTCATGCTCATAATCAGTGCTATATATCAATTTACCGTGCACAATCCACTGAACTTCTAAGCAGATCATTATAAAGGAAGGAACTACTCTTACGTCTAGTGAAGCAGCGATTGAAGGTGACAGCACCTGCAAACTGTCTTACAGTGCCATAGATATCTGCAATCAGACCCAAGAGATCAAGTAAACATGAACCTTAAACGAAGTGTCTAGAACAGGAAGATAAATCCAAATTTACCTCTTAAAACGTTTCTGTTAATTGTTTTACATGTTCAACAACTGCATCACAACTCCAGTGCAACACAATGTGTAATCGCTGATCCTCTTGGCACATCCGGGAACATAACAGTGTCCCTAGATACCACTTTTCCTCTTAGCCGCCCTTGTTCAACCCTCATTACCTCAATGCCAGCCCATTCAATCACCACCATGCTCCTCACTTCCCCGGCTCCTTTCCCTTTCAATTTCCCCTCCCAAACTAAGTATAGCAATCCGGCAACATTGGCAAGTGTGGCACCGGACAGGAACCTCGGCAGCTCCTTCTCCAGCCCCTCCACGGTGCTCCAGGAATCAGTGTCCGGGTCATAGCCCTTGACCTTCCCCAGGTAATCGTAGGAGTACAGGATGTCACCAACCACGGCAGCACGGCCCTTCCACCCCATGTCAAGCGTCGGTGAGACCGGCGCCCACGCCTCGGAAGGTGGCGCCGCGGGGTCATAAGCCAAGCCGCCACGGTCAGCCACCGCGAGGACCTTCCCAGCGAGCGACACCCAGCCGTGCATCCACTTCTCCCGGAGATGGGGCGGGCTAGCGATCGGGTCCCACTTCGCGTCCGGGGAGGAGAGGTCGAGAGCCTCGGCCCAGAACGGGGACGAGGGAACGCAACCTCCAGCGACGAACATAGTCCCGGATTGCACGACGGCGGCGGCGAACTCCCGCGGAGATGAGAGGCGCGGGCCGACGGACCAGGATCTGGTCCGGGGGTCGAAGATTTGCAGGGACGCGGAAGGGACCCCTTCGACGGTTCCACCGACGACGAAGAGTCGGCTCCCGTCGGCGGCCACCGACGAGGAGGATGAGGCGGGGATGGGTGGAGATGGGAGGGGGAGAGGGGGCCAGCCAGGATGCGGTAGCAGGAGAAAGAAGAGGAGGGAGGTGGAGGAGGGTGGACGGAGGGAGAGGAGGATGTGAGAGTCGGAGAGGCGGAGGTGGCGGCGCGCGGCGAGCAAGGGCTCCGGGTAGCGGCGCAGGAGGGAGTGGAAAGCGCGGGAGACGAGGGCGAGGGAAGGGTGGACGGCGCGCGGCAAGAGGGCGATGCAGTGCACGGCCAGGTCGTCGGGGAGCGCCGGGATGAGGCTCCCGCGCATCGGTTCAGGCGCCGTGGTGGATTCGGCGGACATGGCTCGCCGGTCGTCACCGCCGTGTTGGCAAGACGAGAGGTGTGTAGTGTACTGCCTGGTGTAGGCGTCGCGTTAGGACAGGACAGGAAGCCCCCTTGTTGAGAACATGGGCTGTTATTTTAGGGCCCGGCGTGGAATTTGGGCCTGCGTTTGTGGCCATTTAAGTCAATTGGAGGCCTGCCAACAGTTTCACCCTTCGCTTCGTTGATAAGAAATTGTTTATGAGGAATTCAACATCCCATGTCTGGAATTCAACACTGGGTACTGTAGTGTTGGCTACCGAGGACAAACGAAACCGTCCAAACCAATGCTTCAATATATTTTTTTTTCACGGGCGACATGATTTTAAATCAACCGAGGGACGAAATCAGAACAAAATCTAAACCTCAGACACCAGCAAACCACGGCCAAGGAGTCTCCCCTGAAGATAAACCTTATCCTGCAATGGCGCGACCGCAGCATCCCACGTCGGACTCCCATGCCGACCTGGCACGTCGCACAAGCTCCTCCTCCCCGACCACCCAACCTACTTTAACCTTCTGCAGACGCGCCAACCATGTCCATTCCCAGACACGCAGCAAGTTCCTGACCCCCTCCCCGTCGTCAATCGAACCTCGCCATGGCCACCGCGTCTCTCTCCGCCGTCGCGGCGCCGCTGTCCGTCGCCGGGCTCAGGAAGCCGCTCCCGTCGTTCCAGCCGAGGGCGAGGCCGGCCGGCACCACCACCAGGACGATGGCCGTCCGGGTCCGGGCGTCGTCGGCGTCAGTGAAGGACAAGGTGGCGGCCGGGCTGACCGCGGCGGCCGTGGCTACCGCGCTGGTCATGCCTGACGTCGCTGAAGCCGTGACGCTGACGCCGTCGCTCAAGAACTTCCTGCTCAGCATCGTGTCCGGCGGAGTCGTGCTCGTCGCCATCGTCGGCGCCGTCGTCGCCGTCTCCAACTTCGACCCCGTCAGGAGGGCTTGATCTATCGCATTAATTCGCGCTCGCCACGTAGTATGTCTCTTCCCTGTATCATGTATCGGATGGTACCGCCTTCTCGGATATTGTTATTATGATTTCGACTCTCGAGTTAAAGATAACCGTTTCATGCCTAGCTTGATCAGTCTTCAGTGGTATCCATAATACGATTATGTTTCCGAATCACCTGTTAATTGCATAATGATAATTTTATTTTCTCACGGTCATCGGGTACTACTTTACAGCATCTCGTTCCCCTTCTTCTTCGGCTCAAACCGGAGAGCTCCTTATTTGCATTCAGAATAAAAATTGGTTCTTTATTTCACCTTCCTCATCATGTCGAAGGCATAACAATTCTGCGCTGAGTTAAGCGGGGAATCGAATTACGTTACTTCTATCGCACAAACATCATGCATGTTGTGGCGTGTACAGAACGCAAGGAGCTGCAGCAAGCACAAACAACTCCATCAAGCCCGATCGGCTTCTGGTTGGAACTGTGGAGTTGAGCTATAGGCAGAGCTTATTTAGCGATTGGACTTGGGCTCCTTCACGATCGTGACGGAGCAGTGCGCGTGGTGGGCACAGTAGTCGCTCACGCTCCCCAGTAAAGCCCTTTTGATGGCGCCGTAGCCGTGGCTGCCGACGACCAGCAGATCGGCGTGGTGCTTCTCGGCCGCGCTGCATAGCACGTACCTGGGCTCTCCTTGGATCACCTCGATCAGAGCGTGCACCTGCGATTACAAGTTGGCAGCACGCAATTGGTTGATTGATCGTGAATCGAACGGAAGAAGCCACACTGACGACTGAACAGAATTCGGAGCAACTGGTTACCGAGTTGGCGATGCAGACTTGACGCGCCCTCTCGACGACGGCCTCGGCCATCTTGCGCATGTCGGACTCCACGCACCTCAAGGCTTCCCCTGTAACTGAACGCCCGGCCGGCCGGGAATCACAAAGAGATCGATAGAGTGAGGCATGAAAAGAGGGCGGGCTTTATTTACCACCAACACCGCCGTAGGCGACGATGGATGCCGCCGACGGCTTGGCGTGGACGACGACGAGCTCCGCCCCGCCCGCCGCGTGCCGTACCGTCCACTCGAGCGCGTAGTAGCTGTGCTCGCTGTCGTCCACCCCGACCACCACCACCGTCTTGCTCCCCTGCTCCGCCGCTGCCGTTGCCGCCGGCGTGGTCTCCTCGGCCTCCGCCACGAGATCCATCCAAGTGGACTAGAATGAACGTGTAGAGGGTTCTATGCGATTATTGTATGATGAGGTGTAGTACTACTGTTCTGTGCGAGACAGGCGAGGTACTTATGGGCCGAGCAGAGCAGCTAGCTGTAGAACAATAGAAGAGGGTGAGGACGAAAAAGGCGAAACCCGCGGCGGGCGGAGTTGTGGGCGCGGAGAACTGATGATAATACAGCACGGCGGCCAACGGTTTTACTTGTGTGCTAGGACTTTCCTCACTCAGCTGCTGCCGCGATAAGGACGACCGTCTAGCTGTCAGTGTCAGCACACGTTGTATTACTACCTTATATTATATGGATAATTAATTTATCATTGCATTATGTTTCAGACAAAGATTTAAATTAAAAAAAGCTAGATTGTGCTGTTCTAACGTCAATTGAAAAAACCTAGAGGGAGTAGTTAATTTACATATTAAAAAATCGGCGTATGACAAAATGTGGACTCGCGCTGTACACAGCGGCCCGTAGGGAGGGCCTGCCAAATCGAACTTCAGAAAGAGGCCTTTTTTCTTTTGGATTCAGAGATAGGAGTACAGCGGTACAGCCCAGTACCCTCCCTGACGCGCTATGGCCCATGGGGAAAGAATCCAACACGAGTTGCTAACGCAGGGGCCGATCCACGTCCTACGGCACAGGCTAATCGATTTCGGCCCATCCTTTTCGTCTATACAGTACTACAGAATTTGATAAATCAATACAAGCCATAGATTTGATCAATTTTCTGTGGGCTACCCTGAAAGTTCACTTATGTTTCACCGGTTGTTGTTGACGCAAGAGGCAGGCAAACGCTCGTGGAGGCAGAAGTTTGCTGCCTGATATTCTTGGTACGCATTTCTCTTAGTAATCAACAGCAAGTCAGATCGCTCAAAATTTGGATCGACCCGTTTCCAGAAATATTCCTCAGCTTGTATGTCCCCTCGTATTCGCTTGAGTAATGAGCACTGGGAGTCACTAGAAAGTCATGAAACATAGGTTCAGCTTGTCAAGGTTGTTCTTAGTTACTGTACTCCTCAGTCAAGTTTACACTCTTCATCACATATCCTTCTTATGTTGTTTTAGAAACTTAGCTTGGTCTCAAATAGGTGTGCTTTATGTTCTCTAGAACTCTGGGTGCTGCTACCAACGAAATGTCATTTTCTACTTGCATGAAAGGCTATGTTAATTCTATCGGAAAGTGGAACTTGATGTGTGTGGCAGTTTGATTGAATGAATGTAAGTAGTTACTGGAGCAATTGTGTGGGGGAAAAGAACAGCTGTTCTTCTTGGAAGAAGTAATTGCTTCCTTCCTAAAAGAGAACAGTGGTACTACATCGTTGAAAAGCTGCTGGACATGATTTCAGACCAACAGCTTATGATCACGTCCTATTGTTTCACAGGAAAGCAATACCTGTTTTGCTCCTGTTCCTGGCATGATACCAGAAGAGTATATGAGCCGAGGAATGCCTAAGAATATTGATCATGAGAGGGTTACTCTTCAGTCAGCTCTTAATCTCAATATCTCCTTTGCTGTTCGTCTTCTAAAATAGGCCATGTGTTCCTGCAAACAAAAAAAAAATTTTGTTCAGACAACATCAAAGCACACAAAACATAAGGTCGCTAACGCAACTGTGTAGCCATTTGCATCATGTAAACATGTTAAGGTTCTACTCTTAAAGAATGGGAACCCCCATGACCCTCCAAAAGAACCCTAACTAAACATATCCAATCAACTGAAATCACGTGAATGTGACGAAGTATTTCACCAATTAACTTACCTGACCAAAACATAGTTTGAGACCTCTGCTATGGAAATCGATGAATTTAAGCATAAACATACCACAATCCCACCTATAAAACGAAATATTAGAGTAAAACATATTCAATGTCTCCCCGTTGCTAAATATGTCATGAATTTAATATCCAGAATGCTTGAATATTGAAAATGTAGTAACGAGCTGAATCCTGGAATCTAACAACTTATATTAATTTCATTCCGGAGCAAAAGAAATCAGCTCACACAATAAATTGAAATATAGAGTGGCATGTACCCATTCTGCTGCAGTGGAAAAGAATCTGATACTTCCACCCAAGAACTAATGTCTATCTCTATGTTGCTCTTGTCCTTCAATTCATCCATGATATATCTAGCCTGGCACATGAGAACACAACTTTAGAGATCTATTCAAAAATAGTTAAACAATAAATAGAATGTAATAATGGTCTAGTAATGGAATTTTCCAAAAAAAAAAGTCGCTTAGCTTACCAGTACTCTCAGCACATCATGGCCCATACCACCAAGAGGATCAAGATATTGGAAAGTTTTATCCTTCATATTTATAACTGCAAGGCACCAATGTACTTCTCTATGGACCGGAACAAATATCTGTATTTTAAATTCTGAAGTAAAGAGGAAGAAGCACATAAAAGATGAAAAACCCCATAAATAGAAAAGTATAAACGTTACTTTCTCACACTCGGCAAGTCCGTAACCCAATTTCTTGAAGGTCGTCCATCTTTTAACTGACTGATAGTCATAACCAGCTATTCCACAAGTAAGCTGAGGAATAATTTGGAAAACATAAGGAATGGCATTTGTTATATTACCTTGAATTATGTCATATTATCTCATAAATGCAGTTTCAACAATCAAAATCTGTGATATTAGTTAAACTAAAACCCAAGTTGGTTATGCATTTGCTACCTATGCAATATAATATCGTAAGATACAAATGGAATATATTAACGGGCACCACTATTTAAAGGACATTACATATGTTTTTGGGAAGCAAAAACACAATGAACTAACCTTCTTGTAAAAGAAGGTATTGAAGAAATGACATTTCAAAAATCTTCTAGGATCCCTTTCCGCCCTCTCCTTTAACAATTCAATGTACAAATTGATGACCTGCAAGAAGCGTATATATAGTGTGAGAGATTGCAGTATGAATCATGATATCACACAAGTATGTTGAAGCATAGTTCAACATATGCAATATTAATTCACCTCATCATTTAACCAACCACGAGGTCTCAAGCACTGAAGTTTCTCTTTAGAAACCTCAATGTTAGAAGGCTCATGCATCACTATAATTTTGTCACTGCAAATGGAAGAGGAGAAATCGGAATGGTGGATGATCATGTGAACAATGTCAAGCAAACATGACATACCAAATGAAGCATTATATGCCAACAATACACATGAAAGAGGAAAAATCGGAATGATGGATGATCGTATCAACAATGTCAAGCAAATGTGACATACCAAATGAAGCATTGTATGCCAACAATACCTGCGACTACTATCATGCAGAACAGCATTAACTTCTAGTTCGTCTTTATCGGTTAGAGGTTTAAATAGTTCAGACAGATCAATCGCAGGCACGCTCGAATCGCCAAATCCCCTCCTCTTGACACTGCCCTTCTCAGCTTCGAGCTCCGACTCCATCCGTGCCGCCCGGCCCCGTCCCCTCTGCACTTCCAAGCCATCGTCGCTGGTGTTCTTCCCGAACAGCTGCGTGATGATATTGCCCATGCCTACCGAGACGCGCTTCCGGCGATGGCGAGGGACCGGTGCGCCAGTCGCGAGGAGAAGGCGGAGGGCGAATGGGCGAAGGCCAGGGATGTGCCTGGCACTGGGAAGTAGGCTGCGGTGTCTGCGGCGGCGAAGGGGTGCGAGGACGGCGTGGCGAACGTCGACAAGGCGGGGCTTGCGGCGGCGGCGGCGAGGCCCGGTGGCTAGCGCGACGCGTAGGCCAAAGGGTCGGATTGGGTAAAATTGTCTGGGACGGAGGCGGCACTTGCGGCGGCGAGCCGAGGAGGAGGAGGAGGCGGCGCGGAGGCCGAAGGAACGGACGGCCGCGAAGTTGCTCGGGCCGAGGAGGCGGCGGCGACGAGCCGCGGGGGCGCCCTCTTGAGCGCCGTCCCCGCGGCGCTTGCTACTGCGCAGCTGGGCGGCGGGATGGAGCATGGGATGGTGGCGGGGGCGCGGGAGCTGGCGGCGGCCGGGGGGGAGAGGTCGTGGGACGGGCAGGGATGCGGTCAGCGTCAGCGCCGGGGTCACGTAGATTTCAAATCGGAGTGGAGGCACAACCACAGGCGGGCCCGGCCCGGCCCGGTCCGTCTGATCGGATGGGTACTGCGACCATCGTCAATCGCCACGACCCAGCGTTGTTGGCCTGCTCTGCTCCCACGTGCCGTCCCGTCCGTGTGGGTGTGGCCAGCCATCAACAACTCTCCTCTCCCACCCTTGTCCGCGCACACCGAACAAATCGTCTCCGCCGCTCCCGACCCCGAAATGTCGGACGACGGCGAGCCCCTCAGCGACGCTCAGAAGAAGGAGATCGCCGTATGGTTCCTCTCCAACGCCCCCGCCGGCGAGATCCACTACGTCGCCAAAGGCAAGCCCCCGCATCTCCCCTCCTCCCGTTCTGAATCCTGATCTCTACTACGCGTGTAATAATCGACCTCAATGTTTGACTCGTGTTGGAATGGAACCCGTGGCATGGCGCGGGTGCGCAGATGTGCGAGCCTTGCTGGGGGACGACGCGGTGTACGAGGCCGCCGCGGCGGAGGCCTTCCCGGAGTACAATAAGGCCCACCTCGTGTCCCTCGAGCTCCCCGACCGCAGCGGCGACGTAACCACCCTCTCTCTTCTGATTTCCGTTTCTCAGTTCGCTTTCCCTTTCAGTATGCTCATATATGTTGGTTATGAATTTGAAAACAACAGATCATACTTGCAATAATATCACAACCTGTAAATCACTAATTAAGACATAGTGCAGGAAATCATGGATCAGTAATTATGAATTTGAAAACGTAAGATTATTTTATTACATGCTATAACTTCACAACCTGTAAACCAGTAATTAAGACATGATTGCAGCAAATCCCCTCTTCAACAATCATTGCTAAATCACATGGATTACTGTTTCCCGATTCGGCACACCTGAAGATTGCATGATTGTTGTTTATAAAAAAAAACTTGGAAGGATTTCATGGATCAGATAACAAGTATTTGCATTTCATATCGAAATGGTCACTGTCTTTTTTTTTTCTTCTGGTTTCCACTCGAGTCAAGTTGGTATTGTGCTTTGCAGGCGCTCACCAATTAAATACTGATTTGGATTGCGTGACATATCCCTACAGATAATCATCACAACTTATGGGGAGCTTGACAAGAGCAACTATCTGGATCCTAGGACTGCACAGGTTGCTACTGTGGATCATATTAAACAGGTAATGTTGCAAGCCAGGCACTAGGTTGCTTCTTTTTATTTAGATTCATTATGCTAGCCATGAATATGGAGAGCTGTTACTTTACCACGGTACAACATGCAGCATTAATCACCAAACAATTTGTCATCTTAGAATTTAGTCTACCGAGCAGCTTTGTGTCTGTAATATTAGATGTTTTGTAGAAGCTTGTGATTAGCAAACAAGCTTTCGCCTGAGTAACGGCATGCCTGCAAGAAACAAATTATTCGAAGCCGGAATAGATCAAGATGTTTGCTGAGGTGCTTTGTATTTGGAATATATGGATGTGGGGCTCGTTCTGATTCTACTTGTTGTTCTTTTCATGAATAAATTATAAACATTCTTCATCAAAATTTTAATTCATTATGTTTTGTCTTGTCACGATAAAAGATCTGTACAAAGCTGAGGCCTGCTATGGATGAGGAGCTCCCTTCAGCGTACATTGAAGAATTCAGGTAATGCTTCTGCTAATTCCTTTTATTTATTTTCCATTTCTGTCACAAGTCAGTATGTTGTTATCTAACTTTATGTATTCATACAGGAGTTCTTTAGATGTTGAAGTGTCTAAATATGTTGGTGAAGCTTATCCAAAAGGGGTGTGTGCAGTGTATTGTACCAGTGGAAAGGATGTAGAAGGACCAGGAGCAGATTTTGGTTTTGCTGTAGTTATTTCTGCTGCTAAGCGTAGTCCGCAGAACTTTTGGTATACTGATCAACTCAAATCTGCTGTCTATTCCATGTTCTTGAAAATACATTTTCTTGTTTTCTTTTATGTTGAGGATATAGATTGATGTCTTCTGATTTCTTAGCAAAAATCTTATCTGTGGACTGTTACTATTGTAAAATGTTTTATAATTTCAAATCTTGATTTAGGATTTTTAAAAGTTTAATTTTCTATTAATGTCTTCCAGCATTTTTTTATTTTTTTTGAAAAATGGTCTTTCTGCATTGTTTGAGAACCCATTTTTACATTGTATATTTTCAAGTATTAATGATCACTATGCTTTTGAATTACTTGTTGCTTATGTGGGTATTATGCTTGTCATTTGCCTGAAATTTGTCGACATGTTTAGTGCCTTCCTTCTGCGCTGTCTTTCTTTAGAGAAGTTTGATTCCTCTGAAGTATGATTTCACATTTTCACATAACCTGTCAATATAAGTGTGTTAACCTTGCTCGTCACCAATTTGACTTTTTATCGTTTAGCCTCTGATGAAGACCACCTGAATATTGTGTCCCAGCAATGGCAGCTGGCGTTCAATATGGACTGTGGACGTCAATTATGAGTTGCAATATGTTGATATTAAAGGAAAGATACAGGTTAGTTTTTTTGTTTGACTTAATTGAAGTTGCTTGCATGATTGTGCTGTTAGTAACTTTTCTGTTTTGTAAATTTATACACCAGGTAGGTGCTCACTATTTTGAGGAGGGAAACGTGCAGCTGGATACTAACGTCGTTCGCAAGGACTCTACCATATTTCAGGTTAGTTCATGCAATAATCTGAGCTGTGCATATTATGATGGCATCCTCTGCAAATTATGATGCTATCCTTTCTTCTGATGAGTTATGGCTTGAAGTATTAGTCCATTCACTGTTTCAGTGGTTCTCGTTGGCTTTTGATATACTTCTGTTGAGCAAATTAGTCTTTTCTGTAGCAGCTATTCCTTTTTAGTGCTATGTTCTTTGTTATGTATATTTTCCCTGCCTCTGTTGCACATATGCTCTACATCCACCTTTGCGGTATTGTTTTATGCAGATGTTCATCAGAACCTTACAATATTCTGTTTACAGATGATATTTTGAGTTGGTGCTGGTTTGTTTGGGTATTGGCGCAAACAGTTTCAGCAAATACTCAAGCCTTATTTATCCCTTTTCATGAAAATGATTAACGACAGATCTGAACTCCCTCTTTCAGTTTGCTAGTATCTCAAATAATAAAATGACTGTTTTATGAAAGTTCACCTCAAGAATGCCTTGATTTTGGTCCTCCTATCCCTTTTCAAGCTGTGGAGTTGTGCAAATCTGTTTCACTTTTTGTTACCTAAGCATGCATTCATATCGGTGTCATTTTGCGGTTTAGGTCTATATGAAGTGGACCTGCCTTGAGTGTGAATGTCTGATTGAAAGTTCATATGGTTTTTCTATTCCTCCTCCGTGAAAAACCACGCTCCTGACATTATGTCTTTATGTTTCAGGCTCCTGAAGATTTTGCAGTTTCAATAGCTAACATCATTCGGCATCATGAATCTGAATATTTGTCATCTCTTGAGGTCTATATCTATCTGACGGTTTATTTTCAAAGATCATCCTTCAACGTGAAATAATGCTACTCTTCCTTTATACACAGGAATCATACTTGAATTTGTCTGATGCCACATTCAAGGTAGGCTGTGGCGAACAACCAGCCATGATAAAATTACTGTGATGTATTATGTTGTTATATTCACCCCTCTTCATTCCACATGTGTTAAAACTTGATATATTTTGTGTGCAGGATCTTCGTAGGAAGCTTCCAGTTACCCGTACTCTTTTCCCATGGCACAACACTAAAGCCTTCAGTCTTACAAGAGACCTCGCCAAAGAACTTGCTCTTGGAAAATGAAGTGTGTGTGCAGGATGTGTTATTAGATAGCTTAAGGTGGAATTTTTATCCCCATGTAGTGTATTGTTCTGTAGATTGTACTGTTCTAATCATGTGACCAGCAATTTCCATCTTTTGATCTGTGAGTTTCCACTTGCCATTGTAAATCAGGAACACGATTTTTTTTTGGAGAATTGCATTTCTGGAATGTATGCATTCATTTACATATCATATCCTGCGTCACCAAATGTAAATTCTTGTTCTCTGTAAGGCATTTATAAGATTGTTGCCACCATTGCGATTTATGAGAGAGCGAGTCGACTAGGTGACGTTATTGCTGGAATTCAAGAGGCAGATCTGCACGGTTCAGAAATATACAAGGTGCCCGACGAGCAATTAAATCCCGTATGTTGATCTCAAAAAGGATCCTCTTCTAAATATAAAAATTCAAATTCCAGCAACTAAACAAGAGAGCAAAAATGGCTGCTTTATTGACCCACGTTAAAAAATATACTCCCTCCTTATCTTTTTATTTGACGTTTCAGACAAAGATTTGAACTAAAAAACTGTTAGGTTGTGCTGTCCTAACGTCAATTAAAAAGATCTAGAGGGAGTATCTTATATAATCTAGATACGAACAAGAGGTTGCCAGTTTCAACACTAACACGCACAGCTACGACCAATGACGCAGGCAAACTCACGCACAAACTAAATCTCAGATTGTTCATGGATCTGCAGTCCAAAGCTCTTATTACTGCCCCTACCTAAACCCTGAATCGAGCAACCTCTGCCATGCTACTTCCGGCAATCTAGCTGCAAAACAAACAAAGAGAGAAGTTACAGGATACTGCCAATTTCGCGATGATAATCAGAAACTAGCGATAACCGCCGAAACACAGTTACTGCATACCTAGCTTTTTAAGCCTTCGTCCTCTTCGTCTCAGGTGCCGGTGGTGGAGCATCAGGGTCCATCGGCGGCACGTGGAAAAAATCTATTTTTACAGACCAATAACAAGTACAGCATTCATCATCACGAATTATTACATGGATTATAAAAAAATCATGCAGGAATTAATCCTAGGAACAACAACCATTATAGTAATAATAACTTACCGGCATGATCGACGCACATGTAGGTGAACGAATCTTCACGTCGACCGGTGCACTTTTCCAGGACGGGGACGACGCGCGACTGGTTGAGGGGCGCCGGCAGGAGCGCGCCGACGTCGCCGTTGAAGACGTGGCAGAGGCAGAACCTCGCGCTGGTGGCGTTCAAGTTGATATGCTCAATGGCGTTGCAGCAGGCTTTCGGAGGACGCTTATCCGGCACGCTCGAGTTGGTGAGGAAGCCCGTGCACGACGGCACCACCCTCTCGTTCAGCACCGAGCGGCACCCCGGGAACGGCGGCGGCGGCGGCGGCGGGTCTAACAGGTCGTGGCAAAGGTCCCGTATGATCTTGGGGAGGAACGGGAGGCAAGGGAAGTTGTGCGAGAACAACCCTCGTTCCAGTTGGATCGGAGGAGAGCTCGCCGCCGCTGCTCCTTCGGCTCTGACGACGACACCCGCGGATTGCTGCAGGTTGTTGGGCGCGATGGTGGCGAAGACGACGAGCAGTAAGGCGATGGGGATGGGCTTGTAGTAGCAGGGCGTCGCCATTTCTTTCCGATGGATGAGGCGTGCTGCTGCTGCTGCTGCTGCGTTTGTTGGTATGGAAACAACTCGTGCGGCGGCGCGCGGGTCAATTTATACAGGCGAGGGGGTGCATATTGTGTTGAGATAACAACAGAAACGCATGCATCGTTAAGATTTCTGGCGCCAACCATGGATGTGATTAAGCCATGGAGGTCGTTGCTTTGTGACACGATCGTCTGGCTCTTAATTAGTTACGATACGCCTAGCTTCTTACGAATAGAAGCTACTAGATGTGATATTTACTGTGGTTGTTATTTGTTAAGAGGAACACTTTGAGAGTTTGTTACCGGAAAATCATGGTCCTTGTTAGGATAGCCACTTTCTCTGCTTCCTTCCAGACGATTCAATTCAGAACTTATCGTCTTCACAAACCACAAACTGTTGGTTTAGCTTCGCCGTAAAATTCATCTTCCTCTACCGTGCTTCCTAGCATCTCTTGGTTCTCGATCGACTATAACGAGCGGCATGGCAAGGGGATCTTCAACATGATTGTGGTTTGTGACCCCTTGATAGGCGCTACGTCTGCTTCTTCCTTCAAATCCCTCAAGAGTGGTTGGTATATGTGGGCTTAGACCGTCTGTACTGAAAGACTAATCAAATACTCCTTTCGCCCCAAAAAATTTGTAGCATTTTAGTTCAAAACTGATCTAAAACACGACAATTTTTTTTGGAAACAGAGTATACACCTTGCACAATAATTTTGCATGGAAAACATTGTTTTTTTTCAGAAAATAGAATTACATTTCAGCCTCTGTGCACACGTACAAACTAAGCACTGCTACTTGTAGTTTCTAATTTATCTTAGGATCATCACTAGGAACCCCTAACCGAGTATACTCTAATATATAATTAACTATAATCAAGAACACTCAGGGCATAGGTGTGAATACATGATTAGCAATGGGGAAGAGGATAGAGATGTGTAGTACCTTCAGAGGGAGCATTTGACGCCATTGGGCTCAAGTAATCGTCGGGGACAAGAAGTGGCGGTGACCTCCCAGGTGATGGCGGCGGTGATCAATTGATTTTGGTTAGGCGGGGGCCTCTGGAACGTTGTGCTCAAAAGGGTACTCCGCCCTGAGGGCCCCCTGGTGCTTATATGGCGCACAGGAGAGGGGGGGCCAACAGATAGATTCTGTTGCGCCCCCGATACCCACGCGCCTCTGAGGTGGACTCGGCGTGGGGTTGTTACCCACGTCCGAGTCAGTTGGGGCGTGGGAGACCTAGTCCCACCCGTTGGTTGTTGCCCAACGGTGGGACCGAGATCATCCTAACATTCTCCCCCTTGATCTCGGGACAACTTATTTCTCATTTAACTTAGCTTATTCTTATTCTTAATTACTAAATTTATATATATTTCTTCTTGCTTTGACATAAGGAGCACGACGCATCAGAAACAGCCATTTACGTACTGTTCGACTCGAAGACCACAATATGTCTCACAATTAGAAATATCCTTATGCTTAGGTGTCCCCTTAGTATCCAGGATTTGTTTCACAGGCTCTCCCCTAATCCCATGCCGGCTACGTGTTCTCTGAACACATTGGGAGGGAGACCCTTGGTTAGCGGATCCGCAAGCATTTTATTAGTTCTTATATGCTCGAGACTAATTGAATTATCCTGGATTCTCTCTTTAACAACATAATACTTAATGTCGATGTGTTTGGCAGCACCACTCGACTTGTTGTTGTGAGAGTATGTCACTGCTGGCTCATTATCGCAGTATAACTTAAGTGGTTTATGAATGCTGTCTACCACTCTTAGACCGGGAACAAATTTCTTAAGCCAAGATGCCTGTCCAGTGGCCTCATAACAAGCTATGAACTCAGCATACATTGTGGACGATGCAGTTATGACTTGCTTGGAGCTTCTCCACGATATAGCTCCATTCGCGAGGGTGAATATATAGTCTGACGTGGATTTCTTAGTATCCACACAACCCGCGTAATCTGAATCTGAGTAACCTACTATTTCTAATGAGTCTGACTTACTATACTTTAACATGAGGTTCTTAGTACCCTGAATGTATCTTAGAGCCTTCTTAAGTGCTTTCCAGTGGTCTAAGCCTGGATTACTTTGATATCTGCCAAGCATCCCAGTCACGAAAGCTAAGTCAGGGCGCGTACATGTTTGAGCATACATTAAGCTTCCGACAGCTGAAGCATACGGAATTCCTCTCATCTGATCAACCTCATACTGATTCTTAGGTGACTGTGATTGTGAAAATTTGTCACCCTTAACTATTGGGACAGGCGAGGGCTTACAACCTTGCATACCGTACTTTCGGAGTACGCTTTCTAAGTATGCCTTCTGAGATAATCCTAATACCCCCTTTCTTCGATCTCGGTGAATCTCAATTCCTAGGACATAGGAAGCTTCACCTAAATCTTTCATCTCAAAGTTTGAGGATAAACACTTCTTAGTTTCTAAGAGTAGGTTGACATCACTACTTGCAAGTAGTATGTCATCTACGTATAGTATAAGGAAAATGAATTTCCCATTCTTAAACTTAGCATAAATGCAGTTATCCTCCTCATTCTCCTTGAACCCAAACTTTCTTATCGTCTCATCGAACTTTAGGTACCATTGTCTTGAAGCTTGCTTAAGTCCATAAATAGACTTCTTCAAGTGGCACCCCATATGTTCCTTGCCTTCAATGACAAAACCCTTCGGTTGAGCCATGTAGACGTCCTCATAAAGATTCCCATTGAGGAACGCTGTCTTTACATCCATTTGATGCAATTCTAAGTCATAATGTGCTACTAATGCCATGATGATTCGAAACGAATCCTTAGACGACACAGGCGAGAAGGTCTCGTTATAATCAATACCTTCCCGCTGTGTGAATCCCTTAGCCACAAGCCTAGCCTTATACTTTTCGATCTTCCCTTTGGAGTCACGCTTAATCTTGTAGACCCATTTACAGCCTACTGTTTTGGCTCCTTTAGGAATCTCTACTAAGTCCCAGACTTTGTTGGCACTCATGGATCTTATTTCATCTTCCATGGCTTTACGCCATTCGGATGACTGAGGTCTACTCATGGCATCTTCGAAAGAGGTGGGATCATCCTCAACATAAATTTCTTCACTTAAGTATAACTGATAATCACTTGGAATTGCCGATCGTCTTACTCTTTGTGATCTTCTTATTTGTGCATCATCTGAGGGTTGAGGTTGTTGTTGCACCTCATCTTGTTCGACCACATCTTCAACAGGCTGAGGAGGTGGAACCTCACTTATTTCTGTTGTGGCCGATGGAGGTGCAACAACAGGCGTTGCGTCACCAGCACTAGGTGCGGGTGGCACGACGACAACAGGTAGGGTGAAATAGGGCTCTTGAGTCATCGGAACGGGTAGACTAATTCGTTCCTCCTCAAGGTCTATTTCGCGCCGTACCGTACTCCCCCTGATCATAATGTCCTCTAAAAACACGGCATGTCTAGTCTCAATAAACTTAGTGTGTCTACCTGGACAATAGAACCTAAATCCTTTACTTCTTTCAGGATAGCCAATAAAATGGCAACTAATTGTTCTAGAATCCAGTTTGCTTAAGTTCGGGTTGAACATCTTAGCCTCAGCTGGACATCCCCACACATGTAGATAGTTTAGTGAGGGCTTACGTCCCGTCCACATCTCATACGGTGTCTTAGGTACTGACTTAGATGGAACACGGTTAAGTACGTGAATGGCGGTCTTTAAGGCCTCCATCCATAAACTAACTGGTAGTGTAGAGTAGCTTAGCATGCTTCTCACCATGTCCATAAGCGTACGGTTTCGTCGTTCCGCTACACCGTTCTGCTGAGGTTCGCCCGGTGTAGAATATTGGGCTACTATGCCATTTTCCTGTAAAAACCTCGCAAAAGGTCCAGGGACTTGGCCATAAGGGGTGTGTCGACCGTAGTACTCACCTCCACGGTCAGACCTTACTACTTTAATCTTAATGTCGTGCTGATTTTCTACTTCAGCCTTAAATATCTTAAACTTGTCCAATGCTTCGGATCGCTCCTTGATTGGATAAATATAGCCATAACGACTAAAGTCATCTGTAAATGTTATGAAGGAATCATAACCATCTACCGATGTCACGGGAAAAGGTCCACAAATATCTGTGTGGATTATTTCTAAGACTCCCGAGCTACGTTTGGCGTTTTTCTTAATAGTTTTGGAGAACTTTCCTTTAATGCAATCAACGCATTCCTCAGAATCTGAAAAGTTTAAGTGTGGAAGAATCGATTGAGATACTAATTGTTCGATCCTCCCCCTCGAAATATGGCATAAACGACAATGCCATAATTTCGACGAAGTATCTAAATCGCTTCTTTTGCGCTTATTACGTCCTAAGTCGTTCTTAAATGAAACTTGATCATCACATATAGCAAACACATTCTCATGAGTGGACAATAAGTAGAGCATGTCTTGTCGGAAGGCAAGACCTATAATCTCATTATTATAACTAATAGAACACTTATCATTACCAAAATGACAAATGTATCCTGAATCATCCAAACATGAAACTGAAATCAAGTTCCTTTCTAATGAAGGGACATAAAGAACATTATTTAGCCTAAGTACAAAGCCACTAAGTAATCTAAGAGATAAGTCTCCAATGGCTTCGACTTCGGCTTCACGCCCATCTGCCACCTTAATCACTCTTTCCCTTCTTCTTATAGTTCTCATCGTACTTAATGCCTGCATTGAATTACAAATGTGCACAGTGGCACCTGAGTCAATCCACCAAGTGGACCGTGAATAATTCGCATATAAGGCCTCATTTACAAAAGTAATTATGTCATTACCTTTCTTAGCACACCACTTAATGAATCCAACGCAGTCCTTCTAGAAATGTTCATCTGAGCCACAGAAGTGACACTTATCCTTGTCCTTCTTTTGAGAGGATTTGCCCTTGAACTTGTTTGACGAAGAACTGGAGCCTGAAACCTTGAAGGAAGGTGGTTTGGGAGAGGAAAAATACCTCTTTGCCTTTCCCTTACCCTTAATGTCAGCCAGATTGATGTAATCACCATTCTTAGAGCTCTTTATGCGTTCCTCTTCCTGAACGCACATAGCAACAATCTTATCAATATTCCAAGTCTCAGGAAGTGAGTTATAATTGACCACAAAGGCCTCAAACTCCTTAGGAAGAGAACTTAAGATGAAGTAAATGAGCATCTCATCTGGCATCACAATGTTTAACTCCCTAAGCTTAGAGTTATAGTGACTCATCTTATTGATGTGCTCACGCACACCACCTCCAGAGTACTTCTCAGTGACAATTTTTCTCATGAGAGTGCTAGCACTCGCCTTAGTGGAGTCAGTGAACTGACCTCTGACTCTCTCTAAGTACTCTGAAGCAGTATCACAATCAGGGATACTTCCCTTAATTGAGTCTGCTATGGTGCTCTTAATGATCACGAGACACTTCCTGTTGGAAGTGTCCCACTTAGGGAGATCCTTCTCATACTGATCCTTCAAGCTTAGGTACTTAGCCTTCCGCGTAGCGAAAGACTCCTCAGATTCCCCAGTTTCAGCAATGGGGACAGGTGGCTCAGTGGGTCGAGGCGACGTAATCGCAAAATCGAGGTCAGAGACTACTAGAGCCATCTGGAGCCTCTCTTTCCATACCCCGTAATTTTGACCATTGAGGGTCTCAATTGCAGAGATATAGCTAAGTGCTGAGGACAAGCCTGATCCTTCATAAAATAAAAAATTTGAGGATTAATGACAAGACTTATAATAAATCATGACTTAAGAATGGCATTATTGCTTTTTCACGTTGGTTACTTAGCAAATAATGCCCTTAAACATTAAAACTTAGCATGATAACAAAACTTAATATGATAAACTCAAAGATAAACTTAAATTAATCATGGCAATTCAATTTCACGTTGGTTACTTTCAAATTCCATGCATAATTAACTTAATATATCATTTTTCACGTTGGTTACTCAATGAATCTTAAAATAATCATAAATATAAACTTAAGCATAAGCTCAAATAGATAAACTCAAAATTAATTGGCAAATTCAAATTTTCACGTTGGTTACTCATTTAAATTACCACTTATAAACATAACTTAATTTAAACTCAAAACTTGATAAATTAAAATTTCACTTTGGTTACTCAATTAATTTATCACTTAATTACAGCGGAAGCTAAAACTTAATTTCTTAATTAGTGAGAATTGCTTGAAAAGCACTTAATAGCATTTAAATAACTGAGAAAATGCTCTTATTGACAAAAATAGTATAAAATGCAGGAAAAATGCAAACAAAATGTACACAATTATCTAAATTTATGATATTAAACAATTTAATGTCCACTAAAAATATTATATGAGAACCAATTGCATTTTATCCCATACTACAAGGCATTAAAAAATTCATTTTCACAATATGTGAATTTCGGGTACTTAGTCTATTTTTCACTATTCCAAAACATAGGAATTTTTCCAAAAATTGGAAAAACTTATCTTACTATAATTAAATTCACCACATAAAACTTAATCATCAACTTAAACTTAATTATAGTGATTAGATCACTTAAACTTAATTTATTATGGAAAACAAAATTTCCACTGAGCAGTCTAAGAAGTGGCCCATTAGGCTCCCTAAGAGTCGCTCAGCCCACAGATGAAACCCTTAAAACATGAGGCCCAAAACTAATTCCTGGTGAGCCGAAGCCCACAACGCGCTCCTGCTCCCGCGGCTTGTGCGCGGCCCGCTTTGTCCCGACGCGCCGTCGGCCGGCGGCCTGCTAACGCGCGTGTGCGGCCCACTGGAGGGCGCAGCCCGTTCAAGCGCCGCTTAATCCGCACCGTTGAAAGCTATCGGACGGTTGCGCGCTGTTTTCGGCACGTACTTAAGGCGATGCGACGCGTTCGGCCGAAAACCTAGCGTCATTCTTACCGCCCCCCCTCTCTCTCCTCACGGCACGGAGCGTCCGAGGCGCGAGCAGAGGCGGCGGCGAGGTCGGGACCTCCGGCACCGCCGATGCCACCGGCCGGTCGACCGTCGAGGGAAACCGGCCTCGTGCCGGCCCTGAGTGGAGGGGACGAGGTTCGCCGAGGGGACTTCCGGCACGGCCGGGCCCTCGCCGCCGGCGCGCAAGCAATCCGTGAGGTTGCTTGCCGTCGGCCGAGGAGCCTTTTGGTCTCGTTGCCGTCGAAGCAAACCCTAGCGCGACCTCGAGTGAGCTGAGTGTTTTTTTTTTTTTGAGTGCATGCTTGCAGGGACTCGGCAGGCCGTCGACTAAGTGCGCGACTAGGGTTGAGGGTTGAACCCTAACCCTAGGATTGCGCCTAAGGACAATGGCGCCGTCATTGTCTCTCTGTTGGAAGCGATCCAACGGACGGCCGCCGGCAAGGGGAGAAGACCGATAGGGTTAGGGTTCCACTTTAACCCGTGGCCAGGTATGTTCCCATCCCGGCCTTATTTCTTCTTAATTTGATTCCCCTCCTTCTAAATGCTTAAGTGGATCTCAACCAAGAAATTAACTAAAACTTAATTAAATCTTAGTCAACAGTGGCTGAGAATCTTAACTAAAACATGATCAGAAAGTAATAGATCTAAATTTTTGACTTAATTTGGGACTTAATTACCCGATTAGGAATTAGCTAGAGCTGGCTCTGATGCCAATGTAGTTTCTAATTTATCTTAGGATCATCACTAGGAACCCCTAACCGAGTATACTCTAATATATAATTAACTATAATCAAGAACACTCAGGGCATAGGTGTGAATACATGATTAGCAATGGGGAAGAGGATAGAGATGTGTAGTACCTTCAGAGGGAGCATTTGACGCCATTGGGCTCAAGTAATCGTCGGGGACAAGAAGTGGCGGTGACCTCCCAGGTGATGGCGGCGGTGATCAATTGATTTTGGTTAGGCGGGGGCCTCTGGAACGTTGTGCTCAAAAGGGTACTCCGCCCTGAGGGCCCCCTGGTGCTTATATGGCGCACAGGAGAGGGGGGGCCAACAGATAGATTCTGTTGCGCCCCCGATACCCACGCGCCTCTGAGGTGGACTCGGCGTGGGGTTGTTACCCACGTCCGAGTCAGTTGGGGCGTGGGAGACCTAGTCCCACCCGTTGGTTGTTGCCCAACGGTGGGACCGAGATCATCCTAACACTACTCATAACACCTTAGAAAAATACTCTCTCCTTTCTAGAAAGTTTGTCCTCTTCTTATCTTTTTTATGCTAGAAGACGACAAACTTTTGAAAACGGATGAAGTACAAAATAAAGTGCACTCGCCTGAGTGAAAAATTATTGTTTCGTCTGATACTCATATACTCATCTTATGGAAATGGAACGATACATTGATATCAGCTTCACACACAGTGGGATCTGGGATGATGAATAATCCTATGGAGGAACGTCAACAAATGAAAATTCTATCTCCAGAAACTTGGTTGGCAACATTCAGATAGTTTACATCCACAGCGATCTCCCCAAAATCATCTGCAGCAATGTTAAAGGATCACTTTGGTTATCTATCAGTTAACTAATAGCGTCATGTCACAATGACAGGTAAAGCACCAAACCATACCTTCATATACCGTCCTTACAACTTGAACATAGTCGCGTATCATCTCTTGATAGATAATTCCATCAGGATGTGCATCCAAAACAACTAGGACTCCTGTTGCATATAGCAAAGAAATGTGTTTTCATGCATAGGACTAGGAATTCAAAAGAGTTTCAATAAATACAATATGTACAGACTACTTCGTAATCAATAGTACTTAGTATCACTGCACCTGGTGCTAACCAAGCTTTTGTCTGATTTGAAGGCAACGGTGCCAACCAAAGTATGTTGCGTAAATTCATAGAATCATCGTATGGTACATTTGATCCTGTAAGGTACGAAAAGCATAAAACTGACATGTTCAAAAAAAAGCATGAACTGAAACAGGCTCCAAATAAACACTGATGGAAAGGAAACTAGACTGTGCATCCAACTAAAAAAATTCTAAAACCTGCTTGGCAAAATCCCAAACTATAAGGAAATAGTTCCTTATCAAACGCCGGATATTCTTTAGCATGGAACCTGCATCCAGAAAGAGCATCATGAGCGCATGACTAACCTAACAGCTAAAAAAGATAAGTAATATCTAACAACATAAATATGTAGAAGAGCAAGATAATGTGCTGCATTGACAGGTACTTTCAGGCACTACTAAGATGATAGTTACTCGATTCCAGCTCGGTTACCTCAACTACCAAACGCTGAGGAGATTTAATTTTCATTTTTTCCCCAAAATATTTCTAGCTTCCAGATTATATTTGCAGATGATATATTTGTAGGTTTCATATGTCCTGAGAGTCCTGACATATGAAATCTAAAGTGTGATTACAGATGATATCTAACCATATATCGATTCTGTAACAATTTGCATGGAGGTCTGGATACTGAACAAGTGAATATTAGAAAGTCTCGGGACCAAATACTACACAATAATTCGAGATACTTACAGAATTCCAAGCCTTCCCGTCTCAGATGCAAGGAAAACATGCCCATGGAACAAATCGAATCGACTTAATGATATATTTAGTCCAACTGATGGTCCCCGTGCCACAATCAATTCAAATAAAAATGCAAAATATGAATTGATCTCCTGGCAATAACACGAATGTGTGAATGAATTGCCCAATCTATGAGTAGAACGAAATTCAAGTAAAACTTGAGTTGAACGTGAAAAACCTCATTGGCGAAGCGTCTCCCATATGGTGTTCTGGTGAGCTCACATTTATTCTCCAGTGATCCCTCAACATCTGGCACCTAAAACAAAGCAACATGTTTCAGTCTTGGCTACTGAATAAAACCCATTGCTTCGTCGCAGAACTGGGGTATTGGGCTAATGTGCCGTTCAATTGGCCACTTGCAGTTGCAGAGAATGGAACATAACCTATCATCTCAAAACTAAAGTGAAACAAAGTCAATGCCTGATGGGCAGTGCCTGTTCCAAGGAAATACAGAAACGAATTTTTAGCTCAGAAGCCAGAACGTAGTCCAATCCCAGCTTCCGATCATCTGAACCTAATTGAATTATCTAACTGCAGCTGCATAACTGAACATACAACTAAGGCAAAGAATCGAGGAAAATGAGGCAATGGAACACTCACCGGCAGCATGGTGGGGTCGAGCGCGCGGTGAATGGCCCCAGGGTCGCCTCCGGAGTCGACGGCGAGCCTGGCGAGGTCCATGACCGGCGCCGGCGGCCACATCACCATCTCATCCGCCTCCGCCGCATCGCAGCCTTTTTGCAGAAGCACCTTGCGGGAGGAGGAGGAGGAGCCGCCACGCCAAGAACGCGCCTTTGGGGCGGCGGGGCCGACCGGGGAGAGGAACCGGAGGCAGGAGCGGAGGCGCGTGGCCTCCGCGGCCGGCACGCGTGCCGCGGCGCGCGGACCGGCGAGGACCGCGAGGAGGTCCGCGGCGACGGCCTGCGGGGAGGGAGGCGGGGATGGGGAGCCGGCAGAAGAGCGGGGAGAGGAGGAGGCGCAGCAGGAGACGGAGAAGGAGAAGGAGACGGCGAAGGAGATAGCGAAAGCCAGCTTCAACGGCAGGGGAGGACGTCCCCGGGACCGCGAGTCTAGTGGCATCCTCTGTTCTCTCCTCTGCCACTTATGTCACTCAATTTTGACGAAGAATTACGAGAGGGATTCCTGAGCAAAGCTCAGCACATTATATAGTGTTCTGAGCTACTGCCTCTGTCCATAAAAATTTGTCACTTTGTAGTTTATTTTTGAATTACAAAGCGTCAAGTTAATAGCCACGGAGGGAGTACATGTTTAGAGATGTGCTCACGATCCATGAGGATGTATAATTATGTACAGTACTGTTCTTGGCTGGAAGATTAGATTAGAGGTCAGTTCGCGATCCACGAGGACGCGTAAACTGCTGACGATTAGAGATCAGCTCGCGATCCATGAGGACGTATAATTAACTGCGCATCCGGTTGTACTTGTCGATGTTGTAAGATTCGCCTACTCCTTTCCTTCCAATTTCCAAATATTTCAGATCGTGTAGTAGATGGTTAAGGAGGCAATTTGCCTTCTGCTGCGTACGTGCCGTCAGTTTTGCCATGGTTTGTGTTCACAATTCTCTGAATTTCATTCCCTGATCCGGCGTACTGAAAATCCGACTTTGCTTCAATTCATTCACATGCTGCCGTACCATTTTGGAGTACTAGCTGCAACGCAGAGCAAGATGGCTAGCTGACCGTTTCGTTCTCCGTTCTATCAGCCGTCGACCGTCGGCGTCCTGTTTTGCGGTGCCAGACACGCAAACCTCGCTTGCCTTCGCCGTGATCCTCCAGTGCTTTTGCTGCTGCGAATCTGCGCGACCTTCGATGCAGACGAACGTGCTTATATTTTCCCGAGATCGCCGGAGATTTTAGAGACTAGTAGTATATTGGCGGGCGCGCGGAACATGAGACGAGAAGAACCCGTACAAAAAAATGGCAATGAAGTCCTGAATCCTGGTCTTGTTCACGTGTCATGATCTGGCGCTGGCGCGGGCCGGAGCGGGAGTAGAGTAGTGGCTCGCCACCCGATGGTCTTGGCACCGCCTTGGTCGCCTGCCGCGCTCGCCGGAGTTCGTGGCCGTCAAGGCGTGCGCGGAGCTGGAGCGCACGTGCATGGACGACCTCTCCACGCTCGTAGTAGTAGGCAGCAAGAACATCGTCCCGTTCTGGTGGCTACGGTAGTGACGGCGAGCAATATGTCACGCACTCCGAGCCGGGGAGGGCCATGCGGTGGCTCGACGCGCAGGACCCGGCTTCCGTGGTGCTCGTCTCATCTCATGTCGGAGCGGCAGATCGTGGGGATGGCGCGACGGGCTGGAGCTGAGTGGCGAGCGCTTCGTGTGAGTGGTGGTGCGGTTCCCGACGACGCAGCGCGCTCTCTGCTAATAAGCGCGGGTTCGCGTTCCTGACGCACTGCGCGTGGAGCTCGATGATGGAGTCGCTAGCGGCAGGCGTGCCGATAGTAGCGCTGCCGCTGCACATCGACCACTGCTGAGCGCCAACCTGGCCGGCGAGGACGTGGCGCACGCGGTGCGGATCGTGATGCGCGCGGCGAGGGGCAGGCGGTGAGACGCTGCGGGAGGTGGTGACGCCGACGACACGCAGATCGTTGGCACAGCTCTGTGTTGTGGGGAGGACCCAGGATCGCAGGTCGTAGTGTTCGAAATATTTGTCACCCGTCAATTCAAACTAAGAGAGTACTCACCCTGTTTCAATTTATTCAAACTAAGAGAGTACTTTTCGTTACGACAACTTCGTTAATTCATTTCTAGTTCTTTTTATTATCTGAATTGACAATTATTTCAGAACAGAGGTAGTAATATTTTTGAGTATCTTGAGATGCACAGCTGCTGGCGAACGCAAAACAAACCAGTGTGGTATCTATAACGTTTCTATTGACACCGTTACCTCGCAAGCATGCTCATCAGTAATACCGAACATGTGGTGAAGCAGATCGCCAGAAAATGGGTCATGGATTTGTTCTCATGATCATGGATACGGCCAGTCGTTCCAAGCGCGTCACTGTGACCCTGAGGCTAAAGTTGGGGCCATTGGTCGATGATCATGATTAAATGAATTGCATTTGCCATTGAATTAAATTAATCGACCCCCCGATGCTCAGGTCATACAGGCACGGATTTAGGTTGCCAGTAAATTAACTGAGAACCGCCTATACACGAACAACAGGACAGCTTGCTTGCCTATTGCCGCTAACCCTTCCTTCTGTACAATATCTTAATCATAAGCTACATGAAGTAGCTAAGCGATGTCTTCTGCCTGGATCCGCCTTCTCCGTAGAGATCGTTCCATTGCACAAGCTCGTTCATGTTTGTCGAATCTGATGATATACTTGCACATACCTGAAAAGGAGGTAAGTCAAACCATTAGCTTAAAAACAACATAGAGGTACCCAGGTGGCAAGGAAATATTATGGCAAATGTTTTTCTTCGTCTGTTTTTCTGTGGCTAAGAGAAACAAGGCGAGTGGCAATAACATTTACCTGTTCATGTGCCTGTTTGAAATCACAAAATTTCAGGGAACGGACGTCACTGCTGGAACATTGTGGTGGCAGTGGTCTATTTTCTGCTGCTGCTGAGGCTCTCTCCTGCGAATGCACAACACAAAAAGTTTATTTGTGGTACAAGCACCTGAAGGTTAGATTGACATCATATCCACGAACTCATCGTAACAAAAAGTAAAATGAACATCCTATGTAATTCATTATAACACTATCGGTAAATGAAATCACAGAATCTCAACTGACCTTTTTCTCTCTTTCAAGGATTTCCCTTATTGGACAATGTGCAGCTGTAACACACAGGTTCTGCAAAATAGTTGTTGCTGTCAATGCAAAGAAAGCGAAACTCAGAAAATGAATGAGAAAGAAACAAATTTAATAAATACCTTCAGATCACTGCCAGAATACCCATCAGTCAGGTTAGCAAGTGTGTCCAGGTCTACATCATCTGACAGATCTTCTTTGGCTAATATTACACTGAGAATCTTTTTTCTATTGGGTGCATCTGGCAAGTTCACCATCAACCTAAAGAAAGGTTTGAGCATAGTTATTAATTGCCATGCCATCACTGCTTTTTAAAAGATGCATTGCAATTACCTCCTGGGAAGCCTCCTAACAACAGCCTCGTCAAGGTCAAATGGCCTATTAGTAGCAGCAAGTACTAAAACACGTTCCTTATCTTTTGTTCTTAGGCCATCCCAGTTCACCATAAATTCGTTTTTCATCTTGCGCATGGCTTCATGCTCCCCTGGGTTCTCACGCCTACCCAGCATGCCATCGACCTAAGAGAGAGAGAATGCAAGTTATTTAGTAAGCAAGTCGTAGGAATATGATCAATGATGATTAATTATAATTCGCTGACTAACCTCGTCCACAAAAATGACACTAGGGGCAATTTTGCTGGCAAGTGAAAACACTGCTTTCACGTACTTTTCTCCCTCACCAAACCACTGCAAAAATTAAACGGTTTCAAGCAGCAAGGTATTTGAAAATGAGAACAATTGAATCAGTATAGCAGTATATGTACCTTTGAAGCAATGCTTGACATTGATATGTTGATAAAATTAGCACCTGCCTCTGTTGCAACAGCTTTAGCAAGCATGGTCTTCCCTGTGCCAGGTGGACCAAAAAGTAATATTCCTTTACACGGCTGGTACAAAGAGGACAGTCAGACCCATGGTTTGCATGTTGTGTAAATTGGGAAAACAAATACATTATCAAAGCAACAAAATAATGGCCATAAGTAGCATTCAGTAAAATGTTATGAAATAAAACATGCAAAGCCTTTTCTTTTCTTTTCGGCAATAGAAAAAAAAAGAATGTAATTCACAAAATCAAATGAGGAAAAGCAGTTAATGCCCCCAAAAATGTAACTAACAATCATGACACCAGTCTAACTCTGCATTTGTGTCTCCACACTGAGCCTGCACTAGTAGATATAAAAGAAATATACAGAGAGAGATGTCTTAGCCTCTTAGGGATATAGGCAATACCAGGAATTTTAAAAAGCAAATGTTTTGAAATTGGAAACGACAAGAGGATTCTCCAAGAAGCATACTTAAAAGAATAATACATAAAACACCTGGACCTTGGAGAACGTTATGTACCTTCATAAGTTGTCCTTTGGTGAACAACTCAGGCCTCTGCAAAGGAAGCATCACTAACTCTTTCAAAGTTTCCTTGACATTTTCTAGTGCTCCAATGTCATCGAAGGTAACACCAATCTCATCTGGAGGGATTACATCGATAAGAAGCCGTTTCTCGAATTCATTCTCCGTGACAACATCCTAATAATGAAAAAAAAAACGAGTGTAAGACATAAGAACCCAACTGCAACTTCTATAGCACATCGTACGATAATAGATTTCACTTGGGTCGCGTTATTAAATCCAAAAGGCCACATGGGTCGATAACATATTTCACTTGCTGTCATATCTGGTCCTTAACACAACAAAAATGTGAACGAAAGTTTGATGCGTCAAGCCTAGCTAGTCATGCCTCACGTTATTAGATCCAAAAGCCCAAAAATTGAGAATGCTCCCACTCTCAGAATCATTCTCCGTAAAACAGTGAAGTGTCGGTCCATGACAGCATTTGAGCTTTCTTATTGTGATTCAGCAAGTTATTTCAATTTCTAGACTCCAGATGCTAGTGGATATGCCACAAAATGGATTCAGAAGCTCATGTCACAAATGAGCTAAATTATTCGGATGTTAATGGTCATGCCACAAAATGGTATTACAAAACAAGCAGAACTAATTGATGGCAATTAGGCAAACAAGGAAGAAAGTATACGACACTAACAACTTGTGCAAAGATCGGTGAGTCTGCCTATAGCCAGATACTGGTAATAGTGGAGTGATCATAACAATGCAACAAAACTTAAGTCACCTTAAGTGATTTCTTTCTGCTCTTCTTCTTCGGGTCAGTCTGCAGAGTCTCCAACAAATCAACTCCATACTTAAGGCTGCAATTAAGCAAGTTGAGCAAAGAAATCATCAGATAAAACTGGGAAACAAGATTTCTGAAACAACATTATGAATCATACAAGATCAAAGACAATGCCTTTCAGCAGAGAGTACAACTCTCCCATCATTTACTGGAGTTTCAGTCATATGTTGCTTCAGTTGGTGACTCAAAGCATAACCCACTATTTTATCAACACCTGAAACCAAAAGAAAGACTAATGATGATACACCTTTAATGAACCACAATATACATGATGGAGCAGAAAACAGTACAGCACTCACATTCATTTGTAAGATTATGATCCTTGACACAAACTGCTGATTCTACATCAGCACATTCCATATCATAGCGGGTCAGGAACTGCATCAATAGGAGAAGTATGTTAGCAAAGTCTAACGAGTAACGATATTACAAGTCAGGAACAGAAAAGGCAGTTGAATGATTACTAGCGAAAAGGCAGCACTGAAATTCAATAGTAAGAATTAGCATAGTATCACTAGTGTAGTTATTCAAAACCAACAGTTGAAGTTGGAAAGATAGCAGAGTTACATAAATAATGACAAAGAAGTGTACAAAGAAAACATAACAAGCTATTAAAGGACACTTACAGACTGGATCTTTGAAATGTTGGCCTTTGCCTTGAGAATTTCAACATCACGATCCAATAACTGTTTCCACTGGGAGAGTTCTGATTCCTCCTGTAGCGTAGTTTTCGAGTTAAAACTTGCATAAGAAACTTCCTTGACATCGGAAACATTTCAGAACAACTTAAATTACATACTTCACCTACTGTGCATCTGCACCCGCTAAAAAAAAAAACAGAAATGACACACCTGTGGTGCTTCTATTGTCACTTTATTAGGGAAGAGTTTAATTAGATTATTCGAAGTCTTCAGTGCTTCTTTGTTTTTGTCGCTCACCCGACCATATTTATCCTGCACTGACAAAAGAGAGAATAATCACAGCACAAAAATAATGCAACCTGTAGTTCATCAACCAGAAAGGTCAATAACGCCCTATATGATAGCAATAACTAAACATCAATTGAAGATTCAACAATTTATTTTGTTTCATATAATGCAATATGCACCGTACACTGCAATTAATAGGAAACATTAATTCTATCACACAGCATCCTCTCTCCTAATGTAGCTATATGTCACATCGTTATTGAGTTACATGCAAGTAAAGTTTGATAGCCATCATGGGAGGCAGCACAATAATTTTCTAAAAAAATGAAGATAAAGCATCACAGAAGCAGAAAATGGCAGGACACAACATAAGGGAATTTTAATTTTCAAGGCAAGTAGAATGAGTCTAAAAATGGTACCTGGAAGTAAAGGTCCAGTATTGCTGCTTCGCTGTATGGGAATTTAAGCCAAGGAGACACACTGTTTGACTGCAGATAAACCATTAAATTTTAGATATAGGGACAACTGAAAATCATAACAGAATTGAGTAGATTATCTTCATAAGCGATACTTTATCTTTCCGAGTATCTGTCTGCGTCTGGGACCCAATAATAAAAACACCAGCAGGGAAGATTTCAAGCTTGTTCTTAAGACCACTATAGGAGTAATTATTTCCACACATTTTTTCAACATCCTTCAGAAATAGAACAAGAGGCTCATGTTGACTTTCTTCAGAAGCAAACTGCAAAAAGACCCAATCAGTAAAGATCAACAGGAAAAGAAAAAAATACTGATATAATTTAATAGAAAAAGACCATCACCTCAAATATTATATCAAAAGGACGTTTGGCTCTATCCTCCCACCCTGGGCCGTCAAGGCATAGAGAATCAACTAGCAGATACAGATGAACATACAATTTGAGTTACAAAATAAAAATATAACCATAAATGAAAAAAAACAACTGCTTTGAATGACCTAATTACAACGATATGAATTATAGAGAGGGAGGAGCACAAGAGAGTATGAGGCAGACCTGAACAGAAAAAACCATGGTGAAGCTCACAATTGCCTCCAAGATCAATTCCACCGGGGATCTGATTATCAAATCTGACTCCAACTTTTGAGGATCCGTTTTCCTCAAAAGGAAGCCGCACTTCACCCTGCGAACCGTAGTCTGGAGCTCTGCAGATTGAACTATATAACATGAACCACTAGGTGATGCGGCTACAAGAGAGAAATGACAACACTGAAGCATCGTCTGGAAACACAGGGCGATCATGCTATATGATAGGTAATTCAGGACCCTGTTTGTGCTCAAAAAAAATTCAGGACCCTGTTTTAAGTACTGTTTGTAGGAAAAGGGAAATGGAGATGATTGCCATCAATTCCATAGATATAATATGTTAAGTATGCATAATGTGAAATATCTAGCCTTGAATCACATAAAACTGCTTCCTTAAATCAATGCAAGAACAACTCGTACAAATGTACAATGTGACTTTTTTAAGGGGAAAAAATATGATAGGTTTCCACAAATCATCTGCACCCCTCTACTGTGTGATCCATATACAAAGCACTCTTTTCTACAACTGATATACCACAAAAAGGAAGATTACTTGAAAGATTCATGCAAGTGAGCCAGAAAAAATCAAAGTAGAGCAGAGAGCCACCCTTAACAATGAACATACCTCTGTCTGTCAAGGAAAATACCTGCTGATTCTAGAGAACCAATGTATCTCACCCTATCACCTGAAAGAACCATGAGAAGCATTACTACTGCCTGATAACGAAGTAACATGAGATTTTAATTATAAACATGCAGCATTGTGGAACAAATGCCGGTGTGCTGTCATTTTTCAAACAGATGCCAGCATACTCAGAATAAAAGTTTGCCACTACAACAAAATGCAAGCAGTGGGAACTACAACTATTCCATTAATCTTACAAGGATGGTCTTACCCTTTTTGTATGACTCCGATTCCTTTGATTTTGAAGACTGTCCCTGAAACAAACATATGATCAAGCTCAAACCTACTGAAATACCGAAGAAAAAGGAGATAAGAGAACTTTGGATCATTAATTGTTTCTGATTATGTTCCTATCATTTATAGTCATAACTTTGCACTAAATTATTTTTTGCACCAGATACCAAGTAAAACAATTTACATGGAAACATCACAAGATGGCCAATGCTAACACAGTTTGAAATGGTAGAAATACAGCAGATTGTCTTAGCTGTTTTTATACAGCTTGTCAAAGAATCAAACTTTTGAGAGGAAGAAACATGTATGATACCGTAAACATTCATTATATATTTTCCATTTGGATGAAAAGTTTGAAGTTCTACTGCTGGGTGCATGATTGGTTTTTTGCCTCACCTTGACGGCAAAAAACATGAGATAGGTAACCTTGCCTCACATTGCCTGGCCCAGTTTCCATGCTTTTTGTGGGCGAGGGAAATGAGCTCTCCTTTACGCAAGGATAAGCAAGGCAAAGAAACCAATCATGCCCACAGTTGTGTTCTATTAAATATAATACCATAACACAGCCAAAAGAACATATGGTTAAGAGGCTTACACCAGACAGTAATGAATAATCTAGGATGAGCAGCTTAGCATTGAAGAATTTGGTAAGCGCCTTCACCAATAATTCTTGGTAGATCTCAGACCCTATAAACAGGTTGGTTAATTACCACACATGTGACAACAAATTCGCTAACTGTATAGTAGTGATCATAAGAAGCACACGAATGATACCTGCTGGACCAGATAATAGAACCCGTTTGCAAAGAGAAGATATATCTTTTGTCCACTTGATAGAGTCCTTGCAACATAGGTTCACATATGCTGAGGACAACAGAACATTTTTTGTATTCTCGCTACAAGGATGTGAAACAATTAACAGATAGCCCATACCAGAGACTATTCAATCAACAAGTTCACTAACTCCAAAGAGAACGTATCCTACTTCTGTAATTAGTATAGATGAGACAATCCGGTGATCTTGATTTAAGACCAGCTAAGCAGGTGTGTTTGATGTACCTTAGATAATATGGAAAACTATCAAACGACTCTGATATATCACTTGCACTGATAGTTGCCATCTTCAGTTCATTCTTGAAAAGTTGATTTTGAGTACAGGGCACATTTTGTTCAGAAGCGTAAGAGCTCTGTTCCTCCATAGTCTTACTTAAACTGCTGACGATGTCCTTATCTATTCAAGAAAAAAACAGTAGTTTATCTTGGAATATACTCTCTCTTTTAGTTCAGTACAATAAGACAATACCACAGATATTTAGAAGCAGGCAACTGGATAAGTCTCTCTTTATACCGAAGGCCAGAATGACACTACCTCATAAGTCAACAGGAAAATAGTAGAAAATAAATGGTGCAAATTTTGCTCACCATGAGGAATCAAGGGAGGTCGGCCATTTTCAAAGCTAAATGATGCGGATACTTTGCCTCCATTAGATGACAGATTATCTGGTGTACCTTTGATAACTGGATGTTGTTCTTGTGGAACCAAATGTGTAGAAGGCAATGATAATGCGCTTGGTTTGTCCTCTGGAAGTTGCTGAAATATCTGCCAACAGTTTAAGGAATTTCATATCGAAAAAGTATTCTTGTCGAAACTTCTAAACCATCATCAAGTATTTGACCAGCTTCCAATAGGGGCAATGGAGAAGCACTAAAGAAAGTAGTTGGAGGTAAGAAGAAGGATACATAAGCCTTCCTAACAAGAAAACTAAAAGTGACTTCATCGCCTCCAGTCAAGGTGACCTTAGCAGCCTTGTCCAAGGTCTTCCCATTGACATTGACAAGTTTGGATATGTAGATCTCAAGGGCAGCACCCCTCTGGTGCAAGAGGTCAAAATTGAGAGTCAAAAAACTCAGCATACAGGCAAGAGAAAAAGAGAAGCACGGTACAGGTAAAGGCAACGGAACAAATGTACCTTAACATGCTTGAGTTTGCAAATAAGTGACCCGGGAGACGTCTCAGTGAGCTTCAAGTCATAGTTTCCGCCGTAGCCAACAGTGAAATGAGCAGAACAGATAGGAATGGAAGGGTACTGGAGGAGGGGACAAAAGAAAAGGTACATCAGAAACGAAGGTAATGGCAGAGGATTAACAGAACAGTGCCGTAATTCCATTTCACAGTTCACACACTAAAACTGGGAAAGGAAATGAGGTCAACCTCCTAAACATTTTTAGCACTGATTGAGTCCAATGACAAACCTCGGTAGATTGGGATATCAGCCTGCCCCAGGCTTGAACCTGTCCAGTACTCGCAGTAGCCAAGACGGGCATTGGCTTCCACAGCGTCCCTTCATCTGTTGCGAAAGACGTCATCCTTGTCGGCCGATTCTTCTTCCTCCTCCTCCCTGAAACCAGGACGGACGGCAGGCCGCCAGGGAATGAAGAAATGTGTCCCTCGAGTCAGCAGCTAGACCAAACCTTATCCGAATATATCCAGAACGTAAACAATCAACGAAGAAGAAGGCACCTGCAGTAGCTGTAGGCTGGGACACGGCGGAGGACGACGCGGCAACAACGGCCCCCGCCGACCGGGCCACGCCCTGGAGGTTGTCCACGGAACTGTCCAGCACGTCGACCGCTGCCACAGCCTTGTCGCCGGCCGCCGCCGCCTCCGTGCCCTCGACCTATCATCGCCAGCAGGAGAAATCAACGGTGTCAGATCAATCTCCTCCCTCCCTTGAGAGGAAAAAAATCCTGGCGAGAAAAAAAAAAAAGCGCATGCATGTCCGTACCGCGACCTTGGCCCGCTTGTCCGATCGGGCCCGAGGCGGCGGCGTCGGGGAAGGGGCCTCGACCGGCGGCGGTGGCGGAGGCGGAGGTGAAGCGGCGTCCGACGCGGGCGATGATTTCTCGGGCGAGGTCCGGCGCTTGGCCGCGGAGCTGCGTCTGGTCTCGACCATCGCGCCGGCCGGGAGGTGGAGGTTGGGTGTGGGGGGCGACGGGCGAGGAGGGAGGCGAGCGGAATGCCGGGTTGGGGGCTGTTGTGACTTGTGAGGAGAGGGTTGGGTTTAAAGAAGGCGAGGTAGGTGGCGAGCGCGGCGCGTCCGGTTCGTCCGATCATCAGAACCAGATGAGAATGATGATGATGGGGGTAATGCATCACGCCAAGTTGATCTTGCTTTGCTTTGGGTAGTCGAAACGGCGGCCGACTACAGAAGGGCGGGGAGAAGCACGTGTTCGTTGCACCAGTCCGGTAACCCGTTGACGCAGGCCAGCGGATCTCTGCCTGTCTCACCCAGCCAGCACACTCCCCCAACGAAACAAAAAGCGTGGCGTTGCCGTCAAAAGAACACCGAAACATGTCACGGTGGCCGACATACAGATGACAAGTCAGCCAGGCAGGCCGTGAGCGTCCAAGTCTAGCGGGCCGAGTAATTTCGGCCCCCTGGGCAAGCATTCTTTTCTTTTGGAGTGAGATGGGCCATGGCTGCTTGGCTAAACTTCTTTTGTTCACAGCGAGTGGCCCATACAGACAGGACAGTAACAGGCATTCAACTGGCATTCCTTCCTTTTATCTTCACCTCTCCTCATATTGCATCTCATACCACCGACGTGACGTGACGTGCAGCCTTTAGCCACGGAAACGTGCAGCGCAACATAACATAGCGGTATTGCTCAGCGTATCAATTTCACCGGAACATCAATTTTCGTAGGTGACTTTGACGCCTGCCAATAGCGCCACGGCACACCTGACAACGGTTCAAACAAATTTCCACCAGAACCATGCCTAACTAGCGACAATTTGCACTAGAATCGTCGTGACGCTAGCCAATTGAACAGCTTACCAACTGGAGCTGAGTCGTCCGTCCCCAGCAGCAACCTGATTGAACAAGCACAACAGAAGCTACAACACCTGATGTATCGGGATTACGACGTGGAACAGCTTTATACAAACAAAAGCAAGAAGCAAAGCACCACACAAATGTAGAGGTAGTAGCGCGTTTAGAGCACGGTCATCAACACATCTAATACAGCAACAGCACTACTGTAGGAGTACCATCTTTTAGCCCCCAGATTCGGGCTTTCTTATTAGATTTTACTCACTCGGTGGTTCAGTCCAGACCCGTGACGAGGGTAATAAAGCGCTACGGCACGATCACGTCACTGGGTCTCCGCCGGCGCCGGCGCCGACGACGCGAACACCTTGGCGATGCGTTTGGTGGGGACGGGCGGCAGGTACTTGGCTCCGGCGTACCCCTTCTCGGCAGCCGCGGCGATCACCTCGTTGTACTTGTCGGCCCAGTAGGCGGCGGTGGGCACGGCGATCTGCGCGACGCGCGGGAACACCGGCAGGCTGTTGAGCGAGCGCCACGCGGAGACGGCCAGGTGCTCCGCCGCGGGCTCGTACCGCACGTACAGGTCCCTGGCCACCGGCTCCACGCGCCCGTACACGTCCTTGGCCACCGGCTCCGCCTTGGCCAGCGCCGCCCGGGCCGCGCCCTTCACGCCCGACTGCTGCGCCTCCGCGCTCAGCTCGCGCGCCACCTCCGGGACGCCGCGGGCCACCGCGTAGGCCTGCGCCGAGACGGACTTCACCGCCTGCGGCAGGTGCTTGTTCAGCTCCTGCACCGTGTCGTCCACCTGAAAGAAATGGAAATTGGTCAGCACCGCATGCCAAAATAAACCATGCTTGAAAGAAATTTACTAACCACAATTGATGATTCTCAGCAGAGGATTGTATTCAAAATTTAACAGATGGACAGTACTAGCATCGTAGTCTCCGCGCAGTGCTGCTATCATGCGCCGGGACCCAAGGAATGTAATAACGCTCGATACAAAGGGCAGATTCCCCGCACCGCCACGGGAACACCGGGCAAGGACGACAAAGTCACCATCCACCCACCCACCAACCAACCCGACAGGTGTTGGGGCCGGAGCTCAGGACAGCCACACAACTCCCGCGTCTCCCGCGTGATGTCAGAGTAACCATGGACCGCGGAAGGAAGGAAAATATCTAGTGGAACGGAACCCTCCAGCGCTACCGTGCGGGAGAAGGCGTCACCACCGTCGCCGAGCCGGCGCGGAACATGGAGACCACGGCGCCGTGTCCTCATCGAGAATGGGGAAACTACTGTTTTTCTATAAAAAAAAAAAGATAGAGAAAGGGGGAAACTACTGCTACGGCAATCGAGACAAACAGACGGACTGCCAGGGTGTTCGCGAGCTGCGATTACCTTGCGGTCCACGAAGGAGAGGACGTCGAGGGGGACGTGGTGGAAGCGGCCGTAGACGGGGCCGACGACGCCCTTGACCGCGGACTCGACGGCGTCGACGCCTGAGCGAAGCGGGCCGGCGTGGTCCTTGGCGAGGCCGTAGAGCCTAGCGAGGCACAACGCGGTATGCGCCGCCGCCACCTGGACGAAGTCGAGGTGCCTCAGCTTCGAAGGGGACCTCTTCGCCGGCTCCTGCTCCTCCTGCACCACCACCTCCCTCTCCTGAAACGAACGAGCCCCCAAATCCATACAAACCAAATCAGCGCCAATTGAGGTGAATTCCACACGAATCAGCATCTAATCGGGGCAAGGAGGAGATGTGATTTCGCTTACCACTTGGGGCTCGGGGTTCGGCTCCGCCATCTCACAAGGAATCGGGCGAATCGAACGGGAGTTTTCTCTAGAACTCGGGGCGGGGGATCTTCCTGTTGCCGCGCTAGGACGAGGAGACCGAAGGATCGGGAGAGGAGGCTATATAGGCCGGGTCCGGTATTTGTTGCCGTCGGATGCGGGAGCGGGTTTCATCGGAGCCGTCAATATGACGCGCGAATGCTCTGGAGCGTCGCGGCACCCGTCAGAGGCACGTCTCCGAGGCGCCTGTCCGCGTGGCAACCGAGCTGTATATTTTACTCGCCGATCCGTGTGCGGTGTGTGGTGGTTCCGCTTCGGCGTGGACCTGTGATCCCGGGTGAGGTAAGCTGAAGAGTGATGTCGACAGAATTTCTAGAAATTTCATTCAACCACTGCTTGTAATCATCATATGGCTTAGGTCCTTGGTTCTGGACTGTTCGAATATCGTTCAGATCTACCCCTACCTAGCTGCACCGGAATAACTGGCTACTAACGTTGAGCCGCGAGCTAACAAAACGAAGGTTCAAACGCCACAGACAACCGGGACACGAGGAAAGCACCAGTCCAGGATTGGGATATTCCACCACCACAGGCAAGTTGATGCACAACCGTGAATCTGCACCATGCAACCCTGAACGGACTCACGAGTGCCGGATCTGCTGCTTTACAAAGCCTCCCTGGCTCCTGTTGCCCAGCAGATTCAGATCCGATCCCGTCCTGCTGTCCTCCGATAATAAAATGAGATCCCCACTTGACAAAAACTGAATAACCTAGTAAAGCTCCACCCGTATTATCATAATACCGACAGCTATGGGTTCAGAACTCATGGCCAGGTACATCCGTCCGCCCATAATGATTTCACGTTTCAGGCACTCCAACGGACGACGACACAAAGGGGGCCAGAGCAAAGATCCTTCCTGCTGCAAGATATGCAAAGCAGATGTGCCTTGGACGCACATCCAGACACGCCAAGAAAACAGAGTTCCGTAGCCAACGGAATCTGAGTGAAGCTGACGTCAAATAAGCAAATTAATTTCTAACATAGGAAAAATACAGAACAACATACAATCATCCTACTTAGATGCCTCCGCTGTTTCAGCTTTACCTGGAAAACGAAGTACACTTTATAATGGCTTTCTGACAGCTCTCAAATAATGGAGTGGAGCAGACAGGATCGCAGTTAGCTACAGCTGCATGACTCGAGTGATCTTGTAACCTCGAATGGGGCGTTAGCCTTTGTTTAACAGCTGACGCCTTTACAACATCGGCTAAGGAGCACACTGTTGTACAGACCTGAGCTGATAGCTGGAAGGAAAACCATGCACCTCAGGCTCCATGCTATCTAGTGGAGGCCGCAGTCTTGGTCTACTTGATCTATAGTGATACCAGGGCTAAGCCCTTCTTGCATCTGCTGCTCAGATCCCTGCTTGTGGTTCAAACGTTACAAATTGTTGATAGGAATACAGCAGGTAAAAGAGATGCATGAATGATGGAAGAAATACTAGAAAAAAAACAAATTAAGATGCTTAAGTAGCAATCATACCGAACCACAGGTAACCCACATGCAAAATACTATCTACCGACATACATACATTAGATGTGTGGGACCCTAAGCACTGGGTACGTGCTATCATATGGCAATGGATCAAGGCCTGATAAACTAATTTTGTCCACAGTGATGGTTGTGGACTGGATACACTTCTGTTCATCCTTACACATCTAATGAATTATGATACGAAAACCATAAAAACCCACCATTACTGACAAGCATTTTGGTTAGAAATATCCACAAATAATTTCATGTAAGAATACCACTTATTTTAGGAAGTTTTGTGAATGCAGTATGAGTATTAAGATCACTCATGTGATATACTCTAAACCAAGCAACAGCCAAACTAACTACAATGCTTCATACTGCAGAGGGCGCAGAGTACTGGATGCTGAGCCATGGCCTAAAAGGATGAAATTAAAAAGTAATGTTTGCTACAACATGAAGGTAAATGTAACCTGTGGCTGCAAAGACGGTTGCTGCTGCTGTTGATCTTGTGACATCATGTAGGATTGCGGTTGAGATAATCTGTAGTATGGCTCCTTGAGTTCAAGTTTTCCAGTGGATGTCTGTAGGATGCCCCCTTGCTCCGCACCCACTCCCCACATTTTAGCTTCAAGTAAGAATTAAAAGAGCACAAAAACTATCAAGCATCAATCAGAGAAGACTGAAAAGTGAATAAAATAAAACAAAAAGGGTGTCTAACCTGACATTGTCAAGTAAATCGTGTAGCTCTGGGCACTGTGAGCCACCAGATGAAGGCGACCTGTTATTTCTTGGCCGGCCATGACATACAATGGCTGTGAAAGTACACATCGTAGTTGGTACCAGTGAGTAGTGGGAGACCCTGGAGCAGTGGTAAGCCACCTTTGCACAGTACTGCAGTATAGCATAACAGGGTTGAAGAGGAAAAAATAACAGAACTAACGAATACTAATACATACCGAGCGAAATATACTGACCTCCCATCGAACAATACATCAAACCAACAAGCTAGCCCATGTACTCTGGTGCCAACAGATGCTACAAATCTCAGAGGAATATCAATCTCATAAAGATCCTCTTCCTGGAACAGAAATATAAGCATCTCACGCATGTTTAAAAACAGCACAACTTAAGAAAAAATACATGGAATTTCCATCTCATCCCTTGAAGGAGTTATTACCTTCATGCTAGTAAAATCAAGAGTATGGTATGTAGGTGGAGAAATCAATAATCTTGGATCAAATGCATCCACAACAGGCTGCATAAAATAGAATAAGCAAATAGGAGGAAAAAAAAACAGGCATGCAGATCAACAATGCTCACTCATGGGTAACCTAAACGTCATGCATGAATGTTACACGGATACAGGCAGGACTATTGGGAGAAAAATCACAAGAATTTTTCAACACAAATAATCTTCCAGCTAGGTAGGTCATAGTACAGAAACAAAAATGTGTAACCAGTGCTGAAAGCTCCCAAAATTGTGGGGTCTGGGATAAGGAATTTCTAGGCAGCCTCCCCCTTGTTTATTTTGCAAGGAGGCTGATTCAGTGGAGAGACTCTACCAATGTGCTAGGCCCGCTATTCATCGTAGTTCACACATGGAACAGAAGTAATTAAAGAGATTCAATAGGCATATTCACCCCCACCCCACCCCATTCTCCGGCCGCCACCCAATGCCATTGTTTCAAATTACAAGCCTCCAATCGGGTTAACGATTCAATAGTCATTTTCATCCCCTATTTATGCCCATTGTTTCAAGCCACGAGCATAGGCAACATAGAATATCAGTTTCCTATCACAAAAAAGAGGTAAAAAGTATATACGCTTCTACAAGTTCTCAAATAATAAGTCAATAAATCAGCGAACTACCAGAAGAAACTAGATTGGTCATTAGCTTTGAGAGCAAATGTGCCATGCAAATTCGGGGTAAACTATAATGTAAAATGTCATGTCTTGACAAACATAGTTGTAATCATTATTTGGAGAACACGACCATACATTGCAAAATTTACTGTGAGATGCCTAAAAGTTGATAAAATAAAATTAAATTAATGACAAAAAATATCATCATAGCAGCAACCTGTGAAAAATATCCCTGGAACGCGGAACCGTGTAAAGGTGTAAGATCAACACCAAAAAAGTTGTGTTGCTGCCAAAAGAGAGCCTGCAAGTAGACAACAAGTCAACAACCAAATATTAGAATTTGGGTGCCTAATTTTTCTAACTGACAAGCCCTCCTAGGTTAGTCAAGTTTTTTAATACCAACAATAATGACTAACACGCTACAGCTAAAATGAACTCCACAGTTGCATTTTTATATTATAGTTTGCAAAAAAATATTACTAAAGCATCACAATAATACATTAGGCAATAAGAATGTACACAGAAGCTAGCAGAGGTTTTTTACCTTGTTTGCCATTTCAACATAGAGATATTCATCAGAAAAGGGGGCCATGTGAATCCTGCAAATTTTCAAGACACCAAGTAACAATAAGTAATTTTGAAATAACAAAGGCTGAATCAAGGAACTACTAGATGTGACAATGAGCATCATTTGGAATATTATTAGTCCGACTGATTGTAAATTACATTAACCTTGTATCTTTCCAATACCCCTCACTCTCCTCGTTAAGATACTCCCTCCGTCCCCAAATTAGTTCTCAAAACGTCATATATCTGGGGATGGAGGGAGTAACTGCATGCCTCCTTAAAATGTGGAGTTCCATTGGCCTATAAGAGCATAAAGCTATGGCTATCTCAACACCACACATGCTGTCAAATTGAATGATTATACATGTGACCATCAATAGTCACCATGACCGGATTACTGGCCTGACTACAAGATCCAAAGTTACATTATCTCATAGCTTTACAATGCAAAGCAACAGCAAATCTTCCTACTGTCACATGTAACTAAATTTGAGAAATGGAAAGCCTGCTCTAAAGTCTTAAGATAACACATATATGTATTTCAGTGACTCAACACTCAATAACATTTCATATTGTATGACAAGTCGTATGTTTTGATGACTTAAAATGTTTAACACTCCCAATCCATGATATAGAGAAGTCACAAAAGCGATATGTCATTAAGCCGCACAACAACAACAAAAAATGAACCATGTGCGTAGGTGAAAATTTACACAGTAGAGGCCTCCCCTTAGTCCCCTAATGAACATTCCAAAAAAGATCATACAGAAAGGAAATGTTTGATGGAGTTTTAGAATTATTTATGAGATCTTACGAAATAATAAAGCAAATAGATGGAAACCATAGCGTTCTTGCTGTTCACCAAGTGAGATAAATAACTAAAACGGCAATCATACCTTCCTGTTGTCGGAAACATTTTACCATTTGGAACAAGGAATCTATCTCTAGCTATAACATAGGACTCCAGCATCCTCTCATTAACCAAAAGTGTCCCTAAAAGCAATGGAGTACAAATAAATCACTAATGTGGTTCCTAATAGAGAAATAATCATGATATAGTACAATCCTAAAAGAACTGATTACACTGTCTAAATTGGGACTTGGAACGCAACACTAATGTCATTACCGACTGGCCACTGGTAATATTAAGGACCAATATAAAAAGAAATTTTAAGTTCTAACAACAAAGGTCTGCGTAAAGATAAAATGTTATTCATAACAGGTTAGACGGATGATAGTGGCCTACTCAATAATAATGCATCTTCATCGTCTAACCGCAATGTGTATATTCAATAGTGCATAACAGCTCTTCATAGAACACCAATTTATGATATACAAGCAGAAGAAACATCAATGTAGAAGTCAAAAATTGCAGGAAGTATAACATGGTGCCTTACCCATAGGTTCCGAAATCAGTATGTCAGCTTTCTCTGGAAGTTCAACTTCCTCGACCTTGCCTCTGATAACCTATTGCACAGGATGCATAGCAGAAATTAAGAATTTGAGGGTCCAAGGTTACCGAAAGGGGTACAGATCCAAGAGGCACAAAACAAACCGTGATTCGTTGTCCCAGAGATGGGTTCCCGGAGATTAATCGTTGAGCATGCTCAGTCATTTCAGATGCCTCAACTGCATAGACATGCCTGGCACCAGCCTAAAATTACAGTATCAAACTCCATCTGTCACGTTACATTTATTTCAGACAGAAGTAATAAGAGACCATGAAAGTTTGATGCGTACCTGAGCAGCAAATAAAGAAAGAATACCACTCCCAGCTCCAACATCGACCACAACTCGGCCCTCAAAGTCAGATCGGTTTTCCATAACAGCAGCATAGTACGTTCCTGATGGGAAAGAATGTGCAGTGCCTTATTAATATTTAAGTATAATTAAAGGTGGATACCATCACAGGAGGAGAAATGAACTGGGAACTTTCAGGTGAAAAGGTGACCTGTTCTCACAAAATCTTGTAACATATTTTGCTGGTGTAATAGCTGGCCATAGTAATGAAAATACATTTTGGCCGAGGATGCTTCAATTTTTGTATCAAATTTGCTTGTTGAAGGAATTAATGATCCATTCTCCAACTGTTCACCTGTCATATAAGAACCGATAAGCATTTTGGCACCAGTATGGAAAGAGAATGTTCTAATTTTGCCATGTTTGCTATATATGTTTATATTGTGTTTTTAAGATCTGCAAGTGCAGAGTAATCATGCAACTTCTACGAAATAAATACATCACACCGTATAGAAAGCTTAATCTGAATCATAGAATGACAATTATTCCTGGTGGACCTAGCTGTGCAAATATATGGCAAGCAACGGCAACCTTTCACATAGTGCAATTACAGTGTATGGAAACGAATTATGTCATTTCATCAGATTGTTAGTTAAACCAACATGCCAAGATGTAGGGCGAGCAGGTGTGTAATCTAACGTTCAGCGGTCCTCAGTGCAATTACTTCGCTCTCATATGACACAGATACGGAGACCATAACTGATGTCAAGTAAATGTCTACTAAAATTAATAGACAATTAGTACGAAATATTGCAACGAAATTCTCTTTTCAAGTTATATAAAACAAGTACGGAAAGGACAAACCAGCTTTCCCACTGATCACCCGTTGTTTCCATCTTTGAAAAGCTAAAGAGAAGGCTTCACTCTCTGCTTCTGTCCTGAGAACAACCTTAATTGCTCTTGAAAATGATTTCTGCCTCAAAGAATTGCGAGTTAACACGAAGCCAATTAATGTGTACTCCAAGAGAGTGCTAACGTACAAAACAATGAATAAAGCCCTAGCGCACATTGTACAAATTGACAAAACATAGGCACGAGATTACCTCGTCAACGCCAGCTTTAGCCTCTGACTCGTCGCTGACGCACAGCCACTCGTTGGGCCCCAGCTTAAATATCTGCAAAGCGCAAAGCCGTTATTCCGCTCCAAAACGAGCGGAAGCAGCGAACACCTCCCGAAAGCAAGCGAAAATCGAACCGAGTAAGCGAATCAAGCGCCGCTCGCAGAAATGAACCTCTCCGCTCACCACGCTCCCCCCGGATCACATACAGAGAGATCACGGCGCGTACCTGCGCGTCGGAGAGGTCGATCTCTATCGTGGGCTCGACGTCGGGCTTGCCGGCCCTGACGAGGCTGAGGCGCGGGCCCCCGGAGGTGGCGCCGACGCCGAACGCGGCGGTAGCCCCGTCGGCCGCCGGCGCGGCGCCGGCGGAGACGTCGGAGAAGGATACGTTGAGGAACAGGTCCGGCGACGCCATTGCGCTTGATTCCCGGGATCGGGGAGGCCTAGGATTCGGGGCGCGCGGGCGGGCGGGCGGGCGAAGGGGGCTAGGGTTTTGGGGGCGGGGCGGGGTCGAGCTGGTGTTTTTTTGTACGCGTGGGTGGACTGGAGCGCAGTGAGAGGGACCTGCACACCTGCACGAATACAGTTTGTGGGCGCAAGAGTCTAGGGTCCATGAGTCAGCGAGTGATTGGGCTTACAGTTACTGTTGGTCTCCGTCCGAATCGGGTCATTTGCCACTTGGGCTTTCAGGACATTTGGGTCACTTGGTTTTTTCGGTTCGGTTGTTCGAGGCCCAATACACCTGTGGACCATGTTTCGTTCTGATAACGGCGTTCTTACCTGTTCCATCGTATCCTCTTCTTGAGCTGGGTGGTTGACATGTCGTCCACCATCTGAGCTGGGGTCAAGCGCTGATCACAGTAGTGGAACACCAGTCCTTGTACAGCCTGTTTGCCGCTCATAACAGCCGCGTTGTTGTTGTTGTGACCACCTGACAATCTCTTCAGGAAATGCTCGACCGGAACTTATCTCCGTGCGGTTATGGTGCGGAATCGCAGACGTGCTGACAATGCCACGCCGTTTGGTTATTTCATTTTTAGGAAGTCGGGAGGGGATACCGTTCAGCAACAACACGCTGCTGTTTTAGGAGGAGATGGTGAACGATTGCATCCAGCGAATCCCATGCGTCGTGATCATTGTTGGAACTGTGTTGACCTCTCATTAGATGTCTAGAGCTAAGCGCCCAAAGCCCATCGGATCTATGGTAACAGAACAATGCCCCCGCTAAATTACGAAGAATCGCGTAGGCACGCTAATGAAGATGAAATGCTGAGGCCGGTGAGCACGGCGTCTTTTCAGTCCGTTCGGTTCTGTCATGCACGGCGTAATGAACAATGTATTGTTGCGAAGCACCAACTACTAGAAAAAGTATTTCTACAGTCGGTTCTAAGCATATTATTCTAAGCACCAACTACTAGAAAAATGTATTGTTGCGAAGCACCAATCAAACCAAAAGTTTCAATTAACATTGCATATAGTACTACAAGCAGGGTCGATGATTCCAGCCTACAAGAGCCGAAGCAGCGAAGGCAGTTTGGTAGTGGGGAGCCATGCCCATGCGTGGTTGGATGAGAACGGCCACGAGATACCCATTGAGTGCAGTAAAGATCAATCAACTTCAACTCGTATAGGGTTTTACATCACATAATAAAAGAAAATATTGATTCTTAGCAAGAGAGCGGCAGCGAATTACCCAAAGAAAAAAAAATTGTGAAATTTTAGTTTAGTTTCTGGGATCCAAGCAGGAAAGAGGGGAGCGGCAAATGCGGAGCCTAGCCGCGGCACTGCGTGATGGCGGAGCAGCCGCGGGAGTAGGGGTTGGCCTCCGCGCCGGGGCGGCAGTTGTAGTACGACGCGCCGCGCAGGTCGCACGGCACGCTGTCCGCGCGCAGCGCGCCGTAGCTGATGTACTCCACCGCCGCCGTCGTCGTCGCCGTGCTGTTGCCGTCGACGATGCTCGTGCCGTTGCCGTCGGCGCCGCTCGTGCCGTTGACGACGTCCTGCATCCGCCGCCGGCGGATGATCACGTCACCGACGACCAGCCCGAACTCGTCCCCGACGACCAGCTCCTGTCCGGCGCCGCGGAGGATCGTCGTCAGGTCGCCACTCTCGTCCGCGGCGGCGGCGCGCACGTACGCCGACGCCGACGCTGCCGCCACGGCCAGCACGGCTAAGGCGGTGAAGACGAGCGGAGCGTGCCGTGCCATCATCGCGGACCGCGGTGGCCGACGTGCGAGCCTCTTGCTGCTTTGATCGCGATGCTGGGAGCCTGGGACGGACGGACAGAGGAGGGCGTGGCGTGGCGTGGTGTTGGAAAGGGCGCGCGCAGGGGAGATGTTTTAAATTGGGAAGAGCCGCAGGTCGGGCTCCAGCTGCCATTTGACTTTTTTTTTTTTTTGGTTTTGTTTCTGCCCTTGGAGGATCGGAATGGGCTTCCACTAACAGCATTTTGTTCTAGAAAATAACACGATCGTGATCGTCACTTTAGCCTTGCGTGTAAGCAGCGACAACTACAGTACATCCTACATGGCTACATATAAATTGTTTAGTTAATTTGACTGCACATTTTTTTTCTAAATAATACGTACTCCAAGGGATGTCACTTAAAAAAAATAAGAATATAAAAATGCGAAAACAGCGGAATGCCGACACAATAGAGAGGCCCAACGTAAAGCCCAACTGCAATTGAGGCCCAGAACGAGCGTTAGGGCTTATAACTGCTTCACGTACGTATAAAACCGATCCCCACCGCTTTCCCTCCCTGTTCGTCACGCCGCCACCGCAGCAGCATTCGTCTCGTCTCCTCCATCCCGAGGTAGGTACACCGCGTTTTCCTCTTCGTCAATTCTCCGTTCCAACTTGAGTTTCCATGAGTTTCGTCGCCCGGCTTGCCCAATCGTGTTGGTGAGTCGCTACGAAGTGTACTTGCACTGTTCGATGGTTTGGAGATGTAATGTAGGAGAAAAGGAATTTGTCTAGGAGTATGTAACTGTAGAACCTCACTACTGATTTTACCAGCGTTTGTTCGGTACCAGCTGCACTTGCTTTAGGGCTGTTCAGGTGAATCATGATTGTGAATTGGCGATCAAATGTCTTGAACTTTTTTTTTTGAGTCGGAATATCTTCCACTTCCATTTCAGAAGAAACGGAGATCATCAGGTTTTTAGTTACATGAATAAGTAGCCAATCCCCGTCTTAAAACCACAGCGATCTCAGACCAGGGAGTGCTTCCTACCACATAACACCTACGGAAACTGCCCACAATTTCTAAAACTCAGTTTTCATGTAACCGCTAGCACCATTCGCTAGTACATGAACCAAAAGCATAGTCTTTTCAACTACTAAGTTCAACTAGCACTGTTATGTGATATAGCCTCCAATTACTCTCCCATCAGCCCTCCAGTTCCTCAAACTCGAATCAAGCCCCAGCACTTTTGTCCAGTTGCGATTCACCACCATTATCTTCTTTGACTGGTATTGGATCATCTGTCACAGGAAGCAGGAAGTATCCCTTACTACCTTTCATCACCTGCAAAGCTGCTTTTAGCAACGAATCAGCTCCACTCTTCAAGCTCTGCATCATCCCCTCATTGTATAAACCTGCCCAGTGTTTTATCAGTGAAATAGCATACAAAATAATTTCACAAGGATGATCGATATTCTTTCCCTCGAAAGTAGCTCTGTTTCTTAATTTCCAAGCTGCCCACATAACAGCCGCCAGACCAAGAGAATGAACCTGCTCCCCCCGGTAAAACTTTTTTTTATCCAAATCCAGTATTGTTTCATATTATTTGGTCTCAAATCGGAATTAAAACATTGCGCTAATATTCCCCACACTACCTTCATAACATTGCAGGAAAACATCAAATGATCTAAAGTTTCTAATTGATGACAAAAACTGCAAGAAGGGTCTCCATCCCACTTCCTAAGAACCATGTTATCTCTAGTTACAATTGCATTATATTCAGCCAACCAAAGAAACATTTTAATTTTCGGTGGCATTTTACTTTTCCAAATTCTCTTAAAGTTATCTCCTGTATCATTATTAGTCAGTTTGCAATAAACAGAATTCACTGAAAAGGAAGAAGACTTATTCCATCGCCATTGTGGTTTGTCCTCCCCAACCTGCAGAGATGTGTTATTCAAGAATTCCAATAGTTCATACCATTGCCAATGCAAAAAAACTAGGCAAATAAGGTCTGAAATTAAAGCACCACTTTTTTGCAGCAGCCTGTTCTACAGTTAATTCCTTTTCATCACAAAAATCAAACAGCAAGTTATACTTGCAGCACAACGGTTCATCACTCAACCAGGAGTCCAACCAAAAACTGATATTTTTACCATTCCCCACTACAAATCTTCTTCCTCTCAAATATGTTTCTCTTACTTTTAGTAAGTCAGTCCATATAGAGGAATCAAAAATCTTATTTTTGATCAGACTAATCGGTTTTCCTTTTTTATATTTTGCATTCACAAGATCCTGCCATAATCCTTCTTCATTTTCCAATTTCCACCACCACTTAACTAGAAGGCTAATGTTCATCTTATATAAATTTTTGATCCCCAGACCCCCCCCTTCTTTTTACTTTTGCAGATAATCTCCCATTTAACCATGTGGTATTTTCTTTTCGTATGCCCTCCTTGCCAAAAAAACTTTCTTCTATGAAGATCCATTCTCTCTATAACGTTCTTTGGTAGAAGATACATAGACATGTGGTATATTGGTATACTTGATAAGCTAGAATTTATTAATACTACTCTACCTGCCATAGTTAAAGAGTTTCCTTTCCACAAACAATTTTTTTATACACTTTGGCCTCCATCTTTTTGCAATCAGAACTAAAAAGTCTAGCATTAGAAACCAGAACACCCAAGTATTTTAGTGGAAAAGACCCAACTTGGCAATTAAAAATCTCAGCATACTGACAAGCAATTTCATCAGTCCCACCAATACTTAGAATTTCACTCTCTCAAAATTGATTCTTAGTCCTGAAGTTTGTTCAAATAAAGCTAAGAGCAATTTTAGATTATAAGCTTTTTCTATATCATTTTTTATACACAAAATCGTGTCATCTGCATACTGTAATATCGCCACCCCCTTAGGAATTAAGTTGTCAGCAAGCCCAACTATCATATCATTTTCTTGTGCTTTAATAATCATTCTAGCAAGATAGTCTACAGCAAAATTAAAAAGCATCGGCGACAAAGAATCCCCCTGCCTCACTCCCCTCTTACTGACAAAATACGGACCCACCCTATCATTAATTTTCACACTCAAGGTTCCATCGATCACTACTGACTTAATCCACTTGCACCAATTGGAACAGAAACCCCGACTTTCTAAACATTTAAAAATAAAATTCCAATTCACCTTATCATATGCTTTTTCGAAATCTAATTTCAAAATAATCCCAACTTCATTTTTCCTTTTAGTTTCATGGAAGATCTCGTGAAGAGCTAGAATCCCATTCATAATGTACCTCCGCGGAATGAAAGCTGATTGTAATTTGTGTATCAATTTATTAGCCAAAGGTTCCAATCTCAGTGTGAGCACTTTAGTTATCAACTTGTATAAACAATTGAGCAAGCATATAGGTCTAAACTGACTGGTTTTTTCAGCTTCCTTTATTTTGGGTAATAGTGTGATCATTCCATAATTAATTCTTTGAATTCTCAATTTCCTCTCATAAAATTCCTTGAAGATTTCCATGATGTCAAATTTTACTATATTCCAGCACTTTTGATAAAACTCAATGGGTATCAGATCTGGGCCGGGAGCTTTGTTTTTTTCCATCTGGAAGATAGCAAGTTTTACTTCCCCCTCCTCAAAAGGTTTAGAAATCTCTTTATTTTCTAACTCAGAAACTTTTTCACAATTATCCCATAAAGATGCATCACAAGAAATGACTTCAGAATTACCCCCCCCCCCCCCCAAAAAAAAGATTTTCATAATATTCTGTAACGTGTCTCATTAAGTTTTCACCTCCTGAAACCAGTTCATCATCTTCATTTTTTAACCAAAAGATGGTACTTTTTCTCCTCCTACCATTAGCAACTTTGTGATAGTACTCCGTATTATTATCTCCTTTCAAAAGCCAATTTTCATGACTCCGCTTATACCAATAAAGTTCTTCACATTCTAAGATTTCTAAAAGCTGAACTTGGAGTTTTACTCTTTCAGCTTGAATGTCCTCATTTAACATTTGATTCTCTTCTAAATTTTCTATTACCTCCAATTTCTCAATTATTTCTTGTTTCCTTTTTTTTTCATCTTTCCAGATTCATTGTAATTCCATCCTTTGAAATATTTTTTAAACTTTTTAAGTTTGAACAAAACTCTGCTAAGAGAGTCTTTGTCTCTTGTTGGTTCATTCCAAATTTTCTCAACCTTACTTAAGAATTCAGGATGTTTGGACCAATATAACTCATAATGAAAGGAGAAAACATTTTCGAAATGTCTTGAACTTGTGTACTGATTTTTATGTTTTTCTGGGTTCAACCCATTTTTTATCAGCGAATGATGTCTGCGCTTAGAAGTTCATAGCTTGGCTTACAGATCTGACTGTCTGGGTGTCAGGGCTTTGCTGTGTTGTCTGTATTCGTTGGCACTTCACATCAATTCAGACAGCGATCCATAGCAGTAGCAGTAGCACAGTACACTAGTTATCTTCGATGTATAAGACTCCATATCATCCTTATAAATCGCTATTTTTTTTTGCATCTTTTCTCCTGTGAATAAATCAGTACGGTTTCCGAGCCCCCCATCCTCCATCATGCAGAATGAGGAGGGTAAGATGGTGGACCTCTACGTCCCCAGAAAGTGGTACGTGCATTCAGCCATCTTTGTGCAGTAGCTCGGTGAAATGAAATAGCATGCGACGTGGCAGCCCTTCTCATTCCCTTTGGTGCTGTCTCCTGCAGCTCTGCCACGAACAGGATCATCACTGCCAAGGACCATGCCTCAGTCCAGATCAACATCGGGCACGTGGATGAGAACGGATTGTACAATGGCCAGTTCACCACATTTGCTCTCTCTGGATTTGTCCGTGCTCAGGTTCTTACCCCTGCCGTCTTGAATGAACTGCATCTTCTTAACTTTCAGAGGTGACTAAGTATCAAACTGCTGTTTGTTCTGTGGGACTGTTCTCGATATGGTTGTCCTTTTGTCGTCTTGAAACTTCATTTTGGGAGTAATAATGCGTACTAGCAATGATTGATGCTGAACTTGCATAGTGGCTTAAGGTCTTAGTATGATCATTTATTGTATATGATAAACAAATATCAGAAGGCACTCCCAGCAGCTATCCTTTGTTATTGATGCATGTTTTATTATCCTGATGCATGGACTATGGAGTTAATATCTATAATCCTGAGTCTAGATGAATGTGATCACAACAAACCTTTGGTACTTTGACTTCATTGCTGTTAAAGTACTGATACATTGAAGCATGTTTTCTTCTGGTCCATATTGGTGTCTTAGTTATGGTTGAGTGCTGAAAAATATTTGTGGCTTAAATATGTTTTATCGAACACCGATTGTCCTATACTTGACATGACTGTTCTGCAACCTTTCACCAAGGTTAAGGTTCTTACACTGTTTGGTTTTGCAGGGTGATGCTGACGGTTCATTGGACAGGCTGTGGCAGAAGAGAAGGGCTGAGATCAAGCAGTAGACGAATATGCAAGGACGTTTTTGCTAGGCTAGAACATTAAGAAGTCCATGTAACCCTTGGGGAATCTGTTTTTTCTGGTTGTTTGTGTATCATCTATTAATGTTCTATGTTGAGTATGACGAGTGCTTAAACTTAATTGTCCTTCCAGAGAATTAGCCTTTGGGTCTGTCATACCACTATTTACTATTCCCTCTGTTTCGAAATAATTGTCACCGGTTAGTTCAAAAATGAACTAGCCGATGACAATTATTTTGAAACGGAGGGAGTACATAATTGAGATGTGCTCCTGTATTACTGTCGTACATCTTTCAACAGATCATCGCTTCAGTTACAAGATGGTAGTTTTCGCATGACTGTTTGGTTGCTTGAATCAGAGCACATCAACCTGGATTTCCATACTTGAGGTGCTGTGATCTCTCGATCAGTACCACGTGCTAGATAATGTGAACTTGTTTTGAATCAAATTGCAAAAGGATATGTGGAGCTCGTCATTTGCTCAACTCGTTTTTTTTTTTTTTGAGTTGTGCTCTACTCGTAGCTGTTCAAACACAAACTGGCTCATCCAAAGATGCGAACAAGCTTTCTGCTTTATATGGGGATCGTAGCAGGACTTTGTTGATTAACGCATGCATGTATGCTCAACTGCAGGCTCTGTCTCTATGTCGCTTCTAGGTAAATTCCTGACCAAGTGCTGAGATGGGGATTGGGGACTGAACAAAACCGAGAGCTTGATCAGTCGATCTTGTCATCAACTTATGCTTTGTGCTCTCTTTCAGCCATTAACCATACGATTGTTATACTCCCTCCGTCTCAGAAAGCTTGTCGCTTTCATTTTTGAACTACAATGCGACAAGTTTTTCGGAACGGAGGGAGTAACTTTTAATCTAGAGTGAGGTTTTGCCGGCTAGTCCTGGTACAGTATCCATGCCAAAGCAAGTGCTGGTTCTGTACTGTACTCCACTACGGAGTGTGTGTAGTGTAGGGGCCGAAACTGGTCCTGTACCTGGTACTGGTGGCTCAGTTGTCTTCCACCTTCCTCCTCCAAAGCGAGGCTACATGTAGGCTAGGGCATGGAGGGAGCACACACAGCAAGCATGAGATGAAAAGGCTCTACAGCACTTCGTGTAAAGCTTGCGTCTGCGTTTCCCTGAAGCACTGATGCGAAATTATAATCGCCATCCTAGTATTTGCAATGCGCCCTCTGATTTGGATGGCGGCCATTTATAGATGGCCAATGGGCCGTGCCGGCACGGCTCGGGCCGAGAAACCATTGGCCCGACACGGCCACACTTGTGCCGTGTTGGACCCATACCTACGCTCAGACACATCCCAGATCATTTAGTCGTGTCGAGTCCATCACGGGCCGCGCCGTGTCGGGGCGACACGAAACCCTCGTGTGTCGGTTGGGATGCGGCTACAGGTGACTAGGCAAGTATGGAGCGGCCGGCGAGGGCCGCAGCCGGGATACATGGAGGGAGATAGTGCGGCGACGTGTGAGACTGAGGAATTAGGATTTGTAAATATTTATATATCAGCAGTCTTAAACGGGCCTGGGTCGGGCCCGTGCCGGCCCAAGCGGGCTACTCGGGCCGCTCAATAATCGGGTTGTGCCGTGTCGACATTACGGGCCTGTGGCTGAGCCCGATTCGAGAGTGCTTTCGGGCCGGTCCAGGCCCGACTCCCTCGATGCCTGGTCGGGTTTGTGTTGGACCAATTCTACCGGGCTTCGGGCTGGCCCGAAAAGCCCAACCTATTTGGTCATCTATACGGCCATTGATCGCTGTCCTAACGAGGGGGCCTATTGTAAATATTTGGAACCACTGGTCTTTCTGTAAGTTTCCGGTCGGGGCCCCCAGGCCATATGCGGCGAGGTCCCGCTGCCGCCGGCCACCTCCTCGCGTCCCAAGACCCCCCGTCAAATTTGCTTGCCTATCCACCGTTTCCGCTCCCTCCGCTGCCGGAGGCGGTGCTCTGATCATTCGAGCCACCCTCCTCTGACATGTGTGGCTGCGTTGCGACGTGCCTCTGAATACCAGAGGGTTTAACCCCAGGTCCGTTGGAATTCTGATGTTCGTATTGAGATTTCTGTCGTCTGATTCTGGCGTGCTTTAGTTTAGGGGACAAAGGGGCATGGCGGATGCAAGAGTTTGATGTGGATCGTGAGATATTTTGCTGACACTGTCTTTAGGATGACAGCGACTTGAGTGAAGTACAGAGGAGAGGACAAATATACGGAGAGATTTGTTCGACTCACCTTTTAGGCAGCATATCAATCTCATTGCTTGATGCCGCACGCACCAACTATTTGGCAAAATGACTTAACTCTGAACGTGTCTATCAGTGCATTTGTTCCACATCTCCTTATGCTGATCATGGTTGATGCAGGATGTCCTATTGGAAGAGGACACTACCACTAGTTTCTGTTACCGAGAAAGAATGCTGGGAGATTGCAGAGTACTTCTGTTGAGCTGTGCATTTTTTTTTTTTTTTTTTGCTCATGGCCTTGTTCCGATCAATATGGATGCAGGTTGGGGCGTTGGGCGATTCAAAGAGGACACTGCCACTAGTTTCTGCTGCTCGAGTAAGAAGGCGAGGAGATCAGGCAAGCACGCGAGGCATGAACGGCCAGGACATTTGACAAGGACAAGCTTGTGGAGCATCGGATAACTTGTCATGTTGATTAAACACTGCAACTTGGCAAAGGATTTGTGCCCTGTTTTTCTTCTTTTATATGTAGTTAATGGATGAGGAGCAGAAGGGCACCCACACAAGCATTCTATGTTGCACCAAAGCAAGGAATCCACCTCCACCATATGCCGTGATCAACCGCAACAGTGGACGCATACTTTCACAAAGAAAGTACAGCGGCTTCAATTATCATGCACATGCTTGTCACATCGACATCTCCTTTTGAAATATGGTGCAGTATTGTCATTTCTACCAGGACAATATTTCTTATGCTGGATAGGCACCAACCCATTGCTTCCGGCTCAAATGCTGCAACCATAACCTTTTCTAGTGGTGTTTAAGTTAAAATAGAGTTAAATTGATCTAATATACACACAATTCCATATTTTATAAGGTGACCTTCCCTTGTTTATTGTCAGGATTATCCTTGGATGCTGATTATCCTTGGATGCTTCGATTATTTGATGTTTGATTATGGTCACTTGTCTATCTGTTCAGTGGAGCTTGACTGAGATATCCAATCTAAGACTTGTGCTGTTCTCATCATGCAGAAACATGCACTTGTATTGCATAAGGTATGTACACCAATTTATGTTTAAGTCTTCATCAGTTTCATAATGTTTTACGAAACCTTCAAATTCATTGAAGAATAACATTTGAAGTGGATATATGGGTTCTCACCTTTTGTGATGTTCCCTACTCTCTTGATTACGTCTGACCCTGTATCCTGGCAGATCATGACATGTTTCCCTTAGGTGCATTATTGGTGACTTTAGGGTGGTTAGACAGATATCATTGTCTCTTCATTGGCGCCTGTTGTCTTGCAATGTTGTTAAATTGTTTTTCCTATGAGATATGGCCTGCCTTTATATTTTGACTGAAAGTTACATATAGCTAAATGGTCCTTGAAAGAAAAGTAAATTTGAGGTATTTTGTAGAAATGATATGCACAAAATTCTCATACCTTTTGGTTCATCTTTTGATTTCTTGTCAGTGAATCCATGCTAAGGTCCATGCGTTTTTGTCTGGCACCAAAAACATCATGGTTGTTTAGATGTCTTTCTGTTCGCCTCATTTGCTCAATGACTCGACGAATATGGCTCCTTTTAATCTAGGTTCATAGAGTATATTCAATATTAGCCCATAGAATCTCAACAAATATTAGAAACAGGGTATGTCACAATTAACTTACTGCTGTTTTAAACTTTTTTTTCTGTTGTTGTTGTACTAGTTTATCCTATCGCTAAGACTATGTTAGCCACACTCTGCAAACTTAGCGGATTAGAATTTTGAACTTTTAATACAGGTGGCCTTTGGATCTTGGTATTTGATTTCTGATTATATAGAGCTAAAGAAGGCAAGACAATGGCATTGTAAACTCACTTATATTCCTTAAAAAAGGTGTATCACGTACACTGACACTGTATATTGTTCCTCCAAAGCACATCTTGAGAAGATTTTTGAAGGTACCATTGAATTGCTCTACAATTTTGAGTAGAATGATAGTTGTGGGAGTTCTAGAAAAACTGATACAGATTGTCATGTCTAGAAAGATAATAAGTGGATCATCTTACATGGGGTGCACTATCTGATTGGTCCATAATACCTCAGATAAAGTGAAAATACTAAGAATATATTCTTCTCATATCATGCATTATCACACTATAAAAAGGGTAGCCTTGCTCATTACTTTGAGCCATTGCCTTCCTCTTTGAAGACAAGGCCCATTTCATTTCTTTAGCTTCTAATATGGATAAGCATAAGTTAGGCTGCAAGGGAAATGATGTTCTTCAGGAGCTTGAGATTCTGACTAAGAATACTGAAGCAGCCCAAGAGCATATATTGGGAAAAATCCTTGAGAAGAATAAGGCTACTGAATACTTAAGCAAATTCATGAATGGGTCAACCAACATTTCTGCCTTCAGGAGCCAAGTTCCAGTAGTGACATACGATTGTGTCCAGCCCTACATTCAGAGGATTGCAATGGGTGAACCATCATCAATTTTATGTGGAGAACGAATCGTAGAACTGCTGAGAAGGTCTGACTCTCTTTCTGATGCTTTCGTCAGTTAATATTTTTGCACACATAGTAGAGGCATAATAATCATTGTACGATGTTGTTGGACATTTTTGAACATTATTTAAATAGCAATGCCAAAAATGTCAATGATACTCCCTCCGTCCCAAATTACTTGTCAGTCTCTAGTTTATTTTTGAACTAGAGAGTGACAAGTAATTTGGGATGGAGAGAGTACATGATTTATCATGCATCAAACATCTATGATGAATCTGTTATTGAGCGAGTCCCATTTTTCCTCTTTTGCTTACAAAATCTTGTCAACCCTGAAAGGTTCATGCAACTGTTGATCTAAATATTCGATAATACGATGCTTATCAAACCAAGTCACTTGTTTGTGATAGCCAGCCCTTAAAATACAATTTTTCATGCTTTATACCTCCTGGTTCTTTTGAGCATGTTATCTACTCATTTACGTGGCTGCATCTATGTCCTATTTAAACAAGCACCACTTGGATTCTAAGGTCAGACCGCATTTACTCGGTTTTGGTCCTACCAAGTGTAGACCCCTTCGATTCTATGCCTCCATAGCTCTAAATAGTATTATCTCTCTTTTTTAGTAATATTATGGTATGTGATATTAGAAGGGGGGACCTGGCGCAGTGGTAGTTCTCCACTTGTGTCCTGAGGTCTTGGGTTGGAACCAGCTCCTCTGCAAAAGCAGGGGTAAGGATGTCTAGAAATAACCCTTCCCCAGACCCCTGACGTGCGGGAGCCTTCGGCACTGGGTACGCCTCTTGCGATATGTGATATTATCTAAACCCTTTTTTACAGTTCTGGAACTTCTCGGGGTGAGCCAAGATTGATGCCATCCATCTCGGAGGATCTAGATCGTCGAGCATACCTTTATAGTCTCCTCATGCCTATCATGAACAAGTAAGGCTTTTATCTTCCTAACAGCCTCGTAGTATATTTGGTATATCATGTACCTGAATTTTGAACTAAACTGCATTTTGCATTTCTAGATGTATCGTGTTATCTTATACTTTTGATCTTGCATGTACTGATCATAATTAAATGTAGCTTTCTGAGTGTCCTACCTGTACATTTCACATGTTTTAGAGCTTTTTTCTCAATAACATCAGGTTTAGAACCTGCAGTTAGATTTCACCTTGGGGGGTAACAATTTTTGACATAATCAAATCTACAGGTATATCCGAGGCCTCAGTAAAGGGAAGGCCATGTATCTTCTCTTTGTGAAAGCTGAAGCATTGACAACTTCTGGCATCCCAGTTCGATCAGTCCTCACTAGCTATTATAAGAGCCCTCACTTCTTGCACCGTAGACACGACCTGTACAACAGCTATACCAGTCCTGACGAGGTCATTCTTTGCCCTGACAGCCGGCAGAGCATGTACTGCCAGCTGCTTTGCGGCCTGGTAGAACGCCAGCATGTCCTTCGTCTTGGGGCTGTTTTTGCCTCAGCTTTCCTTCGCTCTATCAGCTTTCTTGAGCAGAATTGGTGTGATCTAGTTAGTGACATTCGAATCGGCCAGCTCAATTCCAGTATCACCAACTCTACCTGTCGGTTGGCTATGCAGAGTTTTCTTGCACTTCCCAATCCTGAGTTAGCTGATGAGCTTGAGGCAATATGCAGTTCTGGATCATGGAAGGGAATTCTCGGCAGGCTCTGGCCAAATGTTAAGTACATTGAAGCTGTTCTTACAGGCACAATGGCGCAATATATCCCTATGCTAGAATTCTACAGTGGTGGCAGGATTCCTTTGGTGTGCACAATGTACGCTTCTTCAGAGAGCTATTTTGGCGTCAATCTGAGGCCACTGTGCAGCCCAAAGGACGTATCTTACACCATCCTCCCGAATATGGCGTACTTTGAGTTCATACCCTTGGAGAATGGCCTCAAGTTGGCGGACCATGAGTACGTGGTGCATAATGACAAGCTTGTCAACCTGGTGGAGGTCAAGGTCGGATGCTACTATGAGCTTGTGGTTACCACATTTTCAGGTAGGAAGGAGTACACCCATGCTAATATCTTACGATGATAACTGAAATATTTATGTAGTATAAATATAAAGGTAGACTGTTTAGGTAAAATGAGAACCACAATGCAACAGCTACTCTGTTATTAAGTGATTGTCAGAGTCACACGTGTAATTCAAGCCTATTAGCGACATGGCTATTAAGGTGGCTCTTTTTATAAAGAAAAACACACACACACGTGTCTAAAACTGAGTTTTATTTTTTTGTTTCAGGTCTTTACAGATACCGGGTAGGCGATGTACTCCAGGTCACAGGCTTCTACAACCGTGCACCACAGTTCAAGTTCATATGCCGGAGAAACGTGATCCTCAGCGTCGACTCGGACAAAACCAACGAGGAGGATCTCCACAACAGCGTCGCCCACGCCATGAAAATCCTGGAGAGCAGAAATTACCTCCTCTTAGAATACACCAGCTGCACCGACACCTCCACGGTCCCCGGTCACTACGTGTTGTTCTGGGAGATCAAGTCCACCAACGAACCGTGCGCTCCTCTCGATCCCCAGCTCCTCGAGAGCTGCTGCATTGCCGTGGAGGAGTCGCTCGACTACGTCTACAGGCGTTGCAGGACCCACGACAGGTCGGTAGGGCCGCTGGAGATACGGCTGGTTGAAGCCGGTGCCTTTGACGCCCTGATGGATCTGCTGGTTAGTCAGGGTAGCTCCATTAACCAGTACAAGACTCCGAGGTGCATTGAGCACGGTCTTGCACTGAAGCTGCTTAACTCCAAGGTCGTCGGTTGCTTCTTCAGTCCCCAGGATCCTGAATGGACTATGTAATAAGTTATTCAGAATTCAGGGTCAGCTGATGTGTCGCTCATTTCGATGTATGATGAAACGGGGGGAGCGTCTCTGGCGTCGCGCAGTTTCACTTTGTGTTGTGTGGCCCTGTCATTCTGAAGGTCCTTTAAATAACCTGGAAACTTCGTCCATGTTTACAGTTGGTCCCGTGTTTGTCTTGGGTGTATCATATCTATCGTGCGCAAAGTCGCTGCCCTGTTTTTCCTGCAAGGCTGTATCATTGGTCATGGCATGGCATGACATGGCGGAGCATTTCCTGAATTCAGTCAGAGAGATAATAAGAGGGGGTAATAAGAACGGGTGTATAGTGCTTTCGTGCATATGAGTGTACAAAAGGCGCTCTGCATCTGCGTTTGCATAAAAGAACAGAAACCTGCTTGCTGCTTTCCGGAAAGCCACGAGCGAGCTTTCAACCGCGGCAATCATGGCTCGTCACGATGGTGGTTACAGGTAATTAATTGCTTCTCAGCTAAGACTCGATGGAGGAGCCACAGTTAGGCGAAGCAGATCAGCTGAGCAGTGATACTACGACCAGCCGATCGAGCTTTTTATTTGCATTGGCCAGATCCACCGAGCACAGTGGTTTACTACTCAGTGGAGAGTAGTACTACGTGCAAGACTGTCATGAATGCATGGCCTCCTACTGCTGCTACCGGCCCGGCCGTCCCTGCTCTGCTCTGTGGCGCTCTGCCAGTGACATTGAAGAACCCCTGGCAGGATTGTCGGCGCCATCGCGATTTGTTGTCAGGCCCAGCAGGCCTCTTGATCACGAGTAGATGGGGGCGGGCTCTCAGATCTCCATCCATCCATTCATCATACGTTTGCTGTTGCACGCACGCAGGCAGGCGCCTGCCTAGTCTCAACCAGCCAGCCAGGGATCAGCAACAACAGCCCTGCCCCTGCGGTGATTTTCCTTCACGGAAGGGAAGAGGCCACACGGTAGAGAACAAACAAAGCCTCCAGCCGTGGCCGCGGCCGATGCAGCGCCATCAATTCCCTCCCTCCCCTCGCTCACTCTGCAAAGGTTCAGGCATTCAGCGACGCGAGCCAACCGAAGCGGATTGACCGCTCGTACTTCGCGTCACCGGCCGCCGCTCGCTCGCCGAATCGCCGACGGGTCAGCACCGCGCGCAGAAGCTGGCGGTCAAACCAAACGGCGGGCGCGGTGGCCTAGGCGCCGGGGCTAGCTGTGGAGGAGTCCGAGGACGACGAGACCGTCAAAGCGGCGCAGCCTTTTGTAGGATTACATTTACTACTAATACACCAGTAGTAGTACTAGTACGCCGCTGCGTGCCTGCCTGCCTAGATGGCTCGCGCTTCCTTGTACTCCCTCCCGCGTCGCGTTAGTTTATTTTAATCCTCGTTCGCGCTAACCCGAGCATCCCAACGGCAACCGGTAAATACAAACAACAGCAGCGGTAGCTGTCAACTAACAAGACTCCGCTGTACCACTCGCTGACACCATCCCGTAAAATATAAACGCTCGGGGAGACAGGAAATCTAACCACGAACCAAGGAAATACTCCCTCCTTTCTCGAAAGTTTGTCGCTTTCTAGTTCAAAATTGAATTAGAAAGCGACAAACTTTCGAGAAAGGAGGAAGTACTAATGTTTAACTTACACCCACGCTCGGGTAGATAGTCTCACAAGTTGGGATACGGCTGCTTGCGCTGATGTCTCATGGTTTTAGTGAAATCTAACTACTATAACTTCATAAATAGTAAATTATGAAAAGATATAGAAGCAGGAAATCCGCGTCCCACAAGTTCAGCCACAAATCAAAAACAGAGTCAAGAATACAAATATTTTTCGGCCAATGTCCAACTACACTTATTTGCTTCCCACCGCCGCCACTATTCAAATCACATCAGAGGAGCGGATCACCACCAAGAGTAACCATAATCATTGCTCTCCACGTGACAACTGACATTCTTTGCAGACCGAACAATCATCAAACAAAAAGGACTGTCAACCAACAGCCCACCTTTCTTTTAATTATACTACCCAGACAGACTAGTGGGACCCATTCAAATCCAAAAGTGACCTCCACTCACCTCCATTTAAAATACAAGTCTCACCAACATCACGGACCTACGTTTTCTATTATATATATCCATTCTTCTAATATTATAATCTAAAAATATATCCCTTCTTTTGAGAAAAAATAACCAAATACCGAGGCAGATACTGTATACGTATCGGCGATGACAGTCTCGAGTTGAAAGGAACGGTACAAAAGACAAATATAGAATATAATCTCGTCACATCAAGATGCACTAAAAAGAGAGCAAATTTAAACCGAAAAAAATTATGGTCAAGGAGAGCTTTGACCAACTAAATAACAACGACCAGAGCAGACCTCTGTTACGAAAGCCTCCCTCTAACCACTAAATAACTACGGCGGCGCCGCCGGTCGTCACATGAGGCTGCAGCTGCTGGCGTTCTCGTCGCTGAACACGTCATCATACGATTCTTGCGGCGGGGACGACCGCATACCAGGCGGGCCGTACAGGTACTCCATCGGCGGCGGCGGCGGCGGCGGCGGCGGCATCGGCATCATGTGCGGGTACGGCGGGTAGCCGTACAGCACCTGATGCTGCGGTGGCGGTGGTATTGGCTGGAAGGGCACCGCCGGCGTGGGCGCGTAGTACGAAAGACTCGCGCTCGGGTGCGCCACGTTGTAGCTCATCACCGGCGGCGCTGGTGGCGCGTAGTACGGGAACCCGACGTGCGGGCCAGGAAATTGCGGCGACGACGGCGTTAAGGGCTGCGGCGGCGGCTGTTTCTTCTCTGCCGCCGTGGCCTCCTCCTTCACCCCGCCGCCGCCGCCGCCGCCGCCGTCCTCCTTCTGCTTGTTTTTCTTCTTGCCGCCCTTCTTGGCGCTACTCTCCTCAGGACCACTCGCCTCCTCTGAAGCGCCTTCTTTGGCCGGCTGCGCAGGGGAAGCCTTCTTCTCTTTCGACTCACCCGCCTCGCTGTCCTGCTTCTTGCTTTCATCCTTCTGGTTGCCACCCTCGATTTTCTCCGCCTTCTTGTCCGACGACTCCTTCTCCTGCTTCTTGTCCGACGACGCCACCTTGTCCTGCTTCTTCACCGAGCCCTCGCCTTCAGCCCGCTTCTCCGCTCCCTTGTCCTTGGCCGCCTCCTTCGGCTTCGCGTCCGCCCTGTCAGCGACGATGCAGACCTCGCCAGCGGCCTGAGGTGAAGCGGCGTCCTCCTCGTGCTTCTTTTTCTTGGCCTCGGCTGCTGCCGGCACCGGCCACAGAGCGGCCTGCTTGCCGGCCTTGTTCAGCCGTCTGATGAGCGCGTCGGCACCCACGCTGCCGGTGACGATCACCTTGTGCTGCGCCGCGTCCACCGTCACCTTGTACACTCCTTCGATGCTGTGCAGCACCTTCTTGACCTTCTTCTTGCAGCCCTCGCAGTGGATGGACACCCGAAGCACCGTGGTCTGGACGGACCTCGCAAGAACAGAAACAGAAAAGTAACGTCAGGATCGAGTTTGCCGCCCGTCGAACGCAGCGTAGCTATTAGCTAGCTACGATCCAAACAAGCAAAGCTCTGTCTGGTCCAGGCATCATCAGTCGCTTGCTCACCGTGTACTGCAGCGGCTCTGCTTCCCCTGACGCCATTGCGAGAGCTAGAGACAGTAGGATAAGCTCGCTCCTCGCGCGAGGCACACTGAGCTGAGCTCTCAAGACCCTGGCGCTCTTCTGCTGTGAAGGAGTAGTAGTAGGTGGCAAGGCTCCAAGAGAGTGGCGCTTCTTTGTTTAGGTTGGTCACCTTTATAATGGCAAATCAATAAGCATAGCTAATGCATAGTAGTGCATCAACTGACCGGTGGGCCCCAGATACAGTCGCTCGGGCCGCAGCGGTTCGGATCTCGTCGGGCAGAGGACGGATGTTGACATCAGACCCGCATTTGATCACATCGATCATTGGACATTGGAGGAGGCTGGTTGAGGATCAAGGCGGCGGTTCATGATGGCAGATTGGAATGTTTCCCTGATTAGTGCTACGACTACTGCTTCCCTGATCATTCTTCTTTTTTGCTATTCGATTCGAACATCATGTGATCCTGATAAGGATCTCTATATTCGTGCAAAGATGAATTATATCGATCGATGATGATGTAGGATTTTTAATTTGTGACAATAATCGATCTGCGATAAGCGGTGATGTGAACGTGTCATCGATTAAGCAATGATGGACCTGCTTCGGGCGGGGTCTAGCTGCAGCTAGGTGCAAGTTTGGTGGTGAGGAGATAGATCGATTGAGCAGGGGTCATCAGAGCCGGCACCAAACTCGCAGCTAGCTGTTGCCAACTCGCGTGCGCTCCAAACCTGAGCCGAGATGAAGAAGCGTCACAGCCTCACATGCATCACAGGTGTCCGGCGTCTTCTCCTGCAAGTTCCAAGTAGTACTAGTAGAGCAACGAGGCGTTCTGTGCTGTGCTGGGCACAGCTCTATGCCTCCGGAACCTGAAGTAGGAACCTCATCCACTGCCGCGCGCCCTGTGGAGTGAGTGAGCGAGCCGCCGTCGTCGACACTGTGTAGACTGTTTGTGTGCGTTGCAGCTTCAGTACGATACCCACGCAGCAGTAATAAGTGGTGTCGCTGTTCGCCTGTAATTCCACGGACGCCGTAGGCTGAGCCGGGAGCTACACGTACTCCGTACGTACCCTGATCTCCAGAGCTCGTACCCCAGGGGTGGGCCGGAGGGGAGCTAAGCAAGTGTTTGTAGCTTGCGTCGCGCGTGAATGTCACGTCTTTTGAAGGCTATGCATTTAGACTGTCCACACTCGTGGACCTCTATATTCCACCTCTATATACTCCATCCGTTTCGTTTTAATTGTCGTTAAGACAACCTTCGTTAGTTCATTTATAGTTCATTTGGTTGTCTGAAACGACAATTATTTCAGAACAGAGGGAGTATCATTCTTAAAATATTTTCTTTTTTACAGTTTCGTTCTCTACGCTCGTTTAACTCTATATCATACCTCTATACTAACTTTTATCTATTTCATTTCTTTCTTCCCCTTTTCTTTATTTTTTTTTCTTTCTTTTATTTCCTCTCCTTTCCTCTCTCTCCTCATAGCGCTCACGGTATCTGTGCCGGGGCGTCGTACCGATCGCCACTTTAGCTGCTGCCGCTATAGCGGTGCAGCTGCGGCCGGCCAGCCCCACCAAACGCCGATAGTACCGCTGCCGCTGCGGGCAGTCTTATCGCGGGACATCAGGTCAGGAGTACGTATTTCGTCATTAGAGATGAAAGCGGCGCAGGACACGCCGCCAGCGCGCTGGGCTAACCCGCGTCGCGTTCCGCAAAAATGGCCCGCAACAGCTCGCAAAAACGAAGCGGTGCAGATCTCCCGTCCGCATGCGTCCGCCGGGCGCCACATGTGCCCGCAAGTGTTTACCCTAGCCGGCTCGAGCTCAACCGCGACTGAGAGATGGATGCGCCGCGCCGTTGCCGTAGGGAGCCGCCGCCGCCGCTGGGAGCCGTCGGGAGCGGCCTCCGCCTCCGGGAGCGGCCGCCGTGGCCGGGAGCTGCCGAAGCGAGCGCGGCCTGCTAATTGCAGAAGAGCGAGGGCGGCCTGAGTGCCTGACCAGGCGGGCTGAAGAGGAAGCGCGGAGCGATGAGCATGTAGCCATTGAGCTCACTAATAGTTTAACTTACAAATTGTTTGTGATAACAAGTGTAATTCAGCATACATAGCCGGCAATTGAGCATGACATTGACAGATGTCGTCAATTTTCTGTGCTTGGGTTTTACGGGGAGGTTTTCTATGCTTGGGCTCCACCATGGCTGGCCCTGTCTTCTTTTCACGATGCTTGGTTATGCCGTGGTAATGATGTGATTTGCCTGGGATCTTACTCCTCTCCAAGCGAGGTCCGGCGCAGCTAGCTTCACAGTCTCCGAAAGGTGAGCCGATCCGAACGGATGGCCGTGGCTGAAGAAGCAGTCAACCACAACTCGCTTTTCCTTGTTTTGCGGCGTCATGATTTGGGCGCGAACCAGCAAGTATATCGATGAAAGCGAGGCGGAAGAACGCGCAAGCGAAACGCTTCAGGCCGCAAAAAGAATGCGGAGCTCCACGCGGGAATTGCTCTGCCCGCAATAGTTTCGCGGCGTACGCGGCGGCGGGGCGGGCAGCTGCAACCCGCCCCGCTTTCATCGATAGAATCGTCATGCAGATGCAGTTCACACGACGGTACTACTGTACGTACTTCCTCCGTTTTAAAAAACTTGTTGTTTTGTACTTTATTTTTGAATTACGAAGCAACAAGTTTTTTGAGACGGAGAGAGTATTGAACATCTCTGTGAAGGGGACGACGACGGTAATTATTCCGTGTCCAAGGCAAAAGGTGGCGTGCATGTGATGAGCGCCTCCTCGAAGCGCGGACGCCACCAACGAGAGCGATCTGCGTGGCATATGGCTAGCTGCTGCCTTTCTTTATATTGCATGCTGCAGCTAGCAGTCAGGTGTTAATTGAGCAGCTCGAGGAGGAGGTGCCGGCACATGGCTCACGGTTTATTCTCGGTCATGGAGTAGTAGAGGTGTTGAGAATTCAACTGCTACTAGTCCCTCCCTGTCCACTTTGCCTAGCTCATCCTCCTACTCTTGGTGCAGCAGCTGTCGCTGTCGCCCGAAATGTTTGTGTGCACGTTGACGCAAGATGGACGAGGAAGGAGGAGAGACACTAACCGCACTTGATATGATACGTGCTGGCCGAGCGAGCACCCAGACCCAGCGTTCACCGTGACATACCTCATGGAGACGTGATCAGCTGTCCCGTGATTTATTCAACGCTGCTAGTACTTACTACTAGTCCTCGTGGGCATTCAGACGAATTCTGCGCGTGTCTGCACGATGAACTGTGACGGAGCCTGTTCATCAAATGCATTGAAGGGGGCCTAGCTATCCCTAAGAGAAGGAGGAGGAGGAGGCGGCGGCAGTGGAATCGTACTGCATCGAGCCGAGCAGCACAAGAGGTCGTCTTCGTCCCCGTCAAAAAGCATGGATTTCCAGGAGGAGGAGTAGGAGGCTTTCTCCATCAAAAGCAGGGTCTCTGCCTCCTCCAAAATTTAATTCCACTGCAGGGTGCAGGCACTGCAGCGATGGGCCGAAAGGTCCGTATCCTCTCTTCTGCTTTCTTTAATCTCTCTATCTCTCTCTCCGTCGCATTTACGAGGCGCGGCGCGTCGCGTCTGCCTGCCAACCAGAATCTGTGGTTGCGTCCAGCGTGAGCGTGAGCAACAGCCAGGCAGGCGCCTCCCATGGCTTGCTTGCTTGGCGGCACTACACCGTGAAGAAGGCAGCCAGCGACTGTGCTGGCGCCGGTTGTGATTGTGAAGGAGGAGGAGGAGGAGGGCCAGCCCGATCGAGCGGGGGAGTTCAGTTCGCCACGGCCCACGGACCGGAAGCTCAACGGCCGGGGAAGAAGGTCCAAGAACATGTCGTATTTGGGCCGTAGCGTAACCTGGGCCGCACCGCACGCCTTAAATCCATCCGTCCGTAGAGAGCGGGCCGGATTCCAACATTTTTCTACAGCACACGTCCCTCGTCCCCGTCCGTAGAGGTCAGCTCCTGCAAACAAACAAACCCTCAGAATTAACGACCTGCGCGCGTGCTCAAGTTTCACCGTCAGTCAGTCCGCAACAAGAACCGATATGCGCGTTGGTATGACCACCTTCACGCGCGCCACCCATCCATCTGCTCGAGCGCCGACATTAGTCTCTGCATGCAGATCAAGAACGAAAACGCGAATCACATTTCACGACGGGGCTTCTTGAGGTCCAGCGGACTGAATTCCGGCGCCGGCGATCCTACATGTACCGTCGAGTTTAATTAAATTGGTGAGCTATACGTACTTCTTCGGGTTTTGAAAATTGCATGATTATAGGTCGTTTTCCTGTTCACATCATAGATTAAAAATAAAATTCCTACGTTTGCCACCGTCATCAATCACGTCGTCAAACGGCAGATAGTTGCACGCACTTCATCCACCCACTTGATTCTGATAGTATCACGTATGTTAATTATGCATCGTACCGGTACAACACAAATTAACGATGCCAGTATGCCACCATCATCAATCAGAGGCTAGCTGGCTAAAGGGTCTGCCCATTCATTTGCATATTGGCTCGCGCGCCGCAAGCAACAACACAGGGCACTCGATTCATTTCACGTAAATAAAATTAAACTAAATTAGTACGTACGTACAATAAAAGCGTAGCATCAGGGCACTTAATTGGTCGATTAGCAGCTAGCCAGCAGATACTGAGATATGGAGTCGTAGCTAGTACTACTTGTAGTACTAGTACTCCCTCCGTTCTGAAATAATTGTCGTTTCAGACAACCAAATGAACTAGAAATGAACTATTGAAGGTTGTCCTAACGACAATTAAAACGAAACGGAGGGAGTAGAATGGAAGCAGGCCGGTGGCTGGCTCTCTGGCTAGAGAAGAGGCTTATTATGCGTCGACGACCTTGAAGTGGTCCCTGTTCTTGAAGACGACGTCGTACATGTGGGTGGAGCGGAGGCTGGCGAAGTCGCGCGGGATGGTGATGAGGTCGGCGCCGCCGTCGCGCTTGTGGAGCTGCACGATGGAGCGGTTCTCGTAGTAGCGCTCCCACCCCAGCGACGCCAGCCGCCGCTCCAGCGCCTCCACCGACCGCACCGTCTCGTTCGTCGGAGTGTACACCAGCGCCTTCCGGCTCGCCGCCGCCGGCTGCTCCAGCTGCATCACGCCGTCGTTCCGGAACACCCACACGCCGGCGCCCGACCCGGACATGATCACGATTGATGATGCCTCTCGATCGATCTGCTGTTAGTTCTTCTGCTGCTGCTAGCTGTTGATATGATCACTGTTTGTGAATGATGATGCACCACCTAGCTCGAGCTCGTATATATAGGCAGCGGCCACACCGTACCCGGTGGTGGTGGTGGTGGTGGTGCCTCAGGTAGATGCCACGACGGAAAGCCATGCAGCAGGCAGAGAAGCTTGTGCCGTCGATCGACGTCGATGGGAGCATAGCATGAGATTCTTCTTCTGCAACTTTCGTGAAAACCATGGAGGAGGCGAGATCCTTCATTCTGCACTCAATACAAGTGCCTCGATTCCAGTCTACTCCTACGTACTCCTAGCTACAGTACTAGTTGAGTTCATATCACCGGAGCTTCGATCCCTCCTGTCCTAGTACCATGCATGGTCCACTCGCAGTCTACATACAGACGAAATTGGATTGAGTTTTTTTTTTCGAACACTTGACAGTTGAAGCTGCGTAATCCACTGATTTGAATTTCAAACTAGTAGAGTGAATTTGGAAACACACTTCCAGGCAGCCTTTGCATCATCGCTGATGACGACCAATATAATGCTGAACCAAAAAAAAAAATCCATCCAAAACCGAGGGATGAAAAGATGCGTGCTTCCTGTTATTATACCTGACAGCAACATTTTTCTATTCTGAAGATTCGCTGCGTCGAGTAGGTTTTTACGGCTGCTTTAGCAGCGGTGGCTAGAAACATCTTTTCAGGCCACCGCTGAATCAACGGCGACTTTTTATGTTAAGGGATGGAAAAAGCGAGACGCCTTTTCTGGCGAGCCAGCAAGTTTGGATGAGATAGTAATGCAATAATGATCAGAGCAGCATTAATTTCTTCAGAAGTTCATCAGAGCGTCTTGACTGAATTCATTGATTGATCGATTGCGTCCGTTGATTAGTCAAAGCAGCGGACGTATGAAAAGTCTCCACACAAGGACAACGGTGAAGAAATACTAGTTTGTTAGTAAAAAATGATTTGTCCTCGGTACTACTACCGCCGTCTTTAAAAATTATCACCACTTAATTCAAAAATGAATTAGAATGTGATAAATTTTTTATGGGAATTGAGGGAGTATTTTCATCTTCCTTGGAAATGGCAAGGGTATCACGCACGCATATGCATATTGCGAGATGAGAATAATCCATGAATGCAAGGATGACAGCAGCATGGCCGGCGTCGGCAGAGTATGGCGGCCGTGTAAAGAAGAAGAAATCCAACAGATGCTGCCGCCGGTTTGAAGAGGGCCAAGGAATACGCAGCGCGCAAAGGCGCGGGAGGCCGCTGTCGCACGAGGGCGTCACGTGGACGTGCTGCCACTGCCACCGGGCGCTGTCGCCGCATCAACGTTTCCGATCCGGGTGTGGCGGCAGCAGCGGAATCGGGGAGGGGATGGGACCGCTGTTTCTGCTGTCACATTTGAGCTTTCAGCGGCGGTGCAATGGTCGCGAAAGCCTGACTCCTGGCTGGCGAGTGGCAGGGATGAGCTTCTTCATAGCATAGGTGGTACCACTGGACTGGGGTTACGAGATGCTTAGCTTTGCATTCATTGCGCCATGATGTCATTATGATCCAGAGCAGCGGTTAACCGCAACACGTAAAGTGCATCTGGTATAGTGGTAGTACTCCCTCATTATCTTTTTAATTGACGTTCAGACACAAATCCTAATTCATTTTTAGTTTAAAACTTTGTCTGAAACGTCAAATAAAAGAATCAGAGGGAGTATCATAGTACCCTCCCACGGTAGGAATTCCATATATATTTAATCAAACAGGCCATATTGTAATTCATCCGTAGCAAAAACAACACCTAACAAATCACAAGTTTCTAATATAAATTCACGATCAATTTGGTCATCAAGAGCAATTTTTCCCAACAGAAAAGTTATATCACTGGAACAATACAACTTCGAATGGTGAAATTCATCGAAGCAAAAGGGACATATTGTAATCATCAGTAGCATGGACCGTCACATATCATTGATAATCTCTAATCTAACCAAAAGGGAAACTCCAGGTCCAGTGTTACACAGCGTGACAAAATTACAGCCTCAGGACCAGCCACCTGAGGACAATATTCTATCAGGATCACATGATAAACCACCCAACTGTTCATTTCCTCTTTTCTTTGCACTAGTAAAAACTACTCGCACAAAATGGACGTTGAGGTCACCTGTTACACCTGCAGGCAAGAAAAGGTGGAAACTCAGAATCAGAAGATGAAAAACCAGTTGTAAATGAGTACATGAAGCTGTTATGGACTACACAACCAACGAACCACCAGCAGAATGTTTGTATGGGAGTACTGTTAAAGCCGACATCCAGAGCAGATGCAGCCCAAACAAAAAGTAATTATAACAGCTCATGCCAGCCGATCGGCCATGAAATGCATAGGTTAAAACGATATGGTGGTTCTAGAAACTTGCAATCAAACATTGTAGTCTAGTAATTCATCCACGAAGCCCCAGAGCATATCAAAAGTACATAAATGGAAAAGAGATTCCCATTGCAATTTGCAAGAATAGCATGTCTACACCACTTTCAACAGCCAAGCAATCTGATGTGTTCAAAAATTAAGGTTAATCAAATCAATTAGGTTCGGTTTGATGGTGAAATCAATCACAGTGAGAAAAATAGCTGCATACAGTGTACATTGATGGACTGCAATAATAAGATCGGATGAGCATAGGCATAAAGGGTATGGCATGTTTGTATCTATGCAATTCAGTTGAGGGTTTTCTACACATATACACACAGAGGACAGCTAGTTGACAAATACTCTATAGATCTTACAAATGATGAAACATCCAGCATAGCTTCATGCCAAGAATTACTTTCTAGACAAGTATGTGCAGTCTAGCCCCAATTGAAACAAAGCTGTCAGCATTGCAGATAATAAAATCAACATAATCTAATTACATAGAACCGTAATCAGGCAATGCATTGATATATGCCTGAAGCAATGTATAATGTCCCAAAAATTCATTCATAATATGATCCGTTCCGTCCCAAGGTATTCTTTTACTCCCTCCGTTTCAAAATAATTGTCATCGGCTAGTTCATTTTTGAACTAACCGGTGACAATTATTTCAAACGGAGGGAGTAGTAAACTGGAGTATCTCTGAGTCTGAGTTGTCGATTTCTTCACTTAAACTGTATACAGATAGTAATTTCAAATGCCAAAGCACCCATTTGAATGCATGTATTTTCATGAAGTATTTTGGGTGATTACCATTCCACATGATTTAGCAAATAATCTGATGGATATCTTGGCACGTTGTAGGAACCGCAACCACACCATCTAACAACTAATTGACCAGTGAATACATCATGATGCATATGCGCCAACCTACAGAACACAGAAATGAGGCGCAATATCCCTCACCTCACCTCACATGAGCTCCTCCTCCTTGCGGAGGTACTCCCCGGCATCCGCCTGGTGCAAAACGACCACCGCGTTGGTGTCGGCCTTCCTGCAGTCCTGCGCCGACCTGGCGGCGATGCCGAAGCCGAGAGGCACATCAGACATGGACATGACGACGACGCCGTCGCCTGACTTGGTGTTCTCGGTGATGCGCGCGAGGGACGACTTGGGCACGGAGTTGCCGAAGAGGAAGGAGCGCTCGGTGTCGGGCTTGAGCCAGACGCGGCGGCGCGCGTGGGCCGCGAGGAGGTCGAGGGCGTGGACGGTGAGGTGGAAGGAGCCGTGGTGGGTGAACTTGCCGATTGGGGTCCCCACGCCTGCGAGGCGCGGGCGGGCGATGGCGGTGGCGCGGCGGACGAGCGCCTCGGACGCGTAGTAGACGCGGTTCTTGTGGAGGCGGAGGCAGTAGCGGCCGGGCTCCGGGTCGGGGCCCTCGACGGCGGGCCGCTCCAGGAGGTGCTTCAGGTTGGGGCCCGTGAACTTGAAGAGCTTCTCGAAGACCATCGTGGTCTCCTTCTCGTCGAGCGGCCGCATGGCGACGACGACGGCGGCGGCAGAGGAGCTCGGAGGGCAGGGTTTGGGGCGGCGGCAGTGGGGATTGGGAAAGAAAAAGGCTAGGTTTTGAGGCTGTGTTGCACTGGGCTCTGTATAAGGCCCGGCCCGATCAATTAAGCCACCGGACGCGGGAATAGGTACAATAACCCGGTACGCACCACGCGTGGCAGCCACCCCATCCTTGCGAGGAATTCACTATAAATATTAACCTTTTTCAAGTCTTAAATTTAAAATTCAAACTTCTAAGGTCTCAGTTTTAAATTTCATTTAAAACTTCAAGTTTCAAAATTCAACTTTTTTAGTTTGAAATTAAATTGAAATTGCAATTTGAATTTAAGATTTCATCCAATTTAAAATAAATTTAAAACTCATAATTTTCAATTGAACTTTTTGTTGCTGCTATAAGTTTATGGTGAACTTTTTGTTTTGTTGTTCGACAACTCGCGGAAGATGTTGAGAGAGCATGCAGGAGCTTCTCTAAACCTGCAACTGCAACTGAGCAGAGAGTAGAGAGCATCATCAGAGCAGGAGCTCCATTGTTTGTCCATGCACGCGAGGGGTGAAGAATGCGCAGGGATCGACACAGCGGCTTGAACTCACTTTATTATAGTGACTGACTGTTTTACACTAAGCCATTAGAGAATCGAATAAAGTATTATTGTGACTCAGTACATCATCAAACAAAATCATTGGATATGGTAGGCACTGGAGAATTACACCATCCTCCGTTTTCGTTCGTCTTAGTTCTTGTACACAGCCGTTCCTCCGCCGTCGGCTAACCCGGCACGGTACCCGTAACTGTACGCCGCCGCCTCGGCCATCATGTCGCTGGCCAGCATCCCGCCGATGGCGCCGCTCACCAGTCCGGCGCCGAGGCCCACCCCGAAGTCCACCTTGCCGTCGTCGCTATAATTACCTCCCCTCGTCGGCGGCAGCGCCGCGTACCCGGGCGCAGCTTGTGAGTGAGCAGCAGGATTATTATTGTAAGTGTTGACCGGCCCCGTAGACGGTGCAGGTAGATGCGCGCCGTCATGCCCACCGGCAGCAGCTTGGGAACGAGCAGCAGGGAAGTCGTTGTACGCGTCGATCGCCCCCGCAGACGGTGAATGCTGGCGGACGGCGTCATGGCCGCCGGCAACCTGCGTAGGAGGAGGAGGAGGTGGCGGCAGCGACAGCGTCGGTGGCCGGTAGTAGTCATACGGCGAGGGATAGAGCGGCCGGGCAGGTGGGGAAGGGTGCCCGACGACGACGGGACCGTGCTCATCGGCTCTCACGACGACGGGGCCCAGGCGGTACGACACGTTGAGCGTGCCGCGCGGCTCGGAGCGCTGCACCTTGCGGACCGTGTAGGACGCGCACTGCTGCGGGCGCGGGCCCGGGTCGCCGGCGGCGGCGGCGAGGATGTCAGCGAGCGGGACGATGACCTCGCCCACGTCGCGGTCGCCGAGGGCGCGCTCGGTGCGGAGGAGCACGTGGAGGCATCCGGTGTTGGCACCACTACCGGGCTGGAGCTGGACGTTGAACCGGAACGTGGCGTTCCAGCACGGGTGCCGCCCGCCGTAGGGGTCCGGCGGGGTGCACCGCCGCGTTGGCCGGTCGCCGGAGACGGTCACCACGGCGTACACCTCCATGCGCGTGAGCAGGTTCACCCTCGTGAGGTTCTTGGCCGACTGTATGGTCAGCTCCAGCACCCTGTAAGCCATGGTTATTCAGTTTCCGATGAGTCTGTCCACTCCACTGGAAAAGAGGTTGCTATGTTCAAGCTGGGAGGGAAGTGAAACTATGCAGCCTGTATTTATAGGAGGTTCCAACAACTAATTAAGAAAAATTTGTGTTTAATTAGGTGACAGCTTGAACTGCACCAACGGCTGGGTAGATCTTAGCCATCCAGCGGACTGAGAATGAACACTTCAAGCATACGACAATACCTAGCTACTGTACCTACCGGTCTCTGATTGGAACAACGCATGCAGTTCATCTAGGCTCGGCTGGTAGGACGAGACTAGATTATGGAAGCGCATCAGATGCCTGGCAACTTGGGTGATCGAGATCAATGTTCTTGTGGGACGACGCAATCATATCATATCAAATGTAGTCTGTTGTTTAAAGGTTGCCCTATTCTATCGTCCTATCGCATGGTGCGGTTCTGCTTGCTTCGCACAGGAAACCATATCCCCTTTCTCTAGGGTTCATCGCATCCTTTTGCTGTTGATGTACCATCATCTCACTTTAAAGCGGCTTAATTGCTACACCTTCAAATGTGGCGTCTGTTCTGAATTGAGATCTTTTGCTGATAAATACTCCTTCCATCCTAAATTACTTGCTCTAGTTCAAACTAGAGAGTGACAAAGTAATTTAGGACGGAAAGATGATAGTTTCGTCTGGTTACTAAAATCACGGGCTACTTAGTGCTTGATCGGATGGGTAAATACAGTACTAATTAGACACGATAATCGTTCGAAATCTGGCTAGTCCACTTCATGAATCGAGTAATCTCACAACTGAAGGCATATGCAGGTCTGCTCAATGCAGCTAGTTCTGCAGATGAACCTGAACTTGTGCAGCAAATGAGGCCTCTGGAGCTGTAGAACAAGTTGAGTTGGGGCCTTTGGGGTGTGTTGCGGCTAGACTCCCGATGCCACTGCGGCGGCTGCCCTGCCCCGCGCGCGCGACGGCCGGTTCAAACGTGCTCTCCGCCCACCACCCGTTCGGCGGAACTCCCCACCCGCTGGCCGCGACCGCCCCGTCCTTCGCTGGTCTTCCCGTCTCCCCCATCGCGTTCTCCGCGGCGGTCGCGTCCGCCTGCCGGGACTCCCTGCCGGCGCTCCACGGCCTCGCGGTCGCCTCCGGCCTCGACGCCTTCGCGGCCGTCACCAACTCCCTCGCCGCGCGCTACGCCAAGGCGGCCGGCTCCTTCCCCTCGGCCGCGAGGGTGTTCGCCACCGCGCGGGCGCGGGATGCCAGCTCCTACAACACCATCCTCTCCGCGATCCCCGACCCGGACGCGGCGCTCGCGTTCGCCGCGCGGATGCTGCGCTCCGCCGACGTGCGGCCCGACGCCGTCACGTTCACCGTCGCGCTCTCCGTCGCTGCCGGCCGGCGCGAGGCGAGCCTCGTGCGGCAGCTGCACGCGCTGGCGTCGCGCGCGGGGATCGCGGCCGACGTGTTCGTCGGCAACGCGCTCGTCACGGCCTACTCCCGGGGAGGCTCGCTCCAGGAGGCTCGGAAGGTGTTCGAGGAGATGCCCGCGCGGGACCTCGTCTCCTGGAACGCGCTGGTCTGCGGTCTCGCGCAGGACGGTGACTGCCCGGCGGAGGTGATCAGGCTGTTCCTGCGGATGCTCAAGGACGGCGATGTGCGGCCTGATCGGATATCCGTCTGCAGCGTGATTCCAGCTACTGGCGGGGACGGAAAGCTTGAGCTTGGCCGCCAAATACACGGCTTTGCGGTAAAGCTGGGCGTAGACGGACACGTCTCCATAGGCAACGTGCTCGTCGCGATGTACTACAAGTGCGGCGCCCCTAGCTGCGCCCGGAAGCTGTTCGAGCTCATGGACGAGCGCGGCGTCATCTCATGGACCACGGTGATCTCTATGGATGGCGAGGACTCCATTTCACTGTTCAACAGCATGAGACGAGACGGGGTGGCCCCGAACGAGGTCACCTTCGTTGCCATGCTCTCGGCGCTGCCGGAAGACTGTCCGACGAGGCAAGGGCAGATGATTCACTCGGTGTGCCTAAGGACCGGTGTGTCCGAAAAGGTGGTGGCAGCGAACAGCCTGATCACCATGTACGCCAAGCTGCGGCGCATGGACGACGCGAGGATGGTCTTTAGTCTCATGCCTCATCCCGAGATCATCGCCTGGAACGCGCTGATTTCAGGGTACGCGCAGAATGAGAAATGCGAGGATGCTCTCGAGGTCTTCTCGTCGATGGTGAAGTGCACGAGACCCAACGAGACCACCTTTGCAAGCGTCCTCAGCGCGGTGACCGCTGTGGAGACGGTGTCCATGGTTTACGGCCAGATGTACCACTGCCAGACTCTGAAGCTGGGGCTCGGCGCCAGCGAGTACGTGTCCGGCGCTCTCATCGACATGTACGCGAAGCGAGGCAGCTTGGAGGAGTCCTGGAAGGCCTTCAGCGAGACTGTCCACCGGAGCCTCATTGCCTGGACGGCGATCATCTCAGCGAACACGAAGCACGGGAACTATGACGCCGTCGTGAGTCTCTTCAACGACATGGTACGCTCGGGCGTCGCTCCCGACGGCGTGGTCCTGCTCTCTGTCCTCACAGCCTGCCGGTACAGCGGGTTCGTCAGCTTGGGCCGGGAAGTCTTTGACTCCATGGCAGCCGAGCACGGCGCCGAGCTTTGGCCTGAACATTACGCGTGCGTTGTCGACATGCTAGGCCGCGCCGGGAGACTGGAGGAGGCAGAGACGCTTATGCTTCAGATGCCAGCCGGGCCGAGCGTCTCCGCTCTGCAGAGCCTGCTGGGCGCCTGCAGGATCCACGGCAATACGGACGTCGGCCAAAGGGTCGCCGGCGTTCTGATGGAGACGGAGCCCACGGAGTCCGGCGCGTACGTGCTGCTGTCCAACATCTACGCCGAGAAGGGCGACTGGGCCGGCGTGGCCAGGGTGAGGTGGCAGATGCGAGAGAGGGGCGTGAAGAAAGAAGTCGGGTTCAGCTGGGTGGACGCCGGCGGCGTCGGCGAGTCGCTGCACCTGCACAGGTTCTCGTCGGACGACACGACGCACCCGATGACGGAGGAGATATACAGAGTGGCCGAGGGACTTGGCTGGGAGATGAGATTTTTGAAGAACTGTTCCCAAGTAGAGATGGGAGGTCCCACCTGATATCGTCTGAATCAAAGTCTTTAGCCGCCCTTCACTGTCTGATGTATATGTTCCTTGTATACCTCCATCATTTGACGGTTGACGCACGCCTGGAAAATGCAGTTTAGGTCAGGACAGTTATATTTTCACCATTAGCGAGATCTACCGACTCTTTTTGTTAAACAAGTGTTCAAAAAAGGACCTCATATTTGTCAGTACAAAAGGGAATTCAAAAATAAAAAAAAACTGCAATGATAGCAGATTTGTTACTGCTGGATATATATTGTAACACGAAATGACATTTTGCATCAAGAAGGTATTTTGAGCAGTCTGTCTGAGCATACGCAGACCCAACGTGAGAAAAATGGCACATCTGTAAGGAGCTCCATTAACTGAATGAACAGAAACTCAAGTTGTGCTACAAGTTGCATTCTGCAACACATTGTCGATACTCTGCACTATCTTAAAACAACTAAATCTGACAAAACTTGAAGAGGAATAGGGACAGACTAAAGTTCGGTAAATCAATGGTTGTCTGTCATACGACCACCAGCACGTAGAAACAGACAGTACCACCTTTAATTTATATGTACATATACATGTGCTGGTGACTTATACAGATAAACAAGGAAAGGGTTAGCCTATTGTACATAAAACTTTTTGTACAACGCCCATACGAGGCTGATGGTCCAAGTGATTTCTTATTTGAACCCTGAAAAACAAGTGGCAGCCATCAATGCATCAGTAGAAGTTCTAGAAACTTTGAAGTCATTCTTTATTTTCGTCCCATATGTAAAGCAGACAGATAACACACACACGAATCATATGAGATCTCTAGTAATTCCAAGGAATCAAGTTATAACTAGTAACAAGCCATTCAGAATTAAGGAAAAAAACATTCTTCCATTCTGATCTCAGAGTCGGGGAACACCTACAAATGGTTTAATTAAGGTTGCACAACACTTTATATGACAACCTATCAGTGATTTCCCTACAACTATCAGTGAATACTGTCATGTTTCAAATTTGTCAAGAAAATGAAAGATCTATTCATCCCTATAAAACTCAACTTCATTTAATGCTACCCTGAGGCAGTATCAAACATTAATACACACAATATAAATAATGAACTAAATAAATAAAAGGTACCTGCATGAATTTTATCCAGAAGTCACACCGTTATGGCAAGGTCAAAAAGAAAACCGCTAGCTGATTTCTTAGTTAACACAATTAGTTGGCTTTGTGTCTTCTGCCTGCTCAAAAATAAGGACATCAAGGAGCAGTACATAAAGAAAGGCCCTAAACTTCATTTTGAGCATAACTAAGAGTTACCATCAAAATTTTGATGCAACATATCATCTTGTACCGGTCAGATGTAAGTACAATACTAAGTCTTCAACCATAAGCCAGCCTCGATGGAGAATCGCATAATTTACAGCATTTAGGAAGAGAATGCTCAGGAATGAGCCCTTTTCAGGGAACAAAGTATAGCACAGTGAGGAGATATCATTCTACTACAAACGTTGAGCAGTGCAATGTTCATCTTAAGCTCCTTCCCTCAATAAGAGCAGTTTCTGAGCAAGTTGAATGCCACCAAAGTAATAACGGAAGAAGAATCCAAGACTACTTTCTGTACAAATTGACCTGGAAGCCCGAATGATCTATGCATTTTTCACTCAAGACTATTTGGCTTCATGGTACTTTACTTCAAGGATAAGGTGGGTTAGAAACTGGACTGCATTTCCCAATGGACTGTTCAAGGGATGGCATTCTCGGATACTTAACATGTCAGCAGCTGATAGATTCCATGGAAAGTCGTACAAGTCTTAGTAGATCATTCACACTTCGAAAGTTAAAATCGAGAACAGTTCTCACTGAAGAAAGACCATCCGTTCCATTTTCATGGCTGCCAGCAGCAGAAGCAATAGCCATCTGTGACTTACGAGTTGCATCGAAGGCAGAACTAACATCATTTGTCTACAAAAAACCAACTCACATTAAATCCAAAATAGAGCTGATGAACCTTAATCATTGAAAGTACCCTAGCAGGATGACTCATATTAAATAAAGCACACGGTGAATGGAAACTACTTTTGAACTTACATAGGCTAGTAACCGCGTCAAGTGCGGTTGATTACGAACTGCTAGTAACAAATGATTCCCGGCCACTTGAGGTGAATTGGCATCCTTGCTAGAAGGGCCTTTGGATAACCCACTGTTATTTAAATTATCGATGTCTGAGGCAGAAGATGATGGTGATTCACCTACAAAAGTCAAGGTCAAAAATACAGTTTAAAAAGCAAAAAAAAAAAAGTGCCTCTAAAAATAATACACAAAAATAGCAATAATATCACAGCGAGTAGAAGCATGCATAGCATTGAAATGACACCATAGTTTAGAAGTAAAGATAACTTCAGCTCTGTTTATCATTTCATCGGAAGTAGAAACATCACATATTTTGAACTGAATAAGTACACAATATTACAAAGTAAAGAGTTTCTATAGAAGAATCACAAAGATTGAAATAGTAATATGTTCCTATGTTTTGAAGTTCTTTTTTTCAAGGATGCCATGTCAACTCAAGCTAATGTACCCATAAGTAATATCTGCTGGAGCAAAAGTTGCAAAATTCATCTGCATTTCAGTTCAGATGCAGGATGGCTAATTAATCATGAACTAATACTGTCCCTCCGCGGCCACAGTAGTTGAACCTTTATCCGTTTGTTACATATTTTTTTATCATATCTTGAATTCTTTTCATGTATGAGTTAATGGATTTGAATTACCTTTTCAGAAAATCCTTGACGTTTTATAATTAACATTTAACTATTGGAAACTATACAATGGGAACCAGAATAGTAATACTAATATATGAATCAAACTTCATCATTTAGGTACCTGGTGCTGCCTGTACAACAGCCTGCAACACTTGTCTATCCTTGCTTGCAGTTGGGTATTTGTAGTATGCAGCCTTGAGGTAAGCTACTTCAACACATTTGTATGCTAAGGCAGCAGCAGACATCTTCTTGCACTTTTCATACGCATGACCAACAAAACTGGAAAATCAAATGAACAATTATTATTGTGATAAAATTTGTCATTGTTATACAAATTCAAAATACAGATCATAATAATTTGAAAAATTATCAATTAATATTTTGTTTGGGGTGTGTGGGGTAAATGACTGGTAATTTGACCTAGGTCCAATTGACCAACATTAGGCATGATCACATCATTTTTTTCATTTACACGACTTGTATGTATAGTGACACTATCACACTAATAGTATCACCGAATCAATGTCATAAACCAATCATACTGCTAATTACCAAACAAGCATTAACATTTACATGAGGGAAAAAATTGCATAGCTTTAATCTAATGATCCTGCATCCTTTTCGTAGAAATTAATTTTCCTAGTTCAAGTAATAGAAATAGAATATTATATATTCATATATATTGGTGCAACTTACTTGCAAAGTTTTGCAGTATCAGAATACATGCTCTGGGCTGCATCGCCTTGTTTCAAACCATCAAAATTAGGAGGTTCCAAAAGTGATGCAACATGCAAAAATTTTAAGGCGGCCTCAAAGTAGAGTCTTGTACTTTCAAGCTCTTTTCCTTCTTCCTGCAGTGAAAGTTAGTGAGAACCTTATCAAAAAATAAATATATAACATATCACTGGACAAGACATACAGGTATGGCATTGGCATCACAGCTTAAGAGAGACTAAGAAGAACAACCTTTAAACGATTAGCCTTGTGCTTTAAATCTCGGGCTTCTTTGAGAGCATATGCAGTTGAAGTACCATCCTTCCTAGCTGGACTAGAAGTGTCAGCAGCATTCAGAGTTGCCTGTCTAGCAGTGCCATGTGGTCCCCCATTTTCGACACTATACTGCCTTAGCTGTGGTGTCAACTTTGACACATTGGATTTCAGTGGAATGGAATGGGATTCCTGTTTGGTTTCTCTAGGAGGTGTGCAGGCCATCTGAGCTTTTGGCTTCAGCAAGTCTTGCTTGTTACTCTTGAGATGTGATTTATCTTTACCACCTGGCAAACCATGCTGGGTATTATCTGAAGGGTAATGAGTTGATCTATTTCTGTCTTGAAGAGAAGGTGCACTTTTCTTATTGTCAAGCATAGCTGAATCACCTTTCAAATCTAAGACTGATGTATTTTGTTCAATAATATGCTTTCCTTGTTGAACTAGTGAGGCATCAGTATGATAGTTATTTTTGTCACCAGAATATGAATTATTATAACCTCTAGACATACGGGAACCCTTCACTCTCCCAGATTCATGCTGCAGATCATCATCTAAACCCCTTTCCAAGTGAACGCCATCCGAGGCATTACCTTGGTTTAACTGAACTTGTCCATCGTCTCTATCGGATTTTCTTCGTGAAGAACCAACCAAAACTGGTCCATTAGCATGTTGAGCATTGTCTGCTACACCAATTTCAATATTTGGTTGCTTTACCGTGTTCAGCATGGTGCCTGAATTAGTATTTGCAGACCCATCCTTTCCTGAAATTCTGTTATGAGGAGCCTTGTCAATGTTAGATTTTCTTTGTGGTGATGAAGAACGAGAGTCCGCAGGTGAAGTCTTTGCAAGCTGACTGTTTTGCTTCTTTTTATATGAGCTTGAAGCCTTTGAAGAACTTAAAGTTACAGCTGTAGGCTGAAAGCCGGCCCCATCACTAGAAGCAGGTTCAGCCATGTCCAAAGCCTGATCACAAAGTTGGTTTTCTAATTCGGGCATACCACTTTTGCCAGTAAATAGTGTGTTATCCTCCACTAATTCATTGTTTATATGGCCCCCATCAATAGAAAAAATCTGATCAGAATTATGCTTTCCTGATTTGGAATCCATCTTAGAAAACACTTCTTCAGACTTCAATGACTTCAACTTTGCTTCCTTGGAGCTCTGATCCTTGTATGTTTCCTTCGTAGCAGAGCTGTGGTTTACTGTGGTTCCTTTGCTTACATGAGCTACTGAATTGTTCTGACGATCCTCCCATTCCTTCACTATCCTTTTCTTACTAGATAGATCTGATCTTTGTGCATCTGATTCATGGAAATATTCCTTGTTCTCGTCAGGAACAACTACATCCTCATCCTTGGCTTTCTTGGATTTTTCTAAAGGATTATGTCGTGAAACATTTTTTTGATATGACGAAGAGACGTCACTCCTTTCACCTGAGCCCTTTAAGGTTGCTGTCTTTCCAGGCAAAGCTTTGGCCTCATCAGGAACATATCCACTGGCTAAATCACATCCAGGGCCCCTGTCTCTGCTAGAGCGATGCCACTCTCCCTTTCTAATTTTCTTAGAAGCTTTGTACTCATCATGATCTCTCTCTCTATTGTTTTTTACTTTTGTGTGCTTCTTAGATCTTTCTACAAGGTCTCCTGCAATAAATTAAGTAAATAAGTCAACAAAGAAGCATAGATACAACATATAGTGAAGAGTATATTAGATCAAGATGAAATGATAAGGATGAAAATGAACAGAACCTCCATCAGAGTAGCTGTCATGATGCTTGCTCTTTGACCGCTTCTTTTCAAAAGAAGGATCAAAGGATTTGCTTATAGGATCTCTATCAGCAGAATACTGATTACCATCCGCAGAATTTTTACTTTTAGTAGGAGCATGCTGATTGCTCATTGGATGAGCTAAAGCCTGCGTTTGGTGAGAACCCTCAGCCAATGCATTTCCATCACTCAGAGCACTTTTCCTTTTTCTACTCTGTTCAACATGTCCATTTATATTGGAAGTGGTGGATGTTACTGGTCCAGCAGAAGCAACATGAGGATGACCAGCTGAAGGAATACCATTTGCACGGGCTGGAATGCCATATAGCGCATTAAGTGCATCTGTAGTCTCTTCTTCACTAACATCGCACCTATTCTTCCCAGGCCTGCAAATCATTTGAGTCATTGAACTTCAGGAATAAATGAAATACTGTGTTGTTCTTACACTGGAACATGCCATCTTAGCTACAATTCCAAGATACTGCACAAAATAATATAAAATACAATTTGCAGCTTAAATTAAACTATAACCTAGATGGTGTTAAGTGTAATATGCTCCGTTCACACCCAAATAGCTGTCCAGCTCATATTTGGATATATTTAGTAATTACCCATTCAGAAGATGTTAAGTATGAACAGCAGATACAGAAAGACAAAAATTTCACGCCATATAAATGAACTGAACTTACAGCCACAGTTGCATGCTACATTTCCACTTCTTAGGAAGATCAGAAGGATTCATCTCATATGGTAGGAGACGCCATGTCTGGCATATGTCACAGCACACCCACTGTTCTTCTATAATGACAGGGGCTGCATTAGCAGGAGCTGCATTCGCAGCTGATACACTGGAAGGTGGAGGTATATGCATCTTATGCTCTTCTGAAGCTGTGTGTTTGTCGTGCTTTACACTAGAAGAAATCTCCCTTCTTGACAGCACGGGCATATCAAAATTCCTATCACTCTCATTTTTCCAAGATTTTTCCTTGGGTCGTGGATCTCCAAAACCATTTCCAGTCCCCAATATGTCCTGCTCCTTGCCTCCACAAGATCCTTCAGGTAAGTTGTCCCTAACATCTCTATGTGACTTAACTTTGGGCTTCTTTCCACTATGGCTAGATTTGGATTGCATGTCACCTTTCCTCTCTTGAACTGCAGCAGAATAATGGATGTTCTTGTCATCCTCCAGGAAATCAGAAGACATTGAAGCAGTGGTCTTTTGCTCCCTTTGCACTCTTTTGACCTCACTCTTAGACTTATTTTCCCCATTTGTATCATAAAGGAAAGTTTCTTTACCAGGAACTTTCCCTATGCTCCGGGAGACAGAAGTCCTTTCATTTATAGCATTGTCACCTTCATAGTTAATACCGGATACATAACACTTACTATCAGATTTTAATTTCCTTTCTTGTTTCCTATCCAATACAAGGGATTTATCGCTAGTTGTTTGTTTTTCTTCAAAAGTTCTCTCTGTTTTTTCTGTCTTGGGTTTCTGCTCCCCCTTCGGTGCATCCATTTCTGTGCTACCAAAATCACCATTTTCTATGCATTCTGTTGTCTCTGCTTTGACGGATTCTGCTTTCATTGTCAAGCAGTCACTCTTAATAGCCCGTTCTTTCAATCGGGCATCTTTATTTCTGCCCAAGGTACTTCCAGCTGGCTCCTCTTCAAAGTGACTCTCACCTTTTGCCTCCATGGTTCTGGAATCAGATAGCGATGGTATGTTGAGAGCTTCAGAAACAATTTTTTGACCAGCAGTCGTTTCTATATCAATCTCCTTTTTCGTAACTGCACTGATATCATTTATATTCTTTGAACTCTTTGTATCTATCAGTTTCTTTTTCTTAACATCAGGTTTCATCTTCTTAGCCACGTGGCCTTCGTATGTTTCTTGTACATTTTCCACGTCCGCGTTAGATTCCAACTTCTTTGATGAAGGCACAACCTTTTTTGTCAATTGTAGGATATTACCCGGCAGTGGGGACAACAGGAACCCTCCAGGAACCGAAAAACAGGTCATGACCTGTTTGATCATAGTGTGAAAACAATCTTGTTATTCACCCTTCAAATTATGTGCAAGTACATAATAACGTACGAATAAGCTAACTCAATACCATGCAGTAGTTACCTGAAGAATGGTCCGCGGAGACTCTTGTGGTTCATTGCTAACTTCAGGGGAGAGGCTCCCACGACCATCAGGGCTATCCTCAACAGATGAAGGTGAAGAAATGTCAAGGCCTAGACCGCTGTAAATAGCGGCATTATTTCTTGCCAGACCGTTGTCCGAACCAACTTTTATCCGGACTTTAAATGTTTTCTGGTCACTACCCTTAGATGGCCCATACAAAGAATCATGAGAACTGGAGCCTCGTTCAGCCCTTGTGCTTGAACATGTTTCCTTTTTATTGGAATTGCCAGAAAGAGGGACCGCATGACCATTGTTCTGGGAGAGAGGTGGACCTGATACAACCGTAGGGTTCTGAGATGTGCCCTGCATGGCAAATGATCAGATCATCGATGCCACAAGAGTGTACGTTCATGATAACATTGTTCTACAAAAGTATATGTTCACAGCCAAAAGTAGGTGAAGCACCTCAACGGACTGGTGAAAAGGAGATCTTGAGGTGACATTTGCTGCCCTAGGTGGACTTCGAGCTTGAGGAGCGGGAGGAGGAGAACGCTGGTATGTAGGCAAAAATGAACCATATCCACCAAATTTCGACCCTGTCAAATATCAGCGGCCTGCTTAATGTTGATCTCAGATCAACCCAAACCAGCTGACTACAGCAACGCTTCCTCACCTAGATTCTCTGCAGATACACCTCCTTCAAAGTCCTTCTGGAAATGGCCAAGTACATTCTGAAGTTTTTCGTCCTGGAACAAACGCGTACCATAGCACAAAAGCAAGGGTGAGTTACTACAAAAAATTGATTGTCGGTATGGAATATGGTATGTCATCATCTTCCAGCAAAAATAGCTCTCTTGGTGGTGACTGTTTCATTCATGATGCTCGTTGCCATGCCCTAAAAGCAGTGAATTATACAAGCCATGTAGAAAACTGAACGATGCAGGCGTTACCGGGGATACCAAATGAACACCGCGTACAGCTAAGTGTTCAAACTTGGTAGTGAATTAAACTCTAAATGGCCCGTAAAAAACGCATCCGTTTCCGGTATCCCGTCAACCAAAGCAACAAACTGGGTGAATTATAAATGATCCAGCTACCCAATTGCTTCCAGAGCTAAAGTAGCATGATGAGAGACCAAAGCGGCGCACGTACTTACTCTGTCTCGAGTCTATACCGTTCAGACCGATGAAGCAGCGAGTGAGAGCACTGGTAATTTGGAAGCGGGGGTGGTACCAGGTACTGCTAGCAAGCAGGCACCGAATTGGTGGGAGCAGAGGCATTGGTCGAGTCGAGGAGGCGACTCACAATGTAAGAGAGCGCGACGTCGGGGTCAACGAAGGCGGTGTCGTCGTCTGCGCAGGCCTCCCCCTCCTCGAGCTCGGCGTCGTCGTCGGCGTCCTCCATGGTCCTGCCGGGGGGCGGGAGGTGGCCGCCGCCGCCGCCGCGCGCATCCTCCGGCCGCCGCCTCCTAACCGACAGCATCCAACCCGGCCGGGCGGGCGGGCCCACACGAGGTACGTACCAACCGCCGCTGCCGCCGCCGGGGCCCCGAATCGATCGCGGCTGGAATCCGAGCTGTCCGATCGGCGGGAGGGACGCGCCCGGATCGGGGAATCGGAGGCCTCGCGGATTGGGGATCGCGAGATTCGGAGACCGGGAAGGGGCTTCCTCTCTCTCTGTCTGTCTCTCTCTTGCCTCCCTCGTCCGTTCGCCTCGGCGTCTCGAGGTCTCGTCGCACGCGAGGATTTTTTTTAATTAATTGCTCTTTTTTTTTTTTGACGCGAGCACAGACACAAGAAGGCCTGCTGCCGCGTGCCGCTGCTGCTGCTGCTTTTCGTTCCTTGCCGTCCCTCCTTCCCCTCCTCCGTCTTGTTGGGCCGTGCCGTTTGCCCGTTTGGTTTCGTTTGGTGGAGTACAAAGACAAGGGAGATGAGAAAGAGAATGGTGGGCGGATAGGCGGCGGACAGGTGCCGCCCCGACCATGGTTTCCTTTTCCGCTCCTTTTTTTCTCTTCCGCGGCTTTTCGCCGGGATGCGAATATCTGAATGTCCCCTCCCCTGCTTCCAGCCCGGTGGTTATGCGTCGTTACACCACACCTGAGCTCTTCTTCCTCTTCGGTTACAACTTTCCTTCCATTAACTCGGGAAGTTAAGCCCAATTCAACATAAGCATTTGGCTCCAATGTACGGGGACGGGTACGCGTCCCAGGGAAAAATTTTCCTTCCCTGCGCGTCACTCGCTCCTGGCGGACGACGCTCCTGACTGGACAGGACAGGGAGGGGAAGATCGTCCCAATCCGCACCCGCCTCTCATCTACTACCACTCGCTCCAAGCATGGATGGATAATAACCTCCGCCACCATGCATGACCGTGACCCCGGAAAGGGAAAGCAGCCTTTAGCATCCAGGTTCCATCCAGCCCAGCATCGAACTCCCTAGCCCACACGATTAACTAGATTAATTCTGTTGCAACGGGACACCAGGTTAGGTCGGTCGAGGGAGTAAGTTTTTTGAACTGTACTCTAATCATAAATAAGTTTCCACCACAAATTATGTTATTATGAATATTCAATGGATTATAAATGATCAAAGTTTAATGTGTTACCATTTTGTCACCATATGTGATATTTTCTTTTCTTTGTTGAATTTCTTAAATACTCACGCGTAAACAGGGGGATATATCTAGTACAAAAGTTACGACTGAATCGTGAAGTTGACACATATATAATGTGTTTGTCAAAACCGTCCGAGCACTTTCACAAATAGTATTATATATTCCTTCAACTAGGCCAATAGCTGGAAATACAACACGGTTAGTTAATTTAATCTTATGCCAACGTGTCGAGAAAATAGGCAGACTGACTGAATCATGTGACATCATGTGATCAAAATTTCAGCCTCCCTTGGAAAATGTAAAGTATAAAAAATGCTCCTTTCGGATTTTTTTATTTGTCTTTATTTTTGAACTAACCGATGACAAATAAAAACACCCGAAGAGAGTAGTAAGAGGTAAAATCCTTCTTTTCTGTAGATTATTGTTACAATGTCCGTACAGACCTTGAAAAGGGTGTCAAGGACCAACGATGATGGCTTAATGACTAAGTCTCCAACGAACATTTTTGTTTTCGAGAGGAAAAAAAAAGTTGTGCTGCCCGCTGAAAATAATGAGGAGAAGAGAAAAAAGAACAGTTGGTTACGTCAGTCTATTTGGTGTGCATGTATTAGATATTCGACTCCTGTATTTAATTTACCTCTCAAATTTTGACGAGACAGCTAAGTCCAGTGCCAAATGATACATGCACACGTCATGTTTATCTGGGACTGGGACCCCTATGTGTTACTCCCTCCTTTCTCAAAAGATTGTCACCTTCTAGTTCATTTTTGTACTAGAAGGTGACAATCTTTCAAAAAAGGAGGGAGTATCATCCAGTGATGTTAGACACAGCGACGCGGTTGACCTTAATCTCGGTCCAGCTGTTATCGTGTTAACAGATGGACCCATCCGTACAACCGTGCACAGGGAGCTGTATTAGTAAATTCGAATATCGTGTCCAGTTAAGATTCTCCTGTCGTCATAAGTGACCGAAGAGAGATGAAAAACGATGTTAATTGACATCTCTGTGGGATTGAATATGTTATATGTGCAATGGTCCATACGTACGAGAATAGGTCCGATTTGGATAAGGCTAAACCCTCGAGAAACATGGAAAGAGGAAATACAAGGGACTTGCAGTCACGCACCAATAAAATATAGTAACAATTGGGAGATTAGTTGTACTCGTTCCGTTTTTAAAATTTTGTTGCTCGTTAGTTCAAAAATAAACTAATAAATAGTAAATATTTGAGGACGGAGCGAGTACCTCTCAAGTTGACCAAGAATGCTTTCGACTCATCCGGTTTCATTTAATTTAACTGTCTGTTAATCCAAAACCAATTTTATTCAAGAAAATATGTTATGGCTAACTTGAAATTAGGTATCACACCGGACAAATCTGTTTATTATTGCAAAAATTTAACAGAAACTTAATAAGAATAGTGTTAGTTTAGCATGAATGCCTCCTAAATAATAGTATATATTTATTTAGCTTGGGAGCTTAATTATCGATAGCGGGGGTTTGGAATAGATTTATGCGAGTTGCCTGCTAGTAGGCACGCAAAAACGGTTCTCTTTTCATCCTCAAAAGTTTGTCGTCTTCTAATAAAAAAATAAAAAACGACAAAATTTTTAAAACGTAAGGAGTATAATATAGATGAATTGTATTACTGTTCAAGTCCACATAAACGGAGATGGATAATATCCAATTAAAAAAAGTATGATCAATCTAGCAACGTCACCAAATCCCGGCGCACAGAAGCATCATGTACCTAGCTCAGCCGCACAAGTAATTTGTGCAAGAGAATGATCACACCGCGCGCACCACATCAGCCTCTGGTGCAGGAGATCCTCTACGCGCTCGTGCCACGGACTCCGGGCCCGCAGCCGCAGAGGCAGATCCTCAGGTGACCTGCCTCCTTCTGGCCACAACTGGCATCTGGGCCCCCAATCCCTGTCATCGACGTCGTTCCGTACCCGGACCCACTTTTCAGTGAGCTTCCTACACGACCTGGGCCCCAACTCACCAGGCCACCTACCCGCCGCCGCGGCACGGTTTTCCTATGCACCCCCCAGGACGGCGACGTGCGCAACGAGTTCTCTCCATTCTCCGCCCGCTTCCTTTTGCGCTGCTGTGCCTGCGCCTATAAAACTCCCGCGACCTGACCAGAGAGGGAAGCTTCCCTCTTACTCCCGTCCCGCCCGCTCGTCGTCCTCGTAAGCGTTCTTCTTATTAGCTCCGCCGCGTCGGTACGGTGTTCGCGAACCGCGACTCGGCTTGCTGCTCGCTTCTACCTTCCGTTCCGCGGCCGCTTCAGTTCCCGCGCCCTGCGTCTTGCCGGCGATGGACGAGGAGATCGGCTCCGACTCGCGGCAGGTAATAACCATGCACTCGACCCGTGGCCCCTCCTCCTCGCTCTGAATTGTGTCCAGTACTGCTCCAGCTTTCTCCGCTTGAATTGTCAGTGATCCGGTGATCGTCGGTCCTACGATTCCTGACTCGTGTTGGTCCGGGCGCGCTTGGATTTTCGTTCGATTTAGAGTAGGGATGTGACATCTGTCCGATTTCGATTTGGAGCGGAGCAGCGGAGGTTGCAGCGTGCCGCCGAATGCGTATCATGTGACTGAATCGAGTTCATCCGAGTCACGTCACTGAATCGGGTCAACGTTTTGCTTGCGCTTGATGCTTCTGCCTGTTCATGGAGGCCAACTGGCCATTTACAGTTTTTTTCTTCTTCCACTGTTTTGGTAATTTAATCGAGAATTTTAAATTAGCATCTCATATTTTTGTAGTTTTCTTATACCTTAAGTTCCTTTCAGCTACTTATTATACTACCTTATCCGTTGTCCGCAATAGAGTTACTGCAAATACACGTGCCATTTTGGCCAGCGTCACTGGAAATTCAACTTACCATTTCCGCTAACCAGGGTTTGGGCACTGGACTTGGTGATGCTCACTGACCAGTTTCGTTCCACTAGTTGTGTCACTCACGGGCTCTCTCTGTTCTGGTGGACGCTCTTTTGCAGGACCAGTGGAAAACTTACTGCAAGACTATCTCCCTCCTGGCATTTCAGAGCTTCGGTGTGGTATATGGAGACCTGAGTACTTCGCCTCTGTACGTCTACAGAAGCGCATTGTCTGGGAGGCTCAACAGTTACCGTGATGAGGCTACCATTTTTGGGTTGTTTTCCCTGATATTCTGGTCCCTGACGCTCATTCCTTTGCTTAAGTATGTCCTCATCGTTTTGAGCGCTGATGACAACGAGGAAGGTGAGTGCTGAATCTAGCTTGTGTTCGTCGACATTCTATATGTACGTACATTGTATTCAAGTTTTCGTTTGCTGAATCTGCAGCAAGTGCTACCTGAGTTAATTTCTGTTCATTCATCAGCTTGCAACTGTTCCTTTGGCTAGTTAATCTCCATCATTCATGTTTACACACTGAACGGAGTAACTTTGTCGTGCAGGGGGGACTTTTGCTTTGTACTCACTGCTTTGCAGGCATGCAAAGTTCAGTCTGCTTCCGAACCACCAAGCAGCAGATGAAGAGCTTTCGACATACTATCAACCTGGAGCCTCTCGCAGAGCTGTTGCCTCTCCATTCAAAAGGTTTCTTGAGAAGCACAGGAAGCTGCGCACCTGTTTACTTCTCTTTGTTCTGTTCGGTGCATGCATGGTGATAGGTGATGGAGTCCTTACACCCACCATCTCCGGTATAAGCAACGTGTTCCATTTTTTTCTAGTTATTCAACACATGATTTGCATTTTGACCATCTGGCTGTCAACTAATGCCATCTTGTGCCTGCTGCAGTTTTGTCAGCTGTCTCTGGGCTACAAAATCCTGCTCCAGGAGGGATACCTGATGGTATGCATGATCTTTTTATATACTGCTCATGGGTTTGTTTCATACTTCCGTTAACTTTTATGTTAACACCACGTATTCTAATTTATCTGAAGTGTCGTCGATCTGGAGGAAATTTAACAACGAAACATTGCTGTAACTTTTGATTATTCGATTCCAATCTTAATTTTGGGATGTCAGTTTCTAGTTTAACAGCATAATAATTTATAATTTAGATATTTGTTTCCCTCCTGTGCTACCTGATGATATAGTGTAACCTTCTGGTTCAGTATATGCTAATGCCTACAATGGCAGTAATTGAGTCCCACTCATGTTTAATATATGTTTACCATCTCCAAATGGAATTTTTTTACGTAACTTAAGAATCAATCTGCATTCACAAAACTAAATTTATATACAAATAACTGAAGGATTTCTCAGCATTAATGCTTAATTATGGCATCTCGTATTGCTGAAAATGAAAGTTCTACTTGGGGAATCTATGCCATATGTTTATCCGTCAGGGATTCAAGTAAGTTGGTGGATCAAAGCTGTACGGAAATTTGAAACAAATGAAATTCTTAATCGACTACCTTAAGTTTTGAAGTATCTAGGGTGATTTAAAATTTAAATAAATTCTAGAAAATATTGTGAGAACGTAGGGTATGAGACAGTATAGCCGTGAAACAAAATGAACTTTGCACCTTGCAATGGTTTGATGTTGATCAATTTTTTTTATTTTCGTGAGTTTCTCTGGGACTATTTTTGGTATGGAAATTGAAATTTAGTATTGGCACATAGCATAATTCTTGTGCGTCTACAAATAAAGGCAGCCGTTACTTTTGTTCTTTTCCAGTGACTGTCAGTCAACTCTTTGAATGACTTCCTTGTATGCAGGTTGGGTGGTATTCATCACTTGTGTCGTGCTTGTTGGCCTGTTTTCCCTGCAACATAAAGGAACTCACAGGGTGGCATTCATGTTTGCTCCCATTATTATAACCTGGCTCTTGATCATCGGTGCGATTGGGCTATACAATATCATTCACTGGAATCCCAGAATATGTCGTGCTCTTTCTCCGTACTACGTTGTAAGGTTTTTCAAGATAACGGGAAAAGACGGTTGGCTTTCTCTTGGAGGAGTACTTCTTGCTATAACAGGTGAACTCCAATAGGCCTTTGAAAGTTCATAAATATTTTTAGTGAATAGGTTGTCTTAAGAATTCGTTAACACCTGCAGGAACTGAAGCTATGTTTGCTGATCTTGGCCACTTCAGTGCTGCGTCTATCAGGGTATGCAAAACTGTATATATGAGCTGCAAATTGCAACCCAACTTACTAGCACCATTCTGATTTTTTTGTGTATCGGCTCTTTTCCTCCTTTAGCTGGCTTTTGTAGGTGTTATATATCCCTGTCTTGTGCTGCAATACATGGGGCAGGCTGCCTTTCTATCCAGAAACATGTCAGCTGTAGATGATAGTTTTTATCAATCTGTTCCAAGTAAGCTTCAGGTCTCAGAGCTTATTTATAACTGTTGCTTCATTTATTGCAAAGAATAGTAAAACAAAATTGCTTAATATTTGCAGGACCTATATTTTGGCCTGTGTTGGTCATAGCAACGCTTGCTGCAGTTGTGGCCAGCCAATCTATTATATCTGCAACCTTTTCTATTGTTAAGCAATGTCTTTCTTTGGGGTGCTTTCCACGAGTGAAGGTTGTGCATACATCAAGGTGGATCTATGGCCAGATTTACATACCTGAGATCAACTGGATTCTGATGGTTCTTTGCCTAGCTGTGGCACTTGGCTTCCGCGACACAACAGTCATTGGAAATGCTTATGGTAAGTCTTACCAATTCAGTACTTCAGAAAATAAAGAATTGTATTGATCACATGAATTGTGTTCTGCACTTTCTCCCCCAATTGGCAGCATGTACATATCTTATAGGACCAACAATTTAGGTATCTTCTTCTGTAATAAGAAATCTTCGCATTAACCACTAATTGCTATCAAATACACCGAACAACCAAGGGGTAAAAGAAATAGCTCTGCATCGTGTACAGCTCTCATGATGTTGCCAGATTAGACACACTGGCAGCTATTTGCGGTCAATAACTTGTGATGCTCATGCCTTCTTAAGTGCATAGCCACGGTTTATGACTACAGCGATCTTGCGTTTTGCAATGAAGCTGCAGTCATGATTTTGTCTGCCATTATTTGTTCCCACGACTAACATTTGCTTGCTTCCTTGCATAATCACAGGTCTTGCCTGCATCATCGTGATGTTCGTGACCACATGGCTGATGGCACTGGTCATCATATTCGTGTGGCAGAAGAATCTGCTGATCGCTCTCTCATTCCTCGTGTTCTTCGGATCAATGGAGGCCTTCTACTTGTCAGCGTCGGTGGTGAAAATTCCTCAGGGAGGCTGGGCTCCGATCGCGCTCGCGCTCGTGATCATGTCCATCATGTACGTGTGGCACTACGGCACGCGGCGCAAGTACATGTTCGACCTCCAGAACAAGGTGTCCATGAAGTGGATCCTGAACCTCGGTCCGAGCCTCGGCATCATGCGCGTGCCCGGGATCGGCCTCATATACACGGAGCTGGTCACCGGCGTACCGGCCATCTTCTCGCACTTCGTCACCAACCTGCCGGCGTTCCACCAGGTCCTGGTGTTCGTCTGCGTCAAGTCCGTGCAGGTGCCGTACGTGCCGACGGACGAGCGGTACCTGATCGGCCGGATCGGGCCCAGGGAGTACCGCATGTACCGGTGCATCGTCAGGTACGGGTACAAGGACGTGGAGAAGGACGACGACAACTTCGAGAACCACCTGGTGATGAGCATCGCCAAGTTCATCCAGATGGAGGCCGAGGAGTCCGCATCATCGAGGAGCTACGAGTCGTCGATGGACGGGAGGATGGCCGTCGTGCACACCACGGACGCCACGGGCACGGGGCTGGTGATCAGGGACGGCGACGCGGCTGCATCCCTGTCCCAGCTGACGAGGAGCAGCAAGTCGGACACGCTCCGGAGCCTGCAGTCCATCTACGAGCAGGAGGCAGGGAGCAGCCTCCGCTGCCAGCGCAGGGTCCGGTTCCAGATCGCGGAGGAGGAGCAGATCGACCCGCAGGTGAGGGAGGAGCTGTCGGACCTGCTGCTGGCGAAGGAGGCCGGAGTGGCGTACATCATCGGTCACTCGTACGTGAAGGCGAGGAAGAACTCGAATTTCCTCAAGACGTTCGCCATCGACTACGCTTACTCGTTCCTCCGCAAGAACTGCAGGGGCCCGTCGGTGACGCTGCACATTCCCCATATCAGCCTCATCGAGGTCGGCATGATCTACTACGTGTAGCCGTCCAGGGAACCTCGAATGGGCAGCGGATTTTGTGTCAATAGCTGCTTTGAACTCATCCTTCGTTCTGCTGAACATATCAGTGTAGTTTGTTGTGCTGGTAGTGTATGTTTAGCTTCCCGAGATATCTGACAGTGGCAGAGATGCTGGAGATGGCGCCGGTTGCCGCCTGTTTGAATTCAGGAGTTACGATGACCCTGTAAATTCATTTTGTGATCTTAATGGAAGAAACATAATTTGGTTACGTTTTCTTCATTCACGTTGCATAATCTCAAAACTACACCTAAATTCTCTTCATTGACCGTTTGTAAGTACTGTTGTGGTACTCTCTCCTTCCCAAATTATTTGTCGTTTAGGACAAGAATTTTAGTTCAAAATGAACTAAAATCTTTGTCCTAAACGACAAATAATATGGGAAGGAGTGAGTAGTATGCAATAGTAGCGTAGACGACCAAGCTAGTAACCGTTCAGCTGTACTAGATGTTTTCCTTTATTCTGGATAGATACTCTGTACCCACGCGCGGTCACGGGAATGGCAAACCTGTCTGTCTGCCTCCTTTCTTTTCCATCCCGTTGCAGAACTCCTGCTTGATGTGTCATTTCCTGGGATTATGATGAGATCCGCGCGCCTGTCATGGCTGTTGTTGTTTCCCGAGGAGTCAACGTGTGTCTGATGAAACAGCCATGCCGCTCGTGTAGCCTGCGCTACACGAACTCTGGTGTAGTAGTATCTATACTTGCTTGCAGTTTCTTTTGGGCGTTGCACGAGGCATTAATTTGGGGACTGTCCGTGCACCCCCAAGTGCAGGCAAAACTATGCTAAAATGCCAAGAATAAACTGCAGCTTGTTTATTCTCCAACTTAACGAGATGTTTTAGTAGCTTGGGTATCGCAGCAGCTCCAGCTCGAGACCAGTACGTTAAGTGAACTGAAGGCTTTGCATTGTCCCCGGCGCGAAAGGCGTTGCGAAAGCAAACCAAACACGGGCATCGGTTACCATTTCCGGCACGGGCGATACGACCAGGCCGCGGCCTGACACGTCTCCGGCCTGGCATGAACAGTACCCGCGCGCTATCCTTCTACTCCCCGTTGTATCATCAGCTTGTTGGCCGTGCAGCTAGGCGCCCCATCCCGCACAGGACACCTGGTCTAGCTTCTGCCTTTTTCGATACAGTAGTACGTGTCATGTACGGTACGGTACTGTACGGCTCGTGTGAGTGATGAACGATCACGCTTCCTTGGGTTGGGCGTCACAAACACTCCGCCCATCCATAATTTCCATATATATGATGTCGGTAATACTCCCACGATAATCAATCTCTCGATCTGTCAGTAAATAGGTGTCTCTTCTTGCTTCAAACTTATCTTGGTTTAGTACGAGGAGTGAATAGAGAGAGGCCGGGGCGCGCTACGGCTACGAGGTATGGCGCCGGCGCCGATCGGCCGGGCACGTCACGGGAGCGGCGGTGTCGCGCGCGGCGAGGAGCTGGTCGTCGCCTCGTTGTACTCTTGGCGACCTTATCGTCTGAGACTCGAGGTCGAGGCTCGAAGAACAACTGGTGGGGTGCGGCAGGAGAGAGGAGAGGAGACGAGACGAGAGCGTACGTGTGGCGCCGTATGGTCCTGTGGCTGGCGCACGGCGGGCGCGGGGCCTGCACGGCGTGCGCGCTGCGGCGGCGACACGTTGCCGGAGGACACTGCCACTCGCACGACCCTACTGTTCGATCCCGTCTACGTACGTACGTACCACCGCCCGGCCGGTCTCTACGACTCTACCGGTCTACTCTACGCTGTCCATTCCATTCCTTTCCATCCACTATTTAGTTGAGAACTTGAAATCGCTATACATATAGCAGAGCAGCAGCTAGCTAATAGCTACTCCCTCCATCCCCATGCTCCATCCCCATGAACTTGTCGCTTTGTAGTTCAAGGATGAACTTGTCGCTTTGTAGTTCATTTTTGAACTACAAAACGACAAGTTCATGGAGACGGAGGGAGTATATGCCTGGCCTGCTGGCCTGGTGCTATGTGCTATGCAGCGGAGGATCGGAGTGGTTGGCACTAACTTGCACTTGCACTGGTCGTGTGCAATGCATGACTCTCTGTCGTTGCTGAAGAACACACAAGACAGCAGAGAATCTGCATTTGTTTCACCATCCACACATGCATGCACAAGTGGGGGACTGTGAAATGATGCGTTGGTCATTCGTTCGTTCGTCCGTCTTAGACTGAACAAGGCGAGACAGAGGCTATCCTACAACACGTATCGTATAGTCAGCAGTCATCTGGGAGCTAGCTCTTGCAAGGAGCTGTGCTCTCACTCTCGTACTTGTCAGTTTTTGCTCCAACAACACTTTGCATTGCATCGGCGTGCTCTGATCCGTTCTTCCAACATGCTTGCATGCATGTGCCTTCTCTTTCCTTTTTACCACTTACTACCGATCCCAAGAACGTTTACGTGCACATGGTGAAAGCTCAGGGCGGTAAATATCCGTACTTACAGTTTGTTAATCGTCATTGATCCGGTCAAAATTTATGCACTGGGATCAACCTCACGCGGTTAACCACACACACAGTTCGGTGTGCCGAGATAAGATTAAGATAATCATGCTCCTGTAGTTGTTTCCTGATGCCCTTGGTACTTGGGCGCTAGCTTCGTTTTGAATATTCGCGCCAACGACAGCAGCACTACAAGGCCGGTTTGACCAATACAATAACCTTTGTCCGCCCAGTTTGCTCTGCCACTGCTTGTCTCATCTGTTCCCAATACTTAAACGACACGCTTGTAATTTATTTTGAGAGTTCAAAATTTTCAAATGATTAAAGTGTAACTAGTCTTGGGAGCTAGGCCGGGACGACAAGTTATTAATTTCTGCAGTGCTGCACTTTTTCACTATATATTACTGTAAGCCCCTTTATTCAGACCATAATGTGCATGCCCCAAGTGGTCTTTTTCTAGCTTTCCTTAAGTTTGTTTAGTGAGCTCTTGTCTTTCATATATACTCCCTCCCTCTCTTTTTTCCCAACACTTGTTTTGTTAATTACATAAAGATGCCTAAACCCTAAAGTCAAAGCATAGTGCAATGGCCACCCAGAAAACCCGGTGAAATGGACAAGGACATGTGTCTTGTGTGTCGTGCTCGTTCTATATCATAATTAGTACTACTACTTTTGGTCTCTCTCAGCAAGAATTAACACACACTTAACCAAATATTTCTAGCACTCCATCTTGCATGTCACATGCATTATTATGTGAAACCTCCTTATTGATGCTCTTAGATTGTGCTCCTCCAAGTCTCCAACTGCAAGCCTCTCTCTTTCTCTCTCCAGTTGAAGACCACAACACCACCTCCTCACGCCTTAATTTTCAGATGTCTAGCTAGGGCTTGACCTTCTCCTCCTCACACCTACCCATGCATGTTGCGTTTCTTCACAAGCCAACATGCATATGCCAAACTCACACGAGAGCGAGAGTGGGTGCAGGGCGAGTCAAGGACATATATCGGATAAGATCCTGCACACTCCGCTACACATGCATCCTCCTCCTCCTGTTGCATTTGTAGAAGCTATGGCCTTAGATGCAAGAATTGCACCAAATGCAGCTCTTCATAAGAATCCAAGCTCCCATTTGTTTCCATTAGGGAGGGAAGTCAAGGCTTTGTACGATTGCATTCCAAGAACAGCCTTTTCCAGATGCTTCAATTTAAGAAGATGGAACGCGGTTTCGTGTATGTGACCGCTTGCACTATATATATTTACAATGTTGAGCTATGCTATTGAAATTCTTAACGCTAATAATTTTGCTTTGAAAAGTCCTGTACAGTATATTGTAGTTTAATTAGTTACCCGAGGAAAAATTAGGTGGGTAAAAAGTGTCTGGTATCCACTAATTCTCGTGTGTTCTTTTGCGTCAATCGATCTCACATGCCACACACTTAACAGTCGGTCGATTGACGTCGCTGCATTGGATGCATTACCTTGCGTCGTCCCTTTCGGTTTGGCTCTCTCTCTCTCTCTCTCCTTCTTTTTGACCCCGAAAAGCCATAGATTAGGCTCTTAATTAAAAATGGCTCTAGAGAGACATGAAAGGGGTACTTCTCTTGTTTCCTGAATTATTATCACTCCTTTCGATAATCTGATTTGTTCGCATTTGAACCTCGCACATGCATGCGCACTAATGTCCATTAGGAATAAATTATGAAGCGCGCGTAAGCTCAATGTGATTGGGAGGAATAATGATCTGTCTAGCTCATGCAAAGGAAAACAAGCTTCAACCAGGAAAAGGAGTCAAAGAGGTGGGGACACACTGGACCCTCACCTCATGTGAGAGTCACTCAAGGTTGTATGCAAGGAACCAAAGAACACGCATACATCAAAAATATTAGCATAGGAAATGGCATCAGGAAGAGTGCCTTCTACACATTTCACACTGTTGTTTTTTATCTCGTTTTGAGGGCAAGCTAACAACTCCATTATATTTGAAAGCTACGTTCTTGTTGCATGCAAGGAAGCAAATTAATAATTTGTTTTAGTTTGATTGAGTGTATATTGCGCAAGCAATCACATGCACACAAAAGCAAAGCAGCGCCATGCACATGGCCTGGAAAAAGCACCTTAATAAGTAAATATTGCCGTGTAGCATTTTGACGTGTATCATAATAGCTATGGCACAGTAGTATCTTGTGGAGCAGATATCACAAATGTTTAAAAGGATCGATGACTAGGTATGTATGTATGCTGTCTCTCTCTTCTTTGCTTCCTTTTCGCATCAGTGGCAGGCATCTTTTCGTTACCTGATTAGTTTGTGATACTCGGAACTCGGTAGATAATCATCACACCATGCATGAAATATGTAGTCTTATGTAGGGACCAATTAACGAGATATATATTGCTTCTTGTTTGCTGGGGCTTAATTCTAGTCATTAGTAGATTTATATATCAACGTTACTATACAGATGCTGGCATTGTCATAAAAATGAAGTGTTGAAACTAAGACATGCATGTCTATAGGGTGTGATACTCTACTATAATTTAATTAACCTGAAGACGCAGGTGATATTGTCATAAATGAAGTGTATGAAACTAAGGAGATGAGAGGAGAACATTCCAATTACAATTCCTTTTCTAGCATCACCAACATTCCAGTCTAATGGTCCTAAGGTTAGGGGGCACACAAATCCAAACACACTTGGAGAACAGAGACGGTGCACAGACCAACTTTCAACTCCTTCCTTTTCCTCCTAGAACTAAACAAGTGTAGGGCCTGCATGCCATCTCATCCACAGTGCCCCTCTCCTAAAGGACACCTCCGAGCTCCATTTAAATACCACCCCTCCCTCCATCTCTTGTGAGCACTACTACACGAAAACCTCAAGCAAGCAGTCAAGCTACTAGGCACCTCACGGTCATTGCAGCTAAAGCTAGCTTCAGATCATCATCACTCGTGTGTTGCCATGAACTCTCGAGTTATTAGTAGCAGTGGCAGCAACAGCAACCAGACCCTCATGGCGTTCTCGTCCGAGCAACCGAAGCCGGCGGCGGGCCAGCCGCATCAGCCTTCCCCGCCGTCGTCGCCGAGTGAGCGTCCACCAGCGCCACGCGGCCGCCGGCGCGCGCAGGAGCCCGGCCGGTTCCTCGGCGTGCGTCGCCGGCCGTGGGGCCGGTACGCGGCGGAGATACGCGACCCGACGACCAAGGAGCGGCATTGGCTGGGCACGTTCGACACGGCGCAGGAGGCGGCGCTCGCCTACGACCGCGCCGCGCTCTCCATGAAGGGCGCGCAGGCGCGCACCAACTTCGTGTACACGCACCACACCGCGTACAACTACCCGCCATTCCTCGCGCCGTTCCACGCGCAGCAGCAGCCGTCGTCGTACGGGCACGCGGCGCCGTCGTCCGTGCATCATCAGTACGGCGGCGGCCACCACGGCATGAGCGCGTCGTCGTACCAGCAGCAGCACTACCATACTCCGGCGGCGGCCTCCTCGGCTTCCGCCGGCGAACGCTCGATGCCGCCGGCGGCCGTCGTCGATCGCGCCGACGGAGCGCTGATGCTGGATGGCGGGCACGACTTCATGTTCTCCAGCGTCGACGACAACTCCGGGTACCTGAGCAGCGTGGTGCCTGAGAACTGCCTCCGTCCGAGGAGCAGCGCGGCGGCGGTGGACGACCTGCGGCGGTATTCCGACGCGGACGCGTACGGGATGATGGGCCTCCGGGAGGACGTGGACGACCTGTCACAGATGGTAGCCGGGTTCTGGGGCGGCGCCGGCGACGCTGAGCAGCTCGGCGCGTGCGGGTTCCCGGCAGGCGGCGGCGGGGACATGGGCGGGTCGTCGCAGGGGTCGGACGCGTCGTCGTACTCGCCCTTCAGGTTCCTCTCCCATTGAACGACTACTGATCGAACTGCCGCAAATGGTAGCTAGGAGAATGTGCTGCATCAGTTAGCTTCATTTATGACTTACGATCGATCAGTCACAGTAGTTATTCCCAGCAGTTTGTTTCGAGAGTTCCGTCAATGCAACGAGTGAGTTAGCAGCAGCAGTAGAGCAAAGAGTGGCTTTGCATCGGCGCCCTAGCTTCGTTCCTCGATCATGTGTGCTTAGGCTCTTTTCTAGCTAGGAGTACGTACGTACTAAGGTTTTCCAGTTCATCTTTCATGCATGCAGTACAAGTCATTTTTCGACCATCATTTTGTAGCTCCATGATGCAGTTCAACGATCGATCAGCTAGCTAGATCACTTGGTTATTGATATTATTGTACCATCTTTTCGACCATGCATCTCGAGAGACGTACGTAGTGGCGAGTAGTACAGTACTTGCTTGTTGATTGTTGGAGTGATGGATGAGGTCGAGGTGCAGTTCGGAGACACGGACGTTGCTCGCCGGATTCAGATAAGGAGCTGAACATGGCAAGTACCGAAAAGTTTGGTTAAAATGGAGAACATGCGCCAGGGCCAGGCCCTGGCAGTTCAACGGAAAGCTCCAGCTCCTGCAGCTCCAGGACCAGTGTGAAGCATGCAAGCAACCCTCTCGTCAGGGTACTTGGTGCAGCTACTTGGCAGTGCTCGCCGTCTGCTGTGGTTTGCAGTCTAGATGCGTTCCATGGGTGAGACTGAGAGTGGCCATCTGGGCATACGCGTGGTGCTGTGGTGTACTGACGAGAACGGTTTACGATGGCACTGCGAGGCCCGGCGGGTCTGTGCTGGAGCTGAAAATTAGCGACTCTAATGCCAAAGACAATTATGCATGCCCAAGTGAAGAACGATACATCATTCCCCCTTATCTTTTTGTTGCACCTGCACGGCTGCACGTCTGAGTGTTGTGGCGACACATTAACAACGGCCTGAAAATGTTGCCCTACTGGATGAAAGATTTGTACCACAATCTCCAGCCTTGGCACATACTGGACTTCCTTCGCTTGTGGTCACTGGTCGCCGATTTTCTGGAGCAGCCCCGACCAGACGAGCCGGATCTGATCAAATGGCGTCTCACTGCTACGGGGGAATACAGCGCCAAGTCTGCATACCTGATACAATTTGAAGGATCCCTTCTTTCTTCCATGCAGGACATGGTCTGGAAGGCGTGGGCTCCACCTAGATGCAAAACATTCACCTGGCTCCTTCTCCATAACCGAATTTGGACATCTGACCGACTCCTGCAACGACAATGGCCAAATTCTTACTTCTGCCCGCTGTGCATGAGGAACCTAGAAACGGCCATCACCTATTCAAGGAATGCTGGGTTTCAAGGTATCTATGGACGCAGCTTGCTCAATGGTTGGGAGCCAGCATACTCCTCCCAGTCTCGTGGACTAGTGATGGCTTCATCCTCGACTGGCTGGGCAAGCTGTCTTCAGCGGACAAGGCTTGGCGGAAGTCAGGCCTCCAAACCGTGATCATCGCAACATTATGGGAGATTTGGAGCGAACGCAACGCCCGCATCTTTAGGTCTTCTATGCGCTCAGTAGCGCAAATGTTCTCTGATATCAAAGACACTCTTCGCCTCTGGCAACTCGCCGGAGGGCCTTCTTATAAACCCCCGCAGCTGCAGATGTCCTAGCTACGTGGGTCTTGTAAAAATCACTATGTACTATCCCAATCTTTTCATCTTATAATACATATACGTGTTCAAAAAAAAAATGTTGCCCTGACTGCATCGAGCATTCTATCACCGCTGCTCTAATGCCAAGATTGCAGTGCCATGTCATGGTATTCCTCTCCATGAAGCTTGCCCCCACAATTACGGGGAAAAATTTAACTACCAACAAGCCATGTACAATAGATAATCAGGATTCTGCTTTTAATTTGTAGCTGAACAGAGGGGGGTGGTCCCATTAAATTTCATTTCACAGAAAATGTTATGTATGTGTCTATCTACATTTACCTTCCCTACAAGAGCGTGCAAAACAGTGATGGAACTTCGGCGCCCAGCGTCCAATCGTCGTTCGAAATTCTTTGATTTCAAATTTCATTCATTTGGATTATCTTTGATTTCACCCATTTGTATTTATCCAAGTCCAAATCATCTACGACGAGTTCACAACAGGGAGCTCACTGATCCGAAGCATCTCTTGTCGCTTTCCACCAATGGTGCCAACAGCGTGTAGCCTGCATGAAATTCCAAAGAAAAAAATATGATCACGAGTGATCATGAATCACAGCGCTCTATTCTTATTATACCATAAGTTTCTTTCTTTTTCCTTTTGAAGTGATAAGCTTCTGATCTTGCTGAAGATAAGCCTTTAGCAAGTAAAGTAGGAACACAAAAACATCCAGTATGATGGAGCTAAGCTCCGTTTACGAATTACCTCTGTCGCTATGAAGAAGCTGGAGTGTTTCTCTAACCAAATTGAGGCCACCGAACAGAATCATCTTTAGAGTTCATCATATTCGACGGACGGGTGCTTTTAGGTTCATCATTCCAAACCATTTCCATCTGCAATGAAACACAAATCTTATTGAAGCTGATAACCCATTTTGCATGCCCAACTGTATGTCCCAGCATGCCACAGCGGGTATACCCCATGCAGTTCTTTTTTAGTACATCAGTTGATTGTGTTCCGATCACATACCTCACCGATTATAACTGTGTCACCCTCCTTAACTCCACGTTTGGTAAGAGTTCTGTTGACACCACATGCCTCTAGGGCGTGCTGAAATCTTTTCAAGGAATCTGAGTACCTGCATCAAGAGAAGATATCAGAGATAAAAATAATCTAGTGTCCTCAACAATTTGCACTGAATAATAAACTACTTACTGCCAATTAGTCATCTGAACAAAACGCTCAATTCCAGTTCCGACAACATTCCATGTATTTGTACCCTTATCGTGAAAAATCTCAAACTCATTCATTGCTGAACGTCTTTCCTTTTTTATTGCATCAGCCACATGGTTCAGATTTTCTGTCCCACTCCATTCTGCATCAGCAAGCAGTATCAAGATGAATAGCTCAAAAAGAATAAATAGCTGTGTAAAAAGCACCTTCTGGTTTTAATAATTGCTATTGGCTGGCTGCAACTACAATTAAACAGGGAGGATAAAGAGTAACCTTCTGTTTCCTTGATCCTTTGTTTCTCTTTCTGCAGAAGCTTATAAGCAGCATGAATAACATCCTGTGTTCCCTGTCTGTTTATTGCGCTAATGCAATAAGGTTCAATGCCCTGAGCCTGCAGATTTTCCCTAAATATATTCCATCCCTCAGCCGCCTCTGGAAGGTCCATCTTATTGTATACCACCACATAGGGCTTATCAACCAAAGATGGGCTAAACAACTCCAGTTCCAATCGAACCGCCTCAAACTCATATTCCGGTTGTTGTCCAGAACCATCTACAACATGCACCTAAGACTCCAGTAAGCCATTAAACAATAATCAACGGTCACTCATACAAAGATCTATAATGTACTACGTAAAAAATGATAAATCCTTGCATGAACATAACACATGGAAATAATGGTATCAAGATGAGAGGAACAGAAGGAAAAAAGCAACATACCAAGACAGAACATCTCTCGCTATGTCTTAGGAACTCATGACCCAAACCATACCCACGATGAGCACCTTCCAGCAAACCAGGAAGGTCTGCCACTACCATTGTAGCATCAAAATCTAATGAGACCACTCCAAGATTTGGTAGCAACGTCGTAAAAGGATAATTGGCAATGGTTGGCTTGGCAGCAGTAATAACACTCAAGAGAGTGCTCTTTCCAGCATTTGGGGCACCTACAATCCCTACATCAGCGACCAACTTTAGCTCCAAATCTAACCACCTGCCAACCACAAGTGGCCCAAAAGATACAATTGTTAAAAGTGGATTAGATGAATGCATCCAACAAGTCATCAATAAACAAAAGCAGATACGAGATAGACAAGTATACAGGAAGTGCAAGCTGTTAGTGACATCAAGGTTCAGGTGTGCATCATGGTCATTTGGATAATTCTGTACTCCGTTGAGTAGTTCACAACAATGACATTAAATTCCTTTTTTTATGAGATTTACAACAATAAATATGATCCGTTCAAAATTTATAAGAACAAGAAGCTTCTTCAACACCTACTAATGAGAATCCCAAAACAATTCAGGCAACTCTAAAATTCCATGAATTAGATACATTTGACATAAAATAGGTCATGCAGCAGCTATAATTCTAATTACTAAAAGTGTCACATTCAGACTCATGGTTAACATATGAATGTTTAGCTCGAAACTAGAAGATGTAGATCACAGGGGACAATATAAAGCAGTCCATCAACATCTTCAGCTGGTGGCTGGATTTCGCTTATTACTCACGGAGGGTATGCAATTAGAATGATAGATACATTGCCCCATGCCTTTATGATTGTCATTGTCTACGGCTAAAGCGATCAACAACTGAAGCTGCAGATTGTATCCTAAGTGTAATTGGCAAATTGAGTACTCTATGCTCGCCACAATGATCAGTAATGGCATGTAAGCACAGTAATATTTTCATATTCATTCCAGAAACAAGTATACAAGAGAAGATAAACAATGTTAGAGGGCAAGAGAACATACATTTCTGGACCTTTCTCCCCCTTCTCTGCAATTCTGGGCACCTTATTTGTCCCAGACTTGAACGCCGCATTGCCGCGGCCGCCGCGACCACCAGGGAGGAGCAGCGCACGCTGCCCGGGCCTCATCAGCTCAAGAAGCTCCACACCTCCGTCCGAGGACCGCAGCACTGTGCCCGGCGGCACCTTCACCACGACGTCCTCCCCCTTGGCCCCGGCCTGCTGCTGGCCCATGCCGTGCGCGCCACGGCCGGCGCGGAAGTGCACGGACTTTCGGAACGGAAGCAGGGAGTTCATCTCCTCGTCCACCTCCACGTACACGTTGCCCCCGCGGCCGCCGTCGCCGCCTGAGGGCCCCCCGAATGGGACGTACTTCTCGCGCCGGAAGGCCACCACGCCGTTGCCGCCGTCACCGGCCTTGGCGAATATCTTGGCCGTGTCAAAGCATCGCATCACGGCGGGGACACCCTTCTCCTTCGCCTCGCCCACCTCTTCCTCGTAGCCCTCGAACGCGTCATTGTCGTCGTCCTCCTCCTCCTCCTCATCATCGTAGTCGAACACGACGACCTCCTCGTCGTCATCACAATCCAGCTCTCGGAGCTCCCCACGTGCGACGGCATCACCTTGGTTACTTCCCTTGAACAGGAACTCGTCAGATTCCTCGTCATCGCTGTCGTCCACGCCGTAGTCCGGGTCGAACACCACGACATCACTGCCGTGCTCTTCTTCGTCCTCGCCGAGCTCCTCGGGCGCAACAGCCCGATACTTCCTGCCTTTCGCGCCCTCGAAGACGTCCAAGCGGCTGACGACAGGCTCCTCCTCATCCTCCTCCTCCTCGTCATCAAGGTGTTCGACCATTGGCCGCGCACATGCACGGCCTCCCAGACTCATCGTTCCTGCGGCCAACTCGCGCGTGTCGAACTGGCCAACGTGGATCTCAGGTCCTTCCGGCGAAAAGGCGGTGGCACTGAACCCCACGCCTTTGTCCTCCTCCTGTTCGTCACCCAACCGGTCGACATTCCCGCGCGCAGAAGCGGGCAGCTGCGTCTTCGGGTCCGAGTTGGCCGGGGCGGTGGGGAATCGGTCGAGCGTGACCTCCGCGGAGTCGGGATCGTCCCGGAGCGGGAGGCGGGTGAATGTGGTGGCCGCGACGCCGCCACCAGCGACGGGGGAGGCGGGAGGGCGAGGAGGAGGGGAAGCGGTCTTGATCGGCCTCGCGGCGCTCCGCTTGGCACGGGTGCTCTTGGCGCCCCGTCGAGCCTCTGCGGAGAAGAGGCGGAACGGGAACGCCGAGGCGGCGACGACGGCGGGCGGCGCCATCGTCTGATGAGCTGAGCAGCGAGACGTTTTAGCTCGAGCGGAGTGGATAAGCCAGGAGCGGGAGCCTTGTGCAGTGTGAAGTAGGGATGGACAAAATAACCGAAAATCAAACATTGAAATCGAAAAAAATTGAAATCGAAACTGAAAAAACCGAATTTGGAGAACCCGGTCCATATTTCGGTTGGCAATTTGAGAAAACCAATTTTTTCGGTTCAGTTTTTTTTATAAATCGGACTAACCATTTTTTTGCCCAATACACAAATCAACTAGAAATCGGCTCACATCAGCCCAAAAAATCTCCAACCCTAACCTTATCTCACTCCGACTTTGCTCCCTCTGAGCGGCGCCGCACCACGCTCTCACCCTCCGCCACCTGAGGGCAGCACCGCCCTGCGCCGTCTGGTCCCGAGAGCGACGCCGCACCGCACCCTCTGCCGCATCGCTCCGAGACCGGCGTCGTACTTGCGGCTACTGCCCTCCGCTGCCTCACCTAGAGATCAACGTCGCCCTGCATCTCCTGTCCTCCGTCGCCTCGCTTTTCGGGCGCCGCGAGCGGCACAGTGTCGCGCCCCGACGTCCTCTACCGCCTTACTACGCCTCTCGCGTCGGCCGTGGCTGCCCAACGCCGCTGCGAAACGAAGATTACGGACGTCCTCAGCCGCCCCGGCCCGTAGCCTCGATATCAGATCTAGAAGAAGTTCGGTTTTTTCTCGGTTAACCGGAAACCGAACCGAATTTTCCAGTTAACCGATCGACCGGTTTTTGCTTTTTTATGTTATATTTTGATTTCCATTTTCCAAAAACCAATTTTTGAAAAGAAAAAAAATGAAATTCACTGGTTAACCGGATGCTCACCCCTAGTGTGAAGACTGAAGAAGAATTTCCTCGAAGTGCAGATCAGTGCAGTGAGATCGTGATCGTCCGAGCACAGGGCCGGTCCCAGACGCAGTGCGCAAGGGCGACCGCCTTGGGCTCCATATGATATATAAATAATCTAAAAATCAGACTATTAATTCTTTTAAAATTAAGTCCAAACAGGTATAAATAGAAAAATAAATCAAGCAAGTCCGAACCCCGAACATCACATCAAAACTCACTTATAATCAAATCGTTAGCTTAGAACAATCTTCAATTACGAAGTTTGCTCAACTCTGTCGCTCATCGTGACACAATGTTATGAATTAGGACAACTCATATATTTCTTCTTGTTTATTCTCCATATTATAATTTGACTCTTATTATATAGAGGGGGACTCGCATAAACTCTAACCCTAATATGATTCTAATACTTACAACCCATAAAGCCTATCACTATCCATAACACACAACATAAGAAAAAATCTAGGGGCTGACACTGTCAGTTATTGGTTGTTGAAAATAGAACAGATCAAGAGGGCGGACCAATGACGACGATGCAGTATGATGACAATCCAACTACAAATTACGATGGTGCAAACTCTGGTGCCCCAAATCCCTTACTCCTTAGTGCATGATAGATGGATTAATTGTCTTAATCAGTTTATTTATTTATTCAATATTAAATTAACTAGAAAGTAAGTATCAAACGATGAAAAGAAGAGACAAAAACAAGAGAATAAATTATTAAAATAACAAAAAAATCACAGTTAAATGGTTAGATAAATTTGTATGCTATAAAAAACAGTGGATTAGGTTAGCATTTATAGCATCATTTATAACTTCCAATCAAAAAATGGTATAAGAAATTTCAAACTAATATGTGCAAATAAATATATATAAATGTTTTATTTAATATATTTTTTACTACTGATATAAATAATTAAAATTAAAATTTCTATATAGAGGCCAACGTTTAGACTTGCGCCAGGCCTTCGAAATTACAGGATCGGCTCTGTCTGAGCAGTGTGATATCAGCTTGCTTCAGTGTTCAAAGTTCGGATTTGAGGGTGTTGATATACTTGACAGTGATGTGCTTTATGAGCCGTAAGTATTAAAAACCTATTAGGGTTAGGGATTAGGTGAGTCCCCTCTATATAATGAGGGTCAAGTTATAATATGTAGGACAAGCAAGAAGGAATATATGACTTATCTTGATTCATAACATCGTGTCACGACGAGCAGCGGAGTTGAGCAACCTTCATGATTGAAGATTGTCGTAAGAGAACAATTTGATTATAAGTGATTTTTGATGTAATGTTCGAACCTGATTGATTTATTTTCATATCTATACATAATTGAACTTAATTTTAAAAGAATTAATAGCCCATTTTTTAGAGTATTTATATATTACCCTCTCCTTCCTACAATAATTTTCGTTTTGAAAAAAACTTTTAGTTTATTTTGAATTAAAAAAATTGTTCAAAACAACAATTATTGTGGAAAGAAGAGAGAGTATATGTACAACCATTTGGAGCCCCAAATTTTAGAGGCCCACTGCATGGGGACCAGCCCTGCACTCAGTGAGTCTGACGCCTATTTAATAGCGCTTCCACCGCAACCGCAACACGCTAGCCTATTTAACGCCGCTTCCACCGCAACCGCAACAGCGTTCTCCTCGTTAGAAATGACAATTGTACCCGCGAGTTCGAGTACCCGACGATTATTGCACCCGATGAGTGCGGATACAATTTTTTACCCACAGACACAATCCGAACCCGACCCGATGTTATGCGGGTACGAATACGAGTTTACTTTTCTACTCGCACATACCCAACGAGTTACATGAAATAATTATTCAACACTTCAGCCCATTAGCAATCACGTTGCAGCCAAGCCATCAGGAAGCAGCAGGTCCAGCCCATTCCACAAACCTTAATACCCCACCCCAAGCGCTGCACTCGACCAGCTCCAGAGCGCCGCCAGACCTGGGAACGCGACTGCCACACCAGGTACCCCGATCCCTATCCCGATTTCCCGAGCGCCGCCAGCCGCTATCGACTTCGCCCCGTCCTCCTTTCGCTCGACGCCGGCCTCCGCCACCACTCTCGCTCTCGCCTTCCACCCCCCCCCCCCCCCTCCCCCGGGTCGAATCTGCCGCCACCAGTCGCCGTGATGACTGACGCCCTCCCGGCCAGCACGGTGTTGGCCGCCATCCCCGCGGCGCTCACGAGTGACCGCGATCCGCACCAACACCGCGGCCTTCGCCGACGTTCGGGTACGCGCTGCTCACGGGGACGTCCATGCGCCCTCAGATTCGATCGCCGTCGCCAATCTGATTGAAGATGAAGAGTATATATATCAAAATTCTGTAGCCCCAACGGGTACCCGAAACCTGTCGGGTACTGGTTTGAGTACAAAATTTTACCCGCACATATTTTATTTCGGATCGGGTTTTCGCTCTACCCGACTTGAATCCGACCTGTTGCCATTTCTACTCCTCGTCTTGGTCCTTATCTCACCCGGGCTGTAGTGGACTGGCAATCCGCTCGGACCTACTTCTCCTAACCGGTACAGAATCATTTCTTCTGTTCCACAATCCAACCAGTTTATCGGAGGATTCTTTCGCCGCGTGGTGCACTGTCAATAGCAGATTAGTTTCAGTTTTCTTTTGGCCGAGTTGTCTCCGTGATCCACGAGTCCGGATTTTTCGCAAATCCGTTATTGGTTGTTACAGATTCCGTAATCTAGATTTCAGAGTCGTCAAACAGCGATTAAAAACAATATTCATCGTTTTTGCAGAAAGGATTTGTTCGTCACCTTACCAGTCCGCGGGTCGTGTTTTGCAGGTGTGTTTCGTGATCTGGTTGTGCCTCCTGGCATGATGAAGGGCTCAAAGCTTCTGCTGTTATTGGTGGTGTCGTTGTTGTGTCTGTCTGCTGCTGTAAGTTGTCGTTTCTACTGTTTGACACTGCCGTGATGGTTAGAGTGATGGGAAATAATGCGATTCTGATTGTGCTTCTGGTCTCTGCTTTAAGGTTGCTGCGGAGCAAACCTGTCCGGCTGACTTGGATAGCAAATGTGGCGGATCGGATGATTGGGAGGGGGAATTTTTCCCCGGCATCCCTGAAATCAAGTATGAGGTGCGGCTTTGAATGAAAAGTTCAGATGTTTGAACTGAACTCTGATGTTACGGGAATATTATTATTATTTTTTCCGTGGATTGAGCGTCTGTCCTTGCACATTTCTGCTGCAGGGTCCGACCAGCAAGAACCCTCTTGCTTACAAGTGGTACAATGCAGAGGAAGTGATTCTCGGGAAGAAGATGAAGGTATGAGTCTGCCTACTTGATCTGTTTGCTTGGATATATTCACGTTCAATATATTTTTACACTGTTCTGTGAACTGAACTCGACTTATTTGCTTGAAAATAGGATTGGATGCGGTTCAGCGTCGCCTTCTGGCATACGTTCCGTGGTACTGGAGGAGATCCTTTTGGTGCTCCCACAAAGGCCTGGCCCTGGGAGGATGGCACAAATTCGCTGGCCATGGCTAAGAGGAGAAGTATGGCGATTCCCTGGTTTATGTTTAATTCCAGCCTTCCCAAGTTTATGTTTCAATGTCTTTGTTGGAACCAACTTCTGTTTGACCGGGTATTGCAGTGAGGGCTCACTTTGAGTTCATGAAGAAGCTGGGAGTTGACAAGTGGTGCTTCCATGACAGGGATATTGCTCCAGATGGCAAAACTCTCGAGGTATGTCCACCACTTTGTTAATTCGTGAACCAGAAATATATGGAATGGCCTTGTAGAGTTATCTTGGAAGTTGTTTCACATTGTAGGAAACAAATGCTAACTTGGATGAGATAGTTGAGCTGGCGAAGCAACTGCAGGTTATATTACTGCAACCTTAAATTGCCAGCACGTTGTTATGCATCAGTGCTTTGCAGTCCTGTTTTCTCAATTTTCTTTTGGTTTTATATGATTTGCTTTTAGAGTGAGACGAATATAAAGCCACTGTGGGGTACGGCACAGCTTTTCATGCACCCACGTTACATGCATGGTGGTGCTACTAGGTTGGTATTTTAGTTCTGTTCTATTGAACTTATGATCTCCGTACACTACTTGAGACTTGAACTCTTTGATAATCTTGCAGCCCAGAGGTGAAAGTGTATGCTTATGCAGCTGCTCAAGTTAAGAAAGCTTTGGAGGTGGGTATTATCTTTGAACACCATTGTTGGTCTTCCTTGATAAAGAAATTTCATTATTTTGTTGTATCTTCATACAGGTCACTCACTACCTAGGAGGTGAAAACTATGTATTTTGGGGTGGAAGAGAGGGTTACCAAACTCTTCTTAACACTGATATGAAGAGAGAACTCGACCATATGGTATGAGCGGAGCATATTTTTGCCGATTCCTTTATTCTTGTGCCCATTTGCTGGATTTGTTCATTTGCTGGATTTTTTCCAGGCTAACTTTCTCCAAGCTGCTGTTGACTACAAGAAGAAGATTGGATTTAACGGTTATTATACTGTTACTACATGATTTATCTGTTCCTACTTCCCTAACTTTTGACATAGTGCAATATTTCAACTCCAACAATTATTAGACGGTGAGCCTTTACATTTTTTTCACAGGAACATTGCTGATCGAGCCTAAACCACAAGAACCTACAAAACACCAGTGAGTTTGTTACTCAGAAATGAATTAGCAAAGTTGCAGGATTCAGAAGCACTAATCCTCATTTTTCCTCTGGCAGGTATGACTGGGATGTGGCAACTACATTCTCTTTCCTTCAGAAGTATGGCCTTACAGGTAATTATCAGTAGTATCTAGTATGTCAGCATCTGTAGAATTTATGAAGGGTCTGGTTTGACATTTTCAGAATTCATCTGCATGTGAAGCTTTTGTCAGCCTTACAATTTGTTCTGAAAACACTTCTTTCCATTTTTTTTTTCTAAATGACACAGGAGAGTTCAAGATTAATGTTGAATGCAACCATGCTACACTATCTGGACACAGGTTTGTTTTTTTTCTTGCCAAACTTCAGCTGTATAATAGCTTAAAATTACAGTATCTTGATTGGGTCTAAAATCTGCAGCTGCCATCATGAGCTTGAGACTGCCCGGATTAATGGGCTGCTTGGAAATATTGATGCAAACACCGGTGATCCACAAGTTGGTAAGTTTTACTGTTCAATACATCTCCTATGCTCGACTAATAAACATATGATCTTGTATCATTTATCATGTTACAGTGGAAGCATAAATACAATTTATTCCTACTTTTGGACAGGCTGGGACACAGATCAGTTCCTTACAGACATTGCAGAGGCTACACTGGTCATGTCAAGTGTAGTTAAGAATGTGAGTGGCATGAATCCTCTCTCTCATGTTTACTGCCTGCTCTGCTTGCTCTGTTGTATTCAAGGAAACACAGCAATAAATATGGTTGCACTCAAAAGTTGCTACATTCTGATTTGTTACAGGGTGGACTCGCACCTGGTGGATTCAACTTTGATGCCAAACTGTCAGTATTCGCTGTTCCGTTCAGTAAAATGATTCCAAATTCAAATGAAGCTAAACTAACATCCAGATCCAATACTTTCATCATGACAGGCGGAGGGAAAGTACTGATGTTGAGGACATGTTCCTTGCTCATATCTCAGGAATGGACACCCTGGCCCGTGGCCTCCGGAATGTCGTCAAGCTGATTGAAGTAACGAAAAAACATCATAACATTCTAAGATTTTCATGTACATGTTTTAATATCGATTTGTTTAATGTTTGTGGTGTTAGGATGGTTCCCTGGATGAACTTGTCCGCAAGCGCTACCAGAGCTTTGATAGTGAGATTGGTGCCTTGATCGAGGTACGACACTTTGCAATTCTGGGCTTCAATTCGTTTTCCGTCAGAACAGATTTACATGAAACTGTAACTTTGGTTCATTTCTTCAAACAGTCTGGGAAAGGAGACTTCGAGATGCTAGAGAAGAAGGTTTTGGAGTGGGGCGAACCCACTGTAGCGTCAGGCAAGCAGGTAAATAAAATGGCAATCCAGCCGCCCACTGTACCTACCATTGTACGTACGTACAAACATCTTTGTATCGATAACGTCGTGCTTTCGTGAAACAGGAGCTGGCCGAAATCCTGTTCCAGTCTGCGCTGTAGATGATGCAACGCCCGTAGCTCCAGGAATAATGAGTACAAGGCTCCTCTCCGGATGCGCAGTTGAACGCTGCCACAGGCAACGTTGTAAGTAGTTCCATGAGATGAACTATGTACAACGTAGCATGGAATCTGGATAATGTGAGTTGTTAGATGTCAGGGATGGTACCTGAATTAAAAATTCTCCTTTGTTCGTAACTACTTCTGTGGCGTTTCGCCATTGATCGATCTGGTGATGGTAGTGAGTGAAAAATTCTCCGGACTCCAGGGTATGCCAACCTTGCGTCTCGTCTGTGCAGCTCTTGCGTGCCTTTAGCTGTCTACTCTACCGCGTGGAACCCACAGCAATCGGAGTCCGATTTGTGGAGGTAAGAAAAAACCGAGTCGGGGTCAGAGTCCGTGCCGGACCCATGTTTGGCTTTATACTCCCTCCGTTTCGTTTTAATTGTCATTAGGACAACCTTCGTTAGTTCATTTCTAATTCATTTTGGTTGTCTGAAACGACAATTATTTCAGAATGGAGGGAGTATAAACAAGGTCAGCACCCTTCCTTCTCCCCATCAGACGCCGTTGTTTTGGTGGCCGAAGCTAAGCTACGCAACGCAACTAGCAACGATGTCGCAAAACGTGGTGCCGGTGACTTCCTCGACCATTGCCGCCGCGGTGAGCACCGGGTGCCACGTCCTCAAGTTGAGCGGCTACTCTCAGGCCAAGCTGCTCATCGGCGCGGGCAAGTACGTCGAGTCGCCCAGGTTCGAGGCGGCAGGCCACTCGTGGCGCGTCGTGGTCTACCCCAACGGCAACCGCAGGGAGTGCTGCGGCCCCGACGACGGCATCTCGCTCGGCCTCATGCTCGACGAGGAGTCCAAAGCCGCCCATGTCCGTTTCCAGTTCAGCTTCGTGCGTCACGGCAATAAGCTGACAGCAGGGAAGCCGCTCGGCGGCGGAGTAATATTCACCTTCCAGAGCACAAGGGCGTATCGCGAAGTCGGGATGGGGGAATTGCAGGAGGACCCTGCAGCGTACGTCAAGGACGACGCCGTCCTCATCCGGTGCGACATCACCGTGTTCAGCAAGCCAGCCGTTGTCAAGCAAAAACGACGAGATGGTCCACCGGCGCTCACGGAGCTCTTCTGCGACTGCAACGACCACCGCTGCAGCAATGTCCACTTCTCCAATGGCGACAAGGGATCGGAGAAGCTGCAGAGCCATCTCATCACTACGCCGAAAACGAAGCTTACCAATGGGTACCTTCCCCTGTCGTCGCGCGACGACGACGGCGTGGTGCCGCCGCCTCCTTCCGCTTCAACGATCGCCGTCACGGCGAGCACCGCGTGCCACGTCGTGAAAGTCAGCGGCTACTGCGGGACCAAGCTTCACTCCAAGAACGGCACGCCTGTCGTGTCCGCCGCGTTCAAGGTGGCCGGCCACACGTGGCGCATCTGGTGCTACCCCAACGGCCATCGCAAGGAGAGAGCCGGCTATATGTCCCTCTATCTTGTGCTCGCCGGCGAGTCCACGAACGTCCACGCCAGATTCCATTTCAGCCTGCTACCTCACGGCAAGCTGACGACGGAGGCGCCGCACGGCGGCGCAACCGCCAGCACGGCGGTCTTCGAGAGAATGCATGATTCCTGGGGGTTCTCGACTTTCATGTCGAACGCAGAGGTAGAGGGAACGGGATTCCTCACGGACGACGACTGCTTGTTCATCCGCTGCGACCTCACCGTCATGCACAAGCCGGTCATCCAGCGACGTGATCCTGAGACGCTGCACCTCCTCTGTGACTGCAACGACGACCTCTGCAACAACATCCACAGGAAGGCTGCGGCGTCGCGTAAACCGAGCCGTCATGTGCTAAAGAAGATGCTTCTTGGGTGTCTTTCCATCTGAACACAATAATCCCTGTTTGCAGCGACTTATGTTTAACCTTGGCTAGTCATGTAGGAGTATGTACAAGAGATAAAATACATTACCGTGAGTGACACTATCCCGATAGATAAAAGATGCACCGATGCTAATAATAAGTTTTCTCTTAGCCTCTTACATGAGATAAAACTACAACGTGAATCAAATTTCTACAAAGTAAAACTATATACCCTTTCCTTTTCTGCTCCCTATCCACACCACTGATGCGCTGTCAGACTGAACCTAACTACTACACATTCTAAGTCCCCTGTCAAAAGGGGCTCATCAACTATAGTGTAATCCTTTCCTGATAAACTTGTTCTACAAACAGGATACACATCTGTGATATACAAGTTACAAATTTTACAACTTACATGGTGAGAGCATAGAAGGTGCAACCTCGAAAAAGCTTTGCTCAGAAAAGTTCAGCGCAGCAGAAAGGATAATATCCAGCTTCACCGGCTGATTCTGAGACAACTCTCAGCTCTTTCTGAATCTTTCTACGTTCATAAAAGACTGGGCATGCAAGTGAAATACACTTCACCCCACTCTCAACAATCCAGTCCGCACCGCCACAGTGACCGCATATCTGGACAAAGTTAAGCTAAACTGTCAGCTCTTAACGACTTACATCAAAAGACATTACGTGGAAAAAAGTTTAAACGTGAACAGTAGCTTGACCAGATGTCAGGTCCACCAATGCTTAAGTCAGATTTTGACATATCTTGGCACTAATTCTTGTTACAAATAACTATAAATGATAATGAATTCCAACGTTCCGGCCAATTGTATAAGAATGTAAATTCAGGCAATACTTTATGTAAACATAAATTAAGAGAAGTTAGACTCTACTCTACCTCCAAATTCTCTAGATTTTACGTTGAGTGCACTAAATTCACAATGGTAAACTGCATTGATATATTCAACACATCTTCCAGGCAATAAGAACTTACAGTGGCAAGATGTTGGATTTCTCGCTCCAATTTTGAAGCTCTGCCAGCAACTACTGTGGCAACAACAGTTTCACTTTTCAAGCAATTTCTGCAGAATGTGTCTGACCCTTGAATTATATCTCCACAAATGGAACAGTGGCTAGACATGTAATAGGTATCTATCCTGCTTCCTTTGGTGGAAGCTTTCTTATTCAATCCTAATAGGATAAAGCCGCCATCACGAGAACATGAACCATGGCCAGAAGCAGACTGCCGTTTGGCAAGTGTTGGTCGTATGGGACGAGGCATCTCATTAAACCACCTGTTCAGGTCAGCACCAAGGAGACCAAAAACACGTTGCAGAGCAGGGATAATCTGCTTGACTATGTAATATATTACATTTAATCTATAAGGAGATCCAACTTCTAGCAGCCCATAAGGATCAATAACCATATCGACGAGACGAGCCCCTGGTTCCCCATGGATTACAACATATGACACTCTCTCTCCATACCGAGGTTCTGCCCTTGGATCAGACAACATTGCTTTAGTTGCAACAATTGCTGCAGGTGGCAAAGAGGAAGCCCTTGCACTGTAAGTACCCAGGCGAACCTCCTTCGCAAAAATGAAGTCTCGAATAGAAACTTTTCCTGATAATATCCGTGTCCATTGACGCTCCAAATACGACCTGACCTGAAAAGTATAAAAGCAAGCAAGCTGTTTGTCTGACGGAGATCGGATCATCCCAAAAGGACAAAAAAAACATGACAAGGAGATTATGGAATATGCATCACCTTTTTAAGGTCCTGTTCTTCAAACATTATTCTAATTGACCGTTCCAAAATCTTTGCAACTGCTGGGCATGTATCTCTCCGCACCGTTTCTATCCCCTTTGCATCAAATATTGGTTTCTTCTGTTCAGGACTCTCATAGCTATAGCCAACATATCTCTTCTTCGTAAGAAGAAAGCATGGGTGATAGACTTTCTCGAACTTCAGTGTGACTGGATACGGATTTATTGCAGTTATGGAAGAGGCAATCTCCTTTCCTATTCTAAAAGCTTCTTCCCTAGAACGTCCTTTTAGAAGAACAAACATACTGCAACAGAAATAATTGTGTTTATATAGTATGAATATATTGCAGTTCAAAAGAAACACATGAAACACAAAAATACCTATCAGTATCACCATATACAACCCTAGCTTTCCACAAAGGATGTTGGTTCACAAATGAAATTGCTGTTTCAAGAGTTCTACGACCACACTGAACAATGCTGTCTGCAAGATCTGCACATGGCATCCGACCACTGAATCCAGCAGCTGTATAGCCATATGCTACGTTAGCTATCAGCTTAAGAGCAAGCTGCCTTGCATTGAATATCTGGGAAAGAATAGTCATTCATTAAGAATAGCCCCTTTACGGAAAACAAAGATGCCAAAAAAAGAAGTAACACAATTACAACTACATCACAGACAAAATGAAATAGAAAGAATTGATGTCATAGTTCAGTTGTAATATCCATAATCAATTTACTTGCTCCCTCTGCCCCGGAAAGTTCGTCACTTTGTAGTTCATTTTTGAACTACAAAGTGACAAACTTTCCGGGACGGAGGGAGTATATTACAATGAAGTTTGAAAAAATGGTTTAAAAGAAGTGAATACCCTCTGCAGAACTTGCTGAGATGGGCTCAACTTTTTCATTGCTTGTTTCACCGCAATTCTTGTTGACAGTATCTCCTCTAGAAGGCAAGGGAGCACACCTTTTCTAACCTAGAAAATACCATTGAGAATGTGCTGTATGTAAAGATCAGTTTCTCGTAGTAGGATGATGTGCAGCAAAATAGACGAAATGTCACATGCAGCACTGAAAATGCAGTTGTAACCAATAGTTTCGACAATATAACCAATAATTCAGCTGTATGGCAATAAAGGACCAGCTGTCCAGCTCAAAGATCCATCTCAACCATAACAGTAGAGCCATGTAGGCATATAGATCAATGGGACATATATCAATATTTGCCACTCACTAGCCATATAATTATTTGCAACACTAATGTGAAAAACATAGATGTAGGGCAGCAATTCAGAACATCACCTCAGGTTGCACATACAAGACCCCATTTGGTGTAAGCAGGAGCTGATTTTTCAGCCCTGCAATTGTATGTGGATCGGCTGAATATGAGCTGACACCAAGTACGTTTGACTTCGACGGGAAAACTTTACCCAAGCATGTACAATAACATAGGTTATATGCTATTATCATAGAAGGATAGAGGGACTGAAAATCCAATACAATAACTGGATCAGAGTAGAAAGCCGACTCTGGTTCCATTACAAGTGGCAAGCACTCCATGGCTGGCTGAGAAGCAACCTGTAAAGTAACACTGAAGAACATTAAAATGATGGAAGAACCGGATATCAACGATTGACCCTAAAAAACCTAGCGCCCGGAAATAATATTCCAAAGCCTTTGTATGCCCTCCATTGCTTGTGTGTATAAGGCCGATGTTATATAGTATATAACTTCGATCATAGGGATATTCTAGACTTGTGTGAATGATCTGCCTTTAGGCTCAATCTTAAGACTACTTTTTACCTATACCTTTTCTCCAATTCTCCTAGCTATTTACACAATGTAACATCTTAGGATCCTCGCTAACAAAACATTCATCCACAGCAGGAATTCATGAATATAAGCTTGTCAATAGAATCGCAAAATTAGCAAGAAACTTTTTATCATCGGTGGCCCAGAATTGGATACATACAAACAACTGAACAAGTACGATATATTAGAAAAATAAAATGATAATATAGAAATGGTAGGGGTAAAAAAATCGTACCTGTTGATTTCCAGGAGAGATTGCAAGGTAGTTCTGTGTGTGAGCCAATCTCAATAGCATAGATTCAACGCGATACTGAGACCCTCGAGAAAGGACAGAGAAAAAGTCAATACCAAAAACACGAGCGAGTTCAGATGTCCGATTGACCTGCATGCCAAGTCAGGTAAAAGTTAAGACAGACATCTCTGCTTGTAAAAGTTGAGCTATCAGAAGTACGTAGCTTCTCCAGGACATGTCAATAGAACCAAACATGTTGTAATAATGATATACAATAAATGGACATATTTCACAATTGATTAAATATCTGAAGTGGAGAATAAGAGAGACCTCAAATAGCCCAAAGTTGATAATGTATCGGTAATACCATGGAGGAAAATCAATTTACCAGATCAAGTTGATTCATTATTTCAAGGTTCAGTCTAGCTCTATTGTTAATATATTCTATGGATCGGTGTCTTCCTCGTCCAGGACCTGTTGCAAACCACCGATTCAGTATCTTGTTTGGTATCAGTGGTATCTTTCGCCTCAGTACTTCATCGGCTACAGCTTCAAGGGAGTAATTATTAAGCTTAACTTCTGCACGCATGAGACGCCATAAATTAAGTACAATCCTTCCACCGACATGTATGCCACTAGCATGTGTATGACTCCAATCGCTCTCACAGACATCATCAATAACATCATCGGCAGAAGATGCTTCAGGAAGCACCTGACTAGATTCATCAATTGAACTTTTAGGTGGATGATTCATCTCATGCGGTGGTGTTCTTGAAATTCTTTTCAATAAGCCAATGCCCAGATGAGCAGCTCTTTCAGCAAGGAATCCTAGAGATCCTAATTGAATCTCCCATCCTACTAGGATGTCTGGATCAATCAAACACACTGCACTAATAAGATGGTTGAAAAGATCACTCTCTTCAGGGAAGACATCTACATTACAACCAGCAATACCATCCATATTTCTGCATAAACAAGATCAAAGAAGTTGAATACATCAAGAATCCAGGAGCATGGAAGAAGAAAAAAAAAACATCAAGAGCCACAAGGAAGCACCCAACAACTCAGATCAAATCAATCAGGTGTACATCAAATTCATCAAACCACCAACTTAGCTACACAAACCACCATGTTCGCGTGAAAAGTTTCAGCAGCACCACTGTCAGCATTCTAGTTAGTAAACATGCCATATAAACTTCACTTGTCTGTAATTCTAAGGGAGTCGGACTATTGGAAGCATTCACAGGAAACTGTTGATAGTTACAAAGCTCCTGGCAAGGGTCCACGAATAAAACTGTTGGCAGTGAATGCTAACTGAAATGAATTTGAAGCCTCTGTGGAATATTGTAGATCTGGGGTGCTTTGTGCAAGTATCCCAGGAGCAGTGAAAGAAGCGAAAACAGAGACAACATCAGAGATTAAATTCTGAGTGACTTTATACATACCTCCTCCTCCTATATGAATTGTCACTGTTCTCACATATAAACACATGGACTTCAACACTGTTGTCAGCATCATCCTCGGTGATCAGAGATACAGCATTGATGGCATCAAACCGTGGATCAGGACGCAGATCTCCTCTGCTTTCCGTCAAAACCTGTTGGATGGAAAAAAAAAAGAACTTCTGCTCAAAAAAATGTTGGATGGTGGAAAGAAGGCACAAATAATGGGGTAGATTCTAATATTTTTTTTGAGGGGAATAAATTCTAATTTTATTAGCATCCCAAGCTTTAATAAATTTCTACTTTGCAATTTTCTGTTCGGCTTAGCATGTCAAAAACTGTCATGAATGATGAGAAACAGAATTCTTGTTGGTCAGTCCAAAAACAATAAGTTATCCTGTGCATCCAAGGAGGAACGGAGGAAAGTATGATCATAGCAAATACTCCCTCCGGTTTCTTTTTATTTGTCACCGGCTAATTCATTTTTGAACTAGCCAGTGACAAATAAAAAGAAACGGAGGGACTAAATGAGAAGAATGTGATAGGACCTCGATACTAAGTATAGTCAGTTGTTGTCCACCACCCACACTTGCGGGATCACGGAATCCAATTTGACTTAGAGGTGTGAGTTTCTCCTTATCATCTCCAGCTGATATCTGGGAAAAGTCACACCAATCATCCAAATGTTTACTTTCTTTATTAGATAGAGCTGATTCCACCTCATCTGCATCTTCAGCAAATTTTATTGTGGAATTCTTCCCAGTAGATTTGGTTGGAGAATTTAGCGATACAGTGGAACTGAGTTCGTCAACCTGATCAGCAGACACTCCGTCACCCCTGTTCAAGTTACCTGAAAAACACAGAGATAATGAATTAATCTGTACGGTATACCACATACGTATCAAAAAATAGTCTATAAAGGAAATTTTGTGCACAAAACTTACTGGAAAGAGGCCGCTGGCTTAGCCAATGGCCAACAGCTACTGCAGATGGTGGCAAAAGTGCATGTGTCAGTATATATAGGGCCGATCCATCATTTTGGAAATGAGTTGGGACACCCAATACACCCCCTGCAAACTCACTGTTTTCCCTATATTCAAATGGTTCATTCTGCTTATTTCCCTCCATATTCTGATCAAAAAATGGAAGGAGATCAACTCGTCCCATTTTAGAAGCTGAAAAAGAAAGCAGAAGACAAATGTATACGGATTAACTTATACAAGAAGTGTGCCTTATGACATTACAGCATTATGGTATTAGAATACTAGCAATTCCAACACATTTTACGCTGTGGTGGAATGACAATAGACCTCCCATCAGGTAACAGATTGATAATGACTACAGGATTACAGACTGTGGCGGTAACACGTAAAAAATACACATGACCAGATATTGTTAGATAAAGAACTGTATGAGCATGACAAAAACTAATGACATGCTGGTATTCCAATTCCAAGTAAAAAAACTGAGAATATAAAAATACTCTAGTCTCTAAAGTCTAAAAAGTAATACAGATACAATGGGCATCAGAGATGGAGAAGGAACTTCCTCAGGAGAAACTAAACCCATAAGGAATGAGAGTATGAGACTTCAAAGAGTGTAATCATTTTCCATTTTGGTGTATAATAATCTGAAAAACAACAATAGCATGCACCTTTCTAATGGTAGGAGCATTCCTTTCTTTCCCTATATTCTAATACGCAGAACTGTTGTATCCTTTGATTTGACTGATAGTCCAAACTGCTCCAGGGGAAGCAATATGAAGTCATCTAGACATAAACGACTAACGACCTAAAAGCCAAACATTTCAATACCCAGTACCAACAATGAAACAATACCAATGATTCAGAATCATATGATCGGCATTAGTGTCTAACACTATTATTTCTACAATTAGATGAATAAGAGCGACAACAGTATTACCATGCATGAAGTAAATTATATCTATCACAATAACATAAAAATTCCTTGAAGAACTTACATTCATGTCGCTCACTGCCTGAAGCACTCTCCAAACCAGAACATACTTGATTCTTGAATGGCGGCTTCTGAGCGAATGTCATCCGTAAATACTGATCCTGAGAGCAAGGCATTTCTGCGTTTGAATCATCACTTGTGAAATCATGAAATTCTGACCCCCCAGAGTTCATAGTTTCACTCTCTTTATCTAAGGTGTATGGTGCAGTTCCAATATTATCGAACTCCAACTGCACCGGTCGAATGGATCTCCTCCTTCTCATCGAATCTCTCACAGAGAGACTGACTGAATCATCTTCACCTGCAAAACCAGAAGATTCCTTTACAGTGCTGTCTGTGTTACCATGAGGGTTCTTCTCAGCTGTACGCTTGTGAGATGTACTTAAGTGGTTTATAGATTGCATTGCACTGCCTGAACCATCAGCAGTTTTGTAAGACCGCTTTCTGCTGAAAATAGGCAAAGAACCCCATAGATGTTCATTTCCTGAACGTTTACTGGCTGCTTTTGAAGAATTCTTTGTACATGTATAACTAGGAGATTCTACTGTTCTCTTAGGGATCATGTTCTTATCATATTCTTGGGACACTTTGGGGTTCTCATCAGATGACCCATCAACCTGAGGAATGGTCCTACCCAGTGAAGAATTAGAATCAGGCCTAACAGTACTGAGGAAAGATGTATGTGAATTTGGTTCCTCTGCTGAGACAGGATCAACTGAATCAAGAATATCCTGGCACTCCTGTTGAGAAGCACTATCAAAATCCAGGTGAGCAGACTTTAAAGCAACTTCAATGGACTTCTTGGCAAACAGTGGGCTGAGAATGATTTCATTAATCAACTCATCATCAGTTGTTGGTTCCTCTGCAGCTTGTGAGGAGGCCAACCAGCTTAAAAGTTCAAGAGCTTCAGTATCCACATGCTACGAAAGAACAATTCCAAGGCTGAATTATTAATTTCACAAGCGCAGAACAAATTTACTAAATAAATTCCTGGGATTTAAAGTAATCCCTGGCAAGATACCTAAGATCCGATGACTACCTTTTCACCGTCATCAGATAACTGAGATGATCTTTGGGCTAAAGATGAAGACACGAGATATTGGCTGCTTCTCTCAGGTGATGTACTATGCACATTTTCATTACATGACTGACTTGTATTATCTTTCTCATTTTGCATACCTGCAGCAACATCATTATTATCACAGTAGTCGTCCTGTGAGAATGTAACAGTCCCAACAATATCAGCCAACAACTTGAAGGATCTTTCTAGCCTTTCAGACTCTTCTATGGTAGAAACTTTATGGTGTGACACTTCTTGTGGAAGTAATACAGAAAGGGCACTCTCGTACTTAATACAATGAAGAAAACTTTTAAGAACTTCTTCCCGTGAAGGTCTACCCAAATCAGCTTGTTTTGTTTCTTCCATTACTCTCAAGCATTCAAGTTCCTGAGCAAGACAGATGGTAGCAGAAGATTTAGCGATTAACAACATTTGGGAGCACATACACACATACAAAGCAGAAAGCATACCTCCCAAATTGCTACAAGTGACTGAACCATTTTTGTATCTGCCGTTGTTTGCGAAAGAGAAGTGTATATCTTATACTTCTCATTTAAGATACCTGCAGGAAAACTAAAATTTGTAATGCAAGTTAAGGATAGACAAAAAATGCAGCTGCTAAGAGTGTTGTGGAATGTGGCCACCAGACCTTCTACAGTTGAATCAGCTTCAAGCATCAACGAACTCTGTCGATTGGCAAACCTCAAATTGGTTTCTCCCAAACAATGAGAAGCTGGAGAGCTGGTCAGTACTGAAGAATGTGAAACTGTTGAAGACGTCCAGACTGTTGGAGTTTTAATGTCTGAACTATCTAGATGTGCCTATTTTCAGAAACAAGAAAGGTTTTTATTAGGAACAAAGAATACAGCCTAAACTAAAATTAGGAAATGATACTCAAATGAAAATCATTAGAATGCAAACGAAAATTAGATGATAATCATTTGTGTTCTAACAAGTGACCTTCCTGCGAAGAGATGACTTGGGATGAAAATCATCTGGCAAGGGAGGACGAAACTTGAAGTCTTTGACATGTACATGGCCCATTCCATACAAGTTGTAGTCTATCTAAAAATAAATTCAACAGAAAGTGACCATCTAAGGCGCTCAGGACATGTATCTTTTACATATAAAATATATTCAATAAAATCACATGATCACACACTGATATCATGCAGGCTGTAAGCTTGCAAAAAGAGTCACAATGGTAAGATTATCTTGCAATCCACATAACTAAAAATACAAAAAAAAAAATCATTGTGCTCACCAGAAAGTGGAGAAGACATGGAATGTGAGATTCATAAGTCTGGAATACTCTATTAAGAACGGCACCACTCTGAGATTAAACAGCTAAAAATTATTCTGAGGTAAAATATTTCACAACTTTCTATGAATTAAAACTTTGCTTTTACGAAAGGCCAAAAAAAGTCAGTCATGTTCAAACTAATAAACATTTAATAATTTGCAAGAGGAAATATGACATCCGTGCCAGAGACTTCAGTAGTCAAGTATCAAGTTAATATAGAATAAAATTCACAGCTTCACACCATGGCGCCATGACAGGTTAGATAAATTTGTGGCTTCACACCATGGAAGGATAGCTACTGAATATATAGCACTGAGAATCAATGTACACTTGCATACTAACCAAAAGAATGGTTGCAGCTCGAGAAACCTCATATGGATAATATCTTTAGATCAAATCAAGGTACACACTTGCATAACAAAAAAAACAGGATTGTAGCTGCAAACACAACAATAACAATGCCTTTTAGTCCCAAGCAAGTTAGATTACGCTAGAGATGAAACCCACATGACCCAATACAAAAAGACAAACAACAAAAAAAAGGAAGATGGAAAGGAAAAAGAAAAGAAAAAAGGAAAAGAGGAACAAAGAAACCAAACAATCAAGGGCAAACAAGGGGAAACCAGAGATCAAGGTTCTGACACGTGAATTGCTAAAAAGATATGCATTAAAGCATTCATTCTAGAAGGTGGCATTTGTAACACCATTGGGTCCAGAAAAGCAAGCACTAATCACTACCAAGAGTTAGATGAAGATGGAGAAAACAATAGCCATAACTATGATTCAGCATAAATAAACACAAAGTGCAGCCTATGTTTAATACAAAGCACATTTTCATGATGAGGATGCATATCCATAATGAATTAATGATAGCAAAATTTTGAACTTTCAGGAGCAACATAGTCTACTGAAATGGTCAGCCAGACTACATTCATGTTTTATAACTTCGAACACTGAATAAAAAGGATGGCAACACACACTAGTATTCATGTTTGTAGCAGCAGCACTGGATTTGTGAAAATAACTAAATTGTGGATACAGGTAAATCTTCAAAAAGAGATCCTCAGACGGATGATAGCCATACAACTTTTTCGCTCTAACAAGGCTACATCCATGTACATGCTTCCTCTTTGATGGTCCGCGAATCTGCAGGAAAATGATGATAATCACAACGCGAGAAAGTGCATTACGTACGAAACAAGTAGACTCTAGAATACCTGCAAAGCTTTCTCAAGGTCACTCAAGAGACCAGTTATGTATGAATTACCTAGAGAACAGAGGAAAAGATGCATTAATTTGAATGACCAAGTGGAGCATAATTTAATTTATGGAACAACAGTTAACTGCAGCACTCCATCAAAAATAGGTTTCGCATAGCAGAAACATATGCCTACTTGATCTCTATACATAGTTGTCTTTTTGGCCATAAACAATCTAGGAGGTGCTTTACAGGCAGACAGGCCCTATCCAGAATGATCTCCAGTCAACACCTTGAGTCATTTATGTTGTTATCATTATGCAAATTTGGTTACAAATCATGTTCACAGGAAAATTCCAATGGTAGTTTGCAATTTTGCCACCACCAAATAGTGAGAAAAAACAGTTTAAAAGTTCATGGCACAGGCAATAAGAACTACCATGCATAATGATACAATTTCAAGTTTCAGACTAGCCAATCCGGGTTCGACTCCACCCTTCTACAAAATGGTTGAAAGGAATGTCTCTCCCTTCTAACCGCATTCACAAACACCACATAGAACAAAAGAAGAAATCATATGAAAAAATGGCACTAAGAGGAACATTAAAAAACATAAACGAATTCCAATCTCAGGGGTCTGATGTAAGAAGCTAAGCTCACCTTTATCTATGTTATGGAGCAGCTCCTCGGGACAAGGAACATACAGATATGGCAGGACCTAGATGCCAAAGATATAAAATAGATTTACAGACAGTCAGTGACTGGGGGAATAGTTTGAAAATAAATTCACAGGGAAACAGTAGGTGAAACATGAAGCACGGTGCAGTCACATGAGATTCTATATATACTAACGAGAAAACAGAACGAAAATATTCTACTGAACACAAAAGCAACAACATCCCTGATAGTCTGGATGGAGCTCCCGAACTCGAGATCTGAGAGTCACACATGGCAAAATTCCCTCCAAATTTTCAAACTCAAGCCGAAGCAGGAAAAAGGGCATGCCGTGCTGTGCTAGTGTGCTACACACGACCTACGATGTGTGATGGAACCGAACACTCGGGCAGTGATAGCCAGAATTCGAAGCGCAAGCAAACCCAATGCCGTTACACTGCCACTGTGAGTCTGTGATACTCGGCCACACTCGGCACTGGTAGCTCCACCACAGGTAAATTCGTACACCACAAGTGACGCTACGCTACCTCGTTACTGACACGAACATGGAGAAATGCAGAGAAACAGCGGAGGCAGCCACGGAGAAAGGTGCCTACCCGGTGGACGTGGAGGCACGTCTTCTGACCCGCCGGGGTGGAGCCGTAGATCCTGATGACCGGCACCTCCTCCACCTCCTCGCCTGCGCGTCACGCAGTCAAGCGAATTCAGCGCCACAAGGAAGCAGCGCGCGCAAACAAACAAAAAAGGTTGGGGGGAATGAAAGGGGTGGGTGCGCACGCACCGTGGAAGGGGCTGAAGGAGAAGTCGAAGCCCGGGAGGGGCGGCGCCATGTAGTAGTCGAGCGAGACGATGCGCACGCTGAGGACAGGCGACGGGGTCCCCGGCGTGGATGGCTCCGGCGGCGAGGACGACATGGTCGCCGGGCGGCCGGGTTCGCGCGTGCTGGACTGGTGGTGCGGTGCGGACCGTGCGGTTGGCGTCGAGTGGAGGTTTGAGCGGTTGCGTGGGCTCCTTCCACGACACGGTACTGGTTGGGCTCGGTCCGCGCGCGTTTATCCGTGGGCTAATCAGCTGCGATTTTCTTGTGCGGCCCATGTAGTAATGTGTTTACTGGCGTTTATCCGTGGGCTCATGGGCCGCGGTTGCTCGTGTAGCCCATGTAATGTCTGAGCTCTTTAACTGGACTGCGACCTTGTGATTGTGAAAGCGCCACCACCGTCCGAAGACGGAACGGAACGGAAGGACCCAAGGCGCCGCGTGCGTGTGCGTGCACATGGCGTCGTGATTAGCAGGTAAGCTTGAGGACGGACGGGTCCCTTGAAGATCCTGGGAGGCAGGGCAGGGAACGCACATGAGGAGCCATGACAGCCAGGCCAATCATGCAGGTGGCGAGTCAAAACTGAAAAGGCGCCTAGCTCAGCTGCTAGCTCGGTAATGTCATCTCCCGAAAGCGACCTCAGACAACAGACTATTCTCAAATCTCTATAAAAGTGCTCGCTCGCATCGCATCCATCAGGACTAGGACGTTGCCGTTGCTGCAAACCAATATCATCGTCTCTTTTCCTGTCCAACATTTTCCCATGTTAAATGCGGCCACTTATCTGTTCTTATCACGGCGTTACGTGTACGCAGTTATAAAAAGGAAAATAACAGCATAGTTCAACGAAACTGATGAACACTCGATTGAAACGGCCTTATATCGTCCTTTGCATGTGTCCCGAATCACACTTCAAAGAGAGAGTGTGATAAATGATGCCAACTAAAACCAAGTGTTTAGTCCAATCAAATAAATGATGCCAAGAATTATTGATAAACAAACATCTTACTTGAATTCAGTTCTGTAGAATAACCCAGATATTGTTTGTTATTTCTCTTCACCCATCTCCACTGATGATTGACAACGCAACCACCTCAACTCGGCTAGCTGGAGCACCGGCGGCGAACCTTCCTCCTCCCAACCCAACATATGAACATATCAACCGCACTATAAAACGCTCAATTTTTGCCAGCCCATACCTCTGTTTCGGACCTTCACTACCATCGCTGCTTTGTTTATTACTTACGCCTCCACAACCACCAGTCTTCACTTCCCCCTTCTCTGCCGTTCTCTACCTTTCTTTCCCTCTCCGGCGCCCCAACAATCCCCCCAGATTTTCAGCTGATTTCAACAGCGGGCGAGGAGGAAGGCCGAGTCTTTGAGCTGAATTTCTTCGAGACTCTGCTGGCATTCGTAAGATCGTGTGCCGGCCGGAACGGCGGAATGAGCTGTTTACCGTGCTCAGGCTCGTCGGGGAAGGAGGACAAGGCCATGGCGGCGCTCTCGCCGTCACCCCGGCCTGCAGCTAAGGCGGCACCAGGTAAAACTTCGTTTTCCCGACTTTTGTCCAACTCTGTAAAGTTTTGCTCTTCCGGTGAAGCAGCTTCTTGGCTTGTTCAGTCAGCTACAGATGTTTCCTACTTGGAGTGATTGGTTGAATGGTTAGTGTGCATTGGTTTTGGGGTAAAAATCCTGAAATTTCAGATTATTTTTTGGGGTCTACTTGCTTGCTAACTACCGACTGGGGCGGTTGATTCAATGGGGTAAAGTTCTTAGTAAGAGTCGCCTCTTGCAGATTGATACTGTGAGTATAAACTGAATTAGGTTTGTATAGTTTTGGTTATATTTATTTATTAAAGAACTCCATTTGTAGATAAAAGTGTTGAATTGAACATAGTAGATGATTCAAGGCTTTAGAAATGCAAATTTTAATCATTATTTCTTGCTGAGATGATGGCTGACGGGGCACAAAACTATTCCTTGGAGTAAACTTATATTTGGCTGTTCTCTCTAGCGGTAGAGTGGAAGGGAAGGAAATATCTAAAGCGTGGCTTGCCGTTACGACAAGTTTGTTTTCCAGATTTTCTGTTTCAAGCAACCAAACGACAACATTCATTGGTTCTATACTCGTGTCTGTCACACTGATTCCTTGGTGCAGTCATTTGCTTGCTTCGAGTTCATTTGAAGTAGGCTTCACTCTTCGAGTGGTGGTTGTAGGGAATGGGGAGTTCAGCACAAAGTATCACAATTTTGTTTTTAACTGCTCAACACGCAATCTGATCATTGATTTGAAGGCAAGCTATTGCTCATTTGTTTGTTGTGTCTAGTTGCATTTTCTTATCCATGTCCAGCAGGAAACTTTTTTCATTGTGTAACCATTGACAAAACGGCCAGAGAAATTGTTTAATGACAAGAGCATGCATTGTTCATTACTTTCTAGTTGCATCCTGATCCATTTATTTATACTTGGACTTCTTTATGTTTGAGGTATTTACATTGGCATAAGCATAAGCATTAGTATTGAGGATTTATACTAACTTTCATTTTCTCGATGGGTCAAGTTCGATCAAATTCACGTTCTGGAGGCGCCAAGAAGGAGGATTCTGTACCTGTTCGCAGAGGAGGAAACATTGCACATGGCCCGACACAGATTTTCACTTTCAGAGAGTTGGCTGTCGCTACCAAAAATTTCAGGCGAGATTGCCTGTTGGGAGAAGGTGGCTTTGGTCGCGTATATAAAGGACACATGGAGAATGGAGAGGTGTGCTACCATTTTGCTAGCTGTGTTCTAGTATATTAGCCTGCAATTTTGGATATAAGTATAGGGAGCATTCCCCTGATTTTCTAACTGATTGTCTGACACCTTTAATTTTCGGTTCAATGTTTGCCATGTCATCTAACAGGTCGTCGCTGTGAAGCAGCTTGATAGAAATGGTTTTCAAGGAAATCGTGAATTTCTTGTGGAGGTTCTCATGTTAAGTCTGTTGCATCATCCTAATCTGGTCAGATTAATTGGCTATTGTGCAGATGGTGACCAGCGCCTCCTAGTTTATGAGTATATGTTGTTGGGGTCTCTAGAAAATCATCTGCACGGTAAGCCTTTCTCTCTACTGTGACAGTTGTTTCAATGTACATGTATGAACCTCAAAGTTAGTAGACTTGAGCTTCCTGAAGAAAATATCAGAATATTTAAGATGCAAGTTTTGCTCTATAGTAACACAATATGGAAGATAATATTTTAATGTGCAGACACTAAAATACACCTTCTCAAATGTCAGAAACTACAAATATACAAACAAATAAATATCATTGGCTTTCTCATGTGTACAAATACAAGATTTTCCTTAGCTTCAGTTTCAATGAATGTTGCATTGATTTCTGACCTGTTACATTCGAAAGCTGAAAGGCCTTAGATATTCTTCACAACCTCACCATTTTCTTATTTTCTGACACCATCCGTAGCATTGTCCGGACACTGTCATCCATATGTGACATTTATTTCTTGATAGATTGCCCACCAGACAAGAAACCTCCTGACTGGAACACAAGGATGAAGATTGCAGTCGGTGCGGCGAAGGGTCTGGAGTATCTTCACGATAAGGCAAATCCACCTGTCATATACAGAGATTTTAAACCATCAAACATTCTTCTGGGTGAAGACTACTACCCTAAGCTGTCAGACTTTGGACTTGCAAAACTTGGTCCAGTTGGTGACAAAACTCATGTATCTACAAGAGTTATGGGAACATATGGCTATTGTGCTCCTGAATATGCCATGACAGGACAGTTGACAACAAAATCTGATGTTTACAGCTTCGGAGTTGTTTTCCTTGAACTTATTACGGGCCGCAAAGCAATTGATCACACCCAGCCTTCAGGGGAGCAAAATCTTGTCGCGTGGGTAGGTTTAACTGCAATTAGTTATTTCATTCATTTGGTTTCAGAGATGAATGCCTTTTTTTATTTCTTCATACATGCCAATGTCTGACCCCAGTAATATCTTCAGGGTCGCCCACTTTTCAAAGACAGAAGAAAGTTCTGCCAACTGGCTGATCCATCGCTGCAAGGCCGCTATCCCAAAAGGGGTTTGTACCAGGCTTTAGCCATTACAGCCATGTGCTTGCAGGAGCAAGCAGCATCCCGGCCCCTCATAGGGGATGTTGTTACTGCACTAACTTATCTAGCTTCACATCCTTACGATCCAAATGCATCGGCCACAAAAGATTCCAGGACCTGCCCATCTACCCCGAGAGCAAAGACACATCGACGAACAACCAGTGTTCCTGATGCTCAACATGCTGCAAATTCACTTATTTTGAACTTCCCAGACATGAGGAAGGATACTTGCAGATTAGGGGAATTCGAGCAGGATCATACTGAAGGTTATGGCAGTGGTAATAGCTCTGGAAGGACTGATGGCCTGGACATTCCAGAATTGTTGACCATTCGTAACGGAAAGGATTGCAGGGAAGCGGGTAGCATTAACAGGCCTGCTGCTAAGATCGATGCCTGGGAGAACTAGAAGGCAGAAACGGGGAAATGATGCAGGCATCCTTGATAGTACATGTGATCAGCTTATTATACTATCTGGACATAACTGTTACTCCCTCCATCCCCGTGAACTTGTCGTTTTATAGTTCAAAAATGAACTACAAAGCGACAAGTTCATGAGGACGGAGGGAGTACTCCGTATCATTTTGCCAGGAATTTAAACCATTTCAATTTGGTGTTCTCGAGAGTTGAGTACTACTAGTGCGAGAGGCTTGTTTTTGCAGACTCGGAAGCCACATGCTCCATGGCTGGTTTTTAGTTGTTTCCATGGAACAGTTTGAAAAAAATGAAAAGTACGATTGATTAATGGACAAGGCATCTCTGAGATTCACACAATGTATTATGTTCAGAGACTGCTATATTGCGAATGTAACAGGTTTATCCATAGTTGTAATTAGGCACTGCGGTATGCATCATTCAGGAATCAGAATGGATTTTCGTCTTGTCAGAATGTGTTGCAGAGTTGCAGACCGGCTTGTATGTTTGTGCATGTAAAGGAGTTGTGTTTGTACATAGAGCTGTTCATAGAGTTTTTTGTTTGTTTATCATACTGTAATGGAGCTATTTGCAGACATGACACACATAGATTTGTACAGAAAAAAGAGTTATTTCATCCTGTACATTGGATCATACATACGTTTTACTATTACGAAAAAGTTACTGTTGTGAGTAACATGATCCGTATGTATGTCTGGATGCTTGTTTTGTTTGTTCCAGTGAGTGAGAAGAGCTTCTTAATATAAACAACAGACAAAAAGCATGTGCAGAAGAACGGGGCAGAGAGCTCACTAAGTTCGAACTTGGATCAAATAGAAGCCACAAATGTACACAGGGGAACATTGTTTCATGCAACAAATAGAAGCCACGACCTACGATATCTGTCATTCTATGTTATGTACATCACTATTGTCTACATATTCACAAGCTACCAACAGAACCCTGTACACCCCAATCTGAATGAAATTCCCCAGCTGAAACCGTCGTCTTCGATAGAAGACAAGGCCCCGTCTTCTGTTCTAAAATTTTATAAGATGAATGGTACTGTGGCTATCTAGAGCTGCTCCAATCTGTCTGTTGAGATTCGACAATGGAGATTTCGGCATCGTGATTTCTCATGAGGATGTTGCTGGCGAGATCCTTTTGGAACTGCTTAACACTCTGTGCCGTGATGATTCTACAGGTGCTCCAATCGTCTGCTTCCATGTCAACCCCCAGGTATGTGAAATGGTCCTGAATGCTCAAGCTGAACATGGAGATGCATCTAGCAGGATAAATTAGGTGGCGAACGTTAGATCATAAGTTCAGATGAAACTACGTTTCAGCAGATAGGAATATATGGGCTGTTCAACCTGCAGCAATCTGGGTCTTCACCACTGTCATCACAAATTTGTTCAGTTGTTGTGTTGCCTTCAGAATCCTGGACCCATACCTGAAATGTGAGCAACATGCCAGTTATACATGTGCTATTTTGACAAGCCTAGCGTAGACATGGGGCTAGGGACAGGATAATATGAAGAAGAAGAAAAAAAGATTTGTTTTTCAAGTTTACCTCTCTTGGGAAGTGATGATATGTCAGCTGGGGAAGAAAGGAGAAATAAGGTGGCAAATGTGGCACAATATCATGTCCATGTGTAACTCGAACTGTGTTAGGTACATATTTAGCAAAGTATGAGGCAAAAGCAGCATTGCCAACACGAGGCTGCCCGAAGGTCATGAGTTGCACCCTGTCACTTCCAAGATTGATCTGTGAAGAAATATTTGTATTAACCTTGGTACAATGATTACAATCTAAAAGGAGTTTAACATTAGGGGACACAGAATATGTTCTTAAAGGCTTTGACATTGGAATACATACAGCAAGATCAAGTGCACAAAAAGAAGCCATGGCTCCTCCCATTGAGTGGCCTGTAACTATGACACCGATATCTCCATACGATCCCCTTGCCTTGTGAACAGCACTTGTGATAGCTAGACGCAAAATTGTATTATTATAGGAGGAGAAAAATCCACTGTGCACCTTTAACCAGAGTGATACAAACAAATGAATATTCACTCTTCAGCATTTTTTTTTTCTAAAGAAAGAGGGTAGACACTTAGCATTTGGCATTAACCTTAGCATTTGGCATGTTTGGGTAGCTTAGATCAAGTTGCTTCCATATAAGGTCCTTTATCCAATTTTGTACACTGATTAATCAAATAGAAAATAAATCACACGTGAGCTGAAAAGGTGAATGCTGGAAACAAAATGTAACGAGCTCGATACCTGTTTTCCTGAGTTCCTCTGATTGCAACAACTATCGAATTTATATTATGATCTACACCAACAAATGCCTGTTACATCATTCATCCAAATAATGTTAGGTAAACCAAGCAGGAGTTTCATGAGTTTGACTGTACAATAGTATATTCAGAAATTTGGTAAAATAGGAACCTGCAAACAGTTCGCCACGTCAACAATTAGAGATCGCATCTCAAAGCCCTGTTTCACAGTAGGAAACCGTATCAAAACTGGAAAGTAAGTTATCCTAGCCCTGTGTCTATCAGACCAATGTTCTTTTTTATTAGAAAGCATGTAAATATTTAACTAGTAGAAGAGAACAAACTCGAAGGCTTCTTACTTGAGTCAGGTCATTGCATCTTGCGCATGTCCACGTATACAGAGATGTTAAATCTGTCATGTACACCTAACGACAACAACAAATACGTATCGACATAAGACAGATTTGGCATAAAAAGAGCAAACAACTGAAAACCCAAGTTAAATACAGTATTCAGTTGAAACGCGGATCAAAACTCAGAACAAAGGCTGAGACAATAATGAGGAAACGCTGCTTTCACTTACAGCTGAAGCGTATTCCACAAGAGTCTTTGCAAGAGTATGGTTGTAGACAAAACTTTGTTCCTTACTCTTAAAACGGACCTCTGCTGCGGTATGGAAATGATAGGTTCATTGTAGATTCCAGTAATGCTAGATTGAGTACAGGTACTGATCACAGACACTTTAATAATATACTAGGAAGGAATTCAACAGAAATAAAAAGCTCTGACAGGTGAAAAGACAAGAGAATAGTAAATGACTCCGGGCTTGTAAATCAAGTCCTGAGAATCGCATGAAACTATATACCTCGTCCATGACCATGAGGAACAGCAGTAGGTAGCGCGAGCAGGAGAGCCAGTAGGGCCACTACGCTGATGCACCTCCATCTTCTCTCCATGAACCTGCGCGCACATCAAGACTGAAACAAGCTAGCTAGGGATGGCGCATGCATGGCCTCGGATGAAACTTTGGGGTCGAAGAAACGAAACTGACCTGAAGCGGGCGGGAGCTCGAGGCGCGCTTAGAGAGAGAGAGAGAGAGACGGCTGGTGCGCGGCGAGTTGTGTGGGCGCCGAGAGCTGCATCCAGGTGGCTTTCTTTTCTGGGCGCTGCGCTGTGTCGTTTGGAGGATGAAGACGGAGGGAGAATATGCTCCGCCAAGATCCAGCAGCGTTGGTTAATTTGGTTGGGGTCCACCGGTGCATCTGGAGAACATCTGGAGTCTGGGCATCTGGCCTGGCCATGATCCGTTGACGGCGGCGGCGAGCGAGTTACCCGCACGAATTCGCCACTGGTTTTCCTTCCCCACGTCTCTTCTTCGGAAGTTCGGATCATCCTCCTCTCCATGGGACATGGCCGGTCCATGAGGGAAGGGAAGGGAAGAGGCCTCGCGGAATGCGGTTTGCACCAGGGACGGAGGCCCAACAGAGACGCGCGACCAAGCCCAGTGGGTTGGTCCGCACCGCCCCGAGGCTGTTAGCTTTGTCGCGGAGGACAGGACGCCCAAGAGGCCCATGCAAACAGCAACGCCATCTCACTCACCGTACATGCACCTCACGCTCATGTTCACGCACGCAACGTCACCGGCGGTGGGGTTTCGTGCCATGCAATGCAACGCCGCCGGTGCTTTAAGCAGACGACCGCATGCAACGTCTCCTCCGCCGGTTCTGGTGGGGGTTAATTATTTGTCCGCTGGCGCAACGGAAAAACTTATAATCCACCCTTAATGTTATCTACTGTAGCTGCCACCGTCCACCTGCTACCTGCCACCATCCACCAAACCAAACAAAATAACGACGTGGCACCGCGACGGCACCAGTGTCGTCGTCGTCCTCGATCGCGCGCCAAAAGAAGAAGCTGACGGAGGCCCCTTCGTCGTCGTTGTCCCCCTCGCGGGAAGCAATTGAACTGATGACGGATGCACGCTCCATCCGTGTGCGCGCGCGGACGTCGTACCAGCCGGGTGAGACGCAGTACGCGACGAACGGGGACACACCTGCATGCATCCATGCATGCACTCTCCCTCTCGTACATTTCGGGGAACGCTCGGCGGCGCGACTCCAGAGAAAAAGCTTTTAGAGCAAACAAGACTGCTGAGTTTGCTTGCAGTGGACTACGACCGTTTCGATAAACAACAAGCCTTGTAGCTAGAAACTGAGCAACTCGTCATTGCGTTCAGCAACGCTAGTTCATCCTCCGCAAAACCAAGAAAAACGCATGTACGTGACGCTGTTGATTGCGTGTGCGTGTAGGTTCTGCTGCATCGATCACGCGCGCGAGGCAGTTTTCGTCATCTCGTCTCCGATGCAAATTATGTTGCATGAAACTAAATTCATTTACTTTCTGGTTGAATTGGTGAAAAACAGATCCATTGAGTAATGTACTCGGTTATATGATTATTATCGCCTCTCATTTTATCAGACCAGTACTTCTTCCATCTCAAATTATTTGTCACTCTCTTGTTTAAAATTGAATTAGATAGTGACAAGGAATTTCGTATGGGAGAAATATCAAACATGACGACATTAGAAAAAATTCGTTTACAAAGGGCCCCTCCAATATTGTGCAAACAAATTAAAGTTACATTGAAAATTCAAATTTTACATCAATTACCGTCTCACTCAAAACTCGCTATATTTAATTTGGCAAACATTAATTGAAATACAAGGGAACTATCCCGACCGTAGGATCAAGCTCGTTGTACGACAATGAAGAAAGAGAGACGCGTGTAAGGGATAAGTTCCGGGTCAAGCTTTACTTTCTCAGTAACGACAAATTACACGTCACTATGGTCGTGGCATGTACATCTTGTGTCGGTCCGCGGCTATAAATACCGCTTGCCCGTCCGTCGCTCTCGCCAATGAATCGCCCCTTGCTCGGATATCGGTGAGATATCATTAGTACTCCAAATTAAATACCACCGTATCCTCCTCATCCGTTCTAGCTCCACCGAAATCCGATATATCATTCATCGTCTCCCAAAGTAATTGTGACGCGATGGCGAAGATATCCTGTTCAGAGTTCGTCCAAGCTTCAAACCCGTAATTATTTGATCTTACTTCATTTATATATTTATGTATAGAGTATGGCGTATTCTTATTAAAGCCCTCTGGTCTCTATAATCTTTTCTTCATGGTAACATGTAAGTCAGATCTATGAAGAGTGGGTATGGCACAACGGTAGAATTCTATATATGCTAGATTTATCTTTCTCCTATATCAAAAGAACTGCAAGTTTAAGATATGGCTATACTTACCTTAGAGAACTCAGCTTCGTGGATCAATTTTTCTCTCCCATAGGAAATAACATGCTCATAGCGTGAAGCAAACTTTTGTTCTCATGCAGGTTTGTTACATAAGAAAACAAAAATTGTTGGTATAACAATAAATGACACGAGAAATCCAGTAAGCTAGCATTGTCTCTTTACACATCTGATTAACAAGAGGACACCCAACAGAATGTAGATAAACCAAACGTTCGTCATATTGTGACGAGGCAGAGACTCATCTTAGACGCACGGTTCGCATGCGTAATCCTTATCACATTTGCATATGACAAACCGCTCCTACATCAGAATGATGTGGATTTGTGCAGTTGCTCACTCAAAAAGCGAGTCAACTTTTCGTTTACTAGAAGGTGCATGTCACAGGAGATATGTACACACCAAAAAAGCTATGCAGCCCAAGTCCTGAACTGCCGAGCACTCCAACCTATAAATAGGTGCACCTTCGTTCCTAGACATCAACATCTAAAACACATCAGATCTCCATTAGTAGTACAATGGAGATCTATAGAATTGGATCAGAAGCACAATCCCTCACCCTCTCGAGAAAATTTAAGTAGATGAGCTAGCAGACTAGGCCACCGCTTATCACAACTCCGGATTGAGCATGCAAAAATCGTGCTCATAGCTGACGGATTGTGTTAATCTAGTGTGGTGACCCTCTAGTGGTGGTACTAGCATTTTGTTTCGGCAAAAAGTCGGTAGGGGAGGTGAGGGTGTCTGGATTTTGGTGGACATGGCTATGGTACCGTTTGGAGGTGGAAGTGGGTCGGGATGCTGGGACCACGAGATCCTGGTGAGGGATCTCACCGCGTGGACCTCGTTGCCCCACCAGGGACGCCGACTGTGGGCTAATATGTCGGAGTCATTTTGGGTTTACGTGTTCAAAGTCATGCCATGCCCACAGTCGACCAACCACGATTGGACGTTATGTCCATACGCGCACTATGAAGAGCGCGCACGCCGCCGCAGCCCGCTATGCTCGTCCTACGTCGCCGTGCTCTGCCCGAAGTACCGCGACTCGCAGCAGCACCACCGCCTGCACGGCACGGGCGAGGCGCCGTCATGCGAGCACGGCGTGGGCTGCAGCTTCGCCCACGGGGTATTCGAGCTTTGGCTACACCCGAACAAGTTCCGCACCCGCATGTGCGCCGCCGGGATGTCGTGCGAGCGCAAGATATGCTTCTTCGCACACTACCCCGAACAGCGCCGCCGCGAGTTCGACCCCGTGCCGTTCGCCGGCCTGGCGGTGCTGTTTCCTCCTGTCCCGCCCCAGCCCCTTCCCCCGCCCCGTCCCCGCCCACACCCGCGTCTTGTTGTTGCCCCCGTCTCGTCTCTTCCTCGACCTGGTATGGTGATGCTGACCAGGTCCGGCGAGCAGCTCCCCTTGCATGGCTGCGATGAAGGCGTTTTCTACTTGCCCGATGCCGCTGTTGTCACTCCGGCGGCGCCGGTGGACAATGGTCTCAGTTCCGACGGCAGCTGGTCGGGCGAACAACTTCCCTTGTATCGTGGCGTTTTCTACTCGCCCGCTGCCACTGTTGTCCCGCCGCCTGCACCGCTGGACAATGGTTCCAATTCTGTTGTCAGCTGGTCGGACATGCAACTTTCCTCGTATGGCGGCGATGAATGCGCTTTCCACTCGCCCGCTGCCGCTGTTGTCAGGCCGGCGCCGATGGTCAGCGCTTCCTCCAGTTCCGCTGGCAGCGGCAGCGACAGCAGCAACCGTCGCGCCGATGAGGACTCTGAGGTCGGCCCCAATTTCCAGGTCATCTTGGACATGCTGGAGAGGTTGTTTATGGACTAGCTTGGTGATACTCAGGTAAAGAATTACTGAATTACCGCAAGTATTTTCTGATGTGTCCGTAAATAACCATTACTTACATTTGTTACATTACTTTGTATGCTTTACGTGTGACGCAGTACATGGCGTCCGTGCGTGCACTTGGATGGATCAGCGTCGCGACAAAAGTGGAGGTGGTCAGCAAGAGAACGACGACGTCACTGCCTCAACATCCGTGCCGTGCCCATATATAGAGATGCATCGTTGCTGGGGGTGTAATTATTTCCGCCTTATGTATTTTCCTTTTTATTTCAATTGAAAGTGTGTATCCGTGCGTGATGAACCGAATAATTATCCGCCGGTGATGTATATATATGTATGGCATGAATAAACAGTTTGTGAATTAAGTATGGTTATTGTAAAAAAACTTGTGTTATTCCTGTGTCATTTCGGTGCCGTGCGATGCAACTGGTGTGAACGTATTAGCTACTGTATTTGTCTGTACTCAAAGAACAGGTGAAAGTTTTCTGACTGAACATATTTAATCGTACGTATCTGAAAGTTTAGACGGAGACGATCTGGAATAGTAATTGACAAGCCAAGCTAATCATCGTGTCTAGTACTATAAGCCCATATACTTTTGGTACTTCATCCATCTCAAAAAATTTATTATTTTGTAGTTCATTTTTAAACTATAAAGCGATAAACTTTTGAAAATTGGGGAATACTTTCATACAGCAGCTTCGATCAAATCATAAGAACGTGATTGGTGCACGCGATTACATGGTCAAGGCGCTGCTCCAGATCTCAAGGCACTAATCAATCGGTTCCCCTCGCAGCGCGGCACGTGGACAGCCGGGAGTCCGTCGTTTTGAAGTCTACACTACTGCTATCCGGCGAAAACTGGTCAACAGCGTTCCCCTGTTCCCCCGCAGAACGGGGCGCCGTCGTGGACCTGTCACTGTCAGTGCACGTCGATCGCTTTTCACGAACCATCGCGACGAGTCGACGACCGCCTGTGTGCCGTCGTGCTCACCGCCGCGCGCGGTCCCAACCTAAGCCAGCTCCGCCCGGCAGGATAAAAAAAAAAGTGCCTTCAACACATTCATCTCTGAACTCTCTGCTGGTGTCTACATTTATTGGAAAATCGAATCGACGCACGTGCTCGCTAACCTGGCCAACGCAGGCACAGGTCGAGATCCAGATCATAAGGAACAACAAGATATAAGAAATGCAAGTACTAGCTGGGTTATTCCAGTGGCAACGGCACGTGGACCGTAGTAGGGACGAGCAAGAGGTCGGAGCGGCGGCGAGTGGTGATCCCCATCGCCTCGGTCATGTCCAGCTCACGGGGCGCCATCCCATCCGGCAGCTCCCAGTCGAAGTGGTAGAGAAGAGAGGCGAGCGGGAGCTCCACGTTGGCGAGACCGAACGTGATGCCGGGACAGATCCGCCTTCCGGCGCCGAACGGGATGAACTCGAAGTCCGTCCCTCTGAAGTCGACGGCGCCGCCGCTGCCCTCGAACCGCTCCGGCATGAACTCCTCCGGCGCGTCCCAGTACGCCGGGTCCCTGCCGATCGCCCACGCGTTCACCAGCACCATCGCGCCCACCGGCACGTCGAATCCGAGCACCTGGCACGGGCTTCCGCACTCCCGGGGGATCAGCAACGGCGCCGGAGGGTGGAGCCGGAGCGCCTCTTTGATGACGAGGCGCAGGTAGTGCAGCTCGCAAAGAATCTCCTCTGTGACGATGGTGTTGTTCCTCTGCGCGCCGAGGACACGGCGGACCTCGTCTTGCGCCTTGCGCATCACTCTCGGGTTCCTCATCAGCTCCGCCATGATCCAGTGGAGCGTGGTCGCCGCCGTCTCGCTGCTTCCTCCAAAGATATCCTGTACGCAGTAACATAACATCGTGACAGAGATAAGTGTGACCTTCTCTTCCACTAATTGCAGAGGAGCATGCATGAGGTAGGTAGGTAATCTTACAACGATGACTGCCTTGATGTTGTCAGTGGTGAGGGGCGGATCCAGCGCGTCCTCCCTCTGTACGCGCAGCAGCACGTCGAGCAGGTCTTCCTCGTCGTCGGCAGCGCATGATCTGTTGGCTTGGTGCTCCTGAATGATGGTGTCGATGAAAGCCGTCATGCTCTCGCGCTCGCGCTTCATCCGGCGCGGCATCCGGCTGAGCAGCATCGCGAGGCGCGAGGAAGGGAAGAGGTCCGGCAAGCTCTGCCCGGGCATGATCTCGATCCTCCGCTTCAGCAGCCGCAGGAACGTCTCCCTGTCCCTGAACCTGCTGCCGATGATGGCGCGCACCGACGCGTCGGCCACGTACGCTGATATCATCCGGTTCAGGTTGACCGCCTGCGCGGACGACGACGACGCCGCGACGACGGAACAGAGGAGCCGGCGGACCTCCTCCTCGCGCACGGGCCTGAACGACTGGACCCGCCGCGCGCTGAGCAGCTCCACGTTGCAGATCCGGCGTAGCTGCCTCCACCCGTCGCCGTAGGGCGCGGCCACGATTCCGTAGGCGGCCTCCTCGCCGCCGAGCAGGATCTTTCCCATCGGGCCGACCGGCCGCGACGCGAAGACGAGGTCGTGGGTCCTCATGATCTCCCGCGCCGCGTCGGGCGAGGAGGCCACGACGGCGCGGAGCTCGCCCAGGCGGAGCAGCATGAGCGGGCCGTGGCGCCGCGCGAGGTCGCGCATGGCTCGGTGCGGGAGCGCGCCCGCGAGGTGGTGGATGTGGCCGATGACCGGGAGCGCCCATGGCGACGGAGGGAGTCTGCTGCTGCTGCCCCTCGAACGGTGCAGGTAAAGGAATGGCAAGACGATGATGAGCAGAGGAAGGAAGAGAAGGTAGAGAGGAAGGTCAGCCATGGCGATCGATCCGTGTTTAGTTAGGTAGAGAGTCCACATCAAAGTCACCGTGCTCTGCCTGTATTATAATCTGCCATTGGCAGCCAGTTCACGTCAGATCAGTATTGTATTCTCCTTTTGAACGAATAAAGCAATGGCGGGCGGCGCAGAGCGCGACTTGGAGTTGGAGTCGCCCCGGCAGAGCGCGACGTCGAAGACCACGTTCGCCAAGCCGGACTAAACGGGCTAGTTTTAAAATCTGGATAGGAGACAGCCCAGCTAAAAAGTACACGGCCCATCTAGACAAATTCACTACTCACATCCCGACTCGGCCGTGCTCTCCCTCCGCCCGCCGCACCGCAGGGAGAAGCAGCCGCCATGCTGATCGCCGCCGCGCGCGCCCGCCGCATCCTCGCGTCGCCGGCGGCCTCCGGGCTCCCCGGAGTCTTTGGGTGCGCATCAGGCTCCGAGGGCGTCCTCCTGCCCCGTCTCCTCGATGGCGTCCCCGCCTCCCCGTCCCGTAGCGCGGGCTTCTCCTCCTCCTCCTCTGCCTTTCAATCGCCACGTAAGATCTCTTGTCTCAAGTCACTCAAGTGTCCCATCTGCTTGTGGTGATCCCAGTTCGTGGCTTGCGGGTTTGGCTGGCGTGACATTTCGTCGAACTTGTGGCGGGTGCGCCGTGTGTTTGCCTAGTTAGGTGATAACTGCGCGGTGTAGAGGGAATTGTGCGCACTGATTTCATGTTATCAAGCATTTTGCCTGTTCTCGGTCAGGTGGCAATGGGCTGGTTTCAGGTTATCCGAGTGTGACGCGAGGGTTTAAGGGTTTATTAGGGGGACACATGATTTCTCGGACTTGTTCTTAGCGCAGGTAACTTTGCGGGGTCTGAGAATTTCTTGGCAGCCTCCCCCTTGCTTATCTTGCAAGGGATATTTAACTGTTGCAGTGAAATACTTCTTTAGTTCTTTGTACACCACTCAACTGTATTATTGATTCAATAGCTTGGGATTGATCAAAATGCATAAACTAAATTGTTTCTTGGTAAATTAGGTAAAATGTTATTCCCAACCCTGACTTCTCAGCGGCGTAGTGAAAGATCAGTGCTCTATCACATGACAGCAGCTCACTTCTCAACAGAAGCAAGTGATATTGGTCACACCACAGGTTATTTTTGGACTGTGTTCCGCCTTCTTAGAATGTTTATTTTAAATATCGCGGTTCCATTTGCTAATGTCATGGATGGTCACAGAAGCTGTAGAGGAGCAGTACCAAAAAATGTTGAAATCTGTTGAAGCCAAGACTATGCCTCCAAATGCATGGTTGTGGTCAATGATCAGCAGCTGCTCCAATAAGGAGGACATCAAACTTCTTTTTCAGATTTTGCAGAAGCTTAGAGTATTTGTAAGCCCCCTAAACTTTGTGCTCTGTGTGTTTGGAAATCTTCTTTGTGCTACCACCGATGACTACCCTTGCTTTCATTGTATCTTCTGTTGCTATAAGGCCAGCTTAGTTTGCTGTATAACCTAAAATTATCATCTGAGGATATGCATCTTTATTTGTTTGTGCAGAGACTATCAAATCTTCGCATCAATGCAAACTTCAATGACCATTTATGTATGAAAGTGACTGAGGCTTGTGCTCGTGTAGGTGCCCTAGACTATGGTATGATCCCTATTTAAGGTCTAATAGATTGCTTTTTATTTATTACCTTGGCTGATGGAGCGTGCACTTGATCCATTTTGTTTCCCGTTGAGATTTTTTTTTCTGGTATACAGCTTTAGATGGACTGGGATAAACCTTGTTCCTTGCATTCTAATGGTAACAAGAGTGATGTATGTTTATTAAAAAATAACGAACTACCCATTTGTTCTGCTATGATATATTTTGTTTGACAACATTTGTTCCTGTAAATGAGCTAGACACAAAGTTTTCAATTTCATTTGTTAGGTAGCTATGGACAAGAAGTACATAAGGATGTTAACTTTCATGTACTGCTGGAAGCATCATACACCTTTTCACTTTTCAAGCTGCCTGCGTTTCATAACTAGACACTAAATTTCCTGAGGCAATTTCTATTTGGAGATGTCCCATTTTGCATTTCAAAGTATTGGTCAGGGCCCTTACCCAATTTTAATTTTCTTTTTGTCATCAATGTAGGGCTTAAGGCTTTATGGAAGCATAATGTTTATGGAATAACACCAACGATTGGTTCTGCTCATTATCTACTGGTATTCAGTTATATTAACTTTTGCTACTTTCCAAGTTTTCAAGTTACATTTCTCTCCTTTTGCAGCAACATGCTAAAGAGCACAACGATACTAAACTAATGGAAGGCATGTTGCAAGTCCTTAAGAGAAATTTCTTGCCGTTGCAACCAGGCACCGCTGATATAGTTTTCAGGTATTTCATTGTTGCTTTAGTGCATACAAGTGTTTTGTCTATTGTTTTCATACTGTACGCACCATAGACGAAGACCTGATCGTTGAGTGTTTGATGTAACATAGTTGAGTGTTTGATGTATTAAACCAATTCCTGCTTTTGACTGGGTCATTGAGTCCTTTATATTTGTGCCATTCCTGCAATCCTGCATTCCCTTTTTCTGTTCCATCTTTTACCTTCTTTTGACTTTTCTTGTTACTTCTTGTGGGTTTCATCTCTACTCTTCTCCTACTTACTTGGGGCTAAAAGGCTTTGTTGTTGCTGTATATTCCTGAGTCACTTTATCTGCCCTGTTTCTGTAGGAGGCTGTTATATTAATTGGGCATTAATAGGGGGTCCTTCTGAATAGATCTAATTCTATGAATTCTATATAATGATAACCTACAGAGCTTCTTACAGTTTATTCTATTTAAAGTTTTTCTTGGTTCACTCTTGTTTTGTAATATTCCATCTTATTCTGCTATAATTTCATGGCTATTGTCTTTATGCAGCATCTGCTATAGCGCTGATAGATGGGATTTGCTCTCAAAATATGGTAAACAATTTGTTAAGGCGGGTGTGAAGCTGCATCGTACTGCATTTGACATTTGGATGGACTTTGCTGCCAAAGTCGGTAAGCAGTTTGATTCTTCATTGCTCGGTTTAAATAGCATCTCAGTTATGAGGCAGTAACTTGCATGATAGGAGGCAGTGCTGTTGTCAAACTTATGTTTATTGTTCACGATGTATTCCATGATCCATAACATAAGTCTATATAGTGTTCTCCAAAATGCACCAAATATAAGACACTAATAGGATAATAGCTGCACTGTACCTTTTTTTCTTCCTATATGTCTTCCCATACTTAAAGCACACTAATTAATGCTTGATGCTCATCTTAATAACTCCAGCAATAGATGATGGTTAGTAGGGTTTCTCACCTTAATTCCGTTCTTCATGTCCAAATGGAGAGAATGGTCATTTTCTGCTGCTTGCTAGTCAAATATAAGTTCTATGTTCCACTTTTGGATTTATGAGTTATGACATGGATCCGTTCTATGAAGCACTGTTTGCTAACATATGTAGTTCTGCATCTGCAGGAGACTCACAAGCTATTTGGAGCATAAATAGCCTGAGAGGCAAGTCTGTCAAATATTATACTCTTGCAACAGGCTTTGCGTGTGCAAAGGTAATTATATCTAGGATAGGCGTTATTGCATTTCAGTGGTAAACTGTAGTGTTGTTTTTTCCTACTATTTGCCCCTTTGGATGTTGAAGTGATCGATTATGTGATTGCTTTTCAGCCTGTCATGTTTAGTTGCTATAGTGCACTCAGTATTTATCATAGCATATCACAGTACTACATCACGATCCATTGGTCTATGTTGACTGTTGTGCCATTTTTTGTAGCTACATAGGTGCAGTTGATCAATTGCTTCTGGTTTCTGATCTCATTCATTGTGGATCATTTCATTGCAGGGGTTCCTGCTTGAACGGAAGCCCGAAAGTGCTGCTGCCATTATTAAACTCCTTAACAAGGTTGGTTACACAATGCCAACTGCCACAAGACCTATATTTTAGTATAAAATACGGAATTGCTTCATACCATACCAACATCATTGTCTGATTTCGTTGTTGTTGAATAATACATATTGCAATTTTGTTTGCTGTGTTGTTGAAGCCTTTTAACCACGGCTCTTTTTATAGTATTTTGAATGTGAACATATCATGAAACTCCACTGAATCTTCATGCTAAAATCCTCGAAAGGACAGCTTCACCTGATGAAAACTTATGGCTGCATGTAGCATTTGCCTGAACAGAAGAAACCATTTATCAAGGATGAACTCCAAAAACTCATCGCTGAATGGCCTTCAGAAGTGATAAAAAGGCAGAAGAAAGATGATAGGAAGGTGAGACAAATGAATTTTGGTTCGATTTCTCCACTACCAGTATCAGGAACGTGTAGTTTTGCAATGCCCCCCTTGTGGCATTCCATTGGAAGTAAATTAACCAGTCACTCTTGGGATCTGTTTCTACGTACCCTTCTAATACCCAAATATCTCTACATTAATCAGGCCCTGGAGGAAGCTCTGGTGAAGGACATACCTACGATGATAAATTGCCTGACAAATTTAGGCCTCGATCTTCCTGTGGATTTGGACAGGCTTACCCCTCAGCTCCAAGCAGCATAGTAAACAAGATGCACAGCTTACCAAATGATGTAATTGCTGCAATACACCTGGTACCTGAGGAACGGCCTTTTTGGGAACGGATGCAGGAAGGCGCCGCCCAACCATTTTGATACGATTTTTTTTGTTTATATTGACATGGGGTAGAGCTTAGCTTCTCCGGGAATAACGTGTACTCCTTCCGTCCCTATGAACTTGTCGTTTTCGACAATTTCATGGGGACGGAGGGAGTATGATTGCCGGGTGTGTTCTACACGGCGCACTCTGTTGTAAGTTGTGACTTTGTAATCTTTGATTTTGTACCGCTGCATGAAAGCTGCGAAGCTTTTTCCTTCACTGGCTCTGTACTGAAACTCACATGTTGGAACATAAATTTCTCTGGAATGTACTAATAGTAGTTCCGTCGGCGTGGATCTATCGAGTAGTTGCAGGCCAAGACAACATGAGGAGGCCCTCATCGTTCAGCTGCAGGAAAACGGTATTCAATGGCGAGTGCTAGTAGTAGCAGCAGGTGCATATTGAATAAATCTAAATGGGTTTCAGAATATGCTTGGAATGCTTGGTTGTACGGTCGGTGTAGAGAGAACAAGGGAAATCATGTTGCCATGTTGGACCGGCCCAGGAATAACTCACGCACGCACGAACTTAACCAAGCTCGAGCTCGCAACATTGACGGAGACGCGCACACTGATCAGGATGGCCCAAATCCAACCGACCCAACAGGCCCAATTTGTAACCGAACACAACGAAACGAGCGCGTCGCTGACTCGCTGGTCTGTCTGCTGCGCCTCGGGTTAGTACCACCTCGGCGATTCAAGCGACTAGACGTATTGAAACAGGAATAAAAGGCGACCCAGGGCTTCATCACAACTCATACCTTTCTCGGCCTTTTGGCTAAGATCAAGTGTAGTATCTGTTCTTATCAGTTTAATATCTGATATGTGGGCCATGCGCTCACAACGATATTAAATTTATTTTTTGTGGGAGAGGGTCCACCACAGTGGCTTGCCACTGGGGTCCTCACGCGTCGCTCGGGCGTTGCACTACTGCCCTTGCCTGGCGCACCCCAACCAAACCTAAAGTTTAATAATCTTAGAACCGGCTCAGGGCTGCTCATGAACCGGCCGGTTCATGAGCAGCCCTGGGCTGATTGATGATTTGATGAAGTTGAGTTTGGACCAAAAAATACACCTCCGAGATGTGCGGCTATCACATGCAGGTAAAAAAGAGAAATCGCGCCTTGCTGGAAGGAACGGAAGAAAATTCCACAACCACGTCCGGCTCCAGGAAATACGACCTGCACCCGCGCATCCGTGCTAATAGCACACAAATTACATCAGTTTTGCTGCTGATGATTGTTGATACTCCCTCCATCCCATAAAAAAGTTCGTTTTGGGAGGTAATAGAGTTTCCATAATACAATTCGTTTTGGGTGCTACTGACTGAGTTTAGACTATAATACCCTTAAACTCTTCGTTTCCAGTGCTTGTTTTTAACGTTGGAACTCTTCGTAGCTCGGGTAGCGCATTTAACTCACGCGACGTTCGGCCTCCCGCGCGGCCCTCACGCGGCGCTCGCCCGCAGCAACAAGCAAAAAAACACATGCAACAAGCCTACGCGAGCGCGCCATGCAGCAAGGTGGGAAAAAGAAAAAGCGCGCCCGCCAGCCGCATGCAGCACCCCCCAGCGGGAAAGAAAAAAAGCGCGCTAGCAGGCAAAAAAGCGCCATGCAGCCCGGCGGGAAGGAAAAAAAAACGTGCCCGCCAGCCCCACGCAGCACCCCCAGTGGGAAAAATAAAAAACGCGAGCAGGCAAAAAATACTAGGGAAATGGGTCATCGGGGATCGAACTCGCGCTGCTCTGAAGAGCGTGCAAGGCAGTAACCAGTCACACACAGCAAGGTAATTGTTGAACTGGTGCATATAATGCTATTTAATAAGGACAAACAGGGAAAAACAGACTGAAATTAATCACTCCTTGGTATCTTAAAACATGTTCAAAACGAATTTTTTTATAGAATGGAGGGAGTACTGAATATCCTCTATGACGTGCTTCAATTTCTTCACTATCTTCATCATCAACTAAATGTACTCCCTCTCGTCTTTTTATTCTGTTTTTATTAGAAGACAAGTAAGAACGAAGGGAGTAATTGGTTGACAAAATGCCAGATGAAAAATATTCAATTGACTGAAAGCAAGCTATGCAGGCAAAGAGTGAGTTGCAGCAAAGAGAAGCTAACAAGATCTAAACGTTCCATTACTCATCAAATGAATCTAACATGACATATAGCTGCTTATAGAAACGGACAAGAGAACCTAATATACAGAATTCACTAATTGAGCTCCCTCTCCAGTCTATACACCGATTTCAGAAAAGAAAAAAAAAAGTACATCATGAATGGACCCGAGAAAAGAAAAGCAGTTCATTGTTGTAGCCCGTCTGTCATTCCAAATCAAATCACTCTGCTTGCATTGCAGGCACATCTCCAACAAAGTATTCTTAGTATCGAAAACTCCTTTCTTTGCACTAAACCACGACATGATGATGCATCATCTAACACGGGCGGTTGCTGGTTGTTTTGAGGAGCGGCCAGACTTGTGTTTACGCTTCTGGTTGTTGCCTGCAGCAGAGTCACCCAAGGGACCCGACCATGTGGGCACGGAGGCACCTTTCTCGTACGGAAATACCGTGCTGAACGAAGAAGGATCTGGAGGCTCAAAGGCAGGTTCCATGTGATTTGAACAGCCCAAGGGATATCCAAGTGCTCCGTCCTGATGTGGTGGAGGGAACTTCTCGCTCTTGCTCTTCGCGTTTGAATGTGTTATTAGCCTTCTCTTCTGTAGGAAAAAAATTTGTTAGCCAAGAGAATCATAATGTTTAACACCCTTCAAAAAGATGCTATCAGCGCAGTATATGAAAGCGAATCCATGCACATAAAACAAATGAGCAAGTGTAATTAGTAACGAAAGTTAATTGCACATACATCAATATTTGCTTGAATTTCAGCATTTGCCTCTGGCGCTGGAGCAGCCCTAGGCCGATCCCGTGTCCTTGTTTTCCTTGTCGCATCACCGTTAGCTCTACCACCAGCAGCTCTCAAGCTGTTGAAGCAATGAATAAGCCAAACACAATTTTATACAGTACAAAAGCTCAGATATATGGGTAAAACAAAAAAGTCAAGAAACGGTGGAGGAAATAATAAATTTGCATCCAGGGGAATAATTGGAATGATAAGAACAAAATACAACAGAAAAGTAGGGAGACAGATTATTGCAAGACTCATCATGGTGTAAGCAGTCTTTCATCTTTCATGATGATGTCTAAGCATTATTCTCAACAAGTTCCCAGAAATCCTGGAATCTTGGCACGATAGCCAAGACTTTCACTTTACTACAATTCAGTACATGCCCTTTCAGAGGACCAGAGTTACTTTTGAGACAGGTGGGGGGGGGGGGGGGGGGTCTAAAATGCTGAGTAAGATTGTATACTATGCATTTCTGTCATCAACGTGTGCATTGCTTATTTAAGGTGGATAAATAGGCAATGTTCACTTCCAGTATACTCCCTCCGTCCCACAAAACTTGTCGCTTTGTAGTTCATTTTTGAACTACAAAGCGACAAGCTTTTTGGGACAGAATGACCCTGTACTCTAAAGCCTAAGCTCCACTTTTGACCCCATTAAACCATTCACTTTCTCAGGGGAAGAATGAAAAAAAAATCACAATGAAAATACAGAGCATCCAGGAAGGCGGGCTAAATGTAGATCTTTATTAGGACTTAGGAGTCTTAGTGTGACATACCGTCTAGCTTCTTCATCTCTTCGTTTTGCATCCATCTCTTTGCTTGGAGGGTACTGAGGGAGACTAGATGGATCACATGCATAAGGCTCCGTTGTAAAGAACTGCATAGCAAAAATAAGATACTTGCTTTTGTAATAAGGTGTTCACATTAGCAATGCACAAGCCACATAAATAAACTAAAGAATACGATTTTATCACAGGCATATAGCTATTGAATAGATTTTTTCATGAAAATGCAAGAGAGCTGCATGATTTTCATCAAATACATAGAAGACCTATATATCATTGCATTAAGGAGGAGAATAAGTAGGCATAAAACACTAAGACACACACCGCACAAACCCATAACCAGGACTGCAGAACTGTATATATTTGATTGAGTAAAGTTGGGGGTTTTAAATGAATGCCTAAGAGAATGTTGATCAATCAAAATACATTTTCTAGCATCAGTATTCGCAGGGCCTTGATCAATAAAATAGCCAGGCAGAGGCAGCAACTCGAGTTGCTACGTTTACAGGCCATATACTTTCATGTTCAACCAAGTATCAGCACCTTCTGGAAATGTTGAACAACTTAATGCCAAGGACTGACATAGAACATTGACATGTCAACCTGCTGCTATATGATCTATTCTCAAAAATCTTTTGAGAAAGGCTAAGACGTTCAAACAAAATTAAATTTTCAAGCATCAAGGGAGCTTAAGTAGTTAATATGTTGATCAAACTATAGGCAGGAACTCAAATTGTTAAAGCTACTGGTCATATAATTTCATGTCCAGCATTGAACTATCATTGCCCTCACCCCCTCAGGGGATCTGGAAAGGTTTCAACATTTGTTCCCGGGGAGGCGAGGAATTCCTTTTTTTTTAGTTCACACTGCTCTTTTCTCTCTTTAAGTTGCATCAAAACATTGATCATTGACGAGTTAACCAGCTGCTATATAATACCTTACGAAAATTGATTTAAGGAACCAAAGTGGTTAGCTAGGGAAATTGGATTATTACTGCTCACTCTTTGGGAACAAACATTTTCAGTTAATTTAACGTGCTTTTGCTAACGTCAAACTGAAAGATAATCGATCCATCAAATAAATCATGTGTTTCGTTCATATAAATATAGTGAAAGAATGATAAAAAGTCAAGAAAACTTACATCACTGTTGAGTGCAGAAGTCGCTGTTAAACGATCAGCTGGATCAATCGCAAGTAGTGTTTCAATCAGTCGAAGTGCCGATTGAGGGAAATCTTTGAATGTATCCGCTAATCGCCTTTTGTATGGTTGTTGAGGTTTAAATATGGTCGCATGAGGCAACTTTGATTTTTTCCAATACTCCTCTGTCGGAGAGCCACATAACTTAAAAATTTTATGCAGTTGTTCCACCTAAAATATGCAAATACAATCATCAGATGAAACTATGAGAGGAGCCATGGTGGAAAAAAATGTGACATAATATAAGACCATCACTAAATTGTCTAACATAAAAATAACACCTCCAAGTCATCTGATAAATTTCTGAGTTTGAACAGCAGTTAAGCGTCTGAGCCCTGGAGAACGTCATGAGATTCAGGGTTTTCACATAATCACATGTAACAAAGGTGAAAGGTAACAAGTGACACCAAGTATTGATTCAAAGCAAATCAAAGTTTACACCGACTGATATGTTCATGTATTCTCTTGCAAGAGACCCATCTTGAATATGTTAATTTACCACACAATTTCACTCATTCACTGAACATACACCCACCACTAATGCAAACTTGAATAAGTTGAGTTACATAAATGGAGGAAAACAAATTTGACTGTACATTCAAACATCGTTAATGGCAACATAAAAACGGCTACATTCCTAAATAATCTCACATAGTTGCTTGGTGCAAACCAAAGTTAAGCAGAAAGGCATGGGATAAGTTTTAATATGCAACAAAGGTTGAAGTAACTACAGATCAATTTCAGAACAGATCGAAATTTCAGAAATTGCTATGCTCCTTTATTCCCACAAATCAGATATACCTATCATGTTAATCAGAAAGATCATATTGCATGAGATCGACATTGAATAGCTCAAGCTACTACAGAATTTCAACTAATCAAATAAAAAGAAAACTATGCGTCTAGGATGAGAAGTAAAGAATTTGAAGATATAAGCAGTACCATCAGCAGGTTACAGCTAGACAGAATCAAGTGTGACTCCCTTAGGAATGGGAAGGTCACAGACATACTAAAACTAATATTTAAATAATGTGAGCTGGTAGCTAGAAGGTTTTCAAATAAAATAAAGGGCTGTCGAGTATTCTCCAGCTAACCTCAGTCCGTCCTGGCATAATTGGCTTTCCAGCCAGCAGCTCAGCAAGTATACATCCAGCACTCCACAAGTCAACACCAACTCCATAATCTGTGGCACCCAACAGTAACTCTGGTGGCCGGTACCACAGAGTCACCACCCTACTCGTCATTGGTTGTTTATGGTTGGGGTCGAAGAATGAGGCTAGACCGAAGTCCGCAATCTTGAGCACGCCGTTGTTATCCAAGAGCAGGTTCGACCCTTTGATGTCACGGTGAAGCACCCCCCGGTCGTGGCAGTGCTCCAGCCCTGAAAGCAACTGATGCACATAGCACTTTACCTGCACATATTAACATCTCAATCAGCCTCAGTTAGCGGCATTTCACAGAATTGGGTTGGAAGCTGTCTCAGCAGAACGGGATCTTGACCTGGGGCAGCGTGAACTTGATGTCCGGGCTGGCAGCGAGGCCAGCTAGGTCATGGACCATGTAGTCGAAGACGAGGTAGAGGCTGCAGGACATGCGGGAAGTGACCAGCCCGTCGAGCTTGACGACATTGGGGTGGTCGAGGCGGCGGAGTATGAGGATCTCGCGGGCCATGAAGCGCACGCTCTCCGGCTCGAGGTTGTCGAAGCGCACCTTCTTCAGCGCCACGATCTTGCCGCTCAACGAGTCCCGCGCCTTGTACACATTGCTGTACGTGCCTTGACCGATCTGAGAGGGAAGGGGTCAAAAAGATTAAATTTTTCGCCTCGGTGCACGCGCGGCATGGATCGAGAAGCTGGGGAGACATGGGGAGCGGGGAAGGAGGGGGCACGCACCTTATCGATCTTCTCGAACGAGTCCGCCCGGCGCGGGGTCCATCCGTCGATGGCCTCGCCGGCGACGGCGGAGAGCCAGGCGGGCCAGCCGGCGGCGACCTGCTCCCCGCGCGCCTTGTTGGCGAATCTGCCACCGAGGCGGACCTCGGCGTGCGCCGCCGCGGCGGCGGTTGAGCGCGACGACCGCGACCGGCGTTCCCTCTTGACCTGCGCCGGCTTCTCAGCCGCCTGCTCCGGCGCCGCCTCCGCAGGCGCGGCGGAAGAAGCAACCCCCTCCTGCTGCGGCTGGGAAACAGCCGCAGCAGTGGAAGGGTGGTCCCGGCGGCGAGAGCTGGAGACGGCGGCGGGGCTGGAGGTGGCGGGGCGACCGTGCACGCAGCCCATGGTGGGTGGAGGTCACCGGCGGCAGGGCATGGATGGGCCGCGGGACGAAGGAGGTTTCGCCGGAGAAGGCCGCGATCCGGAGGCGGCGGCTCGTGGGGAGGGTGGGGGGAGGTGGTGGGGTTGAGTAAAGTAAAGAGAGCTCTGCGCCTGCCTGCGAGAGAGAGAGAGAGAGAGGGAGAGGAACGGGCGAACGGCACGGCACGGAAGGGGCTGGTGGCAGCGAGCCGGAACGCTTTGACTCTGACGGCTCTGTACCTTCACCTCACCTGCGTCCTCTCCTCGCTGTGATGTGTGCCTACGCGGCTACGCCCTATGCAGGAGGGAGTACATGAAATTGTACATCAGTACATGGCATATGCAGCACCGAAAATTGACAGGGGGATAAAAAAACTAGTAACTCGATATGCATTTGATATATTCTCGCATCTCTTTGTCATGTTTACCTTTGGACTACTTTTTGTAAATGCTTAGTCATTTTCTGAATATCACTGTTTGACAAAAAGTTAGTATTTTTTAACTTTTTTTCTGACGCAATAGGCACCGCATGCAGGAATATCAACATACGATGAGAGATAAGTTTGTACTCGCTGAGGATAACGATTCGCTGGCACATGAGATGACAGCAATTAGATGCACCTACGGCCCAGTGATGGAACAGTGTTTATTCTAGCAAACATTTGCTGTACCAAACAAAAGAAGGTAATAGTAAGAAATAAAAAAGTGATAAGAATTACCATGAATTGTGGTATGCTAACAAAATAAGGTTATCTTGTAGTACGAAACAATGTCGAGAAAAAAAAATACAAGTTCTTGGGTTCTTGAGAGATGTTCTCTTTTACCTCGGGATGTGACCACAGTCAGTCCTGAAAAGAATAGAGTAGTTCAGGGCAAAGGGAGGGGAGGGGAGGGGTCCGTGATATTTTAGGTCGTGGATCATTGGGGTTTTGTCTCATGGGGAAGGAGACAGAGTGCCTATAATGCAGGCAGGGGATTATCATATCATATCATACTGCCTGCAATGCGAAGAGGACAAAAGAGAATAAGCAGGGTTAAGTACTTTAATCACATGCTTCCTTTTTTACAGAAACTCGGGAGAAGGTCACCACTCTCTCTCTCTCTATCTGTCAATATTTCATCTCTGAAACTGGGTGGGTGCTGGTGAAGCCCCAGGAGAAGGATGATCAGTGGAGGAGATGCCTACCTAAACCTTGGAAGACAAGAACATGTCGGGGCTGCCTCACCGGCATTGGAGTACGGTGCCAGTGCCACCCCTGGGGAAGGGGAACAGCAACAAACTGATGTTCGACTTCGTCCCCCTTTCGCCCTGGGTATATTATATCATATCCTGCGGCACCTTCGTCAGAGCAACTGCCGAGAACTGAAACTGCACCACGGTTGCTGACATGCCATGCTGCCCCCCCTTCCCCACCTCTGGTTGAATTATCAGCCCGTCCTGGTTTTAGACCATCCGCAGTGATTCACTGTAAAGTTTACTGACTGGAAATATAGAGTAGATTACTGGAAGTATAGAGTAAGTGTCCAGAGTGAAATGCTGGAAGTATAGAGGATATACTGGAAGTATAGAGGGATAGAGTAAGTTTTAGAGGAAACCGCTGCGGATGGTCTTAGACCCTCTCATCAGTTGACTTCCCATCTTTTTTCCCTGTAGAATTCTAGCTTCTCCTTTCAGGCCACCCACTCCAACGAAAGGGATCTGTCAGTCAGGCTAACTGTCCTTGGTCACATCGGTACATCCAGGCAGCAACACCGCTCCTTCAGGTTAATAATAATAAGTGGTGAGTAGTTGCATGGTTGCGTCAGGGATTAGTTGATGAGCTTGCAACACTTGTGAGACTGCAGAACCGTCGTAGGCTGCTGGTATTGGACGTGCTTGATGCTGCCTTTTGACTTGCTACGGAGGCCCAGCAACCTTTTTGTAGTGTGGTTCAGGTCGATCCATGCAACTGATCTGATCATCTTGTTGGTGTTGGTGTTGCGTTGGAGGAGGACAGATGCAGAGCTTGCTTTGCTGCTGTTGTCTCGATCAGTGAACATCTATCTTGTTGCCGAGCAGGATGGATATCCCCCCGGTCGGAGCATTGGGCCTGCCATAGGTTGTGTTTGGTTCCCTGCACTGAACTGCACCTCCGCCAGACCAGGCCCCCGCGATGCAGGCTCCACTTGTTTGGTAGCCTGGTCAGCCCATCGAGCCAGGCCCAGCTCAACGGAGGCTTCGGAGCATTGAAGATGTGGACTCATTGTATGCCTATCCTAATTGGATGGTTCCGTTAATACAGAACACAAGTCCCGAATCAAAACCAACACTACCGAAATTTTTTAGACGATGATACAGCACAACAGCTATGGTTCCTTCTGGCTAGGAGCACCCCTACCTTCCAAATAATCGAGTAATCCACATGATAGTGGGCAGTAACAGCGATATACGTACTGCGACAAGGCAGCCACTGAACTAAATTGTGTTCAAATGTCGAAATATGGGACACTGATTATTTACCCTCCTTGCTTGCTCCGGTAAGGCGAAATCCTTCCAAAGGTCCTACAAACTGAAAGCATCACGCCATCAAATCCAAGATCGATAATCCCTCCAAGAAATCCAAAACCCAACAAGCAATGCAGCAGCGGGGCGACGAGTCGGCGGCGGTTCACGTCGTCTACCTTCCCGAAGAAATCGATCATCACCGAGATCCTCGTCCGCCTGCCCTGCACCTCCGTCCTCTGCGCCCGCGCCGTCTCGAGGGACTGGCGCCGCATCACCACGGACCCGGCGTTCCTCGCCGCCCACGCGCGCCGCCAGCCTCTCGAGCTCATCGTAAGCACGAGGACGGTGGTGACGAGGACGGCACGTGGCAGCGACGTCGCCGGGCTGGAAAGCATCCCGGTCTCCGCCGACGAGGCCGGTCGTCCGCAGCGCCTCGTGCGCTACCCCCACTGGAAGAACGAAGCAATGGAAGTGGTAGCCTCGTGCGACGGCGTCTGGCTCATCAAGAACGCCCACCGCGCGCGGCATGTACTTCGCCTGCAACCCCGTGACGCGGCAGTGGGCCGAGCTACCGCAGTTGAAGGACACACGTAACCGGCTCGTCCTCGACTACGGCTTCTACCACCACGAGCCGTCCGGCGAGCACCGGCTCTTGTGCCGTTGCATTGTCTGGGTGAAGCCGATAAACGAGATATGGTACTACGTCCTCTCGACCGCTGCCACGAAGCCTCGCCGGCTCGTAAGCGTGGCGGACCCGGACGAGGCCGCTGCTAGGGCGATCGCGTCGTCCTATTCTTGGAGCAATCACCCCCGTACGGCTGTGCACGGGCGGCTCTACCGGCTATTCCCGCGTGACAAGCACCACCCCCGCCGCAGCATGGTGGCGTTCGACACAACATCAGAGACGTTCCACATGATGACGCCGCCGCCGACGTCCAGGGAGCTCGTAGGTATCCTCGCCATGGACGGGCGGCTAGTCACGGCAGAGTTATTATTCGGGGAAAAGCAAATCGACCTGTGGTTTCTCGAGGACTATGGCCGCGGCGGCGCAAGTGGGAGGTGGGAACGCCGACACCGAGTGGACATTTCTCCGACGATATATACGCGGATGAGACCGGAAGCTGGAAGCCCACCAATTAGCGACTCTTTGAAATGGCGACTCATTGATTATAACATAGCCGTAGCAGGCACCGACGAAGGAGACATCGTCGTGAGAGCGACCGATGGGTTAGTGGTACACAACGTCAAGACGAAGACGTCCAGAGTCATGTATACGGACGGCACTCCAATGCCGTCGTGGCCGTTCCATGTGTACAGGGAGAGCCTCGTGCAGCATCAGCGTTTCAAAGCGTGGTCTCCCCAGGCTTTGCCATGCATGAAGTTTTCTTGAGCAATTCTTTTAATTTCTTTTTGAAGCTAGCCATAGTAGATATCAAACGGTAGTGTATATAGAGTAGAAATGTACTCCCTCCGTCCCCATGAACTTGTCGTTTTGTAGTTCATTTTTTAACTACAAAGCGACAAGTTCATAGAGATGGAGAGAGTACCTTATATTTTGATAAAGTGCAGAAAATTAAGAACTGAAAGTGCATCTAGGTTCCCCGTGGGTTTTGGATGATTGATGACGACAATTAAGTCGCTAATGAGCTCAAGTGATCTTAGCACAGGTATGGACTCAATTGGAGACGCAAACCCTCAAAAAGGAAAAGGAAGGAAACGGAGTCAACTCGAAGCGTAGAAACTAGGGTTTCTAGCGTGGTTGAGTTAGACTAGCCGTAGCAATAGGAGGGTGTGTGTAAAGTGCATTGAGATCAAGTTTGGGAGCTCAAAGTGGTTTAGAGGTCAAACCTATGAAAGAAATGAGTGATTGAGTGGTCTGGCCGTAGGGCCGGACTAGTCCGTGCAGGTGGCCGGACTAGTCCGTTCCTGGCCGGCCAAGTCCGTTTCTGGCCGGACCAGAAGGGTCTGACTGAGATCGGACTAGTCTGTTGTGGCCGGACTAGTCCGGGTAGCTGTGAGTGGGTTTTGGGGATGAAGTCCCAAAACCACGGACTTGTCCGTTTTGGACCGGACCAAGAGGTCCTGAGTGAGAACGGACTAGTCCGCCCGTGGGGCCGGACTAGTCCGGGTTGGCTAGAAAAGGTGCTTCTGTGGCTAAGTCTGGGAGGACCGGACTAGTCCGCCCTAGGGGCCGGACTAGTCCGTGGTCCTCAGACTAGTCCGTTTTCACACGGAGCAAAAGGCTCTGTGTGAGATCGGACTAGTCCGGTGTTGACCGGACTAGTCCGTTCTGGAAGTGACCGTTTGAATTTGAAGTTTGGCGGGTAGCGTGACGATAGTGTGTCAGCTGTCGGGACCTGACAAAGGGGTCAGTGGTCCCCTAGGCCGGACTAGTCCGGGCCAGTGGCTGGACTAGTCCGCCCTTTTGCTGAAGTCAGCAGATTGGGCTTGGGACCCCTATAAAAAGGGGACCCCCGGCCTCATTTCGAATACACTTGGAAAAACTCAAACCCTAGCGCCGCCACAGCCAACTTGGAGCACTCCTAAGCCTCCTTCTTGCCTACTTTCCCTCTAAAACTAATTCTTGAGTGGATTAGGGTTTAGTGAGGTGGAGAAGAGGAAGAACATCGCGCTTGTGCTCCCGGTTTGATCTCTTGCACTCGTTGAGTCTTTGTGGGCTGTGTATTGAGTTTGCTTTATTGTGTTGATCATCTTTGTGGTGTGGGAGCCTCAGCTTGTGAGAAGCCCCAATGAACTTTGTAATCACCGTTGTGATTAGTGGAGAACCAAGTTAGGCCCGTGCGGTAAACTTGGTGAGGGAAGGGTTGTTGGACCCGGTCCTTTTGTGGACTCCTCAACGGGGACGTAGATTCCTTGTGTGGAATCGAACCTCGGGATAAAATCCTTGCCTCCTTGTGTTCTTCGCATTCATTCTATTGATTACTTTGTTCTAGGGTTGGTAGTCTCGTTTCATACTCCGCATTGCTTCAAACTTGTGGAAACTTGACTTGCTCTTGTGTAGGTTGTTGCTTAACTTGACTTAAACATATACTCACTTGTAGCAAAGAGAAAATTCCCTAAAACTTGCTAGAAATATCTTTTTAGGGTTATTCACGCAAGCTGACCGGACTAGTCCGCCCCCTGACCGGACTAGTCCGCCCCTTGTGATTTAATCTCGTTTTATTAAGTCATTTGCAGGTCAATTAGCCTATTCACCCCCCCTCTAGGCAACTTTCAATTGATATCAGAGCAGGACTCTCCACAAAGAGTCTAACAACTCGGAGAGATGGCCGGAGTGGTGAATGACGATGCATCGAGCAGCAACTACGAGGCGACCCGTGAGGAGACGTTGGCTTATCAAGATAAGCCAACGGACGATGAGGAGACTCGCCAACTCAAGGCGAAGCTCCGGGAGAAGTTGAACATATCCAAGATTGATCCGTCAAACCAATCAAGTGGTGGTGGCGGAGCCAACTACAACCGGCAAGGGTTCAACTATGAACGCCTTGCCGCCAACAACCACTACCTATCCATCCCATTGGGGAAACCTCCCCAATTCGATGGAACGGACTACGGTATGTGGAAACACAACATGAAGATCCACCTCGTGTCACTCAACCCAGCGTTGTGGCAAATTGTCATGACCGGGGTGGAGATTCCCAAGGATGAGGACAACATAACTCAAGAACAAGCCATCCTCATCCACCGCAACGCTCAAGCTGCGGGTGTGATCATCTCATCTCTCTCTAGAGATGAGTTCAACCGTGTCGATGGCCTTGAAGTGGCCAAAGACATATGGAACACCCTCAAGACGGCGCATGAGGGAAACCGAGTGGTCAAGGAGGCCAAGATCGAGCTCATCGAAGGAGAGCTTGGGAGATTCGCCATCTTGGATGGTGAATCCCCCCAAGACATGTACAACCGGCTGAAGGTGTTGATCAACAAAAGCCGATCATATGGCTGCACCAAGTGGACCGACCACGAGGTGGTGAAGAGAATGATCCGGGCATTCATGCCTAGGAACGTCTCTTTATGCTCCATGATTCGGGAAAGCCCGGGGTTCACTCAAATGACCCCGGAGGAGGTCCTTGGGAGGATCATTAACCATGAAATCATGGAGAAGGAGGCGCTCTTCTACAACGACCTCCAAAAGTTCACCGCCTGCAAGATGAAGAACGTTGCACTCAAGGCAACGCCCTCTTCAAAGGAGCAAGAAGAAAGTGATGAGGAGATCCTCGACACCGATGAGGAGGAGGCCTTCTTCATCAACAAATTCAAGAGAATGATGAGGAGGAAGAAAGGGGGGCACAACTATGAGGGCAAGGGAAAGGAAAGAGCAAGGCCCAAATCAAGAAGGTCTTGCTACAACTGTGGCGAGTATGGGCACTTCATCGCTGATTGCCCACACGAAGAAACGAAGAAGAAGAAGGAAGGGAAGCCTCAAGAAAGGAGATTCTTCAAGAAGAAGAGGCCCTCCGGACAAGCCCATTTGGGGAAGGAGTGGGACTCTAACGATGAGTCCTCCTCCGAAGAAGAAGAGGAGAAGATGGCCACCATAGCCATCGGGAGGAACTCCAAGGGAGGCAAGCTCTTCCCCAACCTCAACAACGACCACAAGTCTACTTGCCTTATGGCAAGGGAAGGAAAGAGAAAGGTAACATCTCATCCTTCCTCCCCAACTTCCTCACATGATGATTTTGATAGCGCTAGTGAAAATGAGCATATGTTTAAGGACATAAGCAAAAGCACCTTGCGTAGGATGAAGTTGCTTATGGATGAGATCTTTGAAAAGGAAGATCTCATCAACAGACAGGAGGACATGCTCATCCTTGAGAAGGAGAGATGTCAAGAGCTTGATGAGCTCCTTGAGCTCGAAAGAGAGAAGAGCAAGGCATTGGAACACGAACTTGCTCTTTGCAAGAAAACGTGTTCAAGTCTTGAGGAGAAGTCGATTGAGCTCAAGGATGAACTTGGAAGCTTGTCAAAAGTTAACAAGACCCTTGAGACTCAAGTTGAGTCACTCAAGAACAATGTAACCTCTTCCTTCAAGAGCTCAACCCCCTCAAAGGCCTCATCCATGGCAACATCACCTTGCAAGTGCTCCAACTTGATCCTTAAACTTAAGGATGAGCTCAACCTAGCACAAGGCAAACAAGCACCTAAGGGTGCTGTCGGTACCCTAAAAACCATACACCCCCTGAGGTTACAAAGATCTCAAGGGAAGGACATCAACTCAAATTGAAGACCCTCGGGGGCCCACTCGCCAGACGTGACCGGACCCGCTTCTCCAACATGGTTAACCTCTAGGTTGCCACGTGTACTGTCAGCCCAGAGCTATTACCCGCAAGGGTGAAGCTCCGGGCCAAGTACTGAAACGGCACCTCCGGAGGTAGCCCCCGACCGAGAGAAGCTCCGGACATGACACGTGCCAGGTCACCCCGGAGCTTCCCGCTTCTCCCAAGCAAGCTCCGGAGCTGCCACGTGTCCACACGACAGAGCTAGATGCTTAAAGCCTCCGGGAGACGTTGTAACGGCTCCGGATCTCCAAAGGACAGCCGCAGACTTCAAGATCCGGTTAATTACCATTAATTCCACGTTAATGATAATTAATCGGACAGCCTTAACACCTGTAACGGCACTGTCGGAGCCGTTACAGGGTTATTAACAACAATTAATCTCGTGTATCAATACTAATAACCGCCAGGGCCACATGTCGGGCCAGGCTGACTTGTAACGGTTAGTCCTTGTACTATAAAAGGACAAACCGACGATACACAGGAGAGAACGCTCGAACACTCTGAAGCTCACAAGTTAATACAACAAACACACACCCGTGGAGTAGGGTATTACGCTCAGGCGGCCCGAACCACGTAAACCACCGTGTCACTCGTGTCCAAATCGCATTTCACTTTCTTAGATCTCCGCGCGCCCAGACCGAACCACAAACTCCTTCAAACACTTTTCATAGTGTTAGGGGATCTGCCGACTCCAACAGTCGACAGTTGGCGCGCCAGGTAGGGGGCGCCTGAGATCTTCAAGAATGGTGAATTCTGCAGCTGGATCATCCAACGGGCAACCTGCTGCTCAAACTGTCGGAGGCAATCCCTCCAACATGCAACCACCGGCAGGAGCCTCAGTTCCAGCGGGAGTCACACTCCCACCACCACCATCTTCTCCGGCAAGACATGCCGAACGACATGATGGTGCACCGGCGTCACATTCAGCGCCGGCAAGTCGTGACAACCCAGAACACGCGCTCCATGCAGCGCGTGCTCTCCTTCAGCGACCATCACCTCCGGATGCATCTCAAGGTGCCATGGAGCAATGGAGAGCTGATATTGAGCATTTGGTCGCAGCAGCGGCCGAACGCCTCAACAATCAGGGTCCACCTCCTTCAGGGCGGGCCCCGTCGCAGCGACGAACGTTGTCTGGAAGACTTGGTCCACATGTCTCCAACAACCGGAGAAGAGCTGCGTCACAACAACCGGAGAAGACTTGGTGCACCTTGATTTCAAGGCAACCAACAACATGGCGGAGTACGAAGCACTCATATATGGATTAAAGGTGGCACTATCCTTTGGTGTCAAGCAGTTGCTGGTCAAAGGAGATTCACAACTTGTTATCAAACAAGTGAAGGGTGAATGCTCCTGCAATAATCTCCAGCTGGCTGCTTATCTCCTTGAAGTCCAGAGGCTTCAGAAGGACTTCGAAGTCCTAGACCTTCACCATGTTCAGCGTGCTCACAACGTTGAAGCTGACGAACTCTCGACCAAGGCGTCAACCGGAGCTCCGGCTCCAGACGGAACCTTTGTCCGGAGGTTGTCAAAACCCACAGTTCAGCCTGCCGAGCTGAACGAAGGGGGCGAGATCAGCATCCCGAAGCTGACGGTCCCGATGGCCCTGTTACCATGGCAGCCATCAAGGGTCGTAGGTGCTGCCGGAAGCTCCGAGCAACCCAGCACGCAAGACTCAAATGCTCAAGTCAGTTCCGATGCATGGATCTCGGAGATCCGGAACTACTTGAAAGACAACATCCTTCCTGACGATGATGTATCCGCTGACCGGGTAGTCAGATTGGCTAAAAGATACACGTTGGTAGAAGGGGATCTCTACCGGCGCGGTGCCAACGGCATCCTAATGCGGTGCATCACAAGGGAAGAAGGCTGCGAGCTCCTCGCAGAAATCCATGGAGGCGAGTGTGGGAACCACGCGTCTTCCCGCACGCTGGTCGGAAAAGCCTTTCGGCACGGCTTCTACTGGCCAACAGCGCTCCAGGATGCTACTGAGCTAGTGAAGAAATGCAAAGCATGCCAATTTCATGCAAAGCAAATTCATACACCTGCTCAGCCCTTACAAATGATACCTCCTACGTGGCCTTTCGCCGTGTGGGGGATGGACATCTTGGGACCCTTCCCAAGAGCCGTCGGAGGTTACAAGTTCCTGTATGTCGCCATTGACAAGTTCACCAAGTGGCCGGAAGCTACTCCTGTTGTGACGATCAACAAACAATCTGCAATCAATTTTCTACAATCTATCGTGAGCAGATTCGGAGTCCCAAACAAGATCATCACTGATAATGGGACTCAGTTCACAAGCTCCTCATTTCAAGGATATTGCGAAGACCTCGGCATACAAGTTTGCTACGCCTCCGTAGCTCATCCTGCCAGCAATGGGCAAGCCGAGAGAGCAAACGCAGAGATCCTTAAAGGACTCAAAACGCGCACTTATGAGCGTTTGAAAAAGCACGGAGCTAATTGGATCGAAGAGCTTCCGCCCACTCTATGGGCTAACAGGACTTCTCCAAGTCGGGCAACCGGAGAAACACCCTTCTTCCTGGTGTACGGAGCAGAAGCGATCCTTCCTCCGGAGATCACCCTGGGTTCCCTCCGAGTCCGGACCTTCGACGAAGCCGCGCAGGACCAGCTCCGGCGTGAAGACCTAGACCTCCTCGAGGAGGGAAGGTGCCAAGCAGCTGTTCGGAATGCCCGATACCGCCAAGCTCTACGGCGCTATCATCAGCGGCATGTACACAACCGACAGCTCGAGGAAGGCGATCTGGTGCTACGGAGAATACTATCCAGAGAAGGGCAAAACAAACTTTCCCCCGGCTGGGAAGGACCCTTCCGAGTGATCAAAGTATCCCGTCCCGGAAGCGTTCGCTTGGCTACCGAGGATGGGACACCTCTCCCAAATCCTTGGAACATCGAGCACCTCCGTAAGTTCTACACTTAATTCCACGGAGGTGAGTCTTAAGTAACTTGAAGTGTATGTTATAGAGTCATTGTACAGAGTCGGGTAGTTCCTCCGGGAGAGCAGCCGGACCTTTCCCGAAAGGTTTGAAGAGCTCATGCAACACTTGATACAGTCTCCGGACTAGAAGTGTGGCTAACTACCCAGGGTCAAACGAGAAACCAAACACACTTAGCCTGGTTGCGTACCCTAAGAGTGTACTTGTTTCCCCTGTACCCCGGACCTATAATGAAAGACATCTTCATGTGAAATAGACTCCACGTGCATTCATTTTTGCATAAGGCTCGACATTTTTTATTTTTCTCTTTCTTGTCTATAACAGAAATGTGCAATTCTTAAGAAGTTCTAGTTTAACCGGTTTATGTACGATTTGGGTTGAATTGTCAGATTTTTTAGATTTAAATGTCGTCTGTGGCCAACTCGCCTGAAAGCCGCCAAGCCATTCTAGGGCCGGAGTGCGCTATCGACTTAGCCTGGTCAAGCACCCTAAGTACGCCACTCTACCTACACCCCGGCAGGCCAAAGTAAGGTGGGTCCATGGATAATTAGATCTAAAAGAAAAGACAATTCATCCAGTCATACTAAAAATCGTGTTCAACTTGAAATTCTCTTGAGAACCGTAAGCCGCAACGAAGTTATAGATAAGGAACGAATTTTACTGTTTTTCTTGGCCTAAGTGTGCAGGAAGAATAAACCCAACATTGATGGAGAAAAATCGGAGTTAACCAAGCTCCGACTCCCACTGGCGTTAACTTGAAGATGGTGAGAAGACTCTATCACTAGAGTCTGTTGCCAGCAAGCCAGGCGTGGCAAGGGTCATTGCCGGAGCTACTAAGCTCCGACACCTTGAAGTATTAACTATCGACACTCAACGTGTTGGTAGAGGCTATTGCCGGAGCTACTAAGCTCCGACGATGGGCAATGCCGGAGCTTCTAAGCTCCGACGACTTCAAGGGACCTTCACTATCGAAGACTTCGGACCTAAACTACACGAGTTCGAAGCAAATCTGTCTTCAACAAAAATCAACATCCTTTTGGTACATGTCCACAATCAAATTGTGCACATCTACCAGGGGGCCAAGTGAAGACAAAGATGTTGAAGACAAAAAATGAAATTCACGAAAAAATTGGGGATTTCATTTCATTGGAAGACCAGAGATTACATCTGGGGACAAAGGATTACAAAATTGAGGAAGAAAAGAAGATACAAATAAAGGCTAAGAAAGATAGTCCTAGACCCTATGGAAGAACTCGGCGACCTTCTGGGCGACCTCCGACACGCTGCTTCGGGTAGCTTCGCCCTCTCCTTCGACGGGACCTTCAAGCACCGGGTCCAGAGAGAATCGAGGGTTTCGGCTAGTGTAACACGTCAACACATATTCTGTGACGTTCCTAGCCAGGGATTGCCCCTCGACCTCCAACTGGTCCGCGATGACGTCGCCCACCTTGGAGAGCTTGCTGCCCGCAGCGCCCAACGCTTGCAGCGCAAGGTCCGGCTCCGGCTCCGGATTATCCGGAAGCACGGGGCTGAAACCCATCGGCGCTAGCGCGTCGTCGGCCTTGCTCAGGAACTCCCAAATTTGCAGGGAGTCCGTCTTCCTCAGGCCCTTCACTTCTTCCAGGGACCTCCGGGTCGCCGCCAGTTCTGAATTCTCGCGGGAGAGGCGCTCAACTTCTTTGGCGTTTTGCTGAATCTTCGCAGCAACCCGCTTTTCGAGTCTTCCGAGCTCCTCCTCCCGGAGGTGGATCTTGTTCCGGCGGTCGACCAGGTCTTTCTCCCTAGCCTCTATTTTCTTCTCTCGGGCGATGAGGGCACACTCATACTCGTAGAGCTCCTGCCCTCGCACCCAGGTCTTCTCCTCCTCCTCGAGGCAGCGCTCTTCCAATTTTTTGGCGCGCTCCTCGAGGCCCTTGTCCGCCAGAGCTGTCTTCTCGGCGAGCTCTTCTTCACGTCGCAAGACGTCATCCCGTAGCTCCAGGAGTTTTTGCTCCTCATCCTCGAGCCGCTTTTCCCTTCCCTCAAGCGCCTCTCGGCGCTTGATGAGTGCGGTACTGATGGCTTCGAGTTCATCGAACCGGGCGTTGGCCGCATCGTTGGCAGCTTTAGCTTGGTCGTGGTACTCCCGGGATTTGGCGTCGAGGTTGTGAGTCATGCTCTCCCTCTCGTCCAGCATCTCACCCCAGAGCTCCAAGCGGACCTTCTCCCGCTTGATCCATTCCTTGTCCGCAGCGATCCTCGACTGCGCCAGCTTGGTTTCGAATTGGAGTCTATTACGCCACCTCCTAAGGGTTTGGCGCTCCTCTTCAAGAACCTTGCTGTCGTGGAAGAAGGCTAGTTGGACTTGGCGCAGACTGGAGCAAGCGTTGTCGATGGACATCGACAGCGAGATGGGCTCCGGACCTTCTGGGGACTCCTCCGCTGGTTCCAGCGGGTCTTCATTTACAAAAATTGGGTCCCACTCTGCGAGAGCGGAACCCCGAGCTTCCAAGGCACTAGGGCCCTCCTCCGGGATGGCCTCAGTCGCCACTGAAGAAGGTCCCGCCACCAAATCTTCATTCGCCCCCTCAGGCTGGGGGCCGGCAACTTCGTTCAGGCACTCTGGCTCCGCCACGGGTACCATCGACGTCGTCGCCTCCAATGGCTCCGGCCGGGACGCTTCTTCTGAGGGGAGCTCAAGCTCCCCCGCCTCCACCACCACCGGCTCTGCAGCCGGCGCTCCAGTAACTACCGGCCTTGCGACCGGAGCTTCAGAAGTAACCGGCTCAATTGCCGGAACCACTTCAACTTCCGGCTCGCACGCCGGGACTTCAGCTGCCTCCGGCTCGACCGCCGAAGCTCCAGCATTTTCCGGCTCTGAAGCCGGGACCGCTACTTCCTCCGGCTCGACAGCCGGAGCATCTACTTCTGCAGCACCAGGGCCCGGAGCTTCAACCTCCGGAGCGGGTGCCGCTGGCGCATCTTCAACCCCGTGGTCCGGCGCTACCACGGGAACTTCTGGAGACGAGTCGAGGTCCATGACCACGACAGCCGGCGCCGGAGCTGTCGCAACCTCCGCCTGGGGCGGCACCAGGGCTGGAGCAGAAGCCCTCGCAGCCTCAGACACTGTGGCTGAGGGCGGAGCTTCACTCCCCTTCTTGGGAACGCTGCAGATGAAGAATGAAGAAATTGAGCAAACAGATGTTACAATTAAAAGTTAATTGAGGTAAACAAGAAAAATTACCTTGGGAGGTTCACGCACCAGCTTGCGCGAAACCTCTTTCCCGGACGTTCCGGGCTGGCCACGGTCGGCGTAGGAGCTCCGGGAGGACTCCCAGGACTTGCCGTAGCCGCGGGCGTTTCCCGGGTCGGAGCTCTCCTTGACCGAGAGGAACTCCTAGACCTGGAGGCCCTCACCGCTTCTCGAACCGGAGTCGCCTGTCCGGAGCTGGCACCTCCGGAGGGACCCATCATGGGGACAGCCGTACTCCGGGAGGATCCCACCGCCGGAACAGTAGCGCTCCGAAAAGACCCCACCACGGGGACAGACGCTACAGCAGCGGAGGATCCTCCTCCCTGAGGACGGGGAACTGGCGGGGAAGTAGCAAGCCCGACGGACCTCCCGTCAGCATGATGCAACTTCCTCTTCCGGCTCTCTGGCTCCTCCGCCAGCTCCTTGCCCTTGCCGGTGACCTCAGCTCTTGGCTGAGAGACAGGGGCGGAGCCGCCTTCCGACAACCCGGGGATCGCCAACGGGGCGGTCGATCTTCTCTCGACGACGCCAAGGTCGTCAAGCGCGGGCATCTTCCGCCGGAGCACCCTGCTGAACTCAACTTCCTCGTTCAGGGGGAGGAAAGCCGGTGGCGGAGTCAAGTACGCTCCGTCTACATCGATGCCGTGCTGGAATTTCTTGAGGTGAAACTCCAAGGACTTCCCCACCATGCTGGACTTCAACCCGGTTTCGACCCGGTCTTCGTCCATCACGCTGTTGAGGGCCCAGGCGAGCTTCTCCCTCCTCTTCAGCGGCGCCCACCTGTTCGACAGGAAGTTGCAGAACACCGCCTGGGGAGTCAATCCTCCCTCTACACATTGGCGGATCCTGGACAAGACGGGGTCGAAAGCTGCCGCCAGCACCGGAACTTCGCTCCACACCGACGTGTCAATGCCGGGCAGACCGTCTGGCAGTTCCAACCGCTCGTGCTCCTCCACCCGGACGACTACCCAATCTTTCTTCCAGTCATCCCACTTCCCGGAAGGGAACGACCGGAGGTACTTGAACGGGCACTTCTTGCGCTTCACAAAGTAGTAGAAGCCAAGGTACTCGTCACTTCGGCCGGTGGTTTGGACGGTGAAGAAAGTGCGGAAGAGCTCGATGCAGGGAGGAATGCCCACCCACATCTCGCAGAAGTGGACAAAGACGGATACAAGGAGAAGGGAGTGAGGGCCAAGGTGGTATAGCTGCAGACCATAGAAGTCCAGCAGCATCAAAAAGAAGGAAGAAAATGGTGGGATCAGCCCCACCATGGCATACGATGAAAAGTATACCATTTCGCCGGAGCGCTCCTTTTTAAAGGGAAGCTCTCCTCCGGTGCGGATTGAACGGTTGAAGAAGTCCGACGACCACCCCATGAGGGCTCGGACCTTCTTCAGATCGCTCTCCGTCTTCAAACGACTCTCACGCAGACCCAACTCCATCGCAGCACTGCTAGGCGAGAGAAGAGAAGCAAAGCACGAGTTGGGAGTTTGAGCGCAAGAACAGATGGAAAGCGTAAAGAACTCCCGACGGTGCGCTTTCCTTCTTAAGTAAGCCCTCGCAACGCTTGGATGGAAACTGCAGGGGAGTTGAGCATACTACTCAAGAATTCAACCCAGCCGATGACAAGAGGGCCCGGGACCACCCTGACGATCAAGTCGAGGCTCTTACCCAGGCGAACAGTTGTCATCACGAGGCGGGAGACCCAAAGGCGGCGGACTGACAAGGCGCGCGGAACCGATACGGTTTTCGTATCGGGAACCGACGACCTTCAATTGCGAGAGATCCGCACGTCAAAGATCTTATCTGCCGCCTGAGGTGCGCCACGCGTCGGGACTCAACCATAAAGCCCCGCCAAAAGCATCTCCTAAGACTCTTGAAGACCCAGTTCAAGAGTCACAAGTATGGACCCACCTCCGGCGGAACGACTTCATCCCGTTGGCCTTCCCCGGAGGTAGGTCCAGGGGGCCACTGTCGGTACCCTAAAAACCATACACCCCCTGAGGTTACAAAGATCTCAAGGGAAGGACATCAACTCAAATTGAAGACCCTCGGGGGCCCACTCGCCAGACGTGACCGGACCCGCTTCTCCAACATGGTTAACCTCTAGGTTGCCACGTGTACTGTCAGCCCAGAGCTATTACCCGCAAGGGTGAAGCTCCGGGCCAAGTACTGAAACGGCACCTCCGGAGGTAGCCCCCGACCGAGAGAAGCTCCGGACATGACACGTGCCAGGTCACCCCGGAGCTTCCCGCTTCTCCCAAGCAAGCTCCGGAGCTGCCACGTGTCCACACGACAGAGCTAGATGCTTAAAGCCTCCGGGAGACGTTGTAACGGCTCCGGATCTCCAAAGGACAGCCGCAGACTTCAAGATCCGGTTAATTACCATTAATTCCACGTTAATGATAATTAATCGGACAGCCTTAACACCTGTAACGGCACTGTCGGAGCCGTTACAGGGTTATTAACAACAATTAATCTCGTGTATCAATACTAATAACCGCCAGGGCCACATGTCGGGCCAGGCTGACTTGTAACGGTTAGTCCTTGTACTATAAAAGGACAAACCGACGATACACAGGAGAGAACGCTCGAACACTCTGAAGCTCACAAGTTAATACAACAAACACACACCCGTGGAGTAGGGTATTACGCTCAGGCGGCCCGAACCACGTAAACCACCGTGTCACTCGTGTCCAAATCGCATTTCACTTTCTTAGATCTCCGCGCGCCCAGACCGAACCACAAACTCCTTCAAACACTTTTCATAGTGTTAGGGGATCTGCCGACTCCAACAGTCGACAGGTGCCATCTTTGACAAGGAAAAGGTGGCATATGCACGAAGTGCATTCACCAACACAAGACCACCCCATGTCAAGGATGGTCTTGGCTATACTAGAGGTGCAAGGCATAACACCAAAACCTCCAAGTATGGCAAAGACATGATTGTCTTTGTTAAGGGGATTTCATCCCAAACTAAAAATGAAAAGAACTCACCCTCTAGCAAAAACTTGCCTAAATCTGAACCGCATCATTTATTTCATGATTTTGATGCATCTTACGTGTTGAAGAAGAACAAACACGACAAGGTGTTTGCTAGATATGTTGGGCCACTCCGCAAGAGCCCAAGCCTTGCGTGTGGGTGCCAAAATGCCTAACCACTAATGTCAAAGGACCCAACTCCGCTTGGGTACCTAAAAGAAAGGCATAAAACTTGTTTTGTAGGCTTACTCCTCCGGTGGATCGAAATGGGTATTGGATAGCGGATGCACCAACCACATGACCGGAGAGAGAAGCATGTTCATAGAGTATGAGGAGAATAAAGACCCAAGTGAAGGAATCTTCTTTGGGGACAATAGCCAAGGGAAAATCCTTGACTTCGGTAAAATTTCTATCTCCTCGTTACATACTTTATCAAATGTCCTGCATGTTGATTCTCTAGACTATAATCTCCTATCCATATCACAACTATGTGATAGAGGATATAAATGTGTGTTCACTAGTGAGGGAGTGAGTGTCATTAGAGAAGGTGGTGACTCAATAGCCTTTAAGGGAGTGCTCAAGGGAAAGCTCTATCTTGTGGACTTCACCGCGGATAAAGCTCAACTTGACACATGCTTAATGGCTAAAGCCAACATGGGGTGGCTTTGGCATAGAAGGCTAGCCCATGTTGGAATGAGGAACCTTCAAAAGCTCCTTAAGGGTGAGCATGTTCGTGGCCTAAAGGATGTAGTATTCGAAAAGGATAGGCCATGTAGTGCTTGCCAAGCGGGAAAGCAAGTAGGAGCTCAACACCCCTCTAAGAATATCATGACGACAACTAGACCTTTGGAGTTGCTCCATATGGATCTTTTTGGCCCCATTGCGTACATTAGCATTGGTGGCAGCAAGTATGGTCTAGTTATCGTTGATGACTTCTCTAGATATACTTGGGTGTTCTTCTTGCATGATAAAAGTGAAACTCCCGGTGTCCTCAAGAAATTTCTAAGGAGAGCTCAAAATGAGTTCACCTTAAGGATAAAGGCTATAAGGAGTGACAATGGCACCGAATTCAAAAACATGCAAGTAGAAGAGTTCCTAGATGAGGAGGGCATCAAGCATGAGTTTTCCGCTCCCTATTCTCCACAACAAAATGGCATAGCCGAAAGAAAGAATAGGACGCTCATTGAGATGTCAAGGACGATGCTAGATGAGTACAAAACATCGGACCGGTTTTGGGCGGAAGCGGTTAACACCGCTTGCCATGCCGTGAATCGATTGTACCTTCATCGCCTCCTCAAGAAGACCCCTTATGAGCTTCTCATTGGTAAGAAACCCAATGTTTCTTACTTTCGGGTCTTTGGTAGCAAATGCTATATCCTCAACAAGAAGCCTAGGACTTCGAAGTTTGCTTCAAAGTCCGATGAGGGTTTCTTGCTTGGATATGACTCAAACACTCATGCGTACCGTGTGTTCAACAAATCCTCCGGAATTGTTGAAGTAGCACGTGACGTGGTGTTTGACGAAACCAATGGCTCTCAAGTGGAGCAAGTTGATCAACATGCCCTTGATCAAGAGGAACCTCCACTAGAAGCTCTAAGGAAAATGGCACTTGGAGATGTTCGCCCACAAGAACCATCTCAAAGCCCAAGTGACCATCATCATTATGAAGTAGGTCAAATCCCCATTGGACAAGTTGAAGATCCACTAGAAGCTCCCCAAAGTGATAATGAGAATGAAGATCAAGGGGGAGGCTTGGATCAAGGGGGAGACCAAAGTGAAGAAGATGAACCAAGTAATTCAAGAGGTCAACCCCCGCATCCTCGTGTTCATCAAAGTGTTCAACGGGACCATCCCGTTGACAACATTCTAGGAGATATCACAAAAGGAGTAACCACACGCTCACGTGTTGCAAACTTTTGTGAGCATTTCTCTTTTGTCTCATCCTTGGAACCACATAAGGTTGAAGATGCCTTAAGGGATCCAGATTGGGTAGTTGCCATGCAAGAGGAGCTCAACAACTTTGAAAGGAACAAGGTTTGGGAGCTTGTCAAGCGCCCTCAAGCTAATGTTGTTGGAACCAAGTGGGTGTTTCGCAACAAACAAGATGAGCATGGCGTGGTAACTAGGAACAAGGCACGACTTGTGGCAAAAGGATACTCACAAGTTGAAGGATTGGACTTTGATGAGACATTTGCCCCCGTAGCTAGGCTTGAGTCAATTCGGATATTACTAGACTTTGCTACTCATCATGACTTCAAACTCTACCAAATGGATGTTAAGAGTGCATTCCTTAATGACCCAATCAAGGAAGAAGTTTATGTAGAGCAACCTCCAGGGTTTGAAGACCAAGACTATCCAAACCATGTTTACAAATTGCGAAAGGCTCTTTATGGTCTCAAGCAAGCTCCTAGAGCTTGGTATGAGTGCTTAAGAGACTTTTTAGTTGAAAATGGTTTTAGGATAGGAAAAGCGGATTATACCCTTTTCACAAAACACTTCAATGAGGATCTTTTTGTGTGCCAAATATATGTGGATGACATCATATTTGGTTCCACAAATAAGGTGTTTTGTGACGAGTTCTCCAAGATAATGACGGAGAGGTTTGAAATGTCCATGATGGGTGAGTTGAAGTTCTTTCTAGGATTTCAAGTGAAACAACTCAAAGAAGGGACGTTCATAAGTCAAACTAAGTATACTCAAGATATTCTAAGAAAGTTTGACATGGACAAAGCAAAACCCATCAAAACCCCTATGGGGACAAATGGGCACCTAGACCTAAATGAGGACGGTCCAAGTGTGGATCAAAAGCTATATAGGTCTATGATCGGATCACTCCTCTATCTTTGTGCATCTAGGCCCGATATCATGCTATGTGTGTGTATGTGTGCACGCTTTCAAGCAGCACCCAAGGCTTGTCATTTGACCGCCGTTAAAAGGATCTTGAGATACCTTGTACACACACCTACCCTAGGACTTTGGTACCCCAAAGGATCCAAGTTTAACCTCATTGGATATTCCGATGCGGACTATGCGGGGTGCAAAGTTGATAGGAAGAGCACATCGGGTACGTGCCAATTCTTAGGTCGATCTCTTGTGTCTTGGTCCTCCAAGAAGCAAAACTCTATTGCTCTATCCACCGCCGAAGCGGAATATGTTGCAGCCGGAAGTTGTTGTGCACAACTGTCGACTGTTGGAGTCGGCAGATCCCCTGACACTATGAAAGTGTTTGAAGGAGTTTGTGGTTCGGTTTGGGCGCGCGGAGATCTAAGAAAGTGAAATGCGATTTGGACACGAGTGACACAGTAGTTTACGTGGTTCGGGCCGCCTGAGCGTAATACCCTACTCCACGGGAGTGTATGTGTGTTGTATTAACTTGTGAGCTTGAGTGTGTTCGAGCGTCCTCTCCTCGTGTATCGTCGGTTTGTCCTTTTATAGTACAAGGACAAACCGTTACAAGTCAGCCTGGCCCGACATGTGGCCCTAGCGGTTATTGGCATTGATACACAAGATTAATTGTTGTTAATAACCCTGTAACGGCTCCGACAGTGCCGTTACAGGTGTTAAGATCATCCGATTAAATATCATTAATGTGGAATTAATGATAATTAATCGGGTCTTGAAGTCCGCGGCTGTCCTTTGGAGATCCGGAGCCGTTACAACGTCTCCCGGGGGTTTAAAGCGGCCAGCTCCGACGTATGGACACGTGGCAGCTCCGGAGCTTGCTCGTGGGAAGCGGGAAGCTCCGGGGCGGCCTGCTACGTGTCAGGTCCGGAGCTTCTCTCGGTCAGGGGCTACCTCCGGAGGTGCCGTTTCAGTACTTGGCCCGGAGCTTCACCCTTGCGGGTAATAGCTCTGGTCTGACAGTACACGTGGCAACCTAGAGGTTAACCATATTGGAGAAGCGGGTCCGGTCACGTCTGGCGAGTGGGCCCCCGAGGGTCTTCAATTTGAGTAGATGTCCTTCCCTTGAGATCTTTGTAACCTCAGGGGGTGTATGGTTTTTAGGGTACCGACAGTGGCCCCCTGGACCTACCTCCGGGGAAGGCTAACGGGATGACGTCATTCCGCCGGAGGTGGGTCCACACTTGCGACTCTTGAACTGGGTCTTCAAGGGTCTTCGGAGGTGCCTTTGGCGGGGCTTTACGGTTAAGTCCTGACGCGTGGCGCACCTCAGGCGGCAGATAAGATCTTTGACGTGTGGATCTCTCGCAATTGAAGGTCGTCGGTTCCCGATACGAAAACCGTATCGGTTCCGCGCGCCTTGTCAGTCCGCCGCCTTTGGGTTTCCCGCCTCGTGATGACAACTGTTCGCCTGGGTAAGAGCCTCGACTTGATCGTCGGGGTGGTCCCGGGCCCCCTTGTCATCGGCTGGGTTGAATTCTTGAGTAGTATCCTTAACTCCCCTGCAGTTTCCATCCAAGCGTTGCGAGGGCTTACTTAAGAAGGGAAGTGCACCGTCGGGAGTTCTTTACGCTTTCCATCTGTCTTTGCGCTCAAACTCCCAACTCGTGCTTTGCTTCTCTTCTCTCGCCTAGCTGTGCTGCGATGGAGTTGGGTCTGCGTGAGAGTCGTTTGAAGACAGAGAGCGATCTGAAGAAGGTCCGAGCCCTCATGGGGTGGTCGTCGGACTTCTTCAACCATTCGGTTCGCGCCGGAGGAGAGCTTCCCTTTAAAAAGGAGCACTCCGGCGAAATGGTGTACTTTTCATCGTACGCCATGGTGGGGCTGATCCCACCGTTTTCTTCCTTCTTCTTGATGCTGCTGGACTTCTATGGTCTGCAGCTATACCACCTTGGCCCCCACTCCCTCCTCCTTGTGTCCATCTTTGTCCACTTCTGTGAGATGTGGGTGGGCATCCCTCCCTGCATCGAGCTCTTCCGCACCTTCTTCACCGTCCAAACCACCGGCCGAAGTGACGAGTACCTTGGCTTCTACTACTTTGTGAAGCGCAAGGAGTGCCCGTTCAAGTACCTCCGGTCGTTCCCTTCCGGGAAGTGGGATGACTGGAAGAAAGATTGGGTAGTTGTCAGGGTGGAGGAGCACGAGCGGTTGGAGCTGCCAGACGGTCTGCCCGGCATTGACACGTCGGTGTGGAGTGAAGTTCCGGTGTTGGCGGCAGCTTTCGACCCCGTCCTGTCCAGGATCCGCCAATGTGTGGAGGGAGGATTGACTCCCCAGGCGGTGTTCTGCAACTTCCTGTCCAACAGGTGGGCGCCGCTGAAGAGGAGGGAGAAGCTCGCCTGGGCCCTCAACAGCGTGATGGACGAAGACCGGGTTGAGACCGGGTTGAAGTCCAACATGGTGGGGAAGTCCTTGGAGTTTCACCTCAAGAAATTCCAGCACGGCATCTGTCGGTACCCTAAAAACCATACACCCCCTGAGGTTACAAAGATCTCAAGGGAAGGACATCAACTCAAATTGAAGACCCTCGGGGGCCCACTCGCCAGACGTGACCGGACCCGCTTCTCCAACATGGTTAACCTCTAGGTTGCCACGTGTACTGTCAGCCCAGAGCTATTACCCGCAAGGGTGAAGCTCCGGGCCAAGTACTGAAACGGCACCTCCGGAGGTAGCCCCCGACCGAGAGAAGCTCCGGACATGACACGTGCCAGGTCACCCCGGAGCTTCCCGCTTCTCCCAAGCAAGCTCCGGAGCTGCCACGTGTCCACACGACAGAGCTAGATGCTTAAAGCCTCCGGGAGACGTTGTAACGGCTCCGGATCTCCAAAGGACAGCCGCAGACTTCAAGATCCGGTTAATTACCATTAATTCCACGTTAATGATAATTAATCGGACAGCCTTAACACCTGTAACGGCACTGTCGGAGCCGTTACAGGGTTATTAACAACAATTAATCTCGTGTATCAATACTAATAACCGCCAGGGCCACATGTCGGGCCAGGCTGACTTGTAACGGTTAGTCCTTGTACTATAAAAGGACAAACCGACGATACACAGGAGAGAACGCTCGAACACTCTGAAGCTCACAAGTTAATACAACAAACACACACCCGTGGAGTAGGGTATTACGCTCAGGCGGCCCGAACCACGTAAACCACCGTGTCACTCGTGTCCAAATCGCATTTCACTTTCTTAGATCTCCGCGCGCCCAGACCGAACCACAAACTCCTTCAAACACTTTTCATAGTGTTAGGGGATCTGCCGACTCCAACAGTCGACAGTTGGCGCGCCAGGTAGGGGGCGCCTGAGATCTTCAAGAATGGTGAATTCTGCAGCTGGATCATCCAACGGGCAACCTGCTGCTCAAACTGTCGGAGGCAATCCCTCCAACATGCAACCACCGGCAGGAGCCTCAGTTCCAGCGGGAGTCACACTCCCACCACCACCATCTTCTCCGGCAAGACATGCCGAACGACATGATGGTGCACCGGCGTCACATTCAGCGCCGGCAAGTCGTGACAACCCAGAACACGCGCTCCATGCAGCGCGTGCTCTCCTTCAGCGACCATCACCTCCGGATGCATCTCAAGGTGCCATGGAGCAATGGAGAGCTGATATTGAGCATTTGGTCGCAGCAGCGGCCGAACGCCTCAACAATCAGGGTCCACCTCCTTCAGGGCGGGCCCCGTCGCAGCGACGAACGTTGTCTGGAAGACTTGGTCCACATGTCTCCAACAACCGGAGAAGAGCTGCGTCACAACAACCGGAGAAGACTTGGTGCACCTTGATTTCAAGGCAACCAACAACATGGCGGAGTACGAAGCACTCATATATGGATTAAAGGTGGCACTATCCTTTGGTGTCAAGCAGTTGCTGGTCAAAGGAGATTCACAACTTGTTATCAAACAAGTGAAGGGTGAATGCTCCTGCAATAATCTCCAGCTGGCTGCTTATCTCCTTGAAGTCCAGAGGCTTCAGAAGGACTTCGAAGTCCTAGACCTTCACCATGTTCAGCGTGCTCACAACGTTGAAGCTGACGAACTCTCGACCAAGGCGTCAACCGGAGCTCCGGCTCCAGACGGAACCTTTGTCCGGAGGTTGTCAAAACCCACAGTTCAGCCTGCCGAGCTGAACGAAGGGGGCGAGATCAGCATCCCGAAGCTGACGGTCCCGATGGCCCTGTTACCATGGCAGCCATCAAGGGTCGTAGGTGCTGCCGGAAGCTCCGAGCAACCCAGCACGCAAGACTCAAATGCTCAAGTCAGTTCCGATGCATGGATCTCGGAGATCCGGAACTACTTGAAAGACAACATCCTTCCTGACGATGATGTATCCGCTGACCGGGTAGTCAGATTGGCTAAAAGATACACGTTGGTAGAAGGGGATCTCTACCGGCGCGGTGCCAACGGCATCCTAATGCGGTGCATCACAAGGGAAGAAGGCTGCGAGCTCCTCGCAGAAATCCATGGAGGCGAGTGTGGGAACCACGCGTCTTCCCGCACGCTGGTCGGAAAAGCCTTTCGGCACGGCTTCTACTGGCCAACAGCGCTCCAGGATGCTACTGAGCTAGTGAAGAAATGCAAAGCATGCCAATTTCATGCAAAGCAAATTCATACACCTGCTCAGCCCTTACAAATGATACCTCCTACGTGGCCTTTCGCCGTGTGGGGGATGGACATCTTGGGACCCTTCCCAAGAGCCGTCGGAGGTTACAAGTTCCTGTATGTCGCCATTGACAAGTTCACCAAGTGGCCGGAAGCTACTCCTGTTGTGACGATCAACAAACAATCTGCAATCAATTTTCTACAATCTATCGTGAGCAGATTCGGAGTCCCAAACAAGATCATCACTGATAATGGGACTCAGTTCACAAGCTCCTCATTTCAAGGATATTGCGAAGACCTCGGCATACAAGTTTGCTACGCCTCCGTAGCTCATCCTGCCAGCAATGGGCAAGCCGAGAGAGCAAACGCAGAGATCCTTAAAGGACTCAAAACGCGCACTTATGAGCGTTTGAAAAAGCACGGAGCTAATTGGATCGAAGAGCTTCCGCCCACTCTATGGGCTAACAGGACTTCTCCAAGTCGGGCAACCGGAGAAACACCCTTCTTCCTGGTGTACGGAGCAGAAGCGATCCTTCCTCCGGAGATCACCCTGGGTTCCCTCCGAGTCCGGACCTTCGACGAAGCCGCGCAGGACCAGCTCCGGCGTGAAGACCTAGACCTCCTCGAGGAGGGAAGGTGCCAAGCAGCTGTTCGGAATGCCCGATACCGCCAAGCTCTACGGCGCTATCATCAGCGGCATGTACACAACCGACAGCTCGAGGAAGGCGATCTGGTGCTACGGAGAATACTATCCAGAGAAGGGCAAAACAAACTTTCCCCCGGCTGGGAAGGACCCTTCCGAGTGATCAAAGTATCCCGTCCCGGAAGCGTTCGCTTGGCTACCGAGGATGGGACACCTCTCCCAAATCCTTGGAACATCGAGCACCTCCGTAAGTTCTACACTTAATTCCACGGAGGTGAGTCTTAAGTAACTTGAAGTGTATGTTATAGAGTCATTGTACAGAGTCGGGTAGTTCCTCCGGGAGAGCAGCCGGACCTTTCCCGAAAGGTTTGAAGAGCTCATGCAACACTTGATACAGTCTCCGGACTAGAAGTGTGGCTAACTACCCAGGGTCAAACGAGAAACCAAACACACTTAGCCTGGTTGCGTACCCTAAGAGTGTACTTGTTTCCCCTGTACCCCGGACCTATAATGAAAGACATCTTCATGTGAAATAGACTCCACGTGCATTCATTTTTGCATAAGGCTCGACATTTTTTATTTTTCTCTTTCTTGTCTATAACAGAAATGTGCAATTCTTAAGAAGTTCTAGTTTAACCGGTTTATGTACGATTTGGGTTGAATTGTCAGATTTTTTAGATTTAAATGTCGTCTGTGGCCAACTCGCCTGAAAGCCGCCAAGCCATTCTAGGGCCGGAGTGCGCTATCGACTTAGCCTGGTCAAGCACCCTAAGTACGCCACTCTACCTACACCCCGGCAGGCCAAAGTAAGGTGGGTCCATGGATAATTAGATCTAAAAGAAAAGACAATTCATCCAGTCATACTAAAAATCGTGTTCAACTTGAAATTCTCTTGAGAACCGTAAGCCGCAACGAAGTTATAGATAAGGAACGAATTTTACTGTTTTTCTTGGCCTAAGTGTGCAGGAAGAATAAACCCAACATTGATGGAGAAAAATCGGAGTTAACCAAGCTCCGACTCCCACTGGCGTTAACTTGAAGATGGTGAGAAGACTCTATCACTAGAGTCTGTTGCCAGCAAGCCAGGCGTGGCAAGGGTCATTGCCGGAGCTACTAAGCTCCGACACCTTGAAGTATTAACTATCGACACTCAACGTGTTGGTAGAGGCTATTGCCGGAGCTACTAAGCTCCGACGATGGGCAATGCCGGAGCTTCTAAGCTCCGACGACTTCAAGGGACCTTCACTATCGAAGACTTCGGACCTAAACTACACGAGTTCGAAGCAAATCTGTCTTCAACAAAAATCAACATCCTTTTGGTACATGTCCACAATCAAATTGTGCACATCTACCAGGGGGCCAAGTGAAGACAAAGATGTTGAAGACAAAAAATGAAATTCACGAAAAAATTGGGGATTTCATTTCATTGGAAGACCAGAGATTACATCTGGGGACAAAGGATTACAAAATTGAGGAAGAAAAGAAGATACAAATAAAGGCTAAGAAAGATAGTCCTAGACCCTATGGAAGAACTCGGCGACCTTCTGGGCGACCTCCGACACGCTGCTTCGGGTAGCTTCGCCCTCTCCTTCGACGGGACCTTCAAGCACCGGGTCCAGAGAGAATCGAGGGTTTCGGCTAGTGTAACACGTCAACACATATTCTGTGACGTTCCTAGCCAGGGATTGCCCCTCGACCTCCAACTGGTCCGCGATGACGTCGCCCACCTTGGAGAGCTTGCTGCCCGCAGCGCCCAACGCTTGCAGCGCAAGGTCCGGCTCCGGCTCCGGATTATCCGGAAGCACGGGGCTGAAACCCATCGGCGCTAGCGCGTCGTCGGCCTTGCTCAGGAACTCCCAAATTTGCAGGGAGTCCGTCTTCCTCAGGCCCTTCACTTCTTCCAGGGACCTCCGGGTCGCCGCCAGTTCTGAATTCTCGCGGGAGAGGCGCTCAACTTCTTTGGCGTTTTGCTGAATCTTCGCAGCAACCCGCTTTTCGAGTCTTCCGAGCTCCTCCTCCCGGAGGTGGATCTTGTTCCGGCGGTCGACCAGGTCTTTCTCCCTAGCCTCTATTTTCTTCTCTCGGGCGATGAGGGCACACTCATACTCGTAGAGCTCCTGCCCTCGCACCCAGGTCTTCTCCTCCTCCTCGAGGCAGCGCTCTTCCAATTTTTTGGCGCGCTCCTCGAGGCCCTTGTCCGCCAGAGCTGTCTTCTCGGCGAGCTCTTCTTCACGTCGCAAGACGTCATCCCGTAGCTCCAGGAGTTTTTGCTCCTCATCCTCGAGCCGCTTTTCCCTTCCCTCAAGCGCCTCTCGGCGCTTGATGAGTGCGGTATTGATGGCTTCGAGTTCATCGAACCGGGCGTTGGCCGCATCGTTGGCAGCTTTAGCTTGGTCGTGGTACTCCCGGGATTTGGCGTCGAGGTTGTGAGTCATGCTCTCCCTCTCGTCCAGCATCTCACCCCAGAGCTCCAAGCGGACCTTCTCCCGCTTGATCCATTCCTTGTCCGCAGCGATCCTCGACTGCGCCAGCTTGGTTTCGAATTGGAGTCTATTACGCCACCTCCTAAGGGTTTGGCGCTCCTCTTCAAGAACCTTGCTGTCGTGGAAGAAGGCTAGTTGGACTTGGCGCAGACTGGAGCAAGCGTTGTCGATGGACATCGACAGCGAGATGGGCTCCGGACCTTCTGGGGACTCCTCCGCTGGTTCCAGCGGGTCTTCATTTACAAAAATTGGGTCCCACTCTGCGAGAGCGGAACCCCGAGCTTCCAAGGCACTAGGGCCCTCCTCCGGGATGGCCTCAGTCGCCACTGAAGAAGGTCCCGCCACCAAATCTTCATTCGCCCCCTCAGGCTGGGGGCCGGCAACTTCGTTCAGGCACTCTGGCTCCGCCACGGGTACCATCGACGTCGTCGCCTCCAATGGCTCCGGCCGGGACGCTTCTTCTGAGGGGAGCTCAAGCTCCCCCGCCTCCACCACCACCGGCTCTGCAGCCGGCGCTCCAGTAACTACCGGCCTTGCGACCGGAGCTTCAGAAGTAACCGGCTCAATTGCCGGAACCACTTCAACTTCCGGCTCGCACGCCGGGACTTCAGCTGCCTCCGGCTCGACCGCCGAAGCTCCAGCATTTTCCGGCTCTGAAGCCGGGACCGCTACTTCCTCCGGCTCGACAGCCGGAGCATCTACTTCTGCAGCACCAGGGCCCGGAGCTTCAACCTCCGGAGCGGGTGCCGCTGGCGCATCTTCAACCCCGTGGTCCGGCGCTACCACGGGAACTTCTGGAGACGAGTCGAGGTCCATGACCACGACAGCCGGCGCCGGAGCTGTCGCAACCTCCGCCTGGGGCGGCACCAGGGCTGGAGCAGAAGCCCTCGCAGCCTCAGACACTGTGGCTGAGGGCGGAGCTTCACTCCCCTTCTTGGGAACGCTGCAGATGAAGAATGAAGAAATTGAGCAAACAGATGTTACAATTAAAAGTTAATTGAGGTAAACAAGAAAAATTACCTTGGGAGGTTCACGCACCAGCTTGCGCGAAACCTCTTTCCCGGACGTTCCGGGCTGGCCACGGTCGGCGTAGGAGCTCCGGGAGGACTCCCAGGACTTGCCGTAGCCGCGGGCGTTTCCCGGGTCGGAGCTCTCCTTGACCGAGAGGAACTCCTAGACCTGGAGGCCCTCACCGCTTCTCGAACCGGAGTCGCCTGTCCGGAGCTGGCACCTCCGGAGGGACCCATCATGGGGACAGCCGTACTCCGGGAGGATCCCACCGCCGGAACAGTAGCGCTCCGAAAAGACCCCACCACGGGGACAGACGCTACAGCAGCGGAGGATCCTCCTCCCTGAGGACGGGGAACTGGCGGGGAAGTAGCAAGCCCGACGGACCTCCCGTCAGCATGATGCAACTTCCTCTTCCGGCTCTCTGGCTCCTCCGCCAGCTCCTTGCCCTTGCCGGTGACCTCAGCTCTTGGCTGAGAGACAGGGGCGGAGCCGCCTTCCGACAACCCGGGGATCGCCAACGGGGCGGTCGATCTTCTCTCGACGACGCCAAGGTCGTCAAGCGCGGGCATCTTCCGCCGGAGCACCCTGCTGAACTCAACTTCCTCGTTCAGGGGGAGGAAAGCCGGTGGCGGAGTCAAGTACGCTCCGTCTACATCGATGCCGTGCTGGAATTTCTTGAGGTGAAACTCCAAGGACTTCCCCACCATGCTGGACTTCAACCCGGTTTCGACCCGGTCTTCGTCCATCACGCTGTTGAGGGCCCAGGCGAGCTTCTCCCTCCTCTTCAGCGGCGCCCACCTGTTCGACAGGAAGTTGCAGAACACCGCCTGGGGAGTCAATCCTCCCTCTACACATTGGCGGATCCTGGACAAGACGGGGTCGAAAGCTGCCGCCAGCACCGGAACTTCGCTCCACACCGACGTGTCAATGCCGGGCAGACCGTCTGGCAGTTCCAACCGCTCGTGCTCCTCCACCCGGACGACTACCCAATCTTTCTTCCAGTCATCCCACTTCCCGGAAGGGAACGACCGGAGGTACTTGAACGGGCACTTCTTGCGCTTCACAAAGTAGTAGAAGCCAAGGTACTCGTCACTTCGGCCGGTGGTTTGGACGGTGAAGAAAGTGCGGAAGAGCTCGATGCAGGGAGGAATGCCCACCCACATCTCGCAGAAGTGGACAAAGACGGATACAAGGAGAAGGGAGTGAGGGCCAAGGTGGTATAGCTGCAGACCATAGAAGTCCAGCAGCATCAAAAAGAAGGAAGAAAATGGTGGGATCAGCCCCACCATGGCATACGATGAAAAGTATACCATTTCGCCGGAGCGCTCCTTTTTAAAGGGAAGCTCTCCTCCGGTGCGGATTGAACGGTTGAAGAAGTCCGACGACCACCCCATGAGGGCTCGGACCTTCTTCAGATCGCTCTCCGTCTTCAAACGACTCTCACGCAGACCCAACTCCATCGCAGCACTGCTAGGCGAGAGAAGAGAAGCAAAGCACGAGTTGGGAGTTTGAGCGCAAGAACAGATGGAAAGCGTAAAGAACTCCCGACGGTGCGCTTTCCTTCTTAAGTAAGCCCTCGCAACGCTTGGATGGAAACTGCAGGGGAGTTGAGCATACTACTCAAGAATTCAACCCAGCCGATGACAAGAGGGCCCGGGACCACCCTGACGATCAAGTCGAGGCTCTTACCCAGGCGAACAGTTGTCATCACGAGGCGGGAGACCCAAAGGCGGCGGACTGACAAGGCGCGCGGAACCGATACGGTTTTCGTATCGGGAACCGACGACCTTCAATTGCGAGAGATCCGCACGTCAAAGATCTTATCTGCCGCCTGAGGTGCGCCACGCGTCGGGACTCAACCATAAAGCCCCGCCAAAAGCATCTCCTAAGACTCTTGAAGACCCAGTTCAAGAGTCACAAGTATGGACCCACCTCCGGCGGAACGACTTCATCCCGTTGGCCTTCCCCGGAGGTAGGTCCAGGGGGCCACTGTCGGTACCCTAAAAACCATACACCCCCTGAGGTTACAAAGATCTCAAGGGAAGGACATCAACTCAAATTGAAGACCCTCGGGGGCCCACTCGCCAGACGTGACCGGACCCGCTTCTCCAACATGGTTAACCTCTAGGTTGCCACGTGTACTGTCAGCCCAGAGCTATTACCCGCAAGGGTGAAGCTCCGGGCCAAGTACTGAAACGGCACCTCCGGAGGTAGCCCCCGACCGAGAGAAGCTCCGGACATGACACGTGCCAGGTCACCCCGGAGCTTCCCGCTTCTCCCAAGCAAGCTCCGGAGCTGCCACGTGTCCACACGACAGAGCTAGATGCTTAAAGCCTCCGGGAGACGTTGTAACGGCTCCGGATCTCCAAAGGACAGCCGCAGACTTCAAGATCTGGTTAATTACCATTAATTCCACGTTAATGATAATTAATCGGACAGCCTTAACACCTGTAACGGCACTGTCGGAGCCGTTACAGGGTTATTAACAACAATTAATCTCGTGTATCAATACTAATAACCGCCAGGGCCACATGTCGGGCCAGGCTGACTTGTAACGGTTAGTCCTTGTACTATAAAAGGACAAACCGACGATACACAGGAGAGAACGCTCGAACACTCTGAAGCTCACAAGTTAATACAACAAACACACACCCGTGGAGTAGGGTATTACGCTCAGGCGGCCCGAACCACGTAAACCACCGTGTCACTCGTGTCCAAATCGCATTTCACTTTCTTAGATCTCCGCGCGCCCAGACCGAACCACAAACTCCTTCAAACACTTTTCATAGTGTTAGGGGATCTGCCGACTCCAACAGTCGACAGCATCGATGTAGACGGAGAGTACTTGACTCCGCCACCGGCTTTCCTCCCCCTGAACGTGGAAGTTGAGTTCAGCAGGGAGCTCCGGCGGAAGATGCCCGCACTTGACGACCTTGGCGTCGTCGAGAGAAGATCGACCGCCCGGTTGGCGATCCCCGGGTTGTCGGAAGACGGCTCCGCCCCTGTCTCTCAGCCAAGAGCTGAAGTCACCGGCAAGGGCAAGGAGCTGGCGGAGGAGCCGGAGAGCCGGAAGAGGAAGCTGCGACATGCTGACGGAAGGTCCGTTGGGCTCGCTACTTCCCCGCCAGTTCCCCGTCCTCAGGAGGGAAGATCCTCCGCCGCTGTAGCGTCTGTCCCCGTGGTGGGGTCCTTTCGGAGTGCTACTGTTCCGGCGGTGGGATCCTCCCGAAGTGCGGCTGTTCCCTTGATGGGTCCCTCCGGAGGTGCCAGCTCCGGACAGGCGACTCCGGTTCGAGAAGCGGTGAGGGCCTCCAGGTCTAGGATTTCCTCCCGGTCTAGGAGAGCTCCGACCCGGGAAACGCCCGCGGCTACGACAAGTCCTGGGAGTCCTCCCGGAGCTCCTACGCCGACCGTGGCCAGCCCGGAACGTCTGGGAAAGAGGTTCCGCGCAAGCTGGTGCGTGAGCCTCCCAAGGTAATTTTTCTTGCTTACCTCAATTAACTTTTAATTATAGTATCTGTTTGCTCAATTTCTTCATTCTTCATCTGCAGCATTCCCAAGAAGGGGAGTGAAGCTCCGCCCTCAGCCACAGTGTCTGAGGCTACGAGGGCTTCTGCTCCAGCTCCGGTGCCGCCCCAGGCGGAGGCTGCGACAGCTCCGGCGCCGGCTGTCGTGGTCATGGACCTCGACTCGTCTCCAGAAGTTCCCGTGGTAGCGCCGGACCTCGGGATTGAATATGCGCCAGCGGCACCCGCTCCGGAGGTTGAAGCTCCGGGCCCCTGTGCTGCAGAAGTAGATGCTCCGGCTGTCGAGCCGGAGGAAGTAGCGGTCCCGGCTTCAGAGCCGGAAAGTGCTGAAGCCCCGGCGGTCGAGCCGGAGGTAGCTGAAGCCCCGGCGTGCGAGCCAGAAGTTGAAGTGGTTCCGGCAATTGAGCCGGTTACTTCTGAAGCTCCGGTCGCAGAGCCGGTAGTTATTGGAGCGCCGGCTGCAGAGCCGGTGATGGTGGAGGCGCCGGCTGTAGAGCCGGTGGTTGAAGAGGCGAGGGAGCTTGAGCCTCCCTCAGAAGAAGCGTCCCGGCCGGAGCCATTGGAGGCGACGACGTCGATGGTACCCGTGGCGGAGCCAGAGTGCCTGAACGAAGTCGCCGGCCCCCAGCCTGAGGGGGCGAATGAAGATTTGGTGGCGGGACCTTCTTCGGTGGCGACTGAGGCCATCCCGGAGGAGGGCCCTAGTGCCTTGGAAGCTCGGGGTTCCGCTCTCGCAGAGTGGGACCCAATTTTTGTAAATGAAGACCCGCTGGAACCAGCGGAGGAGACCCCAGAAGGTCCGGAGCCCATCTCGCTGTCGATGTCCATCGACAACGCTTGCTCCAGTCTACGCCAAGTCCAACTAGCCTTCTTCCACGACAGCAAGGTTCTTGAAGAGGAGCGCCAAACCCTTAGGAGGTGGCGTAATAGACTCCAATTCGAGACCAAGCTGGCGCAGTCGAGGATTGCTGAGGACAAGGAATGGATCAAGCGGGAGAAGGTCCGCCTGGAGCTCTGGGGTGAGATGCTGGACGAGAGGGAGAGCATGACTCACAACCTCGACGCCCAATCCCGGGAGTACCATGACCAAGCTAAGGCTGCTAATGATGCGGCCAACGCTCGGTTCAATCAACTCGAGGCCATCAGTACCGCACTCATCAAGCGTCGTGAGGCACTTGAGGGAAGGGAAAAGCGGCTCGAGGATGAGGAGCAAAAACTCCTGGAGCTACGGGATGACGTCTTGCGACGTGAAGAAGAGCTCGCCGAGAAGACAGCTCTGGCGGACAAAGGTATCGAGGAGCGTGCTAAAAAATTGGAAGAGCGCTGCCTCGAGGAGGAGGAGAAGACCTGGGTGCGAGGGCAGGAACTCTACGAGTATGAGTGTGCCCTCGTCGCCCGGGAGAAGAAAATAGAGGCTAGGGAGAAAGACCTGGTCGACCGCCGGAACAAGATCCACCTCCGGGAGGAGGAGCTCGGAAGACTCGAAAAGCGGGTTGCTGCGAAGATTCAGCAAAACGCCAAAGAAGTTGAGCGACTCTCCCGTGAGAATTCGGAGCTGGCGGCGGCCCGGAGGTCCTTGGAAGAGATGAAGGGCCTGAGGAAGACGGACTCCCTGCAAATTTGGGAGTTCCTGAGCAAGGCCGACGATGCGCTGGCGCCTATGGGTTTCAGCCCCGTGCTTCCGGATGATCCGGAGCCGGAGCCGGACCTTGCATTGCAGGCGTTGAGCGCTGCGGGCAGCAAGCTCTCCAAGGTGGGCGACGTCATCGCGGACCAGCTTGAGGTCGAGGGTCAATCCCTGGCTAGAAACGTCACAGAGTATGTGTTGACGTGTTACACTAGCCGGAACCCTCGATTCTCTCTGGACCCGGTGCTTGAAGGTCCCGTCGAAGGAGAGGGCGAAGCTACCCGAGGCAGCGTGTCGGAGGTCGCCCAGAAGGTCGCCGAGTTCTTCCATAGGGTCTAGGACTATCTTTCTTAGCCTTTATCTGTATCTTCTCTTCTTCCTCAATTTTGTAATCCTTTGTCCCCAGATGTAATCTCTGGTCTTCAAATGAAATGAAATCCCCAATTTTTCGTGAATTTCATTTTTTGTCTTCAACATCTTTGTCTTCACTTGGCCCCCTGGTAGATGTGCACAATTTGATTGTGGACATGTACCAAAAGTATGTTGAGTTTTGTTGAAGACAAATTTACTTCGAACTCGTGTAGTTTAGGTCCGAAGTTTTCGATAGTGAAGGTCCCTTGAAGTCGTCGGAGCTTAGAAGCTCCGGCACTGTCCATCGTTGAGTGTCGATAGTTAATACTTCAAGGTGTCGGAGCTTAGTAGCTCCGGCAATGACCCTTGCCACGCCTGGCTTGCTGGCAACAGACTCTAGTGATAGAGTCTTCTCACCATCTTTAAGTTAACGCCGGTGGGAGTCGGAGCTTGGTTAACTCCGGTTTTTCTCCATCAATATCGGGTTTATTTTTCCTGCACACTTAAGCCAAGAAAAACAGTAAAATTCGTTCCTTATCTATAACTTCGTCGCGGCTTACGGTTCTCAAGAGAATTTCAAGTTGAACACGATTTTTAGTATAATTGGATGAATTGTCTTTTCTTTTAGATCCAATTGTCTGTGGACCCACCTTACTTTGGCCTGCCGGGATGTAGGTAGAGTGGCGTACTTAGGGTGCTTGACCAGGCTAAGTCGATAGCGCACTCCGGCCCTAGAATGGCTTGGCGGCTTTCAGGCGAGTTGACCACAGACGATATTTAAATCTAAAAAATCTGACAATTCAACTCAAATTGTACATAAACCGGTTAAACTAGAACTTCTTAAGAATTGCACGTTTCTGTTATAGACAAGAAAGAGAAAAATAAAAATGTCGAGCCTTATGCAAAAATGAATGCACGTGGAGTCTATTTCACATGAAGATGTCTTTCATTATAGGTCCGGGGTACAGGGGAAACAAGTACACTCTTAGGGTACGGAACCAGGCTAAGCGTGTTCGGTTTCTCGTTTAACCCAGGGTAATTAGCTACACTTCTAGTCCGGAGACTGTATCAAGTGTTGCATGAGCTTTCCAAACCTTTCGGGAAAGGTCCGGCTGCTCTCCCGGAGGAACTACCCGACTCTGTACAATGACTCTATAACATACACTTCAAGTTACTTAAGACTCACCTCCGTGGAATTAAGTGTAGAACTTACGGAGGTGCTCGATGTTCCAAGGATTTGGGAGAGGTGTCCCATCCTCGGTAGCCAAGCGAACGCTTCCGGGACGGGATACTTTGATCACTCGGAAGGGCCCTTCCCAGCCGGGAGAAAGTTTGTTTTGCCCTTCTCTGGATAGTATTCTCCGTAGCACCAGATCGCCTTCCTCGAGCTGTCGGTTGTGTACATGCCGCTGATGATAGCGCCGTAGAGCTTGGCGGTATCGGGCGTTCCGAACAGCTGCTTGGCACCTTCCCTCCTCGAGGAGGTCTTGGTCTTCACGCCGGAGCTGGTCCTGCGCGGCTTCGTCGAAGGTCCGGACTCGGAGGGAACCCAAGGTGATTTCCGGAGGAAGGATCGCTTCAGCTCCGTACACCAGGAAGAAGGGTGTTTCTCCAGTTGCCCGACTTGGAGAAGTCCTGTTAGCCCATAGAGTGGGCGGAAGCTCTTCGATCCAATTAGCTCCGTGCTTTTTCAAACGCTCATAAGTGCGTGTTTTTAATCCTTTAAGGATCTCTGCGTTTGCTCTCTCGGCTTGTCCATTGCTGGCAGGATGAGCTACGGAAGCGTAGCAAACTTGTATACCGAGGTCTTCGCAATATCCTTGAAATGCGGAGCTTGTGAACTGAGTCCCATTATCAGTGATGATCTTGTTTGGGACTCCGAATCTGCTCACGATAGACTGTAGAAAATTGATTGCATATTGTTTGTTGATCGTCACAACAGGAGTAGCTTCCGGCCACTTGGTGAACTTGTCGATGGCGACGTACAGGAACTTGTAACCTCCGACGGCTCTTGGGAAGGGTCCCAAGATGTCCATCCCCCACACAGCGAAAGGCCATGTAGGAGGTATCATTTGTAAGGACTGAGCGGGTGTATGAATTTGCTTTGCATGAAATTGGCATGCTTTGCATTTCTTCACTAGCTCAGTAGCATCCTGGAGCGCTGTAGGCCAGTAGAAGCCGTGCTGAAAGGCTTTTCCAACCAGCGTGCGGGAAGACGCGTGGTTCCCACACTCACCTCCATGGATTTCTGCGAGGAGCTCGCAACCTTCTTCCCTTGTGATGCACCGCATTAGGATGCCATTGGCACCGCGCCGGTAGAGATCCCTTTCTACCAACGCGTATCTTTTAGCCAATCTGACTACCCGGTCAGCGGATACATCATCGTCAGGAAGGATATTGTCTTTCAAGTAGTTCCGGATCTCCGAGATCCATGCATCGGAACTGACTTGAGCATTTGAGTCTTGCGTGCTGGGTTGCTCGGAGCTTCCGGCAGCACCTACGACCCTTGATGGCTGCCATGGTAACAGGGCCATCGGGACCGTCAGCTTCGGGATGCTGATCTCGCCCCCTTCGTTCAGCTCGGCAGGCTGAACTGTGGGTTTTGACAACCTCCGGACAAAGGTTCCGTCTGGAGCCGGAGCTCCGGTTGACGCCTTGGTCGAGAGTTCGTCAGCTTCAGCGTTGTGAGCACGCTGAACATGGTGAAGGTCTAGAACTTCGAAGTCCTTCTGAAGCCTCTGGACTTCAAGGAGATAAGCAGCCAGCTGGAGATTATTGCAGGAGCATTCACCCTTCACCTGTTTGATGACAAGTTGTGAATCTCCTTTGACCAGCAACTGCTTGACACCATAGGCTAGTGCCACCTTCAATCCATATATGAGTGCTTCGTACTCCGCCATGTTGTTGGTTGCCTTGAAGTCAAGGTGCACCATGTATTTCACCTTCTCCCCGGTTGGTGCGAGGAGAAGGATTCCAGCTCCGGCTCCCTGCTTCTGCATGGAGCCGTCGAAGTAAAGGGTCCAGTGAGGCTTAGTGAAGGCCGGAACTTGTGGTTCCGTCTTCTGCTCGCTGGGGCCCCCAGGGTTTAACGGAGAGGGAGTCCATTCTGCCACGAAGTCTGCCAACGCTTGACTCTTGATTGCTTGTCTTGGAATGAATTCGAGGTCGAATTCAGCCAGTTCCGCTGCCCACTTCGCTATATTCCCAGTTGAATTGGGATTATGCAGGATCGCTCGAAGTGGATATGAAGTTACCACCGAGACTTTGTGAGCTTGGAAATAATGTCGAAGCTTTCTTGAGGCAATAAGAACTGCGTAGAGCAGCTTATGCACCTCTAGGTATCGAGTCTTGGCATCGTGTAACACTTCACTGATGAAGTATACTGGACGTTGAATGGTCCGGACCCTCCCGGAGGGGTCCGGAGCTTCCTCCCCATTAATCCGGACCCTGTCGGAGGGGTCCAGACTATCTTCGGGGACCTCCGGGTTCTAGATGAAGGAACCCGGAGCTTCTTCAGGAATGACCTGGATCCTATCAGAAGGATCCGGGTCCTCTGAAGTGGCTTCTTGTGGGTTCAGGTCTGGGAGCTGGGACCCAGACCCGCTTTCAGGAACCTCCGGATCCTCCCGAAGGAATCTGGATTCCTGAGTATTGGGTAGTTCCGGTCTCTCCGCAACCAGAACCATACTGACGACTTCGTCAGCTGCTGAAATATAAAGCAATAAAGGCTCACCAGGGTTCGGAGCTACCAAGACTGGTAGGGTGGTGAGGAACTGTTTCAGCTCCTGGAATGCCTTCTCTGCTTCTTCAGACCATTGGAATGGTCCGGATTTCCTCAGTAACTTGAAGAAGGGAAGTGCCCTTTCCGCCAGTCTTGAAATGAACCGGCTGAGGGCTGCTAGACATCCGGTTAATTTTTGGACATCTTTGATGCGGGTTGGTGGCCGCATGTCTTCAATGGCTTTTATCTTCGCCGGATTAGCTTCTATGCCCCGGTGACTTACCAGGAAACCAAGAAGCTTTCCGGAACTAACCCCGAAGACGCACTTGTCTGGGTTTAGCTTCGTGCGGGTGGCTCGCAGCTTGTCGAAGACAGCCTGTAAGGTGTCCAAGAGGGACTCCTTGTTCTTGACTTTGACCACGATGTCATCAACGTACACTTCCACTATGTCTCTGATGAGTTCTTCGAAAGTTTTGTACATTGCTCGTACAAAAGTTGAAGCTGCATTCTTGAGACCAAAAGGCATGGCTGTGTAACAATACAACCCATCCACTGTGATGAATGAAGTATGTTCTTCATCTTCCCTAGACATCCGGATTTGATGATATCCTGAATATGCGTCTAGAAAACACAGCAACTCACACCCGGAGGTGGAATCCACTATCTGGTCTATTCTAGGTAGTGGGAATGGATCTTTTGGACATGCCTTATTCAGTGTGGTGTAGTCGATGCACATCCGAAGTTTCCCGCCAGCCTTAGGCACAACGACTGGGTTTGCCAGCCATTTTGGATGGTAGACTTCTCGGATGAATCCGGCTTCGAGCAACTTCTTCACTTCTTGTCGGATGAAGTTCTGTCGCTCTACCGATTGCTTCCGAGGTTTCTGATGCACAGGCCGAGCATCGGGGTAAATCTTCAGATTATGCTCAATCACTTCCCTGGGGATCCCAGGCATTTGTGACGGTTGCCAGGCAAACACGTCAACGTTAGCCCGGAGGAAAGTGATGAGCGCGAGTTCCTATTTGTCGTTCAAGCCACCCGATATGCGGGTAGTTTGGGTGACATTGGAACCAATTTGGACGACTTTGACGGGAATGTCGGTGTCGCCGCTTGGCTGCACACGGGGTGCAGAGGTCGAGCCTCGTTGACGAATGCTCGGAGGTTGTGGAGCTTGCTTCTGTCTGGAGTCCTCCTCTTGCGCTGTGGTGAGTGCATGGAGTTCCTCCAGAGCAGTTACTCCGGCAGTGCGATCTCCACGGATCCGGAGAACGCCTACTGGTGTTGGCATCTTCAACACCAGGTATCCATAATGAGCAGCTGCCATGAATTTGTACAAGGCAGGTCTACCCAAAATGGCGTTGAATGGTAAGTTGATCTGAGCGACGTCGAAGATCAACTTTTCGGTGCGATACTTCTCCCGGGTCCCGAAGGTAACAGGGAGAGTAATTGCTCCGAGTGGGGTTATGGCCCCCGGACCTACTCCGGAGAAAGGTCGAGAGGGCTGGAGGTCCGAAGGTCGGAGCTGAAGCTTAGTGAAAGCTTCGAAGCTAATGAGATTAAGCCCCGAACCTCCATCTACCAGGACATGATGGTGCTGGATGTTGTTGATGGTGGGAGATACCATCAAGGGTAGCTGGCCAGCTCCGACCATGCTTTGAGGGCAGTCCGAAGCATCAAAAGTAATGGGTGTGTCCATCCACTTTCGATGTGGCTCCGGTCTAGCTGTAGGAGCTACAGCAGCCATATCCCGTCGCATAGTCTTGATGACACGACGAGAGGTGATGTCCCATGATCCACCAAAGATGGTGTTCATGGTTTTTCGACGCTCGTTGTCGGAGACGTCGGAATCATCGTCGATAGAGGTGTAGACGGCTTTCAAGACCTTTTTGGGGTCTTGAAACCCTAACTCCTCTTCAGCCGGAGCTTCATCGACCTTTTGTTTTCCCTCCCTCTGACGGAAGGGAGACCCTTCCCGGCGCTTGTGGTAGCGCTCGGCAAGGTTTTGGACCTCCCGGCAGTCCTCCAGTTTGTAGCTGCTCGTTTTGTGAATGGGGCACCACATCTTGGATTTGCCACCGTCTTCAGAAGACGGTCGAGGTCGCTTCTCGGGACGCGGCCCCCGGCCACAAGGAGTTGCAGCGGCTGCAACGTTGGATGTGCCGGCTGACGGCTTCTTCTTGCCGTTGGTCTTCTTTTTCTTCTTGCCACTCCCGGAGGTAGCGGCTTCTTCTTTGGAGGATTTTTTATGATCCTCCAGGGCTGGTTTGGAGTGCATTTCACGGCCCTCCGCAGCTCTGGCACATTTATCGGCCAGGCTGAAGAGCTCCGTGACGCTGGTGATCTCTTTGATCGCCAGCTTCTCCAACATCTTCTTGTCCCGTACACCCTGTCTGAATGCCACAATGACAGAAGCGCTTGAGATAGAAGGGATTGTGTTACGTACCTGAGAGAATCTCTGGATGAATGACCGCAAAGATTCTCCTCCTTTTTGCACGACCGCAAAAAGGTCCAGTTCAGTGCCCGGACGGGTGTATGAACTCCCGAAATTGGCGGTGAACTGGCGGCACAGCTCCTCCCAACTGTCGATAGAGTTGGGTGGAAGGCTCATAAACCAGGACCTGGCGGTCCCAGTTAAAGCCACTGGAAAGTAATTGGCCATTACGGCCTCGTTTCCTCCAGCTGCTAGGATCGCAGTGGAGTATATCTGTAGAAATTCTACGGGATTGACAGTCCCGTCGAATTTTTCCGGCAAGTGTGGCCGGAACTTCTGTGGCCATCTAACCATGCGCAGGTGCATGGCTAGGGCGGAACAGCCTCCTCCTACTCCTTCCAGAGTAGAAAGGTCTTGAGCATCTCGTTTTTCTCGAGCTCGCTCGATGTGGACACGGCCATCCTGTTGGCGGTATCGGCGATCAAGCTCCGCCCGGAGGTCGTGTGTCGAAAGCCGAGATGCAGTATGGGCACGTCGTGCCCCAGAGGGCAACGACGTCACTTGCTGTGACGCAGCTCTTCTCCGGTTGTTGGAGACATGTGGACCAAGTCTTCCAGACAACGTTCGTCGCTGCGACGGGGCCCGTCCTGAAGGAGGTGGACCCTGGTTGTTGAGGCGTTCGGCCGCTGCTGCGACCAAATGCTCAATATCAGCCCTCCATTGCTCCATGGCACCTTGAGATGCATCCGGAGGTGGTGGTCGCTGTAGGAGAGCACGCGCTGCATGTAGCGCGTGTTCTGGGTTGTCACGACTTGCCGGCGCAGAATGTGACGCCGGTGCACCATCATGTCGTTCGGCATGTCTTGCCGGAGAAGATGGCGGTGGTGGGAGTGTGACTCCCGCTGGAACTGAGGCTCCTGCCGGTGGTTGCATGTTGGAGGGATTGCCTCCGACAGCCTGAGCAGCAGGTTGCCCGTTGGATGATCCAGCCGCAGAATTCACCATTCTTGAAGATCTCAGGCGGCCCCTACCTGGCGCGCCAACTGTCGACTGTTGGAGTCGGCAGATCCCCTGACACTATGAAAGTGTTTGAAGGAGTTTGTGGTTCGGTTTGGGCGCGCGGAGATCTAAGAAAGTGAAATGCGATTTGGACACGAGTGACACAGTAGTTTACGTGGTTCGGGCCGCCTGAGCGTAATACCCTACTCCACGGGAGTGTATGTGTGTTGTATTAACTTGTGAGCTTGAGTGTGTTCGAGCGTCCTCTCCTCGTGTATCGTCGGTTTGTCCTTTTATAGTACAAGGACAAACCGTTACAAGTCAGCCTGGCCCGACATGTGGCCCTGGCGGTTATTGGCATTGATACACAAGATTAATTGTTGTTAATAACCCTGTAACGGCTCCGACAGTGCCGTTACAGGTGTTAAGATCATCCGATTAAATATCATTAATGTGGAATTAATGATAATTAATCGGGTCTTGAAGTCCGCGGCTGTCCTTTGGAGATCCGGAGCCGTTACAACGTCTCCCGGGGGTTTAAAGCGGCCAGCTCCGACGTATGGACACGTGGCAGCTCCGGAGCTTGCTCGTGGGAAGCGGGAAGCTCCGGGGCGGCCTGCTACGTGTCAGGTCCGGAGCTTCTCTCGGTCAGGGGCTACCTCCGGAGGTGCTGTTTCAGTACTTGGCCCGGAGCTTCACCCTTGCGGGTAATAGCTCTGGTCTGACAGTACACGTGGCAACCTAGAGGTTAACCATGTTGGAGAAGCGGGTCCGGTCACGTCTGGCGAGTGGGCCCCCGAGGGTCTTCAATTTGAGTAGATGTCCTTCCCTTGAGATCTTTGTAACCTCAGGGGGTGTATGGTTTTTAGGGTACCGACAACAACTTCTTTGGATGCGACAAACTCTTAGGGATTATGGGATTAACCTGCGTAAAATTCCACTCTTGTGTGACAATGAGAGTGCAATCAAGATAGCCCATAATCCGGTGGAACACTCTAGGACCAAACATATAGACATTCGACACCATTTCCTGCGAGATCACTCAATGAAGGGAGACATTGAGATTTCGCATGTGAGGACGGAACATCAACTTGCGGACATCTTCACAAAGCCTCTTGACGAGAAGCGTTTCTGTGAGCTAAGAAGTGAGCTCAACGTGTTGGATTCTCGAAACGTGGCTTAAACTCCATTCCTCATATATTTTGAGCCACATTTCGAAAAACTCCTCTCTATGTCGATTTCTCCTCAAATTTGTTTGAGAAATCTATTTTCTTCATGAAAATGTTCATAAGTTGTTCCCTATTGGGTCATAATCTTGCTTGTCATATTTTCCTTTCTATATTTGTACCAAAGGACTTATCTCTATGGGAAAACCCAAATGTATTGTTTTTCAGCCCAGCTGGACCGGACTAGTCCGCCCCTAAGGCCGGACAAGTCCGGGTCAGGCTAGTCCGCGGCCAGTCCGCACACCGGACTAGTCCGGCCTTCCACCGGACAAGTCTGGACCCGGACTAGTCTGGGTCTGGTCCGTAGACCGGACTAGTCCGGCCCCTCAACCGGACTAGTCCGGCCCCTTGGGGACTTAAACCCCCAGGCGGCCCGGACCCCTCTCTCTCTCTCACTTGTCTCTCTAGCTTCCACGCGCGCACAACCGCCCCCAAATCGGCGATTTTGCGCTCCAACCACCAAAACTCAACTCCAATCCGCGCATCGAAGTCCTTGGGAGTTAGGGATCACTTCCCCGCGCTCCACCTTCGAGATCCACGCCGATTTCGACGACTCAAGCGGATTTTTGAAGGTATTTCACCGTTCCTCAAAAACTAGCCCCATTCTTGATTCTTCAAGTTTTTGATAGGAACACCTTCATTAATGTTGTTCTATACACCCTTGCGATCATAGCCTAGGAGTATTGCGCATTGGTTCACAAATTTTTCGACGAATCAACTAGGGTTAGGGTTCTTCCTGTGTAACCCGGACTAGTCCGGCCACCAGGCGGACAAGTCCGGCCGGCGGACTAGTCCGCCCCTGGGGCGGACAAGTCCGGTTTGCACAGGGCAAACCCTACTTCTAGTTGGTTCTCGAGATCTTTTCGGCAATACTTCTTCTTCCTAGGCTCATATGTTCCTCTCTCTATCCTTTGCACAGAATGTCGAACTCCGAGCGCTCTCCTCCGCGTGTCAACCTCGAGGGGCGCACCAAGGCCCAAATTGCCGAGGCAAGGACCAAGGCTGCACTTTTAGAGGCGCAAAAGGCAAAGGAAGAGAGGCGGCTGAAAGCCCTCGAAGCTTCCAAAGTTGCAGCTAGCATCTACAACGAGGAAGAAGCCATAGCTCGAGCAACCGCAGAATCACTGAATGAGCTGCGAAAGAAGAAAAGAGAAGATAGGGAGGCCCACAACTCCAGGGCTGCTGAGGCCAGTGCCCCCAAGCGAAAGAAGCTCGTCACTGTTGGCGAGAAGGCTAAGGGGAAGGAGCCAGCCCAAGAAGAGGCTGTCCCTAGGGTCGAGCGCGACCCAAAGAAGGGAAAAGCCCCGGCTCCAGTCGAGCCGAAAAAGAAGAAGCCCTCCGTCAAGGTGCCAGCCAAGAAGGCACCCGGAGGGGTTGTGATCAAGGAAAAGGGGAAGGCCACCTCTATTGGCCCCCTTGAAGTCCACACACCGGAAAGGAATCCCAACCGGCAAAAGGAACTGTCGGCAAATGTATTTCATGGCAAGGGGTCTGAAAAGGCCAGGAGGCTAAGGGAAGAAAAGGTCTACAAGTATGAGAGGAGCACGGCAGATCCCAGATTTTGGTGTGACTTCCACTGTAATTATTACAGGCTAGTCTACCAACAAATGAAGAGGCCAGTGATAGAGGCTCAGTGGGTGGACTGGGACTATATGGCGAAGAAGGAGCACTCGGCCTTTGATGCCGTGATTGAAGCTGCCGAGCGCCATGATCTCAAGAAGATCATGGGCTTCAAATATGATTGGAATGTGGAAATCATTCTCCAATTCTACTCCACAATCTATTTTTCAAGCTCAGGTGACAGGAGGATAACTTGGATGACTCATGGTGAACAATACTCTGTCACCTATGCTGAGTTTGCAAGGATCCTTGGTCTTGAGGCTCACATGGACCACGAGATCATTATCTCGAACCTCAAGGCAGTGGATCGTGAGGAGCTGGCTTACATGTATCCAAGCCACCTCCCGTTTTATGCCGGACTAGCTCGAAACATCAAGCCCTTCTACAACATCATGAACAGATTTCTCAGACGGACGATAGCACCGAAGGATGGTGATGCTGGGGTGATTCAAGGGAACCTGAGGCACCTACTACTTCTGATTGATGGGGAAGAGAAGTTCAATCTCGTCGACTACATCTTCGACGACATCTTCAACATCTCGCATACCCCCAACCGTGCTTGCGGGTATGCCCCCTACATCATGTGCCTCATTGAGAAGGTGTCGGGCGTGTCCTTTGTCAAGGATGTATCGCACCGACCTTTGCGCCCCCAGAAGCCGCCAAATGTGCCGGTGCCTCCAAGACGCAAGAATGCTGATCCTCCGTCACGCCCAGTGGCGCCTCCTTCTCCGCCTCCGCCTCAGTCCATGAGTGCGTTCTTCAAGTGCTTCAAGGCCATCTTCACCTCGTGCCGGAAGCAAGAGATTCGCGCTCAGAGGGCACACAAGCGCCAAGAGAAGTACCTTAAGGCGGTGTGCGACAAGCTGGAGGTCCCAATGTCCTCTTCGGAGGTGAGTGATGGGGAAATCACTCCCTTCCCCACCTTCACCGCCGATGAGCTCGCCCAGCTCCAAGAGGATGGAAGCTCCTCTCGGGCTGCTCCCTCGGCAAGGAACTCCGACGACGACGACGACGATGTCGATAATGAGGACGACGTCGAAGATTCCGAGGCCACGGAGAGTGGAAGTGGCGAAGACGAGGACTAGCTCTTAGGTCTTAGCTTCCTCCCTTCTTTTCCTTTTTGGTGCCTTGATGCCAAAGGGGGAGAGTTAAGGGGGAGTTAATCTTTTGTGGGTGTGTTTTGTGATGTTTGACTTTCATGTAACATATTTATGCTCTTGGATGCTTACATTTGTGCAAGACTCGTTATTGTTGCTTACTATCAATATATTGCTCTTATTGTCAATCTTATGAATGTATTGATGTTATTCATGTCTTGACACAAACTGTTGAGCACATCACGTAGGCACCCCACCATAACGTGTGTGGGTATGAAAGAACTCCTCCACCTCTTTTACATGTTGCATACATTGAGGGGGAGTCATTCATACGCACACATGTTATGAAAACCAAACTTTATACTCTTATTTGTGAAGGACTTAATGTGTTGTCATCAATCACCAAAAAGGGGGAGATTGAAAGTGCATCTAGGTTCCCCGTGGGTTTTGGATGATTGATGACGACAATTAAGTCGCTAATGAGCTCAAGTGATCTTAGCACAGGTATGGACTCAATTGGAGACGCAAACCCTCAAAAAGAAAAAGGAAGGAAACGGAGTCAACTCGAAGCGTAGAAACTAGGGTTTCTAGCGTGGTTGAGTTAGACTAGCCGTAGCAATAGGAGGGTGTGTGTGTAAAGTGCATTGAGATCAAGTTTGGGAGCTCAAAGTGGTTTAGAGGTCAAACCTATGAAAGAAATGAGTGATTGAGTGGTCTGGCCGTAGGGCCGGACTAGTCCGTGCAGGTGGCCGGACTAGTCCGTTCCTGGCCGGCCAAGTCCGTTTCTGGCCGGACCAGAAGGGTCTGACTGAGATCGGACTAGTCCGTTGTGGCCGGACTAGTCCGGGTAGCTGTGAGTGGGTTTTGGGGATGAAGTCCCAAAACCACGGACTTGTCCGTTTTGGACCGGACCAAGAGGTCCTGAGTGAGAACGGACTAGTCCGCCCGTGGGGCTGGACTAGTCCGGGTTGGCTAGAAAAGGTGCTTCTGTGGCTAAGTCTGGGAGGACCGGACTAGTCCGCCCTAGGGGCCGGACTAGTCCGTGGTCCTCAGACTAGTCCGTTTTCACACGGAGCAAAAGGCTCTGTGTGAGATCGGACTAGTCCGGTGTTGACCGGACTAGTCCGTTCTGGAAGTGACCGTTTGAATTTGAAGTTTGGCGGGTAGCGTGACGATAGTGTGTCAGCTGTCGGGACCTGACAAAGGGGTCAGTGGTCCCCTAGGCCGGACTAGTCCGGGCCAGTGGCCGGACTAGTCCGCCCTTTTGCTGAAGTCAGCAGATTGGGCTTGGGACCCCTATAAAAAGGGGACCCCCGGCCTCATTTCGAATACACTTGGAAAAACTCAAACCCTAGCGCCGCCACAGCCAACTTGGAGCACTCCTAAGCCTCCTTCTTGCCTACTTTCCCTCTAAAACTAATTCTTGAGTGGATTAGGGTTTAGTGAGGTGGAGAAGAGGAAGAACATCGCGCTTGTGCTCCCGGTTTGATCTCTTGCACTCGTTGAGTCTTTGCGGGCTGTGTATTGAGTTTGCTTTATTGTGTTGATCATCTTTGTGGTGTGGGAGCCTCAGCTTGTGAGAAGCCCCAACGAACTTTGTAATCACCGTTGTGATTAGTGGAGAACCAAGTTAGGCCCGTGCGGTAAACTTGGTGAGGGAAGGGTTGTTGGACCCGGTCCTTTTGTGGAATCCTCAACGGGGACGTAGATTCCTTGTGTGGAATCGAACCTCGGGATAAAATCCTTGCCTCCTTGTGTTCTTCGCATTCATTCTATTGATTACTTTGTTCTAGGGTTGGTAGTCTCGTTTCATACTCCGCATTGCTTCAAACTTGTGGAAACTTGACTTGCTCTTGTGTAGGTTGTTGCTTAACTTGACTTAAACATATACTCACTTGTAGCAAAGAGAAAATTCCCTAAAACTTGCTAGAAATATCTTTTTAGGGTTATTCACGCAAGCTGACCGGACTAGTCCGCCCCCTGACCGGACTAGTCCGCCCCTTGTGATTTAATCTCGTTTTATTAAGTCATTTGCAGGTCAATTAGCCTATTCACCCCCCCTCTAGGCAACTTTCAAGAACATTTATGCAAATTTTATTGATGCTGAAAATAGCTAGTCTGTCCTCGTTAATTTATTGTTTTTTTCTTTTCTGAAACAATTTTTCATGGTTTTGTGGTCTTTTTTTTTTTAAAAAAAAAAAGAAAACTCGGGACAAGTTGGTTGTTGTACTCTCTCCTTCCTCCTTTTCTCAAAAGATTATCACCTTTAATTCATTTTTTGAATTAAAAGTGATAATTTTTTGATAAAGAAGTATTAAGCAGATGAGCTTGAAAAATTACATGGTGCACGACAGTGAGTCAGATTTTAGGTCAGAGATTACATCAGCAAGAAAAATTCCTAGAAACCTATGATGAAGGCATCAGAGATTACATTCTTGGTGTATGATCTGGGCAGTGAAGGAACAACAAACTGCAGAAACAGAGAAGCAAAATTGCCACACTCACCGTGATGTTTACGTATACTGTCACGTGCGAACGATTTTCAACGGATCGTGATCCCGCTTAGGGCTCGTTTGATAAATTAACAATCATATCCACATGGGACATTGCCCCGCAGTGGATTGGGTTGATCCACGCCGGGACACCCAATCCACGGCTCCAACGATCGTGCTCTTCCCACTCTGCTACGGACCGACAAGTTTTTCCTTTTCGACCATGAGTGACGAGTTTTCTTTTCCCGTTAGATTGACGAGGTTTGTTTCGATACACTCTGCAGCCAAACATCGTTTTTTACGGATGACGGGAATCTCACCCGACATGGGTTTCATTCCACAGGAAACGAGGATTAGACGTGGATCCATGCCAAACCACGGTTCCCAAACGAAGCCTTACTTCCGACGCAGCGTAAGACCATCCGCAGTGTCACACTGTAAAGCATACTAGATACACTGTTTCGCAGTGTAATTTAGAGTACGTACTGTAAAAACTGAAGGAGAATAGTGTATAGAGTATGCTTTAGAGTATGTTGGTGCAAATGGTCTAAGTGGCCTCCGTGTTTCTGCAGCAACAGCCAATGTTTCACCATCAGTGTTTCTGGGGGAACTTGCGAAGGCCCTTGCTAGGCTTGCTATCAATTACAGTAGCAAAGTGGCGGCTGAGAGGGCATCAGATGTACTCTCTCGGTTCCTAAATACTTGTCGTATTTTATTCAAAAATGAACTACAAAACGACAAAGTATTTAAGAACGGAAAGAGTATTCTCAAATTTATTGAAAGCCTTAAGCTCAACCACCTGATATATTTTACAATAGCGAGTGGGTGTTTGATCAGTGAATATGCTGTACTTAAGCAAGACACATTCTAGACAGTGTTCAAATTTCAAATGAAGCGAGTACTGATCATTCAGTGGAAACTGGAAAAACATGCATGTTCAAAAACAAGCATTTGACAGATCCAAAAATCCCACATGTATGGACTCGAAGCAACACTTGAAAAGGTTGCAAATCTCTTAACACTGAAAAATATAACTAAACGAGATGCAGAATATTGCGAGGTCTGCATTCCTAACGTCCATTTAATTCTTTCCCCTTCTAAACTTTTCCTAGCATGATTTATTAGGCCCCGATTTAAAGCCCATTAGGCCTTTATCCCCAACGTAACACACGGCCCACTATTGAACTCTGAAGGAGACATTGGGCCCCATGGCCCATCTAAAGCGCGCATCAAGTCGTATTTGCGCGTCGTTGTACTATCTGGTCGTTATCCTCCCGGCCGGACTCGAGTCCGCCTCCGCCATGGACACCAGCCCGATTGCCCCGATGGTTTGAGGCTATAAGTACGCACATGTAACTCTTTGAAACAAATCCAAGATGTATAATCCCTCCAAGAAATCCAAAACCCAAGCAATGCAGCAGCGGGGCGAGAAGTCGGCGCCGGCGGTTCACGTCGATCATCTTCCCGATGAAATCATCGCCGAGATCCTCGTCCTCCTGCCCGGCGACTCCGTCCTCTGCGCCCGCGCCGTCTCGAGGGCCTGGCGCCGCATCACCACGGACCCGGCGTTCCTCGCCGCCCACGCGCGCCGCCAGCCTCTCGAGCTCATCCTAAGCACGACGACGAATGTGCCAGCACGTCCTCGAGATCACCCGGCCGGTGCAGGCTATGAAACTGAGGTCGCGCTGGACACAATCCCGGTCTCCGCCGCCGACGAGGCCGGTCGTCCGCGGCGCCTCATGCGCTATCCGTACTGGAACAACGGACCGATGCGCGTGGTAGCCTCGTGCGACGACGGCGTCCTGCTCTTCAAGAACGGCCGCGGCATGTACCTCGCCTGCAACCCCGTGACGCGGCAGTGGGCCGAGCTACCGCAGTTGACGGAGGGGGGTAACCGGCCCGTCCACGACTACGGCTTCTACCACCACGAGCCCTCCGGCGAGCACCGGCTCTTGTGCCGTTGCATTGTAGGCCGGGCGCCGCAGAGAGAGACAGTGTACTACTACGTCCTCTCGACCGCTGCCACGGAGCCTCGTCGGCTCGTAATCGTGGCAGACGCGGACGATGCCGCTGCTAGGGCGATCGCGCCGCCCTTTCCTTGGCGCAGGTGCCTTTGTGCGGCCGCCGCGCACGGCCGGCTCTACTGGCTATCCCAGCATGACGCGCTCCACCCCAGCCACGGCCGCCGCATAGTGGCGTTTGACACAGCGTCGGAGACGTTCCACATGATGACACCGCCACCGGCGTTGTCCAGGGCGGAGCGCATAAATATACTCGCCATGGACGGGCGGCTAGTAACGGCAAAGTTCGAGGAGAAGCGAATCGACCTGTGGTTTCTTGAGGACTACGATGGTTCCAAAGCGCGGTGGGAACGCCGACACCGGATCGACACTGCTCCGATATATACGCAGCTGCGATTGCGAACTCGAGATCCACTATTTAGGGACTCTTGGCAATGGCGACACGTTGATGGTGACGTAGCTGTAGCAGCAGGCACCGACGAAGGAGACATCGTCCTGAGAGCGTTCGATGGGGTAGTGGTGCACAACGTGAAGACGAAGACGTCCAGGGTTATTGCGGATGGCGCCCAAGCGGCGTCGCCGCTCCTCGTATACAGGGAGAGCCTCGTGCAGCATCAGCGTTTCAAAGCGTGGTCTCCCCAGGCTTTGCCATGGATGAAGTTCAATTGAGCAATTGTTGTAATTTCTTTTTGAATCTAGCTATAGTGGATATATGAAAAGGTAGTGTATATAGAGTGTGGAAATGTATCTTATATTTTGATAAAGTGCAGCGAATTGAGAATATCTATGCAAATGTCGTTCATGTTTACGTATACTGTGACGTGCGAATGATTTTCAACGGATTGTGATCCAGCTTACTTCCGACGCAGCGTAAGTGGCCTCCGTGTTTCTGCAGCAACAGCCAATGTTTCACCATCACAGTGTTTCTGCGGGAACTTGGCCAAGGCCGCTTGCTATCAATTACAGTAGCAAAGTGCCGGCCGAGAGAGCATCAGATGTACTCCCTCCATTCCTAAATACTTATCGCTCTGTATTTCAAAAATGAACTACAAAACGACGACAGATATTTAAGGATGGACACTACAGAAATCATGATAATAGACGACGCCCGGAAACCGTCGTCTATAAGGAAAATACCGTCGTCTATAAGCTATAGACGACGGTATATGCTTATCGACAACGGTATCCAGCCGTCTACGATTATTAGTCATCTATAAGCTTATCAACGATGGCAACCGTCGTCTATAAGCTTATTGACGACGATCGGACTTAGCTGTCGTCAATAAGGGACTCTGTCCACGTGGTAGAGGGAGCTTATCGACAACGTTGGCCCGAATTGTTGTCTATAATATATTTATAGACGACGGTTTAACGGCAACCATCGTCGATACGGGAGGTTATCGTCGATGGGTTTTCGGAGACCGTCGACCATAAATTGCCAGTATCGACAACGACCGGGCGGTAACCGTCGTCGATAGAGCTTATCATCAACGGTATTTCCGGAACCGTCGACGATAAATTGCCAGTATCGACGATGGTGCCCCGAAAACCGTCGTCGATAAGGTATGCAATTTTTTTTTTTAAAAAAAAACAGAAGATACTACCCTAACTTCGAGACCAGCTCTGGCTCGATGGCCAAATCACATAGACATACACAAATAAATTAACAAGCATATATATCACAATAATAGTATTTCAAAACACTAATACATGGCACCGCACATAATACATGGCACCATACATGTAGATAATGTCTTGCTTCTTCGAAAGATCAAATCAGTTTTATCTCGCTCTTGAGTCCTGCAGGACAAGACAAAACTTTAGAATGGTAAATATAAGTTTCAACATTATCCAAATTATGTAAAACAAGAGACAATTTAGAATTCAATTCAAATAATCTTTCAACTTAATGGGAAAAGCAATTCAATCTTGGTACAACCTAGTTCCACACATGCGTTAGGTTTAAGCTTAGACTTCCCTTGCCTAATTTCAGAAAGCATTTAAAAGTTGAGAATACTGGTTTTGTTTTAACAAAATGAAATGGTTTTAGATGTAACCAGATATACTTCTTGAAGTATTTGATAATTTCTGTTCCACGAGATCAAAAAAGATTTACAATGTTGTATTAAGAGAAAAACAATGCTAAAGAGCACCATATATAAAAGGAAAACACCACATCAGTACCTAAGCTGGTTCTCCCCTTATAGAAAGCAAATTGGTGTTATCTAACAGGGTATAAGAACTTGATATGGTGAACTAAATTCACAAATTTATCAGCATATTTTCAGCTTATCCACTTACGAATTTTTCAGAATACGATAAAAAATGCTGCAAACGGGAATCTAACTTATATCTATAATTTAATGAGCACCAAAAACCGATAATCCCGAAGCTGAACTAAACATTGAATTCGCCATAATAATGACTCATTGACTACAAACTGTATAGTACAAGAAGTGGTGGCAGTATGAACTCCTTCAATCGAGCCCCCAAGCAACCAAACCTAGTTCCACACATACAAATATCGGCTGACCTAACTATGAGACGCTACCCTGTCCGCTGCTACCAGAGTTCGGAAAGTCCTCCTCCTGCAGTCGTCCAAGCGCCGAAATTTGAGGCACAAAGTTTGAGTCTCCGTTCTCGATTCCTGTGATGTGCAAGTGTGGTTAGACATGTTACAAGTAAAAAAATGCATATTTTATTAAATTTGAACAAATTTAACTAGTTTAAACTATTTTGAATAATTTTGTAACTGGGCTACTGTCGTCGGCCCCAGCGATATCGCTGACGGCGCCCATTGCGGAAAGACAGGCGGTTTTCTTGGAAACGTAGACTGCAAACACAAAGCAAATCATTATACATGTCATTTATATATTAAAAATATTAAGTACAATATCTAGAATGTACTTACACGGCAGTTTGCATCTGTAGCATGAACTAGTATTGATACCCGTCCCTAGCCCTCTGCGTCTCGTCCCTAGCACTGAGCGCTTCTTGAGTCCTCTGGAGCTCCTCTCAAAGACTCTAGAGCTCCAGATATATACTTGCACGGTTGTTGCTGGACCCGCCCTGATGCGATGAAGAAGACCTCGAGGAAGCCCGCGCCTGCCTCGAGTCGACCACTCCATCGAAGATGGCTAACCCGCACAACGAAATAAGATTATTAAATTTTTGTATATTGAAGTTGATAACGGTAAATTAAAAAATAGCAAAGCTCATCACCGTCAGTGAGGTTTCCCACAACCGCTTGCATATGCGGCTTCGGGGACGATTGACGCGCTGCTTCCGAGCAGGTCCGGAGAGGTGTCAGTTAGACACCTCGACAACAGGGATTAGCAGTTAATGGCAGTAATTAGTTGCTAAATACTCAGTGCCTGAAATTTGAGGAAATTTAGACAGCCCTAATGTTTTAATTTCTTTTTGAATCTAGCTAGTGGATATGAAACGGTAGTACACACATAGAGTAGAAATGTATCACACAGTGACCGTGGCGGCTAGCGCGGCAGCGAGAGTCGCACAGATCGGCCACAGTGCCTCACAACGACTAGAGGCGCGCGGATTGGCGGTAGCTCATGATGGCTGGAGGCACTCCGAGCGGCGGCTATGTGGACCTGCCCGAGCAGCACTCGGCGGGGACGGCCGCCGGCTAGGACGAAGAAGAGTTTTTTTTAATTGTTAATCCGTATTTGTAATTTGTACTCCCTCCGTTCTGAAATAATTGTCGTTTCAGACAACCAAATGAACTAAAAATGAACTATTGAAGGTTGTCCTAACGACAATTAAAATGAAACAGAGGGAGTAGAATTATGTTAATTGCAAAATAATAAAAAAAATAGTAATTGATCAACCTATAGAATTGGGGATTAATGGTTAATGAAAAATTAGTGATTAATGATAGTAATTTTTCAAATTTCAGACAAATAGACAGACTCATATCATGTTGTGCATTGAGCAACACTAAAAGTAGATCGATCTCCCAAAGTTTTTGTCATACGGGACTAAGTAAAATTGTAACTATATATAGATTTCACTTGCATATGGATGTTCCATAAGGAAAGTAAAATCCTCAGATATCAGCCAGACGTGTAACGCGTTTGAGCGACATCCGTGACGATTACGAGTTGGATGTGTTGTAGGCAACAAGACTCCGATGCTTATACAAGAAGACGACGTACAGACGTCGTCGCCACCAGCGTCGTTAAATCTAGTACGCGCGCGATCGTTCCACGATCTCGTCGTTCTCCCTGACTCTAGAGTCCGCCATGGCCACGGGGCACCAGCCCGATCGCGCGGATGGTTTAAGTCTATAAGTACACGACACATGACATATAACTCTCTGAACCAAATCCAAGATGCATAATCCCTCCAAGAAATCCAAAACCCAAGCAATGCAGCAGCGGGGCGACGAGCCGGCGGCGGCGGTTCACGTCTATCATCTTCCCGATGAAATCATCGCCGACATCTTCGTCCTCCTGCCCGGCGCCTCCGTCCTCTGCGCCCGCGCGGTCTCGAGAGCCTGGCGCCGCATCACCACGGACCCGGCGTTCCTCGCCGCCCACGCGCGCCGCCGGCCTCTCGAGCTCATCCTGCGCACGAGGACGAGTGTGCCAGCACGTCCTCGAGATCACCCGGCCGGTGCAGGCTATGACAGTGACGTCGTGCTGGACACAATCCCGTTCTCTGCCGCAGACGAGGCCGGTAATCCGCGGCGCCTCGTGCGCTACACCTACTGGAACGACGACGACGGACAAATGCAAGTGGTAGCCTCGTGCGACGGCGTCCTGCTCTTCAAGAACGGCCGCGGCATGTACCTCGCCTGCAACCCCGTGACGCGGCAGCGGGCCGAGCTACCGCAGTTGCCGGAGAGAGGTAACCTGGTCGTTCTCGACTACGGCTTCTACTACCACGAGTCCTCCGGCGAGCACCGGCTCATGTGCCGCTGCATGGTCGAGGCGACGCCGACGTCAGACGAGCTGGAAGTGAAACTCGAGTACTACGTCCTCTCGACCGCTGCCACGGAGCCTCGTCGGCTCGTAAGCGTGGCGGACGCGGACGAGGCCGCTGCTAGGGCGATCGCGCCGCCCTTTTCTTGGCGCAAGTACCCCCGTGCGGCTGTGCACGGCCGGCTCTACTGGGTATTCCCGGAGGCGCGTTACACGGACCACGACCCCAGCCGCGCCCACCGCATGCTGGCGTTTGACACAGCGTCGGAGACGTTCCACATGATGACGGCGCCACCGACATCGTCCAGGTCGGTGCGCGTAGATATACTCGCCATGGACGGGCGGCTAGTCACGGCAGACTTCGAGAAAAAGCAAATCGACCTGTGGTTCCTTGAGGACTATGATGGCGGCGCCAGTGGGCAGTGGGAACGCCGATACCGGATTGACACTGCTCCGATATATAAGCAGCTGCGACTGCGAACTGGGCTTCCACCATTTGGTGGTGACTCTTGGCAATGGCGAAACGTTGATGGTGACATAGCCGTAGCAGGCACCGAGGAAGGAGACATCGTCCTGAATGCGCACGACGGGGTAGTGGTGCACAATGTGAAGACGAAGACGTCCAGAGTTATTGCAGACGGTGCCCAAGCCTGGTCGCCTCCCCTTGTGTACAGGGAGAGCCTCGTGCAGCATCAGCGCTTCAAAGCATGGACTCCCGAGGCTTTGCCATGGATGAAGTTTTCTTGAGCGATTGTTTTAATTTCTTTTTGAATCTAGCTATAGTGGATATGAAACGGTAGTGTATATATAGTGGAAATGTATCTTATATTTTGATAAAGTGCAGCGAATTGAGAATATTTATGCAAATTTCGTTGACGCTGAAAATAGCTAGCCTGTCCTCATTAATTTCTTGTTTTTTTTCTTCTTTTGTTGTGACGATTTTTCGAGGTTTTGTGATCTCGGTTGTTTGATCTGGACAGCGCAGGCTGGCGCGCGGATGAGTGGTGGCGCGACGCCGGAGGCGGGCGACGCCACGCGCAGGCTGCCCCGCCGCCGGATCTGAGGAAGACGGTAAATTTTGTAATTGTTAATTTGTGTTTGTAATCTGTAATTATTAATCGTAATTTGTAGAATTACGTCTGTCGAAGGTCGTAAACGACACTTCTCCCGGACCTGCTTAGAGAACAGCTCGCGGAGGTTCTTTGAATTCACGAGGGCTAGTCCCACGAGATTGAGCGCAGCGAAATGGTGAACACAGAAGGTTTACGTGGTTCGGGCCGCCGGAGCGTAACACCCTAGGTCCACGGGAGTGTTTGTGTATTGCCTTGCTTGAGCGTGTATGGGTTTCAGTTGGTCTGATTGCCGTCCCCCGTGAAGGTCGTCTGCAGAGTCCTTTTATAGTCCAAGGACTCTGCGGTCACAAGGTGGGGCCCAGACCCCGACAGGTGGACCTGGGGAAAGCCGAATCCTATACAAGATCTAGAATTAAATGCTATCTACTTCCCTCTGTCAGGGGCGTCAATGTGCCGTTCCGCTGCGTCGTGCGTCAGGGCTACACATAGTTGGTGATGATGGTGGTGCACGTCCCGTCCGTCTTGTCCCTGCGGCCCATTCGCCCGTCTTGCGGCGTGGGTCTATATCGGCTACTTGGACAAGACAGGACACTGGAGCCTTGACTTACGCCTGCGCGACTCTGCTTCGCCTGGGGAAGGCGCGCGTACTTTAATGCCTGTTCGAGCAGCGCACGCCTTCCTTTACAGCGGCCTCCTACCGCACTGAGTTGGCCGTCCGCCACGTGGGTGCACCGGAGCATGCCTCTGTGGGGAGTTGAGCACTCAATGGTATATGCCACGTGGCGCATTCGGAGCCCACCCCTGTGGAGGGGTGGAGGCTCAGCCCTGCGGGCCACGTGGTAGTCCCGGTGCCTCTCCATGCGAGGAAGCGGGCCTGGTCCCGAGGTCCCGTTTGGCCACGTGGCAGCCCCGGAGCCCGCCTCAGCAAGGGGGCGAGGGTCCAGTTATGCCGGCCACGCGTCAGCCCGGGAGCCTGCCCCGGGGGAGAGGTAGGATCTGGTCCTTCCCTCCACGACATGGCAGCCTCGGATTCGGTCTCTTAAGTAGAGGCCGAGTCCTTAGCCGTTTTCTCCTTGTGCGCGGGGGTACCCGGTCTGCAAGGTACCGCCAGTAGCCCCCGAGCCCACCTCGGGAGAGTCGTCGATACCGCAGGTGGGGTATTCTTCTTTATCTTCCCACGCAACTCTTTCGATTCCAATTTGGGGCACTTCCCCATGCGACACGTCCCTGCCGTTGTGGCGACGTGTCTCCCCCTGGTAAGCAGAGGCACTGGACAGGCGCCGCGCGGCATGACTTCCTCCTTCAATCGTGCTTTAACTGCGGTGGTTCCCAAGGTGGCTCCTGCACTTCTGCTGCTTTTGCCTTTTCAGAAACTGTCGAGTTACCTTCCGCATAGTTAGCTACCCGGCTCGCCTTCTTTGTCGAGCGATCCGGGCCCTCATGTCATTGCCTACGCGGGTCGGTTGCTCTTCTACTGAGGCTGCGGCGGTTCACATGTTGCGTCTGTTAGTTTGCATGGGTGAATAAAAAGATATCTTCCCCCCTGAGGGTCCTTTATTTCGCCTCTGCATCCTTGCGCTCGTGCCTTCTTGCCCCAAGCCCAGTTCTTGCGCTCTAGCTCCCGATCTCCCCTTCCAGAGCTTCCTCCTTTGATCCTCATGGCGAGCATCCTGCCCAAGTCCCGGCTGTCCAGGTCCGCTGACCTGGCCCCCATGCGCCGGGTTCTTGGTTGGCATGCTCCTGAGCAGGAGAAGTGGCTCCGTCCCGGGAGGCTACCGCTGAGCCTCTCCGCGCGGGGAGATGGTGCTATTTTCGTCATACGTGCTGGCCTGCTTCGTCCCACCTGCATCCGCCTTCCTGGTCATTACTCCTGGAGACCTTCGACCTCCAATTCTACCACCTCGCGCCGAACTCGATCGCCATGCTGGCGGTCTTTGCTCACCTCTGCGAGATGTTCGTGGGGGTGATGCCGTCGGTGAAGCTCTTCAGGTACTTTTTTGTACTGAGGGCCACCGGCAGAAGCTCGAAGGAGCATCTCGGCGCCTACTACTTCCAGCGCCGGACCAAGGTCCCCTCGAGGTACATTGCTTCCTTCAACTCTGCACGATGAGAGCAGTGGCGCGAAGATTGGATGATCGCCAAGATCGAAGCCCATGACCGGATGTGCCTCCCCACCGGGATCCCCTACTCCGAGCGGTCATTCTGGGAGGAGCGCCCAGAGCTGGAGGAGGCATTCAACCCGGTGTTGGAGAGGATTCAGATGCTGGCGGACCACGGGCTGTCGTCTGCCATGGTGTTGAGGGACTTCATGTCCCGCCGCATATCTCCGCTCCAGCGCCGCACCCGCCCGGAGTGGATGTTCACCGGCTTGTCGGACTGCACCCGGCTCGAGACTGGCCCCAACTCCGACCTGGACGAGCAGCAGCTGCACGACATGCTGACCTGGGTCTGCCCCGACGACATCTCCTCTGGGGGAATGGCCCTTCCGACGGCCTGCCCCCCCTATGCTCAGACTCCGAGCTGAAGAGGCGGCTGCTGAAGGCGATGCCAACGCTCGATGAGATCGGGCTGGCGCAGCGCCAGATTGGAGACCCGTTCCGGGAGGTCAAGCTTGCCGACGATGTTGAGGGGGTCAACATCGCCGACGACGCTGAGGGGGGCGAAGATCCCTCAAGCGACGAAGATCCCCCGAGTGATGACCCCTCACGAGGGTTCCAACATCATCAACAGGGAGGTGTCGGGACCCCTGCTGATATGGGGAAAGGGAAAGCACTTGTGCCGGTGTCGGACCCGTCCCCCAAGAAGCGTGTCCGTTCACCACCGTCAGCCCCTTTCGCCCCTCGTCAGGATGCCGGTGGCGCCACTTTGCCTCCCGAATCCTCGACGCGCAAGAGGGGGAGGCTACTCAACGCGGATGGGACCCCAGCGTTCCCCCGCCATTCGGAGGAGCGCCAGACTTTGGGGGTGCCGCCGACTCCTCCGCCACAGGGGCCCCCAGCACACACAGCGGCCCCCGCTGCGGGTTCGGGGGGTCCGAACCCCCCAATCCTTTCGGGAAGCGGTGGAGCTTCAACGTCCCCCGGTAAGCCTGCATAGATTTTATCTTGAGTGCTCATTGCTGTGCGCTTACCATGTCATTTCCTTATGATTCGAGTTTGCTTGATTTCAGCACCACTACAGCTACTCCTTCTCCGCCCGCGGGCCCTTCTGCTGGGGGGTATGCCGCTCCAGTCGGCTCGCGGGGCTCCTCTGCAGCCTCAGGCCCCGCTCCGATGCACCGGGATGCTACCGCTAGGGTGCCGTGGGCCTCCGTGCCCGAGACTCCCACAACGGCAGCTGAAGCCCAGCCGCAGGCGCCGACGACTGTTGTCGCGCTCGCCAACGACTCCGCATCCACCGGCTACTCCGCGCCGGCCGATGCCGCCGCGCCGTCCGACACTGCTACGTCGGCTGGCGCCGCCGCTCTGGGTGCCACCACCGAGGAGGGGGCCCTAGGGGGCGACGCGCCTGCTTCTGGCGGTGGTCCCCCCCCCCCCCCCCCCCCCCCCCCCCGCCTTCTCTGATTGGGGGAGCTCTGGTCCCCGTCTCCCTAGTGGTCCTCCAAATGGAGGATGATATTGAAGAAGTGGGGAGGCAGGGACGCGCTGCCACGGTGGAGCCCCTCCCCCTGTCTGAGGCCATGGCCGTGGCCTACTCCGGCTTCCAGCAGGCTCAGGCGGCCCTCGCCCGGGAGAAAGGGCGGCTTGAATACGAGGATGACCGGCTCCGGGAATGGGCAAGGACCCTGGAGGCCCGGACCTGGCTGGCAAAGAGTCGAGCGGCTCAACGGGAGGCAGTTGTTCGGGAGGAGATGAAGATCCTCGAGCAGGAGCGCGAGCTCATCGCTCAACTGGACGCCGTCACCCAGAAGCTGAAGACGGACGCCACTGCTATCCACGCTGAGGCCAGCTCCCGTCTCGAGTCCCGCGAGGAGCTCCAGCAGCTGCTATCTCGCCGGGAAGCTGCTCTTGCCGAACGGGAGCAGGAGTTGGTGGCGAAGCAGGCTGAGGTGGAGGCGACTTCCCGCTGGCTCGTCCTCCAGCAAGAAGGGGCGAGGGTCCGCGCCGCCGAGCTAGACCGCCGGGACGCAGCCCTGGCTTAGGCGGAACAAGCCCAGCTCGCCGAGCGCCAGACTCTTCTGGACCGCGAGTTCAACGTCGCCCTCAAGGAGGGTGACTTGAGCCGCCGCGAGGGGGAGGTCAGCGAGCGCGAGAGGGCCCTGGCCGCCAAGGAGGAGCGGTTCCTGAACGGTGGCCCCCGGGCGCTGGCGGTAGCCCAGTAGGAGGTGCAGGAGCTCCGGCGTCGCGTTCTGCTGAGGCCCGGAAGGTCTGGGAGTTCCTGGGCGGCGCCGACTCAGCTCTGGTGCCGCTCGGCTTCAGCCCGGTGCGCGTGGGGGAACCAACGCGGGAGGTGAGCCAGGTGTTCCCGGCCCTTTACTCCACCAGCTCGAGGATGCGTTCGCTGGGGGCCATCAACGACAACCAGCTGGAGGCAGAAGGGAGGATGCTGGTGAAGGAGGTGGCGACGCACATCCTGGCCTGCTACCGGAGCTGGTACCCTGACGTCTCTCTGCAGCCGGTCCTTGAGGGGCCCATCGCCGAGAGGGAAGAGGCCGCCAAGTCTGAAGTCTCGGATGCGGTGGCGCTCATCACTTCAAGGTTCCAGTGGAGTGGCTGAGGGCTCCCCATGCGTTGTTTTGTGTTTCTTTCAGCTTTTGTATGTGGTTGCTTGTGGTGGCAAACTTTTTATTTTGGAACAAAAAAATCTGCCTGTGGTGCCTCTTATACTCAGCATGCTTTTATTTCCAGCAATGTCTTCTAGTTGCTTGTTATTCCTTAGCTTCCAGGACGTGCTGTCCCCTGGAGTGTGGCCCCCTGACAGGTGTGGCCAGTTGTTATGGGCACACCCGTCAAACACTTAGGACTTAGGGCGAACGGTTGCAGGGGAGCCTAGAATGTGTAGGTGGTATTGCCGTAGCTGAGTGTGCAGGGACGTCGATGACAGGCCCCCCTGGGGGGTGCCGCCGGAGCTTCAGTCCGGCGATGCCAGCCATCTTCAGAGAAAGGTCTACAGCGGGCCCCCTGGGGGTGCCGCCGGAGCCTCAATCCGGCGGTGCCCACCGTCTTCTGTGAAACGTCGACAGCGGGCCCCCTGGGGTGCCACCGGAGCCTCGGTCCGGCGGTGCCCACCATCTTCGTGGGTACTCTGACGATTATCGCCAGGATAACTCCTTGAAGACCTGCGTATAGATCAAAAAACAGGAGAGGTAATCCTGTCTGCTGGTCATTGCTTCCCTGCTCCTTTTTAGTGTCACTTGACTTACGATCTTCGGCTGACTCGTGGGGCTTGGGTAATTCAGTGCGTCTGCACCTGGGGCCCGCTATCCATACTACTTAAGGGAGGTCCATCTGGCCCCCAGTACTCAGCTGCAGCGCTGGGGAGGCAAGGCACACAGGCTTAGGGTGCAGGACCAGGCTAAGCAGGCTGTGCCCCTGGACCTCCTGAAAGCATCTAGGCCCCCATGAAGTACGATTTCGGTGATTAATGACAACCATTGAACTTTACTAATGAATTTGTGAATGCAAGGTCCCCATAATCACTCAATAAATTGAAATGGATATGTCATTGGAGACCCATATACAATCAACTTTTGAGATCAAATCAATGAGATAAAGACAAGAAGTGAAAGCTCTTATGTCTAAGTCATTCAACCATAAGTTGACAACATACAATGCTTGAAGATCATCAGAAAGACTTATGAAACAAGTGTCTAAGAGGTCATCTGAGCAAAACACAAAAGATTCACTCAAAACAACTCGAAGCAAACAAAATCAACTCACCGGATCAACCGATGATTTCAGAAATGTACACATCGGTCGAGTTGGTTCAGCTGAAGAAGAAGACCTCAGAACAATGTACTCACCGGATCATCCGATGTGAATGGCTCAGTGACATCGGTCCATCAGTACAATTTGCAATACCATTGGACCAAGTGAAGCACCGGATCATCCGATGTACAGACTTATAGACATCGGTCAATTACTCCAGTAAGCATCAAGATTGATCAAATTCTGGAGGAAAAGCCACCGGATCATCCGATGAGAAGACAAGAGCAACATTGGTCTAACAACGGTCATATCTGACACAATGACGTCAGCTAAAGCAATTGGACCGATGATAACTAAAGGGGAGACATCGGATCATCCGGTGTTCACAGTAAAGTTCTGTCAGCCTACTTTTTCAACGGCTATTTCGGGAAGGCTGGCTATAAATACCCCCTAATCCTGTCATTTCATTAAGTCTTGATCACCAGACACTATCAAAACATCCACAAGCATTCAAGACCAAGAGCAATCATTTCCACATCATTTCGATCACCCATACACCAAGAGTTAGGCTAGATCTTGATAGAGAGAGAGCTTGTGTGCCTCCATTCTGTGTGAGTGGACTTTCTAGGATAGTGAGAGCCTCAAGGGAGTGCCCTTGGTGTTTGTAAGTGTGAGGAGACTTCCGGAGCTTGCCAAGACGTTTGTGGAAGCCCGGAGGGTCGAAGTTGTACAAGGCTTGAGCTCCACCTTGCCAAAGTTGGCAAACGGAGAGGAATAGTGAAGATCCCTCGTCTCGGTGACTTGGGCGTGGCAAAACCCTTCGGTGGGTGCCACAACGTGGATGTAGGAAGATCTTGACGATCTTGCCGAACCACGGGAGAAATCCTCGTGTCTCCTCGGGAGTTTGCATCCCCTTCCTCCTCCTTACTTTTATGCATTTTACATTCCGCAAAGTTTCTACTTACTAGAATGCATAGATAGTTTGCGTAGGGAATTGGGCTTTAGGATTTAAGTTTAATTACTTAGAATTTTTGAAAAGAAGCCCAATTCACCCCCCCTCTTGGGCATTCGATCCTTACAATTGGTATCAGAGCAAGGTTGCTCATAGGATCATTCTAGCTTCACCGCTAAAGAGCAAAAATGGCCAAGGTTGGGGGTTCGGTTCCTATCTTCGAGGGCAAGAACTTTGCCTATTGGAAAGCACGCATGCGTGCTTATCTAGAGGCTATTGCTCCCGAAGTATGGGAAGCGACCCACGCGGGGTTTGGAGAACACAATTATGTTGGTGATCAAATTAAATGGGATGCTAAAGCTAGGAATGCAATTTATGAATGTATTAGTCAAGATGTGTTTTCTAGAATTGCTAGCAAGGAAAAAGCTTGTGAAATTTGGGCTTGCTTAATTGAAATTCATGAGGGATCTTCTAGAGTCAAGGAACTTAAATATCACATGCTTAAAGCCAAATATGATGAATTTAAGATGATACCTCATGAAAATGTAAATGAGATGTTCTCTCCTCTAAATGTGCTTATTGAAGAGATTAATGCTCTTGACATTGCTTCTCTTGGCAAGGGACTCATCAACCGCAAGATCCTCATGCTCCTCCCCAAGCCAAAGTACAACATCATCAATCCATGCTCCAAAAGGAGTCACTTGACCACATTGAAGTTTCGGAGCTTATTGGAGACATACACGCTCATGAAATGAGTGTACTTGGGATGATGGAGCAATCATCATCAAAGACAATTGCTCTAAATTCCTCCACCAAGAAAACGAGCCTCAAGAAGAAGAAGGTGGTTGAGCCAAGCTCAAGTGAAGAAGAGCAAGCATCAAGTGATGATGATGATGATGAGCTTGCGTTGATGATGAGGAAGTTCTCACGCTTGAACTCCAAGATAACCAAGAAGGGATACACATTTGATCCCAAGAAGAGAGCATTTCTACCAAGGAGAGATGATCACAAGACGTGCTACAATTGTGGTGATCAAGGCCACATCTCCTATGATTGTCCAAGACCGGACAAACGAAGAGAGAACCACAAGAGCAAGCATCGCAAGCTTGGAGAAAGTGAAGATGATGAGGAAGAGACCAAACCCAAGCCAAGATCCTTTGGGAAGAAGAAACATGACAAGGGCAAGAAGGCAAGACTCTTTCCAAAGAAGAGAAATGGCCCACAAAAAGTGTTCATGTGTGAGGCAAACGAATGGGTCACCGACGAAGAAACAAGTGATGAAGAGAGTGAAGAGGAAGAAGAAAGCTTGGCCGGCCTCGCCATCGCCAACAATGATGATGCACCTCTTCATCCGCCGCCCATGTGCCTCATGGCAAAAGGTAACACCAAGTTATGTGATGACTCTAGTGATAATGAGCTTTCCCCCGATGATTTAACTTCTTTGATAAATGAATATCATGCTATCATTAAGAGAGAAAAGAGCAAGGTCAAAATACTTGAAGAAACTCCTGCTAAGCTTGAGAGTGCTAACCTTTATTTGCATGACAAGTATGAAAGCATACTCAAAGAGCATGACACACTCAAATCTCATGTCAAGGAAATTGAGGAAGAAAAGGCTAAAATCAAGATAGATAATCATGAACTTAACTTAGCACATCAAACACTCTTGGAAGAGCACAACAAGTTAATACATGAACATCAAACACTTAACCTTGCTCATGACATGCTTGATCAAGAATTGAAAAATATGAAGAAGCAAACTCTTAATGATAAGATATCCATTACTTCTCATGCCACTAATGCTTTGCACAAGTCTTTGCCCTTGAAATCTAATGCTAGGGAGAAGGACTTGTTGGAAGAAATTGAGAGTCTCCGCACTAGTGTGGCTAGACTTTCAAAAGGGGAGGTCAAACACAAGGAAATCCTCTTCCAACAAGCAAAGGCATTCAACAAAAAGAGGACTTGAATCCTTCTCGGTGCCCAACAAAGGAAAGGTGCCCTCACCGGAGCTAAGAACAAGCTTCATCAAAGAAGTTGGTTCTTATTGCCAACATTGTGAGGTCACCGGTCACCACACAAGGGAGTGTCCTCTTCCTAAACGACCTTCTCCCAAGCTTCCTACTAATCACAAATCTACTTTCAATGATCGTTATTATCTCTTAAGTAAAGTAGATGGCAAGGTGAAGGCTAGGTTCATTGGCAAAGACATGAAGGGCATGAAGGGGAAGCTCCCCAAGCAACTCTGGGTCCCAAAGACACTTGTATCACACATACAAGGACCTAAGTTGGCTTGGGTGCCTAAAGTTAAAAATTAAATTCATGTGTGTAGGTGAACTACAAAGCCGGATGAAAGCATTGGGTACTCGATAGCGGGTGCACCCAACATATGACCGGCAATGATGGTATGTTCACCACCATAGAAAACCCCGACAATCATGAACAAGTCACATTTGGTGATAACTCTAAGGGCAAGGTAATAGGCTTAGGTAAAATTGCTATTTCAAATGACTTATCTATTTCTAATGTCTTGTACGTTAAGTCACTTAGTTTTAATTTACTTTCTATTGCACAACTATGTGATCTTGGACTAACGTGCACATTTAGCAAAAATGATGTTGTTGTGAGTAGTGAAACAAGCAAAGACATAGTCTTCAAAGGATTCCGGCATGGACATCTCTACCTAGTGGACTTCGCCAACAAGAATGCTAGCTTGACCACTTGTCTTTTCACTAAGACAAGCTTGGGATGGCTATGGCACCGACGCATAGCGCACATAGGGATGAGCAAACTCAAGAAGTCATTCAAGCTTGAGATGGTGACCGGCGTAAAGGATGTGACATTTGAGAAGAACAAGCTTTGTAGCGCTTGTCAAGCCGGGAAGCAAGTTGCTTCACACCACCCAATGAAGACAATGGTGTCAACCTCCAAGCCACTTGAGCTACTCCACATGGACCTCTTCGGACCGTCCACATACCAAAGCCTTGGCGGTAACCTCTATTGTCTTGTTATAGTTGATGACTACTCTCGCTATGCTTGGACTCTATTTTTAGGTGACAAGAGTGAAACTCCGGAAGTGTTCAAGACCTTTGCCAACCGTGCACAAAGGGAATTTCAACTTCCTATCATCAAGGTTCGGAGTGACAACGGCACCGAATTCAAGAACTACAACATTGGGGAGTGGTGTGACCGTGAAGGCGTGAAGCATGAATTTTCAGCCACATACACCCCTCAAAAAAACAGTGTCGTTGAAAGGAAGAACAAGACACGCATCACTCTTGCACGAGCAATGCTTGATGACTACGGCACGTCGGAGAAGTTTTGGGCCGAAGCAATCAACACGGCGTGCCATGCCGCAAATAGGGTCTACCTTCATCGACTACTTCAAAAGACCCCGTACGAACTTCTCATTGGGAGAAAGCCCAACATCTCCTACTTTCGAGTCTTTGGATGCAAGTGCTACATCTATCGCAAGAAAAGACTCAGTAAGTTTGAAAGAAGATGTGATGTTGGTATATTCCTTGGTTATACATCAAACTCAAAAGCATATCGAGTATTCAACCAAACCTTCAGTTTAGTTGAAGAAAGTTGTGATGTTTAGTTTGATGAAACTAATGGCTCCCAAGAGGAGAGTTTTGGTCATGATGAAATAGATGATGAGCCTCTGCGAGAAGCCATGAAGAACATGACCATTGGAGACATCAAGCCCGAAGTTGAGGAGAGCCATGATCAAGGGGGAGCTTCAAATTCCAACAACAACACCTCTATGGCGCCTCAAGTTGACGAAGAAGAGAAGGATGATCCATTGCCAACTCAAGACTCACAAGCACAACAACATCAAGAAGAAGAAGAAGAAGTCCATGACCAAGTCCAACCACAAGAGGAGCAACACGCACCATCATCGCCAAGTGCTTCACAACCACTTATGAGGCATGGACGCATCTCCAAGGTGCATCTGTCGGTACCCTAAAAACCATACACCCCCTGAGGTTACAAAGATCTCAAGGGAAGTACGTCTACTCAAATTGAAGACCCTCAGAGAGGCCCACTTGTCAGACATAATCGGACCTGCTTCTCCAACATGGTTAACCCCTAGGTTGCCACGTGTACTGTCAGACCGAAGCTACTACCCGCAAGGGTGAAGCTCCGGGCTGGTACTGAAACGGCACCTCCGGACTTAACCCCTGACCGAGAGAAGCTCCGGACCTGACACGTGCCAGGCCATCCCGGAGCTTCCCGCTTCCCACAGGCAAGCTCCGGAGCTGCCACGTGTCCATACGTCGGAGCTGGCCGCTTCAAACCTCCGGGAGACATTGTAACGGCTCCGGATCTTCAAAGGACAGCCGCAGACTTCAAGACCCGATTAATTGTCATTAATTCCACGTTAATGACACTTAATCGGACGATCTTAACACCTGTAACGGCACTGTCGGAGCAGTTACAGGTTATTAACAACAATTAATCTCGTGTATCAAGACTAGTAACCGCCAGGGCCACATGTCGGGCCAGGCTGACTTGTAACGGTATGTCCTTGTACTATAAAAGGACAAACCGACGATACACGAAGGATCGAACTCTCCAACGCTCTCACGTTCACAAGTTAATACAACACACACACACCCGTGGAGTAGGGTATTACGCTCAGGCGGCTCGAACCACGTAAACCACTGTGTCTCTCGTGTCCAATCGTGATTCACCTTCTTGAGTCTCCGCGCGCCCAAACCGAACTACAAACTCCTTCAACACTTTAGTAGTGTCAGGGGATCTGCCGACTCCAACAGTCGACAGTTGGCGCGCCAGGTAGGGGCGCCTGAGATCTTCAAGAATGGTGAATTCTGCGGCTGGATCATCCAACGGGCAACCTGCTGCTCAGGCTATCGGAGGCAATCCCTCCAACATGCAGCCACCGGCAGGAGCCTCAGCACCAGCAGGAGTCACACTCCCACCACCACCATCTTCTCCGGCAAGACGTGCCGAGCAGCATGATGGTGCGCTGGCGTCACATACTGCTCCTGCAAGTCGTGACAACCCAGAACACGCGCTCCATGCAGCGCGTGCTCTTCTCCAGCGACCACCACCTCCGGATGCATCTCAAGGTGCCATGGAGCAATGGAGGGCTGATGTTGAGCATTTGGTCACAGCAGCGGCCGAACGCCTCAACAACCAGGGTCCACCTCCTTCAGGGCGGGCCCCGTCGCAACGACGGACGTTGTCTGGAAGACTTGGTCCGCATGTCTCCAATAACCGAAGACGAGCTGCGTCACAGCAAGTGACGTCGTTGCCCTCTGGGGCACGACGCACCCATACTGCATCTCGGCTTTCGACACATGACCTCCGGGCGGAGCTTGATCGCCGATACCGCCAACAGGATGGCCGTGTCCATATCGAGCGAGCTCGAGAAAGGCAGGATGCTCAAGACCTTTCTACTCTGGAAGGAGTAGGAGGAGGCTGTTCCGCCCTAGCCATGCACCTACGCATGGTTAGATGGCCACAGAAGTTCCGGCCACATTTGCCGGAAAAATTCGACGGGACTGTCAACCCCGTAGAATTTCTGCAGATATACTCCACTGCAATCTTAGCAGCTGGAGGAAACGAGGTCGTAATGGCCAACTACTTTCCAGTGGCCTTAACTGGGACCGCCAGGTCCTGGTTTATGAGCCTTCCACCCAACTCTATTGACAGTTGGGAGGAGCTGTGCCGTCAGTTCACTGCCAACTTCGGGAGTTCATACACCCGACCGGGCGCTGAACTGGACCTTTTTGCGGTCGTGCAAAAAGGAGGAGAATCTTTGCGGTCATTCATCCAGAGGTTCTCTCAGGTACGTAACACAATCCCTTCTATCTCAAGCGCTTCTGTCATTGTAACATTCAGACAGGGTGTGCGAGACAAGAAGATGTTGGAGAAGCTGGCGATCAAAGAGATCACCAGTGTCACGGAGCTCTTCAGCTTGGCTGACAAATGTGCCAGAGCTGCGGAGGGCCGTGAAATGCACTCCAAACCAGCCTTGGAGGATCATAAAAAATCCTCCAAAGAAGAAGCCGCTACCTCCGGGAGTGGCAAGAAGAAAAAGAAGACCAACGGCAAGAAGAAGCCGTCGGCCGGCACATCCAACGTTGCAGCCACTGCAACTCCTGGTGGCCGGGGGCCACGCCCCGAGAAGCGACCTCGACCGTCTTCCGAAGACGGTGGCAAATCCAAAATGTGGTGCCCCATTCACAAAACGGGCAGCCACAGGCTTGAAGACTGCCGGGAGGTCCAAAACCTTGCCGAGCGCTACCACAAGCGCCGAGAAGGGTCTCCCTTCCGACAGAGGGAGGGAAAACAAAAGGTCGATGAAGCTCCGGCTGAAGAGGAGTTAGGGTTTCAGGACCCCAAAAAGGTCCTGAAAGCCGTCTACACCTCCGTCGACGATGACTCCGACGTCTCCGACAACGAGCGTCGGAAAACCATGAACACCATCTTTGGTGGATCATGGGACATCACTTCTCGTCGTGTCATCAAGACTATGCGGCGAGATATGGCTGCTGTAGCTCCTACAGCTAGACCGGAGCCACATCGAAAGTGGATGGACACACCCATCACTTTTGATGCTTCGGACTGTCCTCAAAGCATGGTCGGAGCTGGCCAATTACCCTTGATGGTATCCCCCACCATCAACAACATCCAGCTCCATCATGTCATGGTAGACGGAGGTTCGGGGCTTAACCTCATCAGCTTCGAAGCTTTCACTAAGCTTCAGCTCCGACCTTCGGACCTCCAGCCCTCTCGACCTTTCTCCAGAGTAGGTCCGGGGGCCATTACCCCACTCGAAGCTATTACTCTCCCCGTTACATTTGGGACCCGGGAGAAGTATCGCACCGAGAAGTTGGTCTTTGACGTCGCTCAGATCAACTTACCATTCAACGCCATCTTGGGTAGACCTGCCCTGTACAAATTCATGGCAGTTGCTCATTATGGATACCTGGTGTTGAAGATGCCAACACCAGTAGGCGTTCTCCGGATCCGCGAAGATCGCACTGCCGGAGTAACTGCTCTGGAGGAACTCCACGCACTCACCACGGCGCAAGAGGAGGACTCCAGACAGGAGCAAGCTCCGAAACCCCCGAGCATTCATCAACGAGGCTCGACCTCTGCACCCTGTGTGCAGCCAAGCGGCGACACCGACATTCCCGTCAAAGTCGTCCAAATTGGTTCCGATGCTGCTCAAACCACCCGTATATCAGGAGGGTTGAACGACAAATAGGAACTCGCGCTCATCACTTTCCTCCGGGCTAACGTTGACGTGTTTGCTTGGCAACCGTCACAAATGCCTGGGATCCCCAGGGAAGTGATTGAGCACAATCTGAAGATTTACCCCGACGCTCGGCCTGTGCATCAGAAGCCTCGGAAGCAATCTGTAGAGCGACATAACTTCATCCGACAAGAAGTGAAGAAGTTGCTCGAAGCTGGATTTATCCGAGAAGTCTACCATCCAAAATGGCTGGCAAACCCAGTCGTTGTGCCCAAGGCCGGCGGGAAACTTCGGATGTGCATCGACTACACCACACTGAATAAGGCATGTCCAAAAGATCCATTCCCACTACCTAGAATAGATCAGATAGTGGATTCCACCTCCGGGTGCGAGTTACTGTGTTTTCTAGACGCATATTCTGGATACCATCAGATCAGGATGTCTAGGGAGGATGAAGAGCATACTTCATTCATCACAGTAGATGGATTGTATTGTTACACAGCCATGCGTTTTGGTCTCAAGAATGCAGCTTCAACTTTTGTACGAGCTATGTACAAAACTTTTGAAGAACTCATCAGAGACATAGTGGAAGTGTACGTCGATGACATCGTGGTCAAAGTCAAAAACAAGGAGTCCCTCTTGGACACCTTGCAGGCTGTCTTCGATAAGCTGCGGGCCACCCGCACGAAGCTAAACCCAGATAAGTGCGTCTTCGGGGTTAGTTCCGGAAAGCTTCTCGGATTCCTGGTAAGTCACCGGGGCATAGAGGCTAATCCGACGAAGATAAAAGCCATTGAAGACATGCGGCCACCAACCCGCATCAAAGACGTCCAAAAGTTAACTGGATGTCTAGTAGCCCTTAGCCGGTTCATTTCAAGACTAGCGGAAAGGGCACTTCCCTTCTTCAAGTTACTGAGGAAGTCCGGACCATTCCAATGGTCTGAAGAAGCAGAGAAGGCATTCTAGGAGCTGAAATAGTTCCTCACCACCCTACCAGTCCTGGTAGCTCCGAACCCTGGTGAGCCTTTATTACTTTACATTTCAGCTACTGACGAAGTCGTCAGTATGGTTCTGGTTGAGGAGAGACCGGAACAACCCAATACTCAGGAATCCAGACCCCTTCGGGAGGGTCCGGAGGTTCCTGAAAGCGGGTCTGGGTCCCAGCTCTCAGACTTGAACCCACAAGAAGCCACTTCAGAGGACCCGGATCCCTCCGAGAGGATCCAGGTCATTCCTGAAGAAGCTCCGGGTTCCTCCACCCAGAACCCGGAGGTCCCCGGAGAGAGTCTGGATCCCTCCGAGAGGGTCCGGATCAATGAAGAGGAAGCTCCGGACTCCTCCGGGAGGGTCCGGACCATTCAACGCCCGGTATACTTCATCAGTGAAGTGTTACATGATGCCAAGACTCGGTACCTAGAGGTGCATAAACTGCTTTATGCAGTTCTTATTGCCTCAAGGAAGCTTCAACACTATTTCCAAGCTCACAAAGTCTCGGTGGTGACCTCATATCCACTTCGAGCAATCCTGCATAATCCCAATTCAATTGGGAATATTGCAAAGTGGGCAGCGGAATTGGCTGAATTCGATCTTGAATTCATTCCGAGACAAGCAATCAAGAGTCAAGCGTTGGCAGATTTCGTGGCAGAATGGACTCCCTCTCCATTAAATCCTAGGGGCCCTAGCGAGCAGAAGACGGAACCTCAAGTTCCAACCTTCACTAAGCCTCACTGGACCCTTTACTTCGACGGCTCCATGCAGAAGCAGGGAGCCGGAGCTGGAATCCTTCTTCTCGCACCAACTGGGGAGAAGGTGAAATACATGGTACACCTTGAATTCAAGGCAACCAACAACATGGCGGAGTACGAAGCACTCATCTATGGATTAAAGGTGGCACTATCATACGGTGTCAAGCAACTGCTGGTCAAAGGAGATTCATAACTTGTCATCAAGCAGGTGAAGGGTGAATGCTCCTGCAATAATCTCCAGCTGGCTGCTTACCTCCTTGAAGTCCAGAGGCTTCAGAAGGACTTCGAAGTCCTAGACCTTCATCATGTACAGCGTGCTCACAACGCTGAAGCTGACGAACTTTCGACCAAGGCGTCAACTGGAGCTCCGGCTCCTGACGGAACCTTTGTCCGGAGGTTGTCAAAACCCACAGTTCAGCCTGCCGAACTGAACGAAGGGGGCGAGATCAGCATCCCGAAGCTGACGGTCCCGATGGCCCTGTTACCATGGCAGCCATCAAGGGTCGTAGGTGCTGCCGGAAGCTCCGAGCAACCCAGCACGCAAGACTCAAATGCTCAAGTCAGTTCCGATGCATGGATCTCGGAGATCCGGAACTACTTGAAAGATAACATCCTTCCTGACGATGATGTATCCGCTGATCGGGTAGTCAGATTGGCTAAAAGATACACGTTGGTAGAAGGGGATCTCTACCGGCGCAGTGCCAACGGCATCCTAATGCGGTGCATCACAAAGGAAGAAGGCTGCGAGCTCCTCGCAGAAATCCATGGAGGCGAGTGTGGGAACCACGCATCTTCCCGCACGCTGGTCGGAAAAGCCTTTCGGCACGGCTTCTACTGGCCTACAGCGCTCCAGGATGCAACTGAGCTGGTGAAGAAATGCAAAGCATGCCAATTCCATGCAAAGCAAATTCATACACCTGCTCAGTCCTTACAAATGATACCTCCTACATGGCCTTTCGCTGTGTGGGGGATAGACATCTTGGGACCCTTCCCAAGAGCCGTCGGAGGTTACAAGTTCCTGTACGTCGCCATCGACAAGTTCACCAAGTGGCCGGAAGCTACTCCCGTTGTGACGATCAACAAACAATCTGCAATCAATTTTCTACAATCCATCGTGAGCAGATTCGGAGTCCCAAATAAGATCATCACTGATAATGGGACTCAATTCACAAGCTCCGCATTTCAAGGATATTACGAAGACCTCGGCATACAAGTTTGCTACGCTTCCGTAGCTCATCCTGCCAGCAACGGGCAAGCCGAGAGAGCAAATGCAGAGATCCTTAAAGGACTCAAAACACGCACTTATGAGCGTCTGAAGAAACACGGAGCCAATTGGATCGAAGAGCTTCCGCCCACTCCATGGGCCAACAGGACTTCTCCAAGTCGGGCAACCGGGGAAACACCCTTCTTCTTGGTGTACGGAGCAGAAGCGATCCTTCCTCCGGAAATCACCTTGGGTTCCCTCCGGGTCCGGACCTTCGACGAAGCCGCGCAGGACCAGCTCCGGCGTGAAGACCTAGACCTCCTAGAGGAGGGAAGGTGCCAAGCAGCTGTTCGGAATGCCCGATACCGCCAAGCTCTACGGCGCTATCACCAGCGGCATGTACACAGCCGACAGCTCGAGGAAGGCGATCTGGTGCTACGGAGAATACTATCCAGAGAAGGACAAAACAAACTCTCCCCCGGCTGGGAAGGGCCCTTCCGAGTGATCAAAGTATCCCGTCCCGGAAGCGTTCGCTTGGCTACCGAGGATGGGACACCGCTCCCAAACCCTTGGAACATCGAGCACCTCCGTAAGTTCTACACTTAATTCCACGGAGGTGAGTCTTAAGTAACTTGAAATGTATGTTATAGAGTCATTGTACAGAGTCGGGTAGTTCCTCCGGGAGAGCAGCCGGACCTTTCCCGAAAGGTTTGAAAAGCTCATGCAACACTTGATACAGTCTCCGGACTAGAAGTGTGGCTAACCACCCTGGGTCAAACGAGAAACCAAACACACTTAGCCTGGTTCCGTACCCTAAGAGTGTACTTGTTTCCCCTGTACCCCGGACCTATAATGAAAGACATCTTCATGTGAAATAGACTCCACGTGCATTCATTTTTGCATAGGCTCGACATTTTTATTTTTCTCTTTCTTGTCTATAACAGAAACGTGCAATTCTTAAGAAGTTCTAGTTTGACCGGTTTACGTACGATTCGAGTTGAATTGTCGGATTTTTTGGATTTAAATATCGTCTGTGGCCAACTCGCCTGAAAGCCGCCAAGCCATTCTAGGGCCGGAGTGCGCTATCGACTTAGCCTGGTCAAGCACCCTAAGTACGCCACTCTACCTACATCCCGGCAGGCCAAAGTAAGGTGGGTCCATGGACAGTTGGATCCAAAAGAAAAGACAAGTCATCCAGTCGTATTAAAAATCGTGTTCAATTTAAAATTTTCTTGAGAACCGTAAGTCGCGACGAAGTTATAGACAAGGAACGAATTTTACTATTTTTCTTGTCTTAAGTGTGCAGGAAAAATGAACCCTACGTTAATGGAGAAAAACCGGAGCTAACCAAGCTCCGACTCCCACCAGGGCGTCAACCGTCGGCGTTGACTAAAAGATGGTGAGAAGACCCCGTTACTGGAGTCTGTTGCCAACAAACCAAGCGTGGCAAGGGTCATTGCCGGAGCTACTAAGCTCTGACACCTTGGAGTATTAACTATCGACGCTCAACGTGTTGATAGAGGCTATTGCCGAAGCTACTAAGCTCCAGCGATGGACAGTGCCGGAGCTTCTAAGCTCCGACAACTTCAGGGGACCTTCACTATCAAAAACTTCGGGCATAGATTCCACAAGTTCGAAGCAAATTTGTCTTCAACAAAACTCAACATCCTTTTGGTACATGTCCACAATCAAATTGTGCACATCTACCAGGGGGCCAAGTGAAGACAAAGATGTTGAAGACAAAAAAATGAAATTCACAAAAAATTGGGGATTTCATTTCATCTGAAGACCGGAGATTGCATCTGGAGACAAGGGATTACAAAATTGAGGAAGAAGAGAAGATACAAGTAAAGGCTAAGAGAGACGGTCCTAGACCCCATGGAAGAACTCGGCGACCTTCTGGGCGACCTCCGACACGCTGGCTCGGGTAGCTTCGCCTTCTCCTTCGACGGGGCCTTCAAGCACCGGGTCCAGAGGAAATCGAGGGTTCCGGCTGGTGTAGCACGTCAACACATATTCTGTGACGTTCCTAGCCAGGGATTGCCCCTCGACCTCCAGTTGGTCCGCGATGACGTCGCCCACCTTGGAGAGCTTGCTGCCCGCAGCGCTCAACGCTTGCAACGCAAGGTCCGGCTCCGGCTCCGGATCATCCGGGAGCACGGGGCTGAAACCCATCGGCGCCAGCGCATCGTCGTCCTTGCTCAGGAACTCCCAAATTTGCAGGGAGTCCGTCTTCCTCAGGTTCTTCATCTCTTCCAGGGATCTCTGGGCCGCCGTCAGCTCCGAATTCTCGCGGGAGAGGCGCTCAACTTCTTTGGCGTTTTGCTGGATCTTCGCAGCAACCCGCTTCTCAAGTCTTTCGAGCTCCTCCTCCCGGAGATGGATCTTGTTACGGCGGTCGACCAGGTCTTTCTCCCTAGCCTCCACTTTCTTCTCCCGGGCGATAAGGGCACACTCGTATTCGTAGAGTTCCTGCCCCCGCACCCAGGTCTTCTCCTCTTCCTCGAGGCAGCGCTCTTCCAATTTCTTAGTGCGCTCCTCGAGGCCCCTGTCCGCCAGCGCTGTTTTCTCGGCGAGCTCTTCTTCCCGTCGCAAGACGTCATCCCGTAGCTCCAGGAGTTTTTGCTCCTCATCCTCGAGCCGTCTTTCCCTTCCTTCAAGTGCCTCTCGGCGCTTGATGAGTGCGGTGCTGATGGCCTCGAGTTGATCAAACCTAGCATTGGTCGCGTCGTTAGCAGCCTTAGCTTGGTCGTGGAACTCCCGGGATTGAGCGTCGAGGGCGTGAGTCATGCTCTCCCTCTCGTCCAGCAGCTCACCCCAGAGCTCCAGGCGGACCTTCTCCCGCCTGATCCATTCCTTGTCATCCGCAAGCCTCGACTGCGCCAGCTTAGTCTCAAAGTGGAGCCGATTACGCCACCTCCTAAGGGTTTGGCGCTCCTCTTCAAGAGCCTTGCTGTCGTGGAAGAAGGCCAGTTGGACCTGACGCAGACTGGAGCAGGCGTTGTCGATGGACATCGACAGCGGGATGGGCTCCGGACCTGCTGGGGTCTCTTCCGCTGGTTCCAGCGGGTCTTCATTTACAAAAATTGGGTCCCACTCTACGAGAGTGGAACCCCGAGCTTCCAGAGTGCTAGGGCCCTCCTCCGGGATGGCCTCAGTCGCCATCGAAGGAGGTCCCGCCACCAAGTCTTCATTTGCCCCCTCAGGCTGGGGGCCGGCGACTTCGTTCAGGCACTCTGGCTCTGCCACAGGTACCATCGACGTCGTCACCTCCACTGGCTCCGGCCGGGACACTTCTTCTGAGGGAGGCTCAAGCTCCCTCACCTCTTCAGCCGCCAGCTCTGCGGCTGGCGCTCCAACAATTACCGGTTCTGCGACCGGAGCTTCGGAAGTAACCGGCTCAACTGCCGGAACTACTTCAACTTCCGGCTCGCATGCCGGTGCTTCAGCTACCTCCGGCTCAACCGTCGGGGCTTCAGCACTTTCCGGCTCCGAAGCCGGGACTGCTACTTCCACCGACTCAATAGTCGGAGCTTCTACTTCTGCAGCACCAGGACCCGAAGCTTCCACCTCCGGAACGGGTGCCGCTGGCGCATCTTCAATCCCGTGGTCCGGCGCTACCACGGGAACTTCTGGAGACGAGTCGAGGTCCATGACCACGACAGCCGGCGCCGGAGCTGTCGCAGCCTCCGCTTGGGGCGGCACCGGAGCTGGAGCAGAAGCCCTCGCAGCCTCCGACACTGTGGCTGAGGGCGGAGCTTCACTCCCCTTCTTGGGAACGCTGCAGGTAAAGAACGAAGAAATTGAGCAAACAGATGCAACAATTAAAAGATAATCAAGGTAAGAAAGAAAAATTACCTTGGGAGGCTCATGCACCAGCTTGCGCGGAACCTCTTTCCCGGACGATCCGGGCTGGCCACGGTCGGCATAGGAGCTCCGGGAGGACTCCCAGGACTTGTCGTAGCCGCGGGCGTTTCCCGGGTCGGAGCTCTCCTTGATCGGGAGGAACTCCTGGACCTGGAGGCCCTCACCGCTTCTCGTGCCGGAGTCGCGTGCCCGGAGCTGGCACCTCCGGAGGGATCCACCACGGGGACAGACGCACTCCGGGAGGATCCCACCGCCGGAACAGTAGCGCTCCGGAAAGACCCCACCACGGGAACAGCCGCCACGGCGGCGGAGGATCTTCCTTCCTGAGGACGGGGAACTGGGGGGGGAAGTGGCAGGCCCGACGGACCTTCCGTCAGCATGTTGCAGCTTCCTCTTCCGGCTCTCCGGCTCCTCCGCCAACTCTTTGCCCTTGCCGACGACCTCAGCTCTTGGCTGTGGGGCAGGGGCGGAGCCGCCTTCAGACAACCCGGGGATCGCCAACCGGGTCACTGATCTTCTCTCGACGACACCAAGGTCGTCAAGCACGGGCATCTTCCGCCGGAGCTCCCTGCTGAGCTCAACTTCCACGTTCAGAGGGAGGAAAGCCGGCGACGGAGTCAAGTAATCTCCGTCAACGTCGATGCCGTGCTGGAATTTCTTGAGGTGAAACTCCAAGGACTTCCCCACCATGCTGGACTTCAACCCGGTTTCAACCCGATCCTCGTCCATCACGCTGTTGAGGGCCCAGGCGAGCTTCTCCCTCCTCTTCAGCGGTGCCCACCTGTTGGACAGGAAGTTGCAGAACACCGCCTGGGGAGTCAATCCTCCCTCCACACATTGGCGGATTCTGGTCAAGACAGGGTCGAAAGCTCCCGCCAGCACCGAAACTTCGCTCCATACCGACGTGTCAATGTCGGGCAGACCGTCTGGCAGCTCCAACCGCTCATGCTCCTCCACCCGGACGACTACCCAATCTTTCTTCCAGTCATCCCACTTCCTGGAAGGGAATGATCGGAGGTACTTGAACAGGCACTTCTTGCGCTTCACGAAGTAGTAGAAGCCAAGATACTCGTCGCTTCGGCCGGTGGTTTGGACGGTGAAGAAGTTTCGGGAGAGCTCGAGGCAGGGAGGGATGCCCACCCACATCTCGCAGAAGTGGACAAAGATGGACACAAGGAGAATGGAGTGAGGGCCAAGGTGGTACAGCTGCAGACCATAGAAGTCCAGCAGCATCAAGAAGAAAGAAGAAAACGGTGGGATCAGCCCCACCATGGCGTACGAGGAAAAGTACACCATCTCGCCAGAGTGCTCCTTTTTAAAGGGAAGCTCTCCGCCGGCGCGGACCGAGCGGTTGAATAAGTCCGAAGACCACCCCATGAGGGCCCGGACCTTCTTCAGATCGCCGTCTGTCTTCAAGCGACTCTCACGCAGACCCAACTCCATCGCAGCAAAGCTAGGCAAGAGAAGAGGAGCAAAGCACAAGTTGGGAGTTTGAGCGCAAGAACAGATGGGAAGCGTAAAGAACTCCCGACGGTGCGCTTTCCTTCTTAAGTAAGCCCTCGCAACGCTTAGATGGAAACTGCAGGAGAGTCAAGGATACTACTCAAGAATCCAACCCTGCCGATGACTAGGGGGCCCGGGACCACCCTGACGATCAAGTCGAGGTGCTTACCCAGGCGAACAGTTGTCATCACGAGGCGGGAAACCCAAAGGCGGCGAACTGACAAGGCGCGCGGAACCGATACGGTTTTCGTATCGGGAACCGGCGACCTTCAATTGCGAGAGATCCGCACATCAAAGATCCTATCTGCCGCCTGAGGTGCGCCACGCGTCGGGACTTAACTGTAAAGCCCTGCCAACGGCACCTCCAAAGACCCTTGAAGACCCAGTTCAAGAGTCGCGAGTGTGGACCCACCTCTGACGGAATGACTTCACCCCGGTGACTTTCCCCGGAGGTAGGTCCAGGGGGCCACTGTCGGTACCCTAAAAACCATACACCCCCTGAGGTTACAAAGATCTCAAGGGAAGTACGTCTACTCAAATTGAAGACCCTCGGAGGCCCACTTGTCAGACATAATCGGACCTGCTTCTCCAACATGGTTAACCCCTAGGTTGCCACGTGTACTGTCAGACCGGAGCTACTACCCGCAAGGGTGAAGCTCCGGGCTAGGTACTGAAACGGCACCTCCGGACTTAACCCCTGACCGAGAGAAGCTCCGGACCTGACACGTGCCAGGCCACCCCGGAGCTTCCCGCTTCCCACAGGCAAGCTCCGGAGCTGCCACGTGTCCATACGTCGGAGCTGGCCGCTTCAAACCTCCGGGAGACATTGTAACGGCTCCGGATCTTCAAAGGACAGCCGCGGACTTCAAGACCCGATTAATTGTCATTAATTCCACGTTAATGACACTTAATCGGACGATCTTAACACCTGTAACGGCACTGTCGGAGCCGTTACAGGTTATTAACAACAATTAATCTCGTGTATCAAGACTAGTAACCGTCAGGGCCACATGTCGGGCGAGGCTGACTTGTAACGGTATGTCCTTGTACTATAAAAGGACAAACCGACGATACACGAAGGATCGGACTCTCCAACGCCCTCACGTTCACAAGTTAATACAACACACACACACCCGTGGAGTAGGGTATTACGCTCAGGCGGCCCGAACCACGTAAACCACTGTGTCTCTCGTGTCCAATCGTGATTCACCTTCTTGAGTCTCCGCGCGCCCAAACTGAACTACAAACTCCTTCAACACTTTAGTAGTGTCAGGGGATCTGCCAACTCCAACAATCGACAGCATCCAATGGACCAAATCATTGGAAATCCGTCAAGGGGTGTAAGTACACGTTCTCGCCATTTCGCTTCATTTTGTGAGCACTACTCGTTTGTTTCGTGTGTAGAACCCACTCACATTGAGGAAGCACTCCAAGACCCAAATTGGGTGATGGCCATGCAAAAAGAACTCAAAAACTTCATCCGCAATGAAGTTTGGGTGTTGGAGGAGCGACCCAAGGACAAGAACATCATCGGAACAAAGTGGGTGTACCGCAACAAACAAGACGAGAATGGCATTATGGTTCGCAACAAGGCAAGACTTGTGGCCAAAGGGTTCTCGCAAGTTGAAGGACTAGATTTTGGAGAGACGTTTGCCCCGGTCGCTCGGCTAGAATCCATCCGTATACTCCTTGATTTTGCTTCACATCATAGTATTAGACTTTATCAAATGGATGTGAAAAGTGCCTTTCTTAATGGTTACATTAACGAGCTTGTTTATGTTTAACAACCTCCCGGGTTTGAAGATCCGAGGAATCCTAATCATGTGTATAGGTTGCACAAGGCGCTCTATGGGCTCAAGCAAGCACCTAGGGCGTGGTATGAACGACTACGGGATTTCCTCATCATGCAAGGATTCAAGATCGGGAGGGTGGACACCACACTCTTCACCAAAGACGTCGACGGAGATTTGTTCATTTGTCAAATTTATGTTGATGATATTATTTTTGGTTCAACTAACGAAGCTCTTAGCCATGAGTTTGGCAAAATGATGTCTAGGGAATTCGAGATGTCAATGATTGGAGAGCTCAACTTCTTCCTTGGATTCCAAATCAAGCAACTTCAAGAGGGGACCTTCGTCTATCAAGAGAAGTACACCAAGGACCTCTTGAAGAAATTTGAAATGGGAGATTGTAGCTCAAGAAGCACGCTAATGGCAACAAATTGTCATCTCGACGCGGATAAGGACGGTAAACCTATTGATCAATCTAACTACCGTTCTATGATTGGTTCATTACTTTACCTTACCGCATCTAGGCCCGATATCATGTTTAGTGTATGCCTGTGTGCTCGCTTTCAAGCGGCACCTAAAGAATCGCATAGGAAGGCGGTCTTTAGGATACTTAGGTATCTTAAGCATACCCCAAGTGTGGGTTTGTGGTACCCTAAAGGTGAAAAATTCCATCTTGTGGGATACTCGGATTCGGACTTTGTCGGATGCCGCGTGGATCGCAAAAGTACCTCCGGTGGGTGCCACTTGCTTGGGCGTTCCCTAGTATCTTGGTCTAGCAAAAAGCAAAATTCCGTCGCAAAACCCTTTTGGACTTTGGAATTAAACTTAGTTGTGTGCCTCTCCTTTGTGACAATTAAAGTGCGGTTAAGATAGCTAAAAACCCCGTTCAACACTCCCGCACTAAGCACATTGATATTCAGCATCATTTCTTGAGGGACCATGAAGCCAAAGGAGACATCTCTTTGCGAGGTGTTAGGTCCGAAGAACAATTGGCGGATATCTTCACTAAACCACTTGATGAGAAAACTTCTTCTAGGCTAAGAAGTGAATTAAATGTGCTAGATGCAACGAACGTCATATAAGAATGCATTTCATATAGGTCTTGCCTAACTCTCAAAGGATAGGGACGAGCTAGGGTTAGCTTGGGATGAAGGTTCTTTTGGGTTTTCCCAAGGTTTGGAGAGTGGCTCTCCCTGAAGAAGCCTTTGATAGGTTCAAACTTGGCAAGATAGATTTATTTTATGCCTTGCATGATGCCTGCTATATAGACTTAAAATTTCTTGCATTATAAAATGTTTGGCATTGCATACGGTAGATTGTCACAAAGGGGAACCCACCTCATGAGAAAGAGACTTGTTTGAAATGTAATATCTCAACCCATACAAGGTGGAAAGAACAAAATGTTAGGTGCATTAATGCCTAGAGGAACATGCTTCAAAGAGATAGAAGTCTTCGTACTCTAGCTCACAAAGCATGGGCCTTACATTTTATTTGGATAATTTTCTTCCTATTTTCTTTAATGCTCTATGTGCTTTAAGGATTAGCCAAGTTACTGGCAACTTAGTACTCTTGAGGGGTAAGGGTTTGCCCAAAAAGTCCTAAGACATGTGCTCTTCATTGCTTGATTGATTGGTCAAAGGACATATATGGGATGTTGATATTTTATAGTCATCGGATTATCCGATGCTTAGGTCAAACCATCATCGGATCAATAGGTGTTCAAAAACCAAGAGTCAGTTTTGTCAGTATGACAAATCGACCGACGAGTTCATTCTGAAAAACATCGGTCCATCCGGTATTCACAAATCTGGAGCTGTGCCAAATTCCACCGATGCTACTTCCTCCCACGTCGGACCATCCGGTGTCAACCACACATTTTTGGATACCCTTACTGTGTCATTCGACCGATGATCTCATCTCTCAACGTCGGTCCATCCGATGTCAACAGCAACATTTTGAATATCCTTACTGTGGCATTCGATCGACGTATCTATCATTCAGCATCGGTCCATCCGGTGTTAAAAGTACGGCTAGGGTTTGGGACCCACTATTTAAACGGTCGTACATCTTCCTAATCCCCCTCTTCCCGATCCTGACACCGCCACTGAACCTCAGCCGCCTCCTCTCTCACTCCCGCGCCACCGCCGGGCGTCGCCGCTGCCCACCGGCCGCCGCCGCCCGCCGCCGCCGCCCGTCGCCACCAGCCGCCCCATCACCAAGTGCGCCACCTCCATCACCACACGCCGCCGCCTCCAAGCGCCGCCGCCTCCACCCAAGCACGCCGCTGCCACTCCTGCGCCGCCGACCACCGCTCTCCCTCACCACCAAGTCGCCGTCGTGGTGCATCCAATTGCATCTCTTTGCCGACTCTAGGGTTTCCCAATCCCGTCAATCTTTGCATCACCTTCGTCGACTCCGTTCAATCAAGCGATCGCAATGGCTCGCGACAAGAAGAACAAGGGGAAGGCTATCGCGGAGCCGGCCGCGAAGAAGCAAAAGTTGTCGAAGGAGGATAAGAAGGCCTTGTAACGCCTTGTTCCTGCAAAGGAAACAAAGCGCAATACTCGCGTGTGCCAGGATCAGTTTTCATCACACACGGGCACAAAAGAGGTATCATATATAATTAAGCCAAGCTTGATAAAATATGATAGGCCAAGTACGGCAAGTACATCATCTTCGGTACAAGAATGACCCGTAGGTCTAAAAGAAAAACTCATGACAGCGGAAAGGTAGTAGCAGGATCTCCATCACAGGCACCGTCCGTGGGAACACCCGCCTAGACCTGAGCACCAGTGTCGTCTGCGTCGAACTCCTCGTCCATCTCTCCACCACTGGGACCTGAGCAGCAATATATGCACAAGAAAACGGAAAAGGAAAGAAGCGAGGATGAGTACCTAATGTACTCCGCGAGTGAGGGAAAATTATGACATGCGGGCTATTCAATGAGGAAAGCTGACACGGGTTAGCCTCTATGCAACCTTAATTCCCTAAGTTGACCTTAGCATCCTACTTACTAGGTGAAGGACTCATATATACCATAATAATAATAAATCGTCGGGTTACACCCACCCGACTCACCGTTGTCCAGGTTACCCCACCTGGAAACCGACTCACCGGGTTAAACCACCCGAGTGCCAAATACCCAACCAGTCCCACCTAATCGAGGTTGAGCTATCCAAGCGAGCTCATGACCGTGAGCACGGCTATCTAGATAGATTTAATACTCTGCAGAGTTTGTACCACTTTACCCACAAGTTGTGATTTCATCGTCTAACGACGACTAAGAAAACTCCATCCTGCCGTCTCACACTACCTAAGGTGTGTGGCCAGGAGTCCACAACAGAGCCTTTACAAAGGGTCTCCCGACAAGAACTAGCACTCTAAGGTTTCGCATACCCCGCCATACTGGAGTACACCCTCCGACGTGGTAGCCCCCTCTTGAGCCATGCGGATCCCAGAGCATGTAACGCTGAACTCGTTCCCCGCACCAATCCATTGCCCATACTTATTGAAAGATCTCCTAATTAATTGGCTAAGCCGTTCCATACCGTCGTGTGGTGGTACGATAAGGCCTGGAATCGCAACGCCAAGAACCGGTCCTTAGAATCCACGCAGGCAACTAACAACGAACCCGAATCTCGTGCGTACTGCACCCACCAAGTCGACCTGCCTGCGAGATTCCTAACAACTACACCCCACCACCAAAACCACAGTAATACCGAATATAATAGAGTAGACAGATTAGCAATAATTAAGTAAAGTTACTTCCCCCAACTATGACAGCATGACTAAGCAGTACTAACCACCCACAAAATACCCTAATATCTACCCGACAGAGCAACAAGGAATAATATAGAAAACTAGGGAAACATTCTAGCATAGGATTCAAATTAAGACTTGCATGCAGCTAATTCTAATATTTCCTAAACGGAGCAAAGTGGTCAAGGACACTCGCCTGGGTAGTGTGGGTCGACGTAGTCAAACACCTGGTCCTGAAGGCTGAAAGTCGACTATGGGATCGCCTCTAATCACGTAATCACATGCAAGGAAAATGGTACAAAGGAAATAAGTACAAGCGTGAAAATATATGCATAGGGATAAATATAGCATACACACAACAAGGCATTTACATACACTCTAAAGTGATTAAATCAAGTTCTAGTATACCTACACTATGCACTTTACATTTTACCATTATTTTATGTGCCAATAAACATAAAAGAAAAGGTGCATCACATGTTTTAGTAAGTCTTCACATACATTATTATACCTGCAAAAATAATTTATTATGTGGTCTAAGCAATTTAAACATTACTGGACATCTACTAGAGGTGTTCTATGTGAAAGCAATATAATTTTATATGCAACAGCATGGCACACTGTTAAATTAACTCATATCAGCACTAATAGGTGTCTATGTGTTAATACAAAACAGGTCAGGGTTTAATTTGCATGAAATAGTGAGCAAACAGGATTTAAATGCTATTCTATAATGTTTCCAGGGGGTAGACTACAAAATAAACTACTGCAGAAGCTTAAAAGTGCGAAAATAGTGAAATACAGGGGGTAGATTTAAGATTTGCAGTATAAAACGTGATTCTCTACAAGTCCAGGGGCTAATCAGAAAAGGCGAGGACCTAATTGGAAGGAATCAGGGAATTCTAGGGGTGTGGAGGCAAAAGCGATCAGGGGCTATGCGCGCCTGAATCTGGGCCGCCGGATCAAAGATCTGTGGCCCAGATTAGAAGGGCGAAGGGGTATGCGGAGGGATTTAAAATGACCTTTGGATCGGAGATGGAGGGTGGAGATCCTAAGGGTTACGTGGCCGTCTCTGGGTCCCTAATTTCGAAACGATCGGCCGAGATTTAAAAATACGAAGGGGTACTGCATCATCTAATCGCAGTCGTGGGTTTTGGATCTAACGGCTACGGATAAATCCGGGCAGAGCCGGTCGCCGGTGATCCCGCTCGCAGCGGCGCGCCATAGACGAACCACGAAGCTCGCCGGAGCACGGAATTCCACGCATGCACGGACCAAAACTCGAATCTATCCAACATAAGTCGAAGAGGAGACTAACGCGAACTCATCTAGGGTATAGGTGGAGCTCGGGGAGGCACAGAAATGGGAGACCGACGTCGCCCAAGGCTAAACTCACGGGAGCTACGTGGATCCGCACATTAAACACCCTATTCTCGCGCCAAAAGAGACGGAACAGAGGGAGGAGGGTTTGAGGTGCTCACCGAGGGGGTCAGAGAGGTCCGAGATGGTGTGATGCGGGTGCGCGACGGGGGTAGACGGCGACGCCTGCCGGTCTACGGTGGAGCGCGTCGGTGAGGTGATCTATGGGTCCCTTCCGGCCCCAAGGACGTTCTGAGCCGAGGTAAAAGCGAGGGAGGGGTTAGATCGAGACCAAATCAAAGGAACGCGAGAGAACGTCGGAGAGTGTGGAGAAAGTACCCAAACTTCGCCGGAGCTAGGGTTTCGCACCCCGGGCTGCGATGAGTAGAGCTCGAGCGTCCTCGCCGATTCCCTACAAGACGTGGAAGTGGATGAGCGTGCAGACAGAGGGGGTAGACGGGTGAGAACGCGTAGCGAGCTGCTCACCGGGGTAGGGGCGGCGGCGGAGCAGGGCTCCCACGCGGGTGAAGAAACCGGGAGCGGGGAGACGTTTAGGTCCGGGAGCGCTTTATAGGAGGCGAGTTTCGTGGGTGCCAAGAAGGCCCGGGGTCCAGATTTTTGGCGAACATTGGAAACCGCGAGGGAGAGAACTTGGCGTCCGTGCCACGGGGGAGAAAAGCCACGTGGTTCCGTGGCTCGCGCGAGAGAGAGATGGGGGGGGGAGAAGAAAGCTGCCAGTGGGGTCCATACGCCAGCGGTTGAGAGAATACGACGAGGGACCGGGGAATCCTAGGCGCGCGTCCGAGCGTGCGCACACGCGCGAGTGGGCCGGGTTCTCCAGGCGCGAAGCATCGTGGGCTGGCGGTAAGGAAGGAATGGGCCTCAGCTGAGAAGGGAAGAAAAAGGGGAGAGAAATAAGAGGTTGGGCCCAGAAAGTTGAGGATATTTTGGCCCAGAGGGTCTAAGACAGGGTAAATATCTTCTAATTTCAAATTTTAAGTTTCTTTTCCAAGCTTAAGTAGTGCAGATTCAATTTTTAAGTGATTGAAAACATAAGCTGGCATCTAAAATTTTTAATTAGCCCCTTTATATATCTTGGGGTGTTACAGGCCTTGATGGCCGCTCGCGCCGCCGAGGAGCGTGAGCGTGGCCGAGGGGGATCCCTAAGGATCCGTGAGGCTCGTCCAAGGCAGCCTCCGGTGATTGACGACTCCGAGGATGAAGAAGAGCCGGAAGAGCCTCTAGTCCGTCGTCGCTCAGCCCGTACCCGTGGGGGTCACACCGCGGCAGCACCACGTCCGAGACCGACGGCTGCCGACCGTCGTGAGGACAGGGAGGCCCAACGAGCTATCTATGAGATGGACACCACTGTCCATGTTGCTGAAGGAGTCCGGTTGACCGACTACCGGAAGATGAAGGCAAAGCAGCTTCGCAAGCTCAGGTGGAATGTGCTGCTTGAGGAGTGGTACCCGCGGCCCAAAGAGGCCCTGGTGGATAGTCGCTTCTGGACTACCACCCAGGCATCACTATATGAGACCTACAGGCGCCGAGGTCGCAAGCTGTTTCAACACAACTATCTGGATTGGGGTCAGCTAGCTTTGGCAGCAGAGATGGAGATCCGTCCTTATTTTGAGAGGTACCGAGGTTTGGTGCAGCTAATGGCATATGAGCGGAGTGCCTATGTGGAAGATTGGGTCCGCATCTTCTACGCCACCCTCTATGTCTCTAAGGGCAGAAGATCAATCGACTTTATGTTCATGGGTCAGCATTATCACCTGACGAGGCAGGCGCTGGGACAGTTGCTGGGAGTGGACTTGCACGACACTTGCGTGCATGAGAGAGTTTATGGGATGGCAGATCCACCTAGGAGGCCGCTCACTGGAGGAGTGGCACCATCGCTGGAGGAGATCAGATCTTTGTTTGGTCCCACTTTCTCACCTGACCAGCCGAGGGTACCGGCTTTGCTTACTCCAGCTACGCGCACAGTGCATCTTGCCCTGCGTCGCACGCTCTTGTCGAGGTCAGGCTACCTGGAGGGGTTCACTAGCTTACAGTAGACTCTCCTGTTCTACATCATGAACGGGATGGAGTTCGACATAGTGGACGTCCTCATATGCGAGATGGAGGATGTGATTAGTGACGGAGTGGGCATGATGAGGCAGCTCGTGTATGGACACTGGATCAGCTATCTGCTCTCTATGATGGTTCCTGAGGACTCCGTCGTACATGACCGTCTCACTGACGAGAGTGTGACACGGTTCGGTCACTACCGTGCTCCAGCTCCTGGAGACCGCCGCCTTGGCCGTCCAGTCGAGCGTCAGGTCAGGGCTCGGCTGGTAGAGGAGGACTGGTCTGATCTTGAGAAGGAGGACAAGAGGCTGGCTGAGGCTGAGGCACAGGGGGAGGATTTGCAGCACATCTGGTCAGAGAGCGACACCGACGATAGTGTCGAGGAGTACTTCCCTCCTCCGCCCTCACCCAGGCAGCACGACGCGGAGGTTGGAGGCTCTACAGTGCCACCACCTACTCCATCTCCCGTCACTGAGGCGCAGGTCACGTAGCCGTCAGAGCTGACTTCGCTCCTCCAGCAGATGGTTGAGCAGCAGCGTCTGGACCAGCTGGCAGCCGAGCAGGCCCGAGCGGAGCAGGCTGCCCGTCTCCTCGAGCTCCAGCAGCAGCAGCAGGAGATGCAGCGTCAGATCGCCCGTGAGAGGCGTGAAGACACTGACAGGCTGACGGGGCTTATCGACCAGATGCACCAGCGCACTCTCGACCAGCAGCAGCAAACGCAGCAGGCGATGATGGGCATCCTGGGGTTGATCACCAACCTCTACACTCAGACCGGGATTGCCCTCCCGTCGCAGCTACTAGGAGTCGCTCCACCACCTCCAGTCCTGGCTCCAGCTGCAGCTCCAGTGGCTCCAGTACCTTCTACGCCGATTTCCTCCTTCAGCATGTCTCCACTTCTAGCTCCAGGTGCTCCGATCCACTCCCCGCTGCCGGCCACGACCCTGTTCCAGCAGTCGCCGGCCTCCGTCGTCAGTGCCCCTGCTCTAGCAGCTCCACCACAAGAGGCACCGACGGTGGCTCCTACGGCTCCGGCAGCTCCTTCCACCGCCACTCCAGCCAGCAGCTCCGACGACAGCGACGGTGACCAGTTCGTCATCGCGCCCAGTACTTAGGGTCCGTAGGCGCTCGAATCCCTTTTTTGTGTCTTGATGCCAAAGGGGGAGAAGAGTTAGAGGGGTCATGGGGAGTATCTTAGTGAGTGTCTTAGTGTCAGGGGGCGTCGAGTCCTTATCATTTATCGTTTATCATTCTTGTAATTCAGTGTGTTTGCTACATTTGGTGTGTTTGCTACTCATTTGCTTCATTTGCTACTTATTGAGCATTAATGAACTTATTTACATGAGTTATTAATTGATTGAGCTCATTTGGTGTTTATCTATGATCACTTATTCACACTTGAGTTATTAATTGATGTTTAAGCTTTAAGTGTGACATCTTGTATTCATTGCATATTCTTTTAAGTTTCACTCTATCAAATTCATTACTATTACGCTTTGATTATTGTGTTGTCATCAATCACCAAAAAGGGGGGGGATTGAAAGCATCTAGGCCCCCATGAAGTACGGTTTCGGTGATTAATGACAACCATTGAACTTTACTAATGAATTTGTGAATGCAAAGTCCCCATAATCACTCAATAAATTGAAATGTATATGTCATTGGAGACCCATATACAATCAACTTTTGAGATCAAATCAATGAGATAAAGACAAGAAGTGAAAGCTCTTATGTCTAAGTCATTCAACCATAAGTTGACAACATACAATGCTTGAAGATCATCAGAAAGACTTATGAAACAAGTGTCTAAGAGGTCATCTGAGCAAAACACAAAAGATTCACTCAAAACAACTCGGAGCAAACAAAATCAACTCACCGGATCAACCAATGATTTCAGAAATGTACACATCGGTCGAGTTGGTTCAGCTGAAGAAGAAGACCTCAGAACAATGTACTCACTGGATCATCCGATGTGAATGGATCAGTGACATCGGTCCATCAGTACAGTTTGCAATACCATTGGACCAAGTGAAGCACCGGATCATCTGATGTACAGACTTATAGACATCGGTCAATTACTCCAGTAAGCATCAAGATTGATCAAATTCTGGAGGAAAAGCCACCGGATCATCCGATGAGAAGACAGGAGCAACATCGGTCTAACAACGGTCATATCTGACACAATGACGTTAGCTAAAGCAATTGGACCGATGATAACTAAAGGGGAGACATCGGATCATCCGGTGTTCACAGTAAAGTTCTGTCAGCCTACTTTTTCAACGGCTATTTCGGGAAGGCTGGCTATAAATACCCCCTAATCCTGTCATTTCGTTAAGTCTTGATCACCAGACACTATCAACACATCCACAAGCATTCAAGACCAAGAGCAATCATTTCCACATCATTTCGATCACCCATACACCAATAGTTAGGCTAGATCTTGATGGAGAGAGAGCTTGTGTGCCTCCATTCTGTGTGAGTGGACTCTCTAGGATAGTGAGAGCCTCAAGGGAGTGCCCTTGGTGTTTGTAAGTGTGAGGAGACTTCCGGAGCTTGCCAAGGCATTTGTGGAATCCCGGAGGGTCGAAGTTGTACAAGGCTTGAGCTCCACCTTGCCAAAGTTGGCAAACGGAGAGGAATAGTGAAGATCCCTCGTCTCGATGACTTGGGCGTGGCAAAACCCTTCGGTGGGTGCCACAACGTGGATGTAGGAAGATCTTGACGATCTTGCCGAACCACGGGAAAAATCCTCGTGTCTCCTCGGGAGTTTGCATCCCCTTCCTCCTCCTTACTTTTATGCATTTTACATTCCGTAAAGTTTCTACTTACTAGAATGCATAGATAGTTTGCGTAGGGAATTGGGCTTTAGGATTTAAGTTTAATTACTTAGAATTTTTGAAAAGAAGCCCAATTCACCCCCCCCCCCTCTTGGGCATTCGAACAATGAAAGAGAAATGTCCTGACACTGGTCTAGGGGTAGAACTTATGGAGGTGCTCGATGTTCCAGGGGTTGGGTAGTCGCTCTCCATCCTCCGTAGCTAGGCGGACGTACCTAGGGCGGCATACCTCTGTAACTCGGAAGGGGCCCTCCCATCTGGGGGAGAGTTTGTTAGCCCCTTCCCGCGAGAGTATGTGACGCAGCACCAGGTCGTCTACCTTTAGCTCCCTACTCCGCACGGTCCTCTGGTGGTAGCACCGGAGCGTCTGCCTGTACCGTGCATTTCGGAGAGCCGCTCTCACTCGTCCCTCGTTGACGAGGTCAACATCTTCACGCTAGAGCTGGTCCTGCGCGGCTTCGTCGTACACCCAGACACGGGGGGAGCCCTTGGTAATTTCTGGGGGGAGGACGGCCTCTGCCCCGTACACCAGGAAGAAAGACGTTTCCCCCGTGGCCCGGCTGGTTGATGTCCGGCTAGCCCACAGTGCACACGGAAGCTCGTCTACCCAGTTTGCACCATGCTTCTCAAGGTGCGAGAATGTGTGAGTCTTGAGGCCCTTGAGGATCTCTGCATTGGCCCTCTCGACCTGTCCATTGCTCTCTGGATGAGCGACATATGCATAACAAACTTGGATCCCAAGGTCCTCGCAGTATTCCTGGAACGCTGCACTTGTGAACTGAGTCCCGTTATCAGTGATGATTCGGTTCGGGACCCCGAACCGGCAGACGATCGACTTGATGAATTTGACTGCTGACTGCTTGTTGATGGTGATGACTGGGGTGGCTTACGGCCACTTGGTGAACTTGTCTACGGCGACGTAGAGGTGCTGGAATCCTCGGACGGCTCTGGGAAAGGGTCCCAAGATATCCAATCCCCACACAGCGAATGGCCATGAGGGTGGGATCATCTGCAGCGCCTGAGCTGGTGTGTGGATCTGCTTGGCATGGAACTGACGCGCCTTGCATCTCCTGACCATCTCGGCGGCATCATGGAGTGCTGTCGGCCAGTAAAAGTCGTGCTGAAAGGCTTTACCGACCAACGTGCAGGATGACGCGTGGTTCCCACACTCGCCTCCATAGATCTTTGCGAGCAAGTCGCAGCCCTCCTCTTGGGTAATTCAACGCAGCAGGATGTCGTTGGCGCCACGCCGGTAGAGATCCCCTTCCACCAGCGTGTACCTCTTAGCCATGCGGACTATCCTTTCTGCCAGGGCATGTTCTTCGGGAAGGATGTTGTCTTTCAAGTAGTCCCGAACCTCCGAGATCCATGCACCGGGACCTACTTGAGCCTCTGGATCTTGGGCGCCCGGTAGCTCGAAGCTTCCGGTGGCGCATACGATCCTTTGCGAGCTCCATGGTAGCAGGGCCGCCGGGACTGCCAGCTTTGAGGTGCTGGGCCCGCCCCCTTCGCCCGGTTCGGCTGCTCGGGCGATTGGTCGCGGTAACGTCCTTGCAAAGACTCATTCGGGCACTGGGGCCCCTGTGGAGGCCTTCGTTGACAGGTCGTCTGCGACTGAGTTGTCGGCTCGGGGTACATGGCATAGGTCCAAGACTTCAAAGTACTTCTCCAGCTTCTGGACATGCATCAAGTATGCTGCTAGCTGAGGGTCATTGCAGCTGCACTCCCCTTTGGCTTGCTTGATGATCAGCTGGGAATCACCTTTAGCCAGAAGCTGACGGACATTGAGGGTCAGGGCAGTCTTTAGCCCAAATATTAGGGCTTCGTATTCTGCCATGTTGTTAGTCGCCTTGAAGTCGAGGTGCACCATGTACTTGAACTGCTCCCCAGTCGGGGTGAGGAGCAGGACCCCGGCCCCGGCCCCCCGCTTTCGCGAGGAGGCATCGAAGTAGAGCATCCAGGGGGTTTCAGAGAAAACTGGAGCCTTGGGCACCGTCTCTCCGTTGTCCGGACCCCCTGGGTTGCCTGGTGATGGAGTCCATTCTGCCAAGAAGTCTACCAGTGCTTGGCTCTTGACTGCATGTCGAGGTAAGAACTCTAGCTCGAATTCCGCCATCTCCGCTGCCCACTTGGCGACGTTGCCAGTTGAGTTGGGGCTGTGGAGTACGGTCTTTAGTGGAAAGGAGGTGACCACTGAAACTCGGTGGGCCTGGAAGTAATGTCGTAGCTTCCTTGACGCTATGAGCACTGCATACAACAGTTTGTGTACCTCTAGATACCTTGTTTTTGCTTCATAGAGGACCTCACTGATGTAGTAGACAGGCCGTTGGGAGGTCCGAACCCTCCCTGGGGGGTCCTGAGCTCCTTGCGATGTGTCTGCATCCTGGGGTATGTGGCCCCCAGGATCTGGTCAGACCTCCGGGGGTTGGGGCCCAGAGGGCTCTTGGTCACTGGAGCGTACAACAAGGGGGTCCTCTGCTGGTTGCGGTCCCCGAGGCTCAGCTTCCACCCCCCCCCCCCCCCCCCCCGGGGGGCTCCCTCGGGTGCTTGCTACGACAGTAGTTCCGGCCGCTCTGCAACCAAGACCATGCTGACCACTTCCGTTGTTGCGGTGATGTAGAGCAGGAGTGGTTAGCCGGGTTCCGGCGCCACCATAATGGGTAGCGTCGTCAGGTGCTTCTTGAGCTCCTGGAATGCCGCTTCCGCTTCCTCGGTCCACTCAAAGGGACCCGACTTCCGTAGAATCTTGAAGAAGGGCAGGGCTCGCTCAGCCAGTCTTGAGATGAACCGGCTGAGGGCTGCCAAACACCCTGCAAGCTTCTGCACGTCCTTGATGCGAGCCGGCGGCCGCATCAGCTCTATTGCCTTGATCTTTTCTGAGTTAGCTTCAATTCCTCGGTGTGAGACCAAGAAACCAAGGAGCTTCCGTGCAGAAACCCCAAAGACACACTTGTCGGGGTTTAGCATCGTGCGTGTTGTGCGCAGCTAGCTGAAGACTTGGGCTAGGTTGTCTAACAAGGATGTGCGGGCTCTAATTTTTACTACGATGTCATCGACATACACCTCTATCAGATCTCTAATGAGGTCCTCAAATGTCTTATGCATTGTACGTACAAAGGTGGAGAGAGCATTCTTGAGTCCATAAGACATGGAGACATAACAATACAGGCCATCTACTGTTATGAAAGCAGTGTGTTCCTCATCCTCCCTAGACATTGGTATTTGGTGGAAACTGAAATACGCATCTAGGAAACACAGAAGATCACAGCCTGATGTTGAATCTACTATTTGATCTATCCTAGGAAGAGGGAAAAGATCCTTTGGGCATGCCTTATTCAGGTTGGTGTAGTCGATGCACATCCGGAGTTTCCCGCTAGCCTTGGGGACGACAACAGGATTGGCCAACCACCGTGGGTGGTGGACCTCCCGGATGAAACCAGCATCGAGCAACTTCTTGATTTCTTCACGGATGAAGTTCTGCCGCTCGATGGACTTTGTCCTGGGCTTCTGTTACACCAGTCGGGCGTCAGGGTAGATCTTCAGATGATGCTCAATCACCTCCCTAGGGATCCCGGGCATTTGTGATGGTATCCATGCAAACACATCGACATTTTCCCGGAGGAAGGTGATGAGCGCGAGTTCCTATTTGCTGTCCAGGTTCCCCGCGATACGGGTTGTCTGGGCAGCCTCAGAACCAATCCTGATGACCTTTACTGGAACGTCGTCGTCGACTGGTTGCACACGGGGTGCAGAAGTGGAGGCCCGCTGCGTTGGACCCTGTTCTAGTCGACTCCCCTTCGTGCCCACTAGAGCCGGAGCCCTCCCTGCCGCGAGCGCCTGGAGCTGTTCCAAGGCGGATACTGCAGCTGAGCAGTCCCCTCTGATCTTGAGGACGCCGGAAGGCGTCAGCATCTTCTGGACGAGGTAGCCGTAGTGGGCTACGGCCATGAACCTGTAGAGCGCCAGCCTCCCAATGATTGCGTTGAAGGGGAGGTCAACGTCCGCTACGTCGAACAAAACGCTCTCCGTATGGTAATTCTACGGGGTCCCGAAGGTCACCGGGAGGTGAATGTTACCGTACGGGACGATCTGCCCCGGTCTGACACCTGAGAATGGGCTCGAAGGTATGAGTCGGGACATCGGCAGCTGCAGCTTTCGGAAGGCCGCCGTGGAGATGAGGTTGAGGCTTGCCCCACCATCACGTGAAAGACCTTCACGTTGGCGATGGTTGGGGACACCAGCAGCGGGAGTACGCCTGCTCCCGCCATGTTCTTCGGGCAGTCAGAGGCGTCGAAGCTGATTGCCGTGCTCATCCACTTGTGGTGGGGAGCCGGGCTCAAAGAAAGGGCCACTGCAGCCACTGCCCGTCGAAGAGTCTTCACTGCGTTTTGGGACGTGGGATCTGTGGCTCCCCCATAGATGACGTGGAGAGTCTTGCGGCGCTCCTTGTCGCTGTTGGAGTCGGAGTTGCTACCCTCGAAGACGGCCTTCACCGCCCTCTGGGGTTCCTGGAACCCCATCTCGCTGTCATCCTCCTTTTCGGGATCGACCTTCTGTTAGCCCTCCCTCTGGCGGAAAGGCACGCCCTCCTGGCGCTGCTGCCTCTGCTTTTGTTCACGGAAGCGCTCCGCGAACTTCTTCACTTCTCGGCACTCACTAGCGCTATGGCTGTTTGTGCGGTGCACCGGGCACTTGAAGTCAGGCTCCTCGCTTTCTGGTGACTGCCGAGGGCGCTTGTCCCGTCACGGCGGTCGGGCTCCGCTGGGGGCCGCGGCTGCCACTGCATGGGCTTCGGGCTTTGGCTTGTTCTTGCCATTCCCCTTCTTCTTCTTTTTGCCGCCGCTCTTTGCAGAGGCTCCTTCCTCAGTCGGTGTGGCCTCTCTGTCCTCTGAGGGAGGTTGGGAGTGTCAGTTGCGTCCCTCAGCTGCCCTAGCACATGTGTCTGTCAGGACGAACAGCTCGGAGACATCATGCACTTCGTGCGTGGCTAGCTTCTCGAGCATTTTCTTGTCCCTCACACCCTGCCTGAACGCAACAATAACTGATGCACTTGCGATATGAGGGATGGTGTTCCGTACCTGAGAGAACCGTTGGATGAATGATCGCAACGACTCTCCAGTGCGCTGTCTGACGGCGTGGAGGTCGAGCTATGTGCCGGGGCGCTTATAGGAACTATCAAAGTTCGCCATGAACTGTCGGCACAACTCATCCCAGGAGGTTATGGACCCCTGGGGCAGGTTCATGAGCCATGATCGGGTCGGGCCAGCCAGGACGATGGGGAAGTAGTTGGCCATGACGGCCTCGTCGCCTCCTGCAGCTAGTATCGTGGTGGAGTAGATCTGCAGGAACTCACTCGGGTTGACACTCCCGTCGTACTTCTCCGGCATGTGTGGCTGGAACTTTCGTGGCCAGACCACAAAACGGAGGTGAGGTGCCAGAGCAGCACACCCTTGGGTGGGGCTGGCTGGCGCCGGTGGTGGCGCTGCATACCCTTGGTGAACAGGCGGGCTTGCGTACACCTGAGGCTGGGGTGGTGCAGCATACGCCTGTGGAGGTGGAGGCGCGACGTACGCCTGGTATGGAGGTGGCGTAACATACGCCGGGTTCGGCGGAGGCACTGCGTGAGCCTAGGGAACAGGACCTGGCGCACTGTAGTCCGCCTCAAGGTTGCGCCTCTGCTCCCTCTGTTGCTCGATGGTAACTCGGTAGTCTTCTCCCGACCTACGGCGCTCCAGCCCGGTTCTCAGGTCCGTTGCCGAGATCCTGGTCAAGCGCGAGTCTGCCGTCCACCGATCGATTGTTGGAGTCTGCGACAACGACACATGCATCAGCTGGGCATGTGCCTCCCTTCGTGGAGGTGCGTTGAGCGCAGCGGTGACGAGATGGTCGACGTCATTGATCCACTGCTGAGCTGCTCCCCGAGGAGCATCTCCAGCAGGTGAATTGTGGAGTAGCGCGCGCGCTGCTGCGAGCGCACTCTCCGGGCTTGCTGCCGGCGGCGCTGTAGCTGCCGTCACGGCTGGAGTACGCCATGGTGTGGCGTGCCGACCTGCAGCCGGCGAGGTGACAGCGGGGTGATGTGAAGGTCCCGGCCTTGCTGCTCTACAGCGGAATCCCGCTCTAGAGCGAGACGATGCCTGGACCTCAGCGATGGCCTGTCGCCGTGACTGCGGCCTGGATGTACCGGCGTTGGAATGGCCATTCAACATTGCTGCTGGTGGAAATCTTCACGGGAAGAAGCCCCCTACCTGGCGCGCCAAATGTCGAAGGTCGTAAACGACACTTCCCCCGGACCTGCTTAGAGAGCAGCCCGCGGAGGTTCTTTGGATTCACGAGGGCTAGTCCCAGGAGATTGAGCGCAGCGAAATGGTGAACACAGAAGGTTTACGTGGTTCGGGCTACTGGAGCGTAACACCCTACGTCCACGGGAGTGTTTGTGTATTGCCTTGCTTGAACATGTATGGGTTTCAGCTGGTCTGATTGCCGTCCCCCGTGAAGGTCGTCTGCAGAGTCCTTTTATAGTCCATGGACTCTGCGGTCACAAGGTGGGGCCCAGGCCCCGACAGGTGGACCTGGGGAAAGCCGAATCCTATACAAGATCTAGGATTAAATGTTATCTACTTCCCTCTATCAGGGGCGTCAATGCGCCGTTTCGCCGCGTCGTGCGCCAGGGCTACACATAGTTGATGATGATGGTGGTGCATGTCCCGTTCGTCTTGTCTCTGCGGCCCATTCGTCTGTCTTGCGGTGTGGGTCTGTACCGGCTACTTGGACAAGACAGGACACTGGAGCCTTGACTTACGCCTGCGCGACTCTGCTTCGCCTGGGGAAGGCGCGCATATTTTAATGTCTGTTCGAGCAGCGCACGCCTTCCTTTACTGCGGCCTCCTACCGCACTGAGTTGGCCGTCCGCCACGTGGGTGCGCCGGAGTGGTACAGGCCACGTGGCGCATTCGGAGCTAACCCCTGTGGAGGGGTGGAGGCTCAGCCCTGCGGGCCACGTGGTAGTTCTGTTGCCTCTCCCTGCGAGGAAGCGGGCCTGGTCCCGAGGTCCCGTTTGGCTACGTGGCAGCCCTGGAGCCCGCCTCAGCGAGGGGGCGAGGGTCCAGTTCTGCCGGCCACGCGGCAGCCCAGGAGCCTGCCCCGGGGGAGAGGTAGGATCTGATCCTTCCCTCCAAGACGTGGTAGCCTCGGATTCGGTCTCTTAAGTAGAGGTCGAGTCCTTAGCCGTTTTCTCCTTGTGCGCGGGGGTACCCGGTCTGCGAGGTACCGACAACGTCAATTGTAAAATAATCAGACAAAAAAATTATGATTGATTAACCTGTAGAATCAAGGGTTAATTTTTAATTACAATGTTTAGTGGTTAGTGAGCGTAATTACTTGCTAATTAATGGGTGCCTGAAATTCTTTCTCAAATTTCAGACACCTGACAAATAGACATACCCATGATTTATTGGGCCCCGATTTAAAGCCCACTAGGCCTTTATCCCTAACGTGACACACGGCCCACTATTGAACTCTGAAGGAGACATTGGGCCCCATGGCCCATCTAAAGCGCGCATCATGTCGTCGTTCTCCTCTCGGACTCGAAGTCCGCCTCCGCAATGGACACCAGTCCGTTCGCGACGATGGTTTAAGGCTATAAGTACGCGACACATGACATGTAACTCTCTCCAAGATGCATAATCCCTCCAAGAAATTCAAAACTCAAGCAATGCAGCAGCGGGGCGACGAATCGGCGGCGGCGGTTCACGTCGTCTATCTTCCCGATGAAATCATCGCCGAGATCCTCGTCCTCCTGCCCGGCGACTCCGTCCTCTGCGCCCGCGCCGTCTCGAGGGCCTGGCGCCGCATCACCACAGACCCGGCGTTCCTCGCCGCCCACGCGCGCCGCCGGCCTCTCGAGCTCATCCTGCGCACGACGGTGGTGACGACAGCACGTCACCTGGGTGACTATAGAGACGACGTCGTCGCGCTGGACACCATCCCGGTCTCCGCCGCCGCCGACGAGGCCGGTCCTCCGCGGCGCCTCGTGCGCTACCCCTACTGGAACGACGGAGTAATGCAACTGGTAGCCTCGTGCGACGGCGTCTTGCTCTTCAAGAACGGCCGCGGCATGTACCTCGCCTGCAACCCCGTGACGCGGCAGTGGGCCAAGCTACCGCAGTTGACGGAGAGAGGTAACCGGCTCGTCCTCGACTACGGCTTCTACCACCACGAGCCCTCCGGCGAGCACCGGCTCTTGTGCCGTTGCATTGTAGGCCGGGCGCCGCAGAGAGAGATAGTGTACTACGTCCTCTCGACCGCTGCCACGGAGCCTCGTCGGCTCGTAATCGTGGCGGACGCGGACGATGCCGCTGCTAGGGCGATCACGCCGCCCTATTCTTGGCGCAGGTGCCCTTGTGCGGCCGCGCACGGCCGGCTCTACTGGCTGTCCCAGCGTGACGCGCTCCACCCCAGCCGCGGCCGCCGCATGGTGGCGTTTGACACAGCGTCGGAGACGTTCCACATGATGACGCTGCCACCGACGTTGTCCAGGGCGGAGCGCGTAGATATATTCGCCATGGACGGGCAGCTAGTCACGGCAGAGTTCGGGGAGAAGCAAATCGACCTGTGGTTTCTTGAGGACTACGATGGCGGCGCCAATGGGCAGTGGGAACGCCGACACCGGATCGACACTGCTCCGATACATACGCAGCTGCGATTGCGAGCTCGAGTTCCACTATTTAGGGACTCTTCGCAATGGCTACACGTTGATGGTGACATAGCGGTAGCAGGCACCGACGAAGGAGACATCGTCCTGAGAGCGGTCGATGGGGTAGTGGTGCACAACGTGAAGACGAATACGTCCAGGGTTATTGCGGATCGCGCCGCCCAGGCGCCGTCGTTGCCGCTCCTCGTGTACAGGGAGAGCCTCGTGCAGCATCAGCGTTTCAAAGCGTGGTCTCCCCAGGCTTTGCCATGGATGAAGTTTTCTTGAGCAATTGTTTCAATTTCTTTTTGAATCTAGCTAGCTAGTGGATATGAAACGGTTGTGTATATAGAGTGTAAATGTATCTTATATTTTGATAATAAAGTGCAGCGAATTAAGAATATTGATGCTGAAAATAGCTTGTCGTCTGTCATTAATTTCTTGTTTTTTCTTTTCTTTTCTGAAAAGATTTTTTCGAGGTTTTGTGTTCTTGATCTTTGGTCTGCATGGACAGTGAAGTAACATCAACGGCCTGCAGAAAAGAGAAGCAAAATGCCGAAGCACAGTGATGTTTTATACAGTATACCGTAACGTGCGAACCATTTGCAACGGATCATGATCCCGCTCACTGCGCGCCGGCGATCATCGATCCGTTACCGCCGGCGATTCCTCGCATTCTGTAACGGATCGGTCAAGCTTGTTGCGTAACCTCCGGGAGCATGACGTGCATGCGCGTGAGATGCGGATCGTAAGGCCAGGCCCCCTTGTATTTAAATGAGACTGGTGAAGAACTACGGCGGCAGTAAGCCAGCGTCAATTGACAGGGATGAATGGCTCATCATCTCTCCGAGGACAACGCCGTCGAGATCTTTCTCCGCCTGCCGGCCAAGTACGTGATCCGCTGCCGCGCCGTGTGCACCGCGTGGCGCCGCATCCTCACCGACCCCGACTTCCTCGCCGCCCACTCCCGTCTCTGGCAGGACGAGCTTATCGTGTACACTCGCCTGGATGGCCCTGGCGGCCCTGTCGACATCGCGCTCGACACGCTCTCCATCATCTCCGGCGACGACGATACGGTCGTCCGGCGGCAGCAGCGCCTCATCTGCTATAACTCCAAGTCGTTGAGGAGGCCCGGCACCTGCCTTCTGCTGTCGTCGTGCAACGGCGTCCTCCTGTTCAAGAGGAGCGAAGGCTCCTACGTCCTCTGCAACCCGGCGACGAGGCAATGGGCGGAGCTCCCGCCGCTTGCTACTCGACGCGGCTGTGTCGCCGAATACGCCTTCTACTTCCACGAGACGTCTGGTGAGTACAGGCTCTGGTGCCATCGTGCCGCCGTCAACATCAGCGGGACGTGGCACGTCCTCTCCACCGGTGCTGCTCAACCACGGAACGTGCAAGTGCACGCCGAGGTTGCTAACAGAATGACCGATTTGGTGGCTGCAGTACCGGTGCTTCTCCATGGCCGTCTGCACTGGCCACCGCCGCCACACTACGCGACGGATATCGTAGTGCTGGAGACGCTGTCGGAGACGTTCCAGATAATGGCAGGGCCGCCGCCAGCATCTGCCGCCGGTAATTACACAGTGTCGACGGTGAAGCTGTTCTGCATGCAGGGGCTGTTAGCTGCGGCTGACCTCGCGGACGAGGAGGCGATGCACATCAACGTCTGGTTCCTCGAGGACTACGATGCTGGGAGGTGGGAGTGCCGCCACCGGGTTGCCACGCCGTGGTCTAACCATATGGACATAATGAGATTCCGGTCTGGGGTCTTCATGGGTGACGCTGAAGGGAACATCATGTTGGGCAAGAACCGTTGTTGCTTCAAGTACGACGCGAGGAGGAAGACGCTTGGTATAGTCTACTCCATGGAGACGCTGGAGGAAAATGTTCTGGTGTCGCGCCATGTTTTCAGGGAAAACCTACTGCAGCAACCTTACTTCAGTGCACGGTCCTCCTCTGCCGATGATGATTTGCGATTGATTCACCAATGGTGCTAATCAGTTGCTGGAACAATCTCACTACTACTCGTGCTGTGTTCCTGGTGTTCTCTTGGATCGAATAAGTTGTTTAGGTCGTTACTTAGTTAGTAATTCGTGCCTGTAATTTAGGGTTCAATTATTGTAGCAGTTGTGTTCGATTCTCTTTTAAACATTTTTCCTCGTTTCACATTTTTCCAATAGCAGCACCACAAGCAGATCGATCGATCCCCCAAAGTTTCTGTCATATATACTGGCATCCGTATCGAACATATATCCATGCAACTGGAATCTATCGATGATCTTCAGATATTGGTCAGACAAGAAATGTGAAATAGGATGTCGGGGTCGCTATTAAATAAATTAAAGGTTAAATTAAAAGTGTCGGTTGTAGTGTGGAGATCAACACACATAATAAATAAGTCGGTCTACGTGACAAACCGACGCACATAAAATAGTATGAGTGACGTCGGTTTACTCGCACACCGACGCACATAATAAATTTGACCGGCAGCTCGCGGGCTTCGAAAAATTTATTGTCCGCACGCGCTCGGGATACAAATATTTTAATTGAGCAGTGTTTCACTTCCTCCCTCTTCTCTTTAAATGCGTCTCTTCTCCACACTTTTCCCCCGCGCACCCTCCATCTCGTCGCCGAGCCTGCCGCCACCCCAGCCGCCTCCTCCGCGGCCAGCGCCCTGGCCCCCACGCACACCGCTGCCTTCACCTGGCGCACCGGTCTCCGTGCCCGCCGCCTCTTCCGCTGCCGACGCCACCTCCGTCTGGCGCCCCAGCCCCCGCGCCCGCCGTCTCCGCCTCCGCATGGCGCCCCAGCCCCCGCGCCCACCGTCTCTGCCTCGGCGCGGCGACCCCCGTGCCCGCCGCCTCTGCCTCGGCGCGCTGGCCCCCGCCGTCCCGCGCATGCCGCCTCCTTCGCGCCCGCCGCCTCCACCTCGGCTCCCCGCCCCCCATGCCTGTCGCCTCCGTGCCCCTGCGCTCATTGCCTCCTCCGCGCCCACCGTCGCCTCGAGGGCGCCCGACTCGGAGACCGCCGCCGACCCTGACCATCGTAAAAGGGACGAACATCCCCGCGCAAGAAATCTGGTGTAAAACAGTGCTTGTCTGCTCTTCGATACAAGGAATCCCGGTGTAAAAAAACAAAAAAAAACTCGGTGCAAGAGAACCCCGGTGTAAAAAACAGAAAAAAAGACTCGGCGTAAGGAAATTCGGTGTAAAAAAACAATAAAAAAAGATAAGGTTGTCGGTTTCTGTGGCCGACACACATATGTCTTTTAAATATGTCGGTTCACGTGGCCGACGCATATAAATTTAAGGGTGTCGGTTTTTTTCAAACCGACGCTCATAAATGCTAATGGTGTCGGCCCCGATGCACTTATAAGTTAAATGCGTTCACGAAAATTCGTCGGGTAAGAGTGTTGGTACACCAACGTTTTTAGTGTATGAATATCAATTTTTATATACAACCAACATTCATATGGCCGTCACCCTTTTACTTGTTTCTTGTAGTGAGACGTGTAACGTGTTTGAGCGGCATCCGCGACGACTACGAGTTGGATGTTGTGTAGACAACAGGAGTCCGGTACCAAAACTTCACCGGCAACGTCGTTTGTTCTCTTGAATCGAATACATTGTTTAGGTCGTTCCTTAGTCGGAAAGACTTCTTTAAAGGCGCCTGACCGGCGCCTGAAGTCAGGCGATGCGCACTCTCTCTCTCACACGGGCGCGCGACACAGTGAAGATAAGTTCTTTTTTTATTATTATTTTGTTAATTGTAATTCATAATTTTGTAAGATTATGTTAACTGTAAAATAATCAAATAAGAAAATTTGTGATTGATTAATGTCGGTGGTTTTGATCCGGCAGATCTCCCGACACTACTAAAGTGTTAGAGGAGTTTGAGATTCGGTGTGGGTATGCGGAGATTCAAGAAGGTGAAGTATAAATGGCACAAGAGACACGAAGATTTACATGGTTTGAGCCGCCTGAGAGTAATACCCTACTCCACGGGGTGTGTTGTTGTTGTATTGGATGTGTGAGCACTGGGCCAGTCCAGAGTGTAGAGTGAGCGCGTGATCTCCCCTCATGTATCGTCGGCCTGTCCTTTTATAGTACAAGGACAGGCCGTTACAAGTCAGCCTGGCCCGACATGTGGTCCCGGCGGTTACTAATATTGATACACATCTGATGCGCTTAACTGCCCCTAATTACTGAATTACGGGCCTTGATAGCACCGTTACTGGTAATTAAGGTCGTCCGATCGTGTGTTATTAATATAGTATTAATAACACTGAATTGAGTCTTGAAGTCCTTGATTCCCTTTGAAGATCCGGAGCCGTTGTGAGGTCTTCCGGAGGTTATAGGCTGAAGGTCCGACGGTTGGACACGTGGCAGCTCCGGAGCATACTGTGGGGAACAGGTAGGTCCAGTGCTACCTAACATGTGTCAGTTCTGGAGCTTCCCTCGGTCTGAGGTTAGGTCCGGAGCTGCCGCTATGGTACATAGCCCGGAGCTTCCCCCTAGTGGGCGGTAGCTCCGGTTTGGTAGTACACGTGGCGACCCTAGGACTAACCATGTTGGGGAAACATATCCGGTTATGTCTGACATGTGGGCCTCTGAAGGTCTTTAAATCAAGTAGACGATATTCCCTTAGGGTCTTTGCAGTCCCAAAGGGTATATGGTACCTAGGGTACCGACAGTGGCCCCCTGGGCCCACCTCTGGGGAAGATCCCTTGGGTGAAGTCATTCCGCCGGAGGTGGGTCCATCCTCCGACCTTTGAACTGAGTCTTCAAAGGTCTTCGAACGTGCCGTTGGCGATAGTTTGGAATTAAATCCTCGCTGCGTGGCATATCCCGTGCGCGGCAGATGAGATCTTCGGCGTGCAGATCTCAGGCAATTGAAGGTCGCCGGTTCTCGATACGAAAATCGTATCGGTTCCGTGCGCCTTGTCAGGCCGCCGCCTTCGGGCTTCCCGCCTCATGATGACAACCGTTCGCCTGGGTTAGAACCTCGACTTAATCGTCTGGGTGGTCTCGGGCCCTCTTGTCATCGGCTGGGTGGAATTTTTGAGTAGTGTCTTTGGCTTCCTTGCGGTTTCCATCCAAGCGTTGCGGGGGCTTACTTAAGAAGGAAAGCGTGCACCGTCTGGGGTTCTTTACGCTTCTCATCTGTTCTTGCGCTCAAACTCCCAACTTGTGCTCGCTTTTCCTCTCTTGCCTTGCTGCGCCGCGATGGAGTTGGGTCTCCGCGAAAGCCGTTTGAAGACCGAGGGTGACTTGAAGAAGGTCTGAGCCCTCATGGTATGGTCCTCGGATTTCTTCAACCGCCTGGTTCGTGCCGACGGGGAGCTCCCGTTCGAGAAGGAGCACGCCGGCGAAATGGTGTACTTCTCTTCATACGCCATGGTGGGGTTGATCCCACCTTTTTCCTCCTTTTTCTTAATGCTGCTAGACTTCTATGGTCTGCAGCTGTATCACCTCGGCCCCCACTCCATTCTTCTTGTGTCTATTTTCGTCCACTTCTGTGAAATGTGGGTGGGCATCCCCCCCTGCGTTGAACTTTTCCGGACCTTCTTCACCGTTCATACCACCGGCAGGAGCAATGAGTATCTTGGCTTCTATTACTTCGTGAAGCGCAAGAAGTGCCCATTGAAGTACCTCCGGTCGTTTCCCTCTGTAAAGTGGGATGATTGGAAGAAGGACTGGATAGTCATCCGGGTGGAGGAGCATGAGAAGCTGGAGCTGTCCGAAGGTCTCCCCATCATTGACACTGCAATCTGGAGTGAAGCTTCGGTGCTATCGGATGCCTTCAGCCCTGCTCTGTCCAGGATCCGCCAGTGCGTGGAGGGAGGATTAACTCCCCAGACGGTGTTTTGCAACTTCCTGGTTAACAGGTGGGCACTGTTGAAGAGGAGAGAAAAACTTGCTTGGGCCCTCAACAGCGTGATGGACGACGACCGGGTCGAGACCGGGCTGAAGTCCAACATGGCGGGGACAACCTTGGAGTTTCATCTCAAGAAGTTCCAGCACGGCATTGACATCACGGGTGACGACTTGACTCCATCATCAGCTTTTCTCCCTCTGAACGAGGTAGTAGAGTTCAGCAGGGAGCTCCGGCAGAAAATGCCTGTGCTTGACGACCTTGGTGTCGTCGAGAGAAGATCGACCTCCAAGGTGGTGATCCCTGGGGCTTCCGAAGGTGGCTCCGGCTCTGCCCCGAAGCCAAGGATAGACGTTGTTGGCAAGGGCAAGGAGCCGGCAGACGAACCCTTGAGCCGGAAGAGGAAGCTGCAGCATGCCGTCGGAGGGTCCTCCAGGCCTGCAACCTCTGCATCAGCTCCTTCTCCCCGGAGGGGGAGGTCTTCTACAACCGCGGCGACTGTACCCGCAGCAGCGTCCTCCCGGGGTGCTAGCTCCGGGCATGCGACTTCGGCGCCAGGGCCGGTTGAGGCCTCTAGGTCCGGAGGTCCTTCCCGGTCGAGGGGGGCCTCGACTAAAGAAATGCCCGCGGCTGCAACGGGTTCCGGGGGGTCTTCCAGAGCTTCTACGTCGGCGGCGGCTATGGTCAGCCCAGAGCACCCGGGAAAGAGGTTCCGAGCAAGCTGGTGCAGAAACCTCCCGAGGTAACTTCTAATCTTTACCTCAGACAGTCGCTTTGTTGTAGTAACTGTTTTTTAAGTTTTTTTATCCATCATCTGCAGCGTTTCCAAGAAGAGGAGTGAGGCCCCACCCTCAGTCACAACAGCTGAAACTGTGAGGGCGGAAGCCTCTGCTCCTGACCCGGCGCCAGTTCAGGCGGTGACTGAAGCTGCGACAGCTCCGGCGCCAGCTGTCGTGGTCATGGACCTCGACTCATCCCCAGAGACTCCCGTGGTAGCGCCGGACCGCGGGAGATAAGATGCGCCAGCGGCACCTGTCCCGGGGGTTGAAGCTCCGGGTCCTGGTGCAAGTATGATGGAAGCTCCGGCCGTTGAGCCAGAGGAAGCAGTAATTTCGGTCCCAGAACCGGAAGTTGTCGAAGCCGCGACGGTTTAGCCGGAGGTAATTGGAGTCCCGGCGTGTGCGCCGGATGTTGAGGAAGTCCCAGCGGTTGGGCCGGCCACTTCTGAAGTACCAGCCGCAGAACCGGTTGTTGTTGCAGCTCCAGCCGCAGGGCCGGCTGATGTGGAAGACCTTCCGGCTCCCGAGCCGGTTGCCGTTGAAGCTCCGGCCGCAGGGCCGGTTGTTGTTGAAGATCTTCCAGCGTCTGAGCCGGTCGTTGCGGAGGCGTCCACACTCGAGTCCCCAATAGAGGGGGTGCCCAGGTTGGAGCCAGAAGCAGCTCCTGCTCCGGAAGTGCCGACGCCAGAGGTACCCGCGGCTGAGCCAGAGTGCCCTGGTGAAGTCGCTGGCCCCCTGCCTGAGGGGGCGAATGAAGCTGTGGCGGCTGGTTCTTCGGAACCACTTCCGGAGGTCGGAACTTCATCAGCTGGAACCTCCTTGATGGCGACTGAGGCCATCCCGGAGGACAGCCCTAGTGCCATGGAGACTCAGGGGACCACTCTTGTGGAGTGGGACCCAATTTTTGTATCTGAAAACCCGCTGGAACCGGCGGAGGAGACCCCAGCAGGTCCGGATCCTATCCCGTTGTCGCTGTCTATTGACAACGCCTGCTCCAGTCTGTGTCAAGTTCAGCTAGCATTCTTCCATGACAGCAAGGCTCTTGAAGAGGAGCGCTAAACCCTTAGGCGATGGCGTAATCGGTTCTACTTCGAGACCAAGCTGGCGCAGTCGAGGCTGGCAGACGACAAGGAGTGGATCAAACGGGGAGAAGGTCCGCCTGGAATACTGGGGCAAATTATTGGATGATAGGGAGAGCTTGTATCATGCCCTCGACAATCAATCCCGGGCCATTTATGAGCAGACCAAAGCAGCTAATGAAGCGGCTGATGAACGCCAAGAAAGGTTGGAAGCCATTAACACTACTCTCATCAAGCGCCAGGAGTCACTTGAGCAGAGGGAGAAGAAGCTCGAATACGAAGAGCAAAAACTCCTAGAGCTGCAGGGTGATGTCGTGAAGAGGGAGTAGGAGCTCGCCAAAAGGGTGGCTCTGGCTGACAAAGGCCTCGAAGAACGCACCAAGAAATTGGATGAGCGTTGCGCCGAGGAGAAGGAGAAGGCCTGGGTGCGTGGGCAGGAACTCTACAAACAAGAGTGTGCCATCGCCGCCAGGGAGAAAAAGGTTAGGGGCCGGGAGAAGGACCTGGTCGACCGCCGGAATAAGATTTGCCTCCGGGAGGAGGAGCTTGGAAAACTCGAGAGGCAGGTTGCTGAAAAGATCCAGCAAAATGCCAAAGAGGTTGAGCGCCTTGCTCGCGAGAATTCCGAACTGGTGGCGGCCAAAACATCCTTAGAAGAACTGAAGAGCTTGAGGGCGTCGGACTCCCTTCAAGTTTGGGAGTTCCTGAGCAAAGCTGACGACGCGTTGACACCAATGGGTTTTAGTCCCGTGCTTCCAGATGATCCGGAGCCGGAGCTAGACCTGGCGTTGCAAGCGTTAAGTTCGGCGGGTAGAAAGCTTTCCAAGATGGGTGACGCCATTTCAGACCAGTTGGAGGTTGAGGGGCAGTCCCTGGCGAAGAACGTCGCAGAGTATGTGCTAACGTGCTACACCAGCCGGGATCCCCAATTTCCTCTAAACTCGGTGCTTGAAGGCCCCATCGAAGGAGAAGGTGAAGCCACCCGAGCCGACGTGTCGGAGGTTGCTCAGAAGGTCGCCCAGTTCTTCCATAGGGTTTAGGACCATCTTTGTAGCTCCCACTTGTATTCTCTCTTTTTGTTCCCCAATTTTGTAATCCCTTGTCTCCAGATGAATGAAATCCACATTTTGCATTTTTTGCGAATTTCATTTTTTGTCTTCAACACTGTCGGTACCCTAAAAACCATACACCCCCTGAGGTTACAGAGATCTCAAGGGAAGGACATCTACTCAAATTGAAGACCCTCGGGGGCCCACTTGCCAGACGTAACCGGACCCGCTTCTCCAACATGGTTAGCCCCTAGGTTGCCACGTGTACTGTCAGACCAGAGCTATTACCCGCAGGGGTGAAGCTCCGGGCTAGGTACTAAAACGGCACCTCCGGAGGTAACCCCTGACCGAGAGAAGCTCCGGACCTGACACGTGCCAGGCCATCCCGGAGCTTCCCGCTTCCCCCAAGCAAGCTCCGGAGCTGCCACGTGTCCATACGTCGGAGCTAGCCGCTTCAAACCCCCGGGAGACGTTGTAACGGCTCCGGATCTCCAAAGGACAGCTGCAAACTTCAAGACCCGATTAATTATCATTAATTCCACATTAATGACAATTAATCGGACGAACTTAACACCTGTAACGGCACTGTCGGAGCCGTTACAGGGTTATTAACAACAATTAATCTCGTGTATCAATACTAGTAACCGCCAGGGCCACATGTCGGGCCAGGCTGACTTGTAACGGTTTGTCCTTGTGCTATAAAAGGACAAACCGACGATACACGAAAGGGGAGAACACTCGAACACTCTGAAGCTCACAAGCTAATACAACACACACACACATCCGTGGAGTAGGGTATTACGCTCAGGCGGCCTGAACCACGTAAACCACTGTGTCACTCGTGTCCAATTGCGTTTCACCTTCTTGAGTCTCCGCGCGCCCAAACCGAACCACAAACTCCATCAACACTTTCGTAGTGTCAGGGGATCTGCCGACTCCAACAGTCGACAGTTGGCGCGCCAGGTAGGGGCGCCTGAGATCTTCAAGAATGGTGAATTCTGCGGCTGGATCATCCAACGGGCAACCTGCTGCTCAGGCTGTCGGAGGCAATCCCTCCAACATGCAGCCACCAGCAGGAGCCTCAGCACCAGCAGGAGTCACACTCCCACCACCAACATCTTCTCCGGCAAGACATGCCGGACGACATGATGGTGCACCGGCGTCACATTCTGCGCCGGCAAGTCATGACAACCCAGAACACGCGCTCCATGCAGCGCGTGCTCTCCTCCAGCGACCACCACCTCCGGATGCATCTCAAGGTGCCATGGAGCAATGGAGAGCTGATGTTGAGCATTTGGTCGCAGCAGCGGCCGAACGCCTCAACAACCAGGGTCCACCTCCTTCAGGGCGGGCCCCGTCGCAGCGACGAACGTTGTCTGGAAGACTTGGTCCACATGTCTCCAACAACCGTAGATGAGCTGCGTCACAGCAAGTGACGTCGTTGCCTTCTGGGGCACGACGCGCCCATACCGCATCTCGACTTTCGACACATGACCTCCGGGCGGAGCTTGATCGCCGATACCGCCAACAGGATGGCCGTGTCCACATCGAGCGAGCTCGAGAAAGACGAGATGCTCAAGACCTTTCTACTCTGGAAGGAGTAGGAGGAGGCTGTTCCGCCCTAGCCATGCATCTGCACATGGTTAGATGGCCACAGAAGTTCCGGCCACACTTGCCGGAAAAATTCAACGGGACTGTCAATCCCGTAGAATTTCTACAGATATACTCCACTGCGATCTTAGCAGCTGGAGGAAACGAGGCCGTAATGGCCAATTACTTTCCAGTGGCTTTAACTGGGACCGCCAGGTCCTGGTTTATGAGCCTTCCACCCAACTCTATCGACAGTTGGGAGGAGCTGTGCCGTCAGTTCACCGCCAATTTCGGGAGTTCATACACCCGTCCGGGCACTGAACTGGACCTTTTTGCGGTCATGCAAAAAGGAGGAGAATCTTTGCGGTCATTCATCCAGAGGTTCTCTCAGGTACGTAACACAATTCCTTCTATCTCAAGCGCTTCTGTCATTGTGGCATTCAGGCAGGGTGTGCGAGACAAGAAGATGTTAGAGAAGCTGGCGATCAAAGAGATCACCAGCGTCACGGAGCTCTTCAGCTTGGCAGACAAATGTGCCAGGGTTGCAGAGGGCCGTGAAATGCACTCCAAACCAGCCTTGGAGGATCATAAAAAATCCTCCAAAGAAGAAGCCGCTACCTCCGGGAGTGGCAAGAAGAAAAAGAAGACCAACGGCAAGAAGAAGCCGTCGGCCGGCACATCCAACGTTGCAGCTACCGCAACTCCTGGTGGCCGGGGGCCACGCCCCAAGAAGCGACCTCGACCGTCTTCTGAAGACGGTGGCAAATCCAAGATGTGGTGCCCCATTCACAAAACGGGCAGCCACAGGCTGGAAGACTGCCGGGAGGTCCAAAACCTTGCCGAGCGCTACCACAAGCGCCGGGAAGGGTCTCCCTTTCGACAGAGGGAGGGAAAACAAAAGGTCGATGAAGCTCCGGCTGAAGAGGATTTAGGGTTTCAGGACCCCAAAAAGGTCCTGAAAGCCGTCTACACCTCCGTCGATGACGACTCCGACGTCTCCGACAACGAGCGTCGAAAAACCATGAACACCATCTTTGGTGGATCATGGGACATCACTTCTCGTCGTGTCATCAAGACTATGCGACGGGATATGGCTGCTGACGAAGTCGTCAGTATGGTTTTGGTTGCGGAGAGACCGGAACTACCCAATACTCAGGAATCCAGACCCCTTCGGGAGGGTCCGGAGGTTCTTGAAAGCGAGTCTGGGTCCCAGCTCCCAGACTTGAACCCACAAGAAGCCACTTCAGAGGACCCTGATTCCTCCGAGAAGATCCAGGTCATTCCTGAAGAAGCTCCGGGTTCTTCCACCCAGAACCCGGAGGTCCCTGAAGATAGTCTGGACCCCTCCGACAGGGTCCAGATCAATGAAGAGGAAGCTCCAGACCCCTCCGGGAGGGTCCGGACCATTCAACGCCCGGTATACTTCATCAGTGAAGTGTTACATGATGCCAAGACTCGATACCTAGAGGTGCATAAGATGCTCTATGCAGTTCTTATTGCCTCAAGGAAGCTTCGACATTATTTCCAAGCTCACAAAGTCTCAGTGGTGACTTCATATCCACTTCGAGCGATCCTGCATAATCCCAATTCAACTGGGAATATTGCAAAGTGGGCAGCGGAACTGGCTGAATTTGACCTTGAATTCATTCCAAGACAAGCAATCAAGAGTCAAACGTTGGCAGATTTCGTGGCAGAATGGACTCCCTCTCCATTAAACCCTGGGGGCCCCAGCGAGCAGAAGACGGAACCACAAGTTCCAGCCTTCACTAAGCCTCACTGGACCCTTTACTTCGACGGCTCCATGCAGAAGCAGAGAGCCGGAGCTGGAATCCTTCTCCTCGCACCAACCGGGGAGAAGGTGAAATACATGGTGCACCTTGACTTCAAGGCAACCAACAACATTGCGGAGTACGAAGCACTCATCTATGGATTAAAGGTGACACTATCATATGGTGTCAAGCAGTTGCTGGTTAAAGGAGATTCACAACTTGTCATCAAACAGGTGAAAGGTGAATGCTCCTGCAATAATCTCCAGCTGGCTGCTTATCTCCTTGAAGTCCAGAGGCTTCAAAAGGACTTCGAAGTCCTAGACCTTCACCATGTTCAGCGTGCTCACAACGCTGAAGCTGACGAACTCTCGACCAAGGCGTCAACCAGAGCTCCGGCTCCTGACGGAACCTTTGTCCGGAGGTTGTCAAAACCCACAGTTCAGCCTGCCGAACTGAACGAAGGGGGCGAGATCAGCATCCCGAAGCTGACGGTCCCGATGGCCCTGTTACCATGGCAGCCATCAAGGGTCGTAGGTGCTGCCGGAAGCTCCGAGCAACCCAGCACGCAAGACTCAAATGCTCAAGTCAGTTCCGATGCATGGATCTCGGAGATCCGGAACTACTTGAAAGACAACATCCTTCCTGACGATGATGTATCCGCTGACCGGGTAGTCAGATTGGCTAAAAGATACACGTTGGTAGAAGGGGATCTCTACCGGCGCGGTGCCAACGGCATCCTAATGCGGTGCATCACAAGGGAAGAAGGCTGCGAGCTCCTCGCAGAAATCCATGGAGGTGAGTGTGGGAACCACGCATCTTCCCGCACGCTGGTCGGAAAAGCCTTTCGGCACGGCTTCTACTGGCCTACAACGCTCCAGGATGCTACTGAGCTAGTGAAGAAATGCAAAGCATGCCAATTTCATGCAAAGCAAATTCATACACCTGCTCAGTCCTTACAAATGATACCTCCTACATGGCCTTTCGCTGTGTGGGGGATGGACATCATGGGACCCTTCCCAAGAGCCGTCGGAGGGTACAAGTTCCTGTACGTCGCCATCGACAAGTTCACCAAGTGGCCGGAAGCTACTCCTGTTGTGACGATCAACAAACAATCTGCAATCAATTTTCTACAATCTATCGTGAGCAGATTCGGAGTCCCAAATAAGATCATCACTGATAATGGGACTCAGTTCACAAGCTCCGCATTTCAAGGATATTGCGAAGACCTCGGCATACAAGTTTGCTACGCTTCTGTAGCTCATCCTGCCAGCAATGGACAAGCCGAGAGAGAAAACGCAGAGATCCTTAAAGGACTCAAAACGCGCACTTATGAGCATTTGAAAAAGCACGGAGCCAATTGGATCGAAGAGCTTCCGCCCACTCTATGGGCCAACAGGACTTCTCCAAGTCGGGCAACCGGAGAAACACCCTTCTTCCTGGTGTACGGAGCTGAAGCGATCCTTCCTCCGGAAATCACCTTGGGTTCCCTCCGAGTCCGGACCTTCGACGAAGCCGCGCAGGACCAGCTCCGGCGTGAAGACCTAGACCTCCTCGAGGAGGGAAGGTGCCAAGCAGCTGTTCGGAACGCCCGATACCGCCAAGCTCTACGGCGCTATCATCAGCGGCATGTACACAACCGACAGCTCGAGGAAGGCGATCTGGTGCTACGGAGAATACTATCCAGAGAAGGGCAAAACAAACTCTCCCCCGGCTGGGAAGGGCCCTTCCGAGTGATCAGAGTATCCCGTCCCGGAAGCGTTCGCTTGGCTACTGAGGATGGGACACCTCTCCCAAATCCTTGGAACATCGAGCACCTCCGTAAGTTCTACACTTAATTCCACGGAGGTGAGTCTTAAGTAACTTGAAATGTATGTTATAGAGTCATTGTACAGAGTCGGGTAGTTCCTCCGGGAGAACAGCCGGACCTTTCCAGAAAGGTTTGAAAAGCTCATGCAACACTTGATACAGTCTCCGGACTAGAAGTGTAGCTAACTACCCTGGGTCAAACGAGAAACCGAACACACTTAGCCTGGTTCCGTACCCTAAGAGTGTACTTGTTTCCCCTGTACCCCGGACCTATAATGAAAGACATCTTCATGTGAAATAGACTCCACGTGCATTCATTTTTGCATAAGGCTCGACATTTTTATTTTTCTCTTTCTTGTCTATAACAGAAACGTGCAATTCTTAAGAAGTTCTAGTTTAACCGGTTTATGTACGATTTGAATTGAATTGTCGGATTTTTTAGATTTAAATGTCGTCTGTGGCCAACTCGCCTGAAAGCCGCCAAGCCATTCTAGGGCCGGAGTGCGCTATCGACTTAGCCTGGTCAAGCACCCTAAGTACGCCACTCTACCTACACCCCGGCAGGCCAAAGTAAGGTGGGTCCATGGACAATTGGATCTAAAAGAAAAGACAATCCATCCAATTGTACTAAAAATCGTGTTCAACTTGAAATTCTCTTGAGAACCGTAAGCCACGACGAAGTTATAGATAAGGAACGAATTTTACTGTTTTTCTTGGCTTAAGTGTGCAGGAAAAATGAACCCAAAGTTGAGGGAGAAAAACCGGAGCTAACCAAGCTCCGACTCCCACCAAGACGTCAACCGTCGGCGTTGACTTAAAGATGGTGAGAAGACCCTATCACTAGAGTCTGTTGCCAATAAATCAGGCGTGGCAAGGGTCATTGCCGGAGCTACTAAGCTCCGACACCTTGAAGTATTAACTATCGACGCTCAACGTGTTGGTAGAGGCTATTGCCGGAGCCACTAAGCTCCGGCGATGGACAATGCCGGAGCTTCTAAGCTCCGACTACTTCAAGGGACCTTCACTATCGAAAACTTCGGACCTAAATTCTACGAGTTTGAAGCAAATTCGTCTTCAACAAAACTCAACATCCTTTTGGTACATGTCCACAATCAAATTGTGCACATATACCAGGGGGCCAAGTGAAGACAAAGATGTTGAAGACAAAAAAATGAAATTCGCAAAAAAGTGAGGATTTCATTTCATCTGAAGACAAGGGATTACAAAATTGAGGAAGAAGAGAAGATACAAGTAAAGGCTAAGAGAGATGGTCCTAAACCCTATGGAAGAACTCGGCAACCTTCTGGGCGACCTCCGACACGCTGGCTCGGGTAGCTTCGCCTTCTCCTTCGACGGGGCCTTCAAGCACCGGGTCCAGAGGGAATCGAGGGTTCCGGCTAGTGTAGCACGTCAACACATACTCTGTGACGTTCCTAGCCAGGGATTGTCCCTCGACCTCCAGCTGGTCCGCGATGACGTCGCTCACCTTGGAGAGCTTGCTGCCCGCAGCGCTCAACGCTTGCAACGCAAGGTCCGGCTCCGGCTCCGGATCATCCGGGAGCACGGGGCTGAAACCCATCGGCGCCAGCGCATCGTCAGCCTTGCTCAGGAACTCCCAAATTTGCAGGGAGTCCGTCTTCCCCAGGCCCCTCATCTCTTCCAGGGATCTCCGGGCCGCCGCCAGCTCCGAATTCTCGCGGGAGAGACGCTCAACTTCTTTGGCGTTTTGCTGAATCTTCGCAGCAACCCGCTTCTCAAGTCTTCTGAGCTCCTCCTCCCGGAGGTGGATCTTGTTCCGGCGGTCGACCAGGTCTTTCTCCCTAGCCTCTATTTTCTTCTCCCGGGCGACAAGGGCACACTCGTACTCGTAGAGTTCCTGACCCCGCACCCAGGTCTTCTCCTCCTCCTCGAGGCAGCGCTCTTCCAATTTTTTAGTGCACTCCTCGAGGCCCTTGTCCGCCAGAGCTGTTTTCTCGGCGAGCTCTTCCTCCCGTCGCAAGACGTCATCCCGTAGCTCCAGGAGTTTTTGCTCCTCATCCTCGAGCCGCTTTTCCCTTCCCTCAAGTGCCTCTCGGCGCTTGATGAGTGCGGTGCTGATGGCCTCGAGTTGATCGAACCGAGCGTTGGCCGCGTCGTTAGCGGCCTTAACTTGGTCATGGAACTCCCGGGATTGAGCGTCGAGGGCGTGAGTCATGCTCTCCCTCTCATCCAGCAGCTCACCCCAGAGCTCCAGGCGGACCTTCTCCCGCCTGATCCATTCCTTGTCATCCGCAATCCTCGACTGCGCCAGCTTAGTCTCAAAGTAGAGCCGATTACGCCACCTCCTAAGGGTTTGGCGCTCCTCTTCAAGAGCTTTGCTGTCGTGGAAGAAGGCCAATTGGACCTGACGTAGACTGGAGCAGGCATTGTCGATGGACATCGACAGAGAGATGGGCTTCGGACCTGCCGGGATCTCCTCCGCTGGTTCCAGCGGGTCTTCATTTACAAAAATTGGGTCCCACTCTACGAGAGTGGAACCCCGGGCTTCCAGAGAACTAGGGCACTCCTCCGGGATGGCCTCAGTCGCCACCGAAGAAGGTCCCGCCACCAAGTCTTCGTTTGCCCCCTCAGGCTGGGGGCCGGCGACTTCATTCAGGCACTCTGGCTCTGCCACGGGTACCATCGACGTCGTCGCCTCCAATGGCTCCGGCCGGGACACTTCTTCTGAGGGAGGCTCGAGCTCCCTCGCCTCTTCGACCACCGGCTCTGTGGCCGGCGCTCCAGCAATCACCGGCCCTGCAGCCGGCGCTCCAATAATTACCGGCTTTGCGACCGGAGCTTCGGAAGTAACCGGCTCAACTGCCGGAACCACCTCAACTTCCGGCTCACATGCCGGGGCTTCAGCTACCTCCGGCTCAACCGCCGGGGCTTCAGCATTTTCCGGCTCTGAAGCCGGGACCACAACTTCCTCCGACTCAACAGCCGGAGCTTCTACTTCTGCAGCACCAGGACCCGGAGCTTCAACCTCCGGAACGGGTGCCGCTGGCGCATCTTCAATCCCGTGGCCCGGCGCTACCACGGGAACTTCTGGAGATGAGTCGAGGTCCATGACCATGACAGCCGGCGCCAGAGCTGTCGCAGCCTCCGCTTGGGGCGGCACCGGAGCTGGAGCAGAAGCCCCCGCAGCCTCAGACACTGTGGCCGAGGGCGGAGCTTCACTCTCCTTCTTGGGAACGCTGTAGATAAAGAACGAAGAAATTGAGCAAACAGATGCTATAATTAAAAGTTAATTGAGGTAAGCAAGAAAAATTACCTTGGGAGGCTCACGCACCAGTTTGCGCGGAACCTCTTTCCCGGACGTTCCGGGCTGGCCATGGTCGATGTAGGAGCTCCGGGAGGACTCCCAAGACTTGCCGTGGCCGCGGGCGTTTCCCGGGTCGGAGCTCTCCTTGATCGGGAGGAACTCCTGGACCTGGAGGCCCTCACCGCTTCACGTGCCGGAGTCGCCTGCCCGGAACTGGCACTTCCGGAGGGATCCACCACGGGGACAGTCGCACTCCGGGAGGATCCCACTGCCGGAACAGTAGCACTCCGAAAGGACCCCACCACGGGGACAACCGCTACAACGGCGGAGGATCTTCCTTCCTGAGGACGGGGAACTGGGGGGAAGTAGCAAGCCCGACGGACCTTCCGTCAGCATGTCGCAGCTTCCTCTTCCGGCTCTCCGGCTCCTCCGCCAGCTCCTTGCCCTTGCCGGTGACCTCAGCTCTTGGCTGAGAGACAGGGGCGGAGCCGCCTTCCGACAACCCGGGGATCGCCAACCGGGCGGTTGATCTTCTCTCGACGACGCCAAGGTCGTCAAGCGCGGGCATCTTCCGCCGGAGCTCCCTACTGAACTCCACTTCCACGTTCAGGGGGAGGAAAGCCGGCGGCGGAGTCAAGTACTCTCCGTCAACATCGATGCCGTGCTGGAATTTCTTGAGGTGAAACTCCAAGGACTTCCCCACCATGCTGGACTTCAACCCGGTCTCGACCCGGTCCTCGTCCATCACGCTGTTGAGGGCCCAGGCGAGCTTCTCCCTCCTCTTCAGCGGTGCCCACCTGTTGGACAGGAAGTTGCAGAACACCGCCTGGGGAGTCAATCCTCCCTCCACACATTGGCGGATCCTGGACAGGACGGGGTCGAAAGCTGCCGCCAGCACCGGAACTTCGCTCCACACCGACGTGTCAATGCCGGGCAGACCGTCTGGCAACTCCAACCGCTCATGCTCCTCCACCCGTACGACTACCCAATCTTTCTTCCAGTCATCCCACTTCCCGGAAGGGAATGACCGAAGGTACTTGAACGGGCACTTCTTGCGCTTCACAAAGTAGTAGAAGCCAAGGTACTTGTCGCTTCGGCCGGTGGTTTGGACGGTGAAGAAGGTTCGGAAGAGCTCGATGCAGGGAGGGATGCCCACCCACATCTCGCAGAAGTGGACAAAGATGGACACAAGGAGGATGGAGTGAGGGCCAAGGTGGTATAGCTGCAGACCATAGAAGTCCAGCAGCATCAAGAAGAAGGAAGAAAACGGTGGGATCAGCCCCACCATGGCGTACGATGAAAAGTACACCATCTCGCCAGAGTGCTCCTTTTTAAAGGGAAGCTCTCCGCCGGCGCGAACCGAACGATTGAAGAAGTCCGACGACCACCCCATGAGGGCTCGGACCTTCTTCAGATCGCTCTCCGTCTTCAAACGACTCTCACGCAGACCCAACTCCATCGCAGCACAGCTAGGCAAGAGAAGAGGAGCAAAGCACGAGTTGGGAGTTTGAGCGCAAGAACAGATGGAAAGCGTAAAGAACTCCCGACGGTGCGCTTTCCTTCTTAAGTAAGCCCTCGCAACGCTTGGATGGAAACTGCAGGGGAGTCAAGGATACTACTCAAGAATTCAACCCAGCCGATGACAAGAGGGCCCGGGACCACCCTGACGATCAAGTCGAGGTTCTTACCCAGGCAAACAGTTGTCATCACGAGGCGGGAAACCCAAAGGCGGCGGACTGACAAGGCGCGCGGAACCGATACGGTTTTGGTATCGGGAACCGGCGACCTTCAATTGCGAGAGATCCGCACGTCAAAGATCTTATCTGCCGCCTGAGGTGCGCCACGCGTCGGGACTTAACCGTAAAGCCCCACCAAAGGCACCTCCGAAGACCCTTGAAGACCCAGTTCAAGAGTCGCAAGTGTGGACCCACCTCCGGCGGAATGACTTCATCCCGTTGGCCTTCCCCGGAGGTAGGTCCAGGGGGCCACTGTCGGTACCCTAAAAACCATACACCCCCTGAGGTTACAGAGATATCAAGGGAAGGACATCTACTCAAATTGAAGACCCTCGGGGGCCCACTTGCCAGACGTAACCGGACCCGCTTCTCCAACATGGTTAGCCCCTAGGTTGCCACGTGTACTGTCAGACCAGAGCTATTACCCGCAGGGGTGAAGCTCCGGGCTAGGTACTGAAACGGCACCTCCGGAGGTAACCCCTGACCGAGAGAAGCTCCGGACCTGACACGTGCCAGGCCATCCCGGAGCTTCCCGCTTCCCCCAAGCAAGCTCCGGAGCTGCCACGTGTCCATACGTCGGAGCTAGCCGCTTCAAATCCCCGGGAGACGTTGTAACGGCTCCGGATCTCCAAAGGACGGCTGCAAACTTCAAGACCCGATTAATTATCATTAATTCCACATTAATGACAATTAATCGGACGATCTTAACACCTGTAACGGCACTGTCGGAGCCGTTACAGGGTTATTAACAACAATTAATCTCGTGTATCAATACTAGTAACCGCCAGGGCCACATGTCGGGCCAGGCTGACTTGTAACGGTTTGTCCTTGTGCTATAAAAGGACAAACCGACGATACACGAAAGGGGAGAACACTCGAACACTCTGAAGCTCACAAGCTAATACAACACACACACACATCCGTGGAGTAGGGTATTACGCTCAGGCGGCCTGAACTACGTAAACCACTGTGTCACTCGTGTCCAATTGCGTTTCACCTTCTTGAGTCTCCGCGCGCCCAAACCGAACCACAAACTCCATCAACACTTTCGTAGTGTCAGGGGATCTGCCGACTCCAACAGTCGACAAACACCTTTGTCTTTACTTGGCCCCCTGGTAGATGTACACAATTTGATTGTAAACATGTACCAAGAGGATATTGTGTTATGTTGAAGACTCGTTTGCTTCGAACTTGTAGAATGTACGTCCGAAGTTGTCGATAGTGAAGGCCCTCTGAGGTTGTCGGAGCTCGTTAGTTCCGGCAGTAGTTCCTATCAACGCGTAGAGCATCGATAGTTAGACCTCCGGGGTGTCGGAGCTTAGTAGCTCCGGAATTGACCTTTGCCAACGCGTAATTTGTTAGCAGCAGACCCCGTTTTTGGAATCTTCTCACCATCTTTTATTCTGCGTCGAGGGCTGGCCCCCCAAGATTTACCGGAGTTTGGTTGCTCCGGTGATGCTAGTTTTCGATTACAAGTCGTCTAAGGGAAGTCGGAGCTTCGTCAGCTCCGACTTTTCCCTATCAACGTGTATTTTTTATCTTTCCTGCACACTGAAGCCAAGAAAAATAGTAAAATTCGTTCCTTGCCTATAACTTCGTCGTGGCTTACGATTCTTAAGGAAATCTTAGGTTGACACGGTTCTGAACGCAACCGAATGCATTGCCTTCTTTCTTCCGGATCTAATTATACTTGGACCCGCCTTACTTTGGCCTGCCGGAGTGTAGGTAGAGTGGCGTACTTAGGGTGCTTGACCAGGCTAAGTCGGTAGCACACTCCGGCCCTAGATTGGCTTGGCGGCATTCAGGCGAGTAGGCCATGAACAATATTTGAATCCAAAAGAGATGACAAATACAACTCGAATTGTACATGAATCGGTCGAACTAAAATTCCTTAAGAATTGCACATCTTTGTTATAGACAAGAAAGAGAAAAATAAAAAATGTTTAGCCTGTACAAAGTAAACGCACGTGGAGTCTGTTTCACATGAAGATTTATTTCATTATAGGTCCGAGGTACAGGGGAAACAAGTACACTCTTAGGGTACGGAACCAGGCTAAGTGTGTTTTGTTTCTTGTTTGACTCAGGGTAGCTAGCCACACTTTTAGTTCTGAGACTGTGACAAGTGTTGCATGAACTTTGCGGACCTTCCGAGAAAGGTCCGGCTGTTCTCCCACAGGAACTACCCAACTTTGTACAATGACTCTATAACATACATCTTACGTTACTACAGACTCTCCTCCGTGATATTAAGTGTAGAACTTACGGAGGTGCTCAACATTCCAAGGATTTGGGAGTGGTGTCCCATCCTCGGTAGCCAAGCGAACGCTTCCGGGACGGGATACTTTAATCACTCGGAAGGGTCCCTCCCAGCTGGGGGAGAGTTTGTTAAACCCTTCTCTGGATTGTATTATTCGTAGCACCAGATCGCCTTCCTCGAGCTGTCGGTTGTGTACATGCCGCTGATGATAGCGCCGAAGGGCTTGGCGGTATCGGGCATTCCGAACAGTTGCTTGACACCTTCCCTCCTCAAGGAGGTTTAGGTCTTCACGCTGGAGCTAGTCCTGCGCGGCTTCGTCGAAGGTCCGGACCCGGAGTGACCCCATGGTTATTTCCGGAGGAAGGATTGCTTCGGCTCCATACACCAGGAAGAAGGGTGTTTCTCCAGTTGACCGGTTCGGAGTTGTCCTGTTGGCCCATAAAGTGGGCGGAAGCTCTTCGATCCAGTTGGCTCTATGTTTTTTCAAGCGCTCATAAGTGCGCGTTTTGAGTCCTTTCAGGATTTCAGCATTTGCTCTCTCGGCCTGGCCATTGCTTACCGGGTGGGCTACAGAGGCGTAGCAAACTTGAATGCCGAGGTCTTCGCAATATCCTTGAAATGCAGAGCTTGTGAATTGGGTCCCGTTATCAGTAATGATTTTATTTGGGACTCCAAATCTGCACACAATGGACTGCAAAAAGTTGATAACTGATTGCTTGTTTATTGTCACAACTGGAGTTGCTTCCGGCCACTTGGTGAACTTGTCAATGGCGACGTACAGGAGCTTGTAACCTCCGACGGCTCTTGGGAAAGGTTCCAAGATGTCCACCCCCACACAGCGAAGGGCCATGTAGGAGGTATCATTTGTAGGGGCTGAACCGGTGTGTGAATTTGCTTTGCATGAAATTGGTATGCTTCGCATTTATTCACCAGCTCAGTTGCATCCTGAAGTGTTGTAGGCCAGTAGAAGCCATGTCGGAAGGCTTTACCGACCAGCGTGCGGGAAGACGCGTGGTTCCCACACTCGCCTCAATGGATTTCTGCGCGGAGCTCGCAGCCTTCTTCCCTTGTGATGCACCGCATTAGGACGCCGTTGTCACCGCGCCGGTAGAGATCCCCTTCTACCAACATGTATCTTTTAGCCAATCTGACTATCCCGTCAGCGGATACATCATCGTCAGGAAGGATGTTGTCCTTCAAGTAGCTCCGGATCTTCAAGATCCATGCATCGGAGCTAACTTGAGTGTTTGAGTCTTGAGTTCTGGGTTGCTCGGAGCTTCCAGCAGCACCTGCGACCCTTGATGGCTGCCATGGTAACAGAGCCATCGGGTCCGTCAGCTTCGGGATGCTGATCTCGCCCCCTTCGCTCAGTTCGGCAGACTGAGCTGTGGGTTTTGACAACCTCCGGACAAAAGTTCCATCAGGAGCCGGATCTCCGGTTGATGCTTTCGTCGAGAGCTCGTCGGCTTCAGCGTTGAGGGCACGCTAGACATGGTGAAGATCTAAGACTTCGAAGTCCTTCTGAAGCTTCTGGACTTCAAGGAGGTAAGCAGCTAGCTGGAGATTGTTGCAGGAGCATTCACCCTTCACTTGCTTAATGATGAGCTGTGAATCTCCCTTGACCAGCAATTGCTTGACACCGTATGACAGTGCTACCCTTAGTCCGTAGATGAGTGCTTCGTATTCCGCCATGTTGTTGGTTGCCTTGAAGTCAAGGTGCACCATGTATTTCACCTTCTCTCCGGTTGGTGCGAGGAGAAGGATTCCAGCTCCGGCCCCCTGCTTTTGCATGGAGCTGTCGAAGTAGAGGGTCTAGTGAGGTTCAGTGAAGACCGGAGCCTTGTGTTCCGGCTTCTGCTCACTGGGGCCCCCAGGGTTTGATGGAGAGGGGGTCCATTCCGCCACGAAATCCGCCAATACTTGACTCTTGATTGCTTGCCTTGGAATGAATTCGAGGTCGAATTCAGCCAATTCCGCTGCCCATTTTGCAATATTCCCAGTTGAATTGGGATTATGCAAGATTGCTCGGAGTGGATAAGAGGTCACCACTGAAATCTTGTGAGCTTGGAAGTAATGGCGAAGCTTCCTGGAGGCAATGAGAACTGCATAGAGCACTTCACTGATGAAGTACACTGGGCGTTGGATGGTCCGGACCCTCCCGGAGGGGCCCGGAGCTTCCTCTTCATCGACCTGGACCCTCCCTGAGGGATCCAGACCTTCTTCGGGGACCTCCAGGTCCTGGCTGGAGGGACCCGGAGCTGCTTCAGAAGCGACCTGGACCCTCTCGGAAGGTTCTGAGTCTTCTGAAGTAGTTTTTTGTGAACTCAAGTCTGGAAGTTGGGACCCAGACTCGCTTTCAGGAACTTCCGGACCCTCCCGAAGGGGTCTGGCTTCCTGTGCATGGGATAGTTCTGGTCTCTCCGCAACCAAAACCATACTGACGACTTCGTCAGTTGCTGCAATGTAAAGTAGCAAAGGTTCACCAGGGTTCGGGGCTACCAAAGTTGGTAGGGTGGTGAGGAACTGTTTTAACTCCTGGAACGTCTTTTCTGCTTCTTCAGACCATTGGAATGGTCCAGACTTCCTCAATAACTTGAAGAAGGGAAGTGCCCGTTCCGCCAGTCTTGAAATGAACCGGCTAAGGGCTGCTAGACATCCAGTCAGCTTTTGGACATCCTTGATGCGGGCTGGTGGCCGCATGTCTTCAATGGCTTTGATCTTCGCCGGATTAGCTTCTATGCCCCGATGACTTACCAGGAAACCAAGAAGTTTTCCGGAACTAACCCTGAAGACACACTTGTCTGGGTTTAGCTTTGTGCGGGTGACCCGCAGCTTATCGAAGACAGCCTGCAAGGTGTCAAGGAGTGACTCCTTGTTTTTGACCTTAACCACGATGTCATCGACGTACACTTCCACTATGTCTCTAATGAGTTCTTCAAAAGTTTTGTACATAGCTCGTACAAAGGTTGAAGCTGCATTTTTAAGACCAAATGGCATGGCTGTGTAACAATACAATCCATCTACTGTGATGAAAGAGGTATGCTCTTCATCTTCTCCAGACATTCTGATTTGGTGATACCCAGAATATGCGTCTAGGAAACACAGTAATTCACATCCGGAGGTGGAATCCACTATCTGATATATTCTAGTTAGTGGGAATGGATCTTTTGGACACGCCTTATTTAGTGTTGTGTAGTCAATGCACATCCAAAGCTTCCCGCCGGCCTTGGGTACAACGACTGGGTTTGCCAGCCACTTTGGATGGAAGACTTCTCGGATGAATCCAGCTTTGATCAACTTCTTCACTTCTTGTCGAATGAAGTTTTGTCGCTCCACGGATTGCTTCCGAGGTTTCTGGTGTACTGGCCAGGCGTCAGGGTAGATCTTCAGATTGTGCTCAATCACTTCCCTGGGGATCCCAGGTATTTGTGACGGTTGCCAGGCAAACACGTCGACATTAGCCCGGAGGAAAGTGATGAGTGTGAGTTCCTATTTGTCATTCAGTCCACCCGATATACGGGTGGTCTGAGCGGCATCGGAACCGATTTGGACGACTTTGACGGGAATGTCGGTGTCGCCGCTTGGCTGCACACGAGGTGCAGAAGTCGAACCTTGTTGACGAATGCTCGGAGGTCTTGGAGCTTGCTCCTGCCTGGAGTTCTCCTCTTGCGCTGTAGTAAGCGCATGAAGTTCTTCCAGGGCAGTTACTCCAGCTGTGCGGTCTCCACGGATCCGGAGAACACCTACTGGTGTCGATATTTTTGACACCAGGTAGCCATAATGAGCAGCTGCCATGAATTTATACAAGGCAGATCTACCCAAAATACCGTTGAAGGGTAAGTTGATCTGAGCAACATCAAAGACCAACTTCTCGGTGCAATACTTCTCCCGAGTCCCGAAGGTAACGGGGAGAGTAATAGCACCAAGTGGGGTGATGGCCCCCGGACCTACTCCGAAGAAAGGTCAGGAGGGGTGAAGATCTGAAGGTCGGAGCTGAAGCTTGGTAAAAGCTTCGAAGCTTATGAGGTTCAACCCCGAACCTCCGTCTACCATAACATGGTGGAGCTGGATATTATTGATGGTAGGAGATACCATCAAAGGTAACTGGCCTGCTCCGACCATGCTTCGAGGGCAGTCCGAAGCATCAAAAGTGATGGCTGTGTCCATCCACTTCCGATGAGGCTCCGCTCCTGCTGTAGGAGCTACAGCAACCATGTCCCAATGCATTGTCTTGAGGATGCGGCGGGAGGTGATGTCCCATGATCCACCAAAAATGGTGTTCATGGTCTTCCGATGTTCGTTGTTAGAGACGTCAGAATCGTCGTTGACAGAGGTGTAGACGGCCTTCAGGACTTTTTTAGGATCCTGAAAACCTAACTCTTCTTCAGCCGGAGCTTCGTCAACTTTTTGCTTTCCTTCCCTCTGTCGAAAAGGAACTTCTTCCTGGCGCTTGTTGTAGCGCTCGGCAAGGTTTTGGATCTCCTGGCAGTCTTCCAAATTATGGTTGTCCGTCTTATGAATGGGACACCATACCTTGGGTTTGCCACCGTCTTCTGAAGACGGTCGAGGTCGCTTCTCGGGGCGTGCCCCCCGGCCACCCGGAGCTGCAGCAGCCGCAACATTAGATGTGCCGGCTGACGGCTTCTTCTTGCCGTGGGTCTTTTTCTTCTTTTTGTCACTCCCGAAGGTAGTGGCTTCGCCTTTGGAGGATTTCTTGTTATCCTCCGGAGGTGGTTTGGAGTGCATTTCACGGCCCTCCGCAGCTCTGGCACATTTGTCAGCCAAGCTGAAGAGTTCCGTGACACTGGTGATCTCCTTGATCGCCAGTTTCTCCAACATCTTCTTATCCCGTACGCCCTGTCTAAATGCCACAATGACAGAAGCGATAGAGATAGCAGGGATAGTGTTTCGTACCTGAGAGAATCTCTGGATGAATGATCTCAAGGATTCTCCCCCTTTTTTGCACGACTGCAAAAAGGTCCAGTTCAGTGCCTGGTCGGGTGTATGAATTCCCGAAGTTGGCAGTGAACTGCTGGCACAGCTCCTCCCAACTATTGATGGAGTTGGGTGGAAGGCTCATGAACCAGGACCGGGCGGTCCCAGTTAAAGCCACTGGAAAATAATTGGCCATTACAGCCTCATTTCCTCCAGCTGCCAGGATAGCAGTGGAGTAAATCTGAAAAAATTCAACGGGATTAACAGTCCCGTCAAATTTCTCCGGTAGGTGAGGCCGAAATTTCTGTGGCCACCTGACCATACGCAGATGCATGGCCAGGGCCGAACAACCTCCTCCTACTCCTTCAGGAGTGGGAATGTCCTGAGCTTCTCGTCTTTCACGAGCGCGCTCAATATGGACTCGGCCATCTTGTTGACGGTATCGGCGATCAAGCTTCGCCCGGAGGTCATAAGTTGAAAGCCTAGACACCGTGTGAGTGCGCCGTGCCCCGAAGGGCAATGACGTCACTTGCTGCGACGCAGCACGTCTCCTGTTGTTGGAAACGTGCGGACTAAGTCTGCCGGACAAGGTCCGTCGCTGTGACGGGGCCCGTCCTGAAGGAGGAAGGCCTTGGTTGTTGATGCGGTCGGCTGCGGCTGCAACCAAGTGTTCCACATCGGCCCTCCACTGCTCCATTGCATCCCGAGATGCGTCCGGAGGTGGTGGGCGCTGAAGAAGGGCACGTGCTGCATGGAGCGCGTGTTTTGGGTTGTCATGATTTGCCGACGCAGTGATTGACGCCGGTGCACCATCTCGCTGCCCAGCTTGATTCGCTAGTGGAGGCGGCGGTGGTGGAAGTGCGACTCCTACTGGAACTGAGGTTCCTGCTGGTGGCTGCATATTGGAGGGATTACCCCCATCAGCTTGAACAGCAGGATGACCGTTGGACGATCCAGCATCTGAGTTCACCATTCTTAAAATCTCAGGCGCCCCCTACCTGGCGCGCCAACTGTCGGTGGTTTTGATCCGGCAGATCTCTCGACACTACTAAAGTGTTAGAGGAGTTTGAGATTCGGTGTGGGCACGCGGAGATTCAAGAAGGTGAAGTATAAATGGCACAAGAGACACGAAGATTTACGTGGTTCGGGCCGCCTGAGCGTAATACCCTACTCCACGGGGTGTGTTGTTGTTGTATTGGATGTGTGAGCACTGGGCCAGTCCAGAGTGTAGAGTGAGCGCGTGATCTCCCCTCATGTATCGTCGGCTTGTCCATTTATAGTACAAGGACAGACCGTTACAAGTCAGCCTGGCCCGACATGTGGCCCCAGCGGTTACTAATATTGATACACATCTGATGCGCTTAACTGCCCTTAATTACTGAATTACGGGCCTTGATAGCACCGTTACTGGTAATTAAGGTCGTTCGATCGTGTGTTATTAATATAGTATTAATAACACTGAATTGAGTCTTGAAGTCCTTGATTCCCTTTGAAGATCCTTAGCTGTTGTGAGGTCTTCCGGAGGTTATAGGCTGAAGGTCCGATGGTTGGACACATGGAAGCTCCGGAGCATACTGTGGGGAACAGGTAGGTCCAGTGCTACCTAACACGTGTCAGTTCCGGAGCTTCCCTCGGTCTGGGGTTAGGTCTGGAGGTGCCGCTATGGTACATAGCCCGGAGCTTCCCCTCTAGTGGGCGGTAGCTCCGGTTTGTTAGTACACGTGGCGACACTAAGACTAACCATGTTGGGGAAACGGATCCGGTTATGTCTGACATGTGGGCCTCCGAAGGTCTTTAAATCAAGTAGACGATATTCCCTTAGAGTCTTTGCGGTCCCAAAGGGTATATGGTACCTAGGGTACCGACAATTAACCTATATAATTAAGAATTAATGATTAATTACAATGATTAGTGGTTAATGATAATAATTAATAGCTAATTATCAGGTGCTGAAATTTTCATAAATTTCAGGCATCTGAAATTTGGACAGCACATTAGTTTAGGCCCTGTTTGGAACCTCTAGAGCAAATAGTTAGCTGCTAAAAATTAGCTATAAAGGTTCCAAACAATACAGCTAATAACACAGTTAATTATTAGCTACCCCCAACTAACAATAATCTCATTGGCTGCTCCAACTTAGCTAATTTTAGCTAATTGTTGGCTAAAGTCCATTTTACCCTTGCCCTCTCTCATCCCTCCCTCTCCTTGAGGGGTACTACAATCAATTAGTGTATAGAAACAAAATTAGTTCTAGAGGTTCCAAACAGACACCAACTAATAATTAGCTAACTAATAATTAGTTGGTACAAGCCAACTAATAGATTATTAGCTGACTAACAATTAAGTTCTAGGGGTTCTAAACATGGACTTAGTAATTCGTGCCTAATTTAGGGTTCAATTATTGCAGCAGTTGTGTAATTGTGTTTGGTTCTCTTCTAATTAATTTTCCCCGTTTCACATTCTTTCGAAAGTAGCACTACAAGCAGATCGATCGATCTCCCAAAGTTTCTGTCATATATATATATATACTGGCATCCGTATCGAGAACATCTATTCATGCAACGGAAATCTATCCATCTTCAGATATCGGCCGGACGTGTAACACGTGTTTGAGCGGCATCCGTGTCGACTACGAGTTGGATATCGTACGTGTTGGCAACTGGAGTCCGATGCCAATACGTCAACAGCAAACATCGTTTGTTGATCCAGCAGGCGATCGAGCATATATCGTCCAAGCCGGCCGTCGGAGATGCCTCCGAGACCTAGCTAGTAATTAACCAAGATGGGAACGTCGACGGAGAAGGGTTCTTCCACGGATGATGCGCCGGGTCGTCACCTCACCGAGGACATCCACGAGGAGATCCTCCTCCGCCTGCCAGCCAAGGACGTCATCTGCTTCCGCGCCGTCTGCAAGGCGTGGCGCCGCATCGCCGACGACCGGCGCTTCATCGACGCCCGCGCGTGCCGCCGGCCTCTCGAGCTCATCGTGAACACGAGGAGGATGGTGCCAGCACGTCCTCGAGATCGCCCGGGTCTGGGCTATGACAGCGACGTCGCGCTGGACACAATCCCGGTCTCCGCCGACGAGGCCGGTCGTCCTCCGCGGTGCCTCATGCGCTACCCCTACTGGATCAACGGATTAATGTTCGTGGCAGCCTCGTGCGACGGCTTCCTGCTCTTCAGGAACTGCAGCGAGACGTTGCTCGTATGCAACCCCGCGACGCGAGAGTGGGCCGAGCTGCCGCAGTTGCCGAGGAGAGCTAATAATAACGAGTACCTGGTCCCCGTCGACTACCGATTCTACCACCACGATGAGGCGTCCGGCGAGCACCGGCTCTTGTGGCGTGGCATTGTCCGGACGATACCGCTAGTAGAGGTATTTGAAGAAGAAGTCGTGTACTACTACGTCCTCTCGACCGCTGCCACGGAGCCTCGTCAGCTCGTAAGCGTGGCGGACGCGGACGACGAGGCCGTTGCTAGTGCGATCGCGCCGCCCTCTTCTTGGGACGAGTACCCCCGTGCGGCCGTGAACGGCCGGCTCTTCTGGCTATTCCCGCCTGATGATGACGACTCGCCTGATGATGACGACACGCACCATCCCGGCGGCGGTGGCCGCCGCATGCTGGCGTTCGACACAACGTTGGAGAAGTTCCACATGGTAACGCCGCCACCGACGACGTCGACGGCGGAGGGCGTAGTAGATATACTCGCCATGGACGGGCGGCTAGTCACGGCAGACTTCGGGGAGACGAAGCAAATCGACCTGTGGTTTCTTGAGGACTACCATGGCGGCGCCACTGGGCGGTGGGAACTACGACACCGAATAGAGACTGCTCCGATCTATACGTACGCAGCTGCGACTGCGAGCTGGACTTAAGATAGCCGTAGCAGGCACCGAGGAAGGAGACATCGTCCTGAGGGGGGTCGATGGGCTGGTGGTGCACAACGTGAAGACGAAGATGTCCAGGGTTATTATGGACGGTGCTCAACGGTCGCCGTGGCGCCCCCTTGTGTACCGGGAGAGCCTCGTGCGGCATCAGCGTTTCAAAGCGTGGTCGCCCGATACTTTGCCATGGAAATCAAGTTTTCTTGAGCAATTTTTTTAGACAATGTTGATCCATATTGTCTTTTTACTGAATCTGATAGTGAATATGAAACGGTAGTATATAGAGTGGAAATGTATCTTATATTTTGATAAATTGCAGCGAATTAAGAACATTTATGCAAATTTCGTTTGATGCGCTGAAAGTATCTAGTCTGTCATTAGTTTCTTGTTTTTTCCTGAAACGATTTTTCGAGGATTTGTGTTCTTGGTGTTTGATCTGGACAGTGAAGGAACATCAACCTGCAGAAAAAAGAGAAGCAAATTGCCACACGCACCGTGATGATGCTTATATACTGTAAACGTGCGAACGATTTGCAACGGCGGCAGATCGTGATCCCGCTCACGCTTCCGACGCGGCGCGGCGCGGCGGCGATCATCGAGCCGATACCCCGGCGTGCCGGCGATTCTTTGCATCCTGTAACGGATGGGTCAAGCTTGTTGCGTAACCTCCGGGAGCACGGGATACACGGGCGTAGATAGAGCCGTGAAAAAGCCCTGGCACAACTTGCGGCTTCATCGAATCTTGCATGGCGTAACCACCTCCGGCCGGGAGCATAACGTGCATGGCGTTAGATACGGATCGAAAGGCCAGGTCCTCTTGGATTCAGTTAATTTTATGTGATTTAAATAAGACTGGTGAAGAACTACTACGGCAGTAATTAAGCCACCAGCAGCGCCAGAAAATTAAACAGTCTGTCTCACTCTCTCTAGTTCGTGTATTCGTGTGTGTACTACACGTTCGTCTCGCCGGAGTGTGCTGCCGGCCGGTGAAGGAACGTCGTTTCACCGCCGGAAGCTAGACTCTGCAACCCCGTGACGAGGCAGCGGGCGGAGCTAGCTTGGCTAGCTGACAATTACTACAGCCACCATGTCATGAGCCGTCGTCCGGCGAGTTCCGGCTCCTAGCTAGCTAGCTAGGCGCATCCTCGCCGGCCCGCGCCCGGCATCTGGATCATCTTGTCCACCGGCCGGCGCCGCTAGCTGTGCTGCTCAACCGCGGCAGTTGAACAACAGCGCTCGTCAGCTCTCCTCCTCGATGGAGATATATATAGGAGATGATGCTGGTGGAGATGGAGGGTCAGCAGCTCGTGCATGGCGCGGCTGACTTCAGGAACAAGCCGCAGCACACTGATTTCAATTCATGGATGGGATAGATGTTCGATAGGGAAAGTAAAATAATCTTCAGATATCGGTCAGACGTGTGACGTGTACGTGTTTGAGTCCGTGACGATTACGAGTTGTTGGATGGTTGTTAAGGCGCACGCGAAGACGTACGCCACCACAGCATCGTCGTCAATTTGTTGATCCAGCACGCGATCGAGCATATATAGAGACGCCGCCTCGCTCGGAGTAACCAAGATGGGAACGTCGACGGAGAAGGGTTCTTCCACGTCGGACGATGACGCGCCGGGTCGTCACCTCACCGAGGACATCCACGAGGAGATCCTCCTCCGCCTGCCGCCCAAGTCCGTCCTCCGCTTCCGCGCCGTCTGCAAGGCGTGGCGCCGCATTGCCGACGACCCGCGCTTCATTGCCGCCCACGCGCGCCGCCGTCCGCCCCGCGCCCTTCTGTACGCGTACGAAGACGCGCCGCGATGCGAGAACCGACCGCCCGGCAGCGGCTACGACATCGCGCTGGACGTGGTCCCCGTCTCCGGCGGCGAGTCCGACGACGACGGGCGGCGTCGTCTCGTCCGCTACCCCAAGTACTGGACGGCCGAGCCGACCCATGCCGGCACTACTCGGAGGCGCGGGTGGCATTTGATGATGTCCATGCACTGCCTCCTGCTCGCCTCGTGCGACGGCGTCCTCTTGTTCAAGAAGGGCCCGGGCTTCTACCTCCTCTGCAACCCCACCACGAAGCAGTGGGTCGAGCTCCCCCGCCTGGACGACGACCTGTACTACACCTTTCACAACGTAGAGTACGCCTTCTACTTCCACCAGCCCTCCGGCGAGTACCGGCTCCTGTGCTTCGGCGGCATCAGGCCCTCGTCCGGTCGGCAGGCGTGGTGCGTCCTCTCCTCCGGCTCCGCCGAGCCCCGCCGCGCAGCAGACACGCACTTGGAAGATGCTGGTCTGGGAGTGCCGTGCCTGCGCTGGACCGAGTCGCCACCTGCGGCTCTTCACGGCCGCCTACACTGGCCGCCTGCTCGCCAGCAGGACGACGACACGCTGCAACGACCCACGAAGATGGTGACGTTCGACACCACGTCGGAGACGTTCCGGTCGATGATGGGGCCGCCCACGACCAGCACGCGGCTGAAGCTGTTCGTCATGGACGGGACGATTCTGGTGGCCGACTTCGAGAAGGAGGAGGAGCACGTCGACCTCTGGTTCCTCGAGAACTACGGCGGCGCCGAGATCTGGGAACGCCGGCATCGTGTCCCGATGCCGGCGTCGACTTCGCTCCTGCCTCCGTCCTTGCTCACTGTGGCCGCGCTGGCTGACGACCAAGGGAACATCATGCTGGGCAGCCACTGCGGTTTAGTGGTGTACAATGTGAGGAGGAAGACGGTGAGGACGCTCAACTCCGTGGCCACGCCGGACAACAACGTTCTCATGTCACGGCACGTGTTCAGGGAGAGCCTGGTGCAGCTCCCGTGCTTAAACGCGCCGGCCAATAATGCCGACATGCCGCTCATCCACTTCTGGAACTAAAGTTATTTCTTAATTTGTGCAATCTGGGATGTTATACCAAGTTCGATCCGTATTTAGGACTTATTTTTTTCTCGAAAACTCGATAGGTATATAATTTCCAAACAAAATACATATGAGTGGTAAGATGATCTCTGTATATTATTAAAGAGGGTAACTTGGATCTCTCTTTTTAGTATTAAATAAAACAAAATTGATGGGCACGTTCAACTGTTCAGTCTTCTATGGCTTATCTCTAGTGCTTGTCTATATATTTTTGGCTTGACTCTACTGAATCATAGAATTCACATTGCAAAAAGGTCTTCTGGTTCATTTGTTTAGACGGATTGAAGCTTAGGTACTACTCCTACCTTTCTGCCCTTTCTGCAAGGGACTCTATTGCAATATCTACTGTCGCACCAAGTCCCAATTCAGCATTTATGCCTTGTGCCTGTTGCACAATAAGCAGTCAGTAATACTCCAGTGAAACAATGACAGTCAAAATTGATAACTCCTGAAAAGGTAGAGATTCAGCAATCAAGCAAGAATTACCTCTCAACTTTTAGAGGCGTCTGCATGAATATCCTGCGTAGTGGGCTCTGATTTGTGATTTGTCATCCTTCCGCTTCCGTTTCTGAATTTTCAGAACAGAAGTCTCGATGTAAACCAAATGATTCAGTGCAACGTGACTAAGAACAAAAAGAAACCTACCCAGCTTCGAAGGTGGAACCGATGACAGCAAGGTATCATTCTGAGTTTGATCTTCGTTTGACACATCCTCCGTTCGTGAAACACTGAATACAGAACAGAGGGACTTCTTCACGATCTCAGCGGCAAAGATTTCCGGTGCAGGGTGCAAGGCATAGATGGTGCTTATAGTTGTATCCGCAGCTCCATACCATATTTTATCAGGAAGTGGGAAGCCTGTTATCAAACCATGCAATGCAACAAATACTTTATTGCTTGTATTTATTAGCTTTCTTTTGTCTTCTTCTGATAATCTCTGCAGGGCAAGACATGCAGTTCTAGCAAGAAGAGGCTCCTCCTTAGCCCAGCGTCCAAATCTGATGTCAATAATATCTTGCAAGTGAGAATCCAAGATGCTGGGAGATGAATTGATAAAGCTCCACGGCTTTGCGCTGGTCTCGCTCCATTAATGTTGAAGCAAAAGTAGTCCCACAGTGCAGATAACTGCAAGATGTGATAAATTTCAAGTATCCTTTCCACAAGCAACACAATTCAACCAAATGGTTACACTTGGGAAAGACGTGGTTCAGGATCAGATGAGGGCAGTGATCACAGAAAGAAAAGGTGTAAAAGTAACACAGCAAAATTAAATACCTCTGTAAATCTCACATCAGAGAGTAGAGAAGGATGGAAAAACTATCGGCAAGAATGTTGATGCTCCATGTTCGAAAACTTATGCATCAATTAACTGCAAATCTATATTGCCTAATATTTTTTTTGTTGACTTGAGTTATAATTTAATAGCAGGAATAATAAATCGATCTGTGTTGCATTAATTCAGATCATATGAAGATCCATATGCAGAAATTCCAGAAATGCTTAGATTTAGCATTAATATTATTTCAACTAGAACTATGAATAATCACAATAAAAGTTGTTCACTTCAAGAAAAACTTTCAAAGTTTTTGATAACAATAATTTGAAAGGGAAAGAGGGCCGCACCATGCTGTGTGAAATTTCTGCTTTTGAAACTAACGAACTGACTAAGCTCTCCAGAGCAGCAAGGTCACCGATGCTACAATCAATGGCAAGGTTCAGCAAACTTTTCGCTGTTTCATTTGGACTTTTCCTTGTGTATATAGTAACGAATGCACTCTCCACTGCTTCATAGATTGACTTATCCTGAGAGAATAACTGCACGAACCAAAGGATCATAAAAATGTTTTTTAGTAATGATCATGGAAATGTAAATGTTAATGAGTACACAAAGATAAAAGCCAGGCAGAATGGAACATATCTCTGATCACATTCCGATTCATCCGGACATAAAAAAATTCATCTGCTGCATCTGTAAGCTGGGATGGAGTTTTACTCATCACATGGTTCTAGTGGCTAGTAACATGAAGAATTAAGGTACACTGTACACATCTCTTTGAATTCTTTGTATTATACTGATTTACAGTCTTGTACATAGATAAGCATATATATTTATTAAAAAAAAATAAAAACGCCTAGGCACGCCTAGGCTCTAGGCGGTGGATCACCGCCCGCCAATTGCCTTGCTGAACCTTGCTTATAGGCATTATCAAATGAGCAAAAGAATGTCACAAAATATGTAAATGGATATGAAAAACATTAAACCTTACATTCAGCACTGTTATACTCCTGCAGTTGCTTAAGGCTATCATCACCCTGAATCCCCACGTATCCAAACATGGCAGATACTGCTACCTGCAGATAAAAAAAATAATGACATAAAAGCATATAAGAAATAGTCATTTAGCGTAACTGTGATGTACAATAGTATGTGCGCTATAAATAACAGCACACAATCGCACTTACACGCACAATACAGTTTTGATAGCAAGTGCTTGCAACTGCAATATGTGTAGATTGACCTCATTTTGTTTCTGTAGAGCTGTACCCAACACATAATATAGTTGAATATCTGGATATACACCAACAGATAGCATAATACGAATGAGGAAGAAGGCTTCTTCAGTGAATCCTCTTTTGCATAGTCGGTTGATTGTTGCACTGAAGTCTTCAATAGATGCTTCAAAACCAGCATCGATCAGTTTACCAACCCACACAATAGCTTTGTGTGGCATACCATTCGCACATTGAGCTTTAATAAGTGTCATGTATGCAAATTTTCTCAGCTTAGTATTCTTTTCTCTAAAGAACTCCAAAAGCTTTTCTGCATGAATAACTAGTCCTTTCGAGCACAATGCATTAATAAGTAAGTTATAAGTAACAGGTGTGGCTTTCAGACCATTGAATACGACCATTTTGTCATACATTTTCAAAGCCTTTTGGATGTTATGTGCTTCACAATAACCCTGTATAATCGTGTTGTAAATTATTGGATCTGTGTGGACACCTTCTCTAACCATGTCATCAAGAACACTCTCAGCATCATCGAATTTGAGTTGTTTGCAAAGTCCTTTAATAACTACACTGTATGTTACCACATTCGGCTTGACCCCCTTTCCACTCATTTCATGAAGAAGCGTTAGTGCCATTTGAACTTTCCCAGCTTCAGATAGTGCATCCATGAAAGTAGTGTATGTAATCACTGTTGGTAGCAGATCACTTAACTGAATAGCCCTAAAATAGCTCTCCGCCATATGCATATCTCCAGTTTTGCAATAGCCATGTAAAAGAGAATTGCATGTGACAATGGTTGGGCACATACCTTTTAGAATAATCTGACCATACAGCTCAACGGCATTACTAATATCACCCATTTTTGCATATCCATGAATAACTATATTATAGAGCGCTACATCGGCAAGCTGGTATTTGTCGACAACATTGTTTAAATACCATCTTGCTTCCACAAGCATCCCATTCCTGCAAAGGCCTAGAAGAATAGATAAATGATTCAGTGAAGTCGGCATTACCCTCTGAGAATCAAACATCACATTCCAAACTTCAAGTGCTCTTCCAATTTGTCCTAACTTGCAGAATCCGTGTATGAGAACAGAATATGCAACCACATCCATATATAGACCAATATCACACATCTCACCAAGCAGGTTTTCAACCTCACAGAATAGACCTTTTTTGAAGAGAGCATTAAGAAGAACACTATATGTGACAATATTCAATTGTATTCCTTGTTTTATGATGTCCTTTCTTATCTTCATCCCTTTTTCAACATCACCAGCTTCACAGTGGCCAACAATAAGTATTGTATATGTCACAAGATCAGGTTCAATACCTTGTTGCCTCATCATCTTAATTATTTTTGAGATTTCTCTTGTTAATCCGAGCAAGCGATAGCCATTAATAAGGCAGTTATAGGTGACTACATCAGGCTTTGTTCCTTCTTTTATCACTCTATCAAAAATAGTGTGTGCTTCTTTCACAGAACCTACTTTACACAGACCGTGCATGAGGATTGAATATGTATACTTGTCTGGATTTAATCCATACTTCAGCATTAGTCCGAAAAATGATTCTGCAGATTGAATAAACCCCCACTTACACAATGCAGACATAAGGATGTTAAAGGTCATCCCCAAGGGTTTAAACCTTCCCCTTTCCCTTACCTCTTGAAGGAAAGACAATGCTTCTCCAACTTTATCTTGCTTACAAAGGCCATCTATGAGAATGTGGTGGGAATAACCGCTGAGGGAGACACCACATGACTCCATTTCTTGATAGATCTTTATTGCAATGTCTGTCTTCCTTAGACTGTACAGTAAGCTGTCGTATGTTGACACTGAGATCTGCATATTTATATTGCTCATTTGATTGAGAACATAAAGGGCATCATTAATCATCCGTGATCTGACATAACTATTTGCTAGAGCATCCCATATAGTGTCATTTGAATCCCATTCTCTGAATGAATTCCACAATATGTCACAAAGAATTGGTGCAGAATCAGATCCTAAAGAAAAAAATATGAGAAGATGAACTTACGTGATTGTGTTGATATATACAAACTATATCATATTGAAGACATATGAAAGAATATACATAAACACACTAATTTAAACTATGCAAATTCTCAAATATTTTTATTATGCTTCGGCCACAGTTTGTTTTCCATGCATACAAAAACTAATAAAGGAATCATGATGTCGTTTCACAATTAATATCCAGTATTAAATAAGAAAAACTAAAAACACGCGATGAGCTAAATTTATAAGCAACGAACAAATAGTTGTATCACCATATGCTCACCAAGAACAGACTCTGGTTGTGAATACAGAATTCAAAAACAGGCACAGAAGTCGGCGCCGAGCTCACCTTGTTTGCTCACCAGCTTCGCCAAGCAGCCACGCATCTCCCGCCACCTCCTCTGCCACAGCAGCTCGTGGCAGAGCCTGAACCGCTGGGCTATTAAGGCCTTCCTGTCGAGCTCCGCCTTCCCCTGCCCGGCTTCCCGGCCAAGCCCAGCCGCCACGCCGACGCGTGGCGGGGCTAACGGCGCGTCCCTGCCGCCGACAACCGCTTCCTCCTCCTCGGACTCCGTGCCCGCAGCAGCAGCATGGGATGAAAAGAGCAGCCTGCGCAGTTGCGCGAGAGCGAGGGGAGGGTGGCGGCGGAGGTGAGGCAGGAGGAGGAGGCGGAGGGGAAGACAAGGTTGGAAGGGCATCCGAAGAGGAGGGCAGGGGGGCAGTGTCTCATGACGGGGACGTTTGGCGGCCTAAGGTTCTGGAGGCTATATGTTCGAGCAGACACGGTCGCGGGGGCGCGACGGATGCTCGTCGGCGCAGGGCGTCAGGCGTGAAGACCTCGCCGGTGGAGCGCGCCGGCGGGAGGCGCGCGGAGTCTCCGCCTTACGGGAGCAGAGAGGCTCGGGACATAGGGTCGGTGCTGGGCTGAGTTGACGGCGAGCTGACGGGGTGTGCAGCGTGCGCGTCGGGCCGTCGCGCAGCGAGGTGGTCAGGTGGGGCGCGGGGCGGGCTGGAGCCTGGAGGCAGCGCCGGCGCGGGCCGTCTGGTGAGGGGCGCGGCGCGGGTCTGTGAGGGGCGCCCGAGTCCCTACGGCGCGCCGGCGAGGCTGTGCGCGCGCTCTGAGGGTGCGGCGGCCGGCGGCGCTGCGTCGCTGCCCAGTGCCCACCCCTAGCTGAGTCTGAGTGAGCCGCTGGTGGGCTGATTTTTACTGGCCCCGCACTAGGTCACGCTAATTAGTACTTGTCTATTTAGATGTGCCGGTCCATCATACCGTAGCCTCGGCCCAAGCGTGGCCCGGCACGGTTATGATTGGGCCGTGACGAAAATACCTGACCTTTTTTTACCAGCCCATATAGCCCATCCCATATGGTTAACCAGGTCAGGTAGATCACTGGTTGACAAGATCCCATCCAACCTACGACGACTGCGATCCCCTCCGCCGCCGTCGATGGCGCTGCCGTCGAGCGCCTCCTCCTCCCCGGCGCGGCTGCAGCTGCGGCTGCTCACCGTGCCCGCGGCGCTGCTGCTGCTCTCCTGCGCCGCGCTGCTCGTATTCCTCATCCTCCCCTCGCTGTCTCCTTCCCCTTCCTCCGCCGCCTCCGTCTCAGGGCATCAGCACCTCTGCGCCTGCTCGCCACCGGCCACCACCCACACCACCACCACCGTCACCACTACCACCACCGCATCTCACCCACCCATCACCACCTCCCCCGGAGACGTCTCCTGGCTCAAGGCCCAGCTCGAGGCGAACTCCCTCCACTCCGTCGACGGCGCTGCGGCCTGGCACCGACTGCGCAAGGGAATCAACCCCCGCACCCGCGAGCAGCAGCTCATCGACATCAACAGGTATACTACAGTGCATCAATACCCGTAGCCTCAGTCAGATCACTGCATTTTTTTGGATTCTTTCCCACTTCATGCTGGTCGCGTCCTGTAAAAGCTCAGTCAGATTGGTCTCGTGACATTTGTTACCGTCATCGTATTTCTTTCACTCTGAAATTCATGTCAGCGCATTGCACGGCATTAACACATTATTGTGACACCTGCATTTTAGGCACCACGGGATCTCTCACTATCCCGAGGAAGAGGCAAACAACCACACCGCGCTGCCTTGCCCTGGTGAGCTCCTTGTTGAAGAGCATCACAGCAACTACGGTGAACCGTGGGCTGGTGGCCGTGACGTTTTCGAGTTCCTTGCTAATGCCTCGGCACTCCTGCCCACGGACCAGGTCCTTGAAATTGGATGTGGGACGCTTCGTGTTGGCCTGCATTTCATTCGGTTCCTTGAGGCTGGGAGGTTCCACTGCCTGGAGCGGGACGAGCTGTCTCTCATGGCTGCACTTCGGTACGAGCTTCCTGCGCAGGGGCTGCTGTATAAGCGGCCAATGATCGTCAGAGGGGAGGATATGGACTTCAGCAGGTTTGGGGACACGGTTATGTATGATCTCATCTATGCAAGTGCTGTGTTCCTCCATATCCCGGATAAGCTTGTTTGGACTGGACTTGAGAGGCTTGCTGGGAAGCTGAGGCCGCAGAAAGGCCGTATTTTTGTGTCGCATAACATCAAGTTCTGCTCCAGACTGGGTGGTGATGAGTGCACACGGCAGCTTGCGAAATTGGGGCTTGAATATGTGGGCAAGCACACTCATGATAGTTTGCTATTTAACCACTATGAGATCTGGTTTGAATTCCGAAGACCAAAAGTTTAGAAGTTCAGATCTTGAAGGTGCAGGAAGATAGACTATTTTGGCTTCACTTTTATCAGCTTGGTGGTTTTTAGCAGAGAAAGCCATACCTTGTACAGTTGTACACTAGTGGGACTTATTTCCCGATTTAGACCAATGTTTTGCTCTGGGATTAGCTCAAGCATCCACCAAAGTCGTGATTGAGAGACACTGTTGTGCCTGAGCCTTTCAAGTTACATAGGTGAGTGGTTGTTGAAGGCTCCAGCTTTAGTTAGCACAAATTATTGGATGTACTATAACTTTAGTAATGTTTCTTGAAGAAATTTTTTAGTTCCTAACATCAGCATTGTATGCTATTTAGCTGCCTCCTGTGATGTGTGATCAAAATATAATTGTACCACCAACCGCACAGGATTCAGTAATCCTTGACAAGGATAACTCTGGTTATCTCATTTCATGGAAGTCCCTTAATTTGTTATGCTATCCTGATGAATAGTTGCAGTCATATGATTGTTTCAACTTACAGTGTATTCCTAGTTACTCCCTCCTTCCCACAACATTTGTCGTTTTGGACAAGATTTATAGTTCAAAATGAACTCAAAATTTTGCTCGAAACGACAATTATTGTGAGAAGCGGAGTATTGTTTAACTATTGCTTTGTCAAACTTTTCTATAAAAGATAAAAAGTATACATCTTTTGATTTATGCTTGTTTGCATTTCAAGATTAAGATAGTTTCAGTTACACGTCAATGACCATAGATATTTTACCAGAACCATTTGTGTTTGCACAGCTGATACCTATTTCCCGTTCATGTTGGTTACAAAGATTAATGTGAAATATATCTAGGATGAACCTCTGGTTATCTCACGGAAGAGGAGGGATTCCCTTCCAAATGACCCGGGGAAGCAACACGGCAGCGGGGCAACGAAAATGCGTCCCCATCATCGGAAAATCGGAGAAGGAATTAGGCAGGAGTGTTATTTGCACGGTATTGCCAGTTTGAGGTTGTGTTTCATCCAATTTGTTACACGTTTGAAACATTGTCACCGTTCAAATATTAATTGTGATCGTCTGTAAAAATGTCGTTTCAAATGGAGTTACGTGGATAAAATGATGACATGACCATCTGCAAAGGCAATACTGTAAAGCTTACTGAATAGTGTAAATTTAAAAAATTTAGAGTAAGATATTGAAAAAGTGTAAGAAAATATTGTATAGAGGATGCTTTAGAGGAAGCGAGTGCGGATAGCATAACTTAGAACTAAAACACTGAACAGCGGCAAAATAAAGTCACCGAATCTGTCACTTGAAGCGACAACTGCATGAAAACACCGCAGTACCTTAATTTTACCCCTTTGATATTTATAGCCAAATATATAGAAAATATTTGTTCTTAAAAAGTACTACTCCTTCCATTCTCAAAAATTGTCACCTTCTAGTTTATTTTTGTACTACAAAGTGACGATCTTTTAAGAAAGGAGGAATTACACTACATTTCTGATCTACCAACATCATTGAAAGATGTATCTTCTCGGAAGAAATCAAGACAAGACCAGATGTATGTTCGTTTCATTCAAAGGAAAAATAGCCAGTTTATTTACACCGTGAAATTATTAAAATAAATATCAAGCCCTCTGAATACCGAACTCTCTTGAACAGCAGTATGAACTATTATTGTTGTCTCCAGAGTCTGCATGCTCTGATTATCCAGCACCTGCATACAATACGAGTGTGAGATTTAAAATGAGTAAATTGGTTTGGATTGATAAATAGTCGTGTGCGTGTGTGTACGTCAGGTAGGTGGTGCAATTCACTTCAAGAAAGCTAAACTGCAGGTCAGATATCTTTGGCAACCAATAGACTAGGATTGAAGGTAACTTCTCCCATGTCTGCAGCGAAATCTAAATTGGAAGCAACAAAATAGTGTGTGACTTCCAAAATGGACCGTCAGACATGCCACATCCCAGATGTTCACTTGTTTGGCAAATCAAGAAAGGGACACAAGCAAGAAGGAACCAAAACTTGCCTCATTCGCAAGCTATTTTGGTATCAAAGCTGCTGAGACAGATGGCAAATGCCTGAAATGCTGATAGAGGATAACGGTAGTCCATGGTGAATAAGTCCTTCCCTATCTTGCCAAACTGGAGTATCACGTCATCATGCTCCGCCTGGTTAGTTGGACCATTTTCCTCTGAAGCCACCAACTGAAAGTTTTTCACTGACGCAACCGTTACCCGCCCATGGAAATTGAGGCACCAGCATTGAAGCTGTTCATGCCACCTGGGAGACTTGTTCTTCAGCGTCATCTTATTTTCATTCTGAGTGGCATGACTAGCTGAACCATTTAATCGACCTGATTTGTGTCTAAAGAATGGAACCGAGGCGAAAGAATGAGATGTACTAGATGGAAATTCAGTCTGTGTGGGGGCAGTCCCTCCTTCCTCAATTGCTGATGCAGAGATAGAATCCATAACACAGTTAATCTTTCTTGGACCTCTGAAAAAAACATAAAAGTATACTATAGTCAGTCAAACTTCTCAGCATCAGCAACTGGAAAAACATAAAAATACTCCATATAAGTTCTAGTTCACAGAAATAAGGAGTGGTCACATAAATGGTGTACTCAACGTACATCATCTCAGAAAGAAAGATGAACCCAATATGGGCAGAATAGAAGTTTTTACATGGCTTTCCATACCTAGATCCCATGACATTCAATTCATAAGAAATGTGTGAAACTGGATAGTTCCCAGCAGGCACCCTGGGAGAAATTTGGGTAGAACCGATCGTGTGTGCAGACCGACCCTTCGAAATGACAGCTCCATCACAAGGTGGATGGGCATCATAGACAGTAAACTTCGTTCCCAGGAAGTTTGATCTGTTTGACATCGAAGAATATGTTAAACTTAGGATACCTTACAATATTTATCATGCGCACCAATGAAAAAGTTGAACGAATCAATGGATCAATAGCATTCAGAATTGCTTCTTGGATGCTCACCTTAGCTTGCCAATATAGGTACAATTTCCTTTTGACATATCACAGGCATCAAGCGAAATTAGGTATTCAGAACATGCGGGCCTACGATATTTGTGTGCGGCAAGTAGGAACTTTCCATCATCAGCTAATGCTTTAGAAAAAGAAAAAAAATGTTCCATCAACAATCAGAACACATACACACCGTAAATGCCCAAAAGGTGTTGTTGGGAAAAGAAAAGGGAAGAAAACATACCGTCAGTGAGTCCGATGAACAGATAATATGTCTGTGTAGTTCGATTCCTCCTAATGAAACATTTTAGAGGGGCATCCCTTGGGCCAGGCTGAAGGTTACAAAGGTAAGCAATGAGTAAAAAAGAGCGAATTAAAATGTATCAAAAAAACTTTACAGTCCATATAAGCTCATATCTAACGCTGTTTCTCCTACTGAAACGGTAATACGAAACTATCCAAAAACTCTGTCCACCGTCCCACAAAACCAAGAACCAACTGCTATAAAAGGTCAATCGCTTATACCAAACTAGCATTTAACATTGCATGCTTCATGCCAAGGAACCGAAACTGACCCAGCGAACAAGTCATCAAGAAATTTATACTAATCTGACATCCTCTGCATACAGAATAATGGGCCGACCTAGTTACTCTTCTCAACGGTTTTCTTGTGTTGCAAAGTTGAAGTTTTCTCTTTTTGAAAGGAACCAAATTTAAAAATTGAAATCCGTCAACACCTTGGAGTTGCACGCAACCAACTTGATATGGATGACTGACCGTTCCAGCTTTATACAAAGAAGAATTTATGCAAATACGACCAAGTCGGCATCATTATCAATGAATACTCGACGCGAAGAACTTTGACAACTACTGTGAATTTTAATCGGAAATATCAAAGATAACATGAAACTGTTGCACCGAATTAGGACAATTAACAACATAAACATGATCACCAACCAATAATCTGAAAACCGTACCTGCTTGAGGGAGATGGGGAAGGTGAGCTTCCCTGACACCTCGGGGGTGCGCACGATCTCCTTCACGACGTCCCTCCAGCTCCGGCAGACGCCGGCGCACGACACCACGTCCCGGCGGCCCGGCCACCTCGCCTCCGCCTCCTCGACCCTCGCCAGCACCTCCCGCAGAAGCTCCGGCGGGAGCTGCGCCCAGCAGCTTTGCCGCAGAGCCGCCTCGTCCGGCTCCACCGCAGCCACTCGCCTGACCCGCCCCGGCCTGTGCGACCGGGCCCGCAAGCCCCGCCGGGACATGGCGCCGATCTCGCCCTTCATCTCCTGGATCATGCTGCTGAAAGGCATAGCTTTTCACTTGTGCTCCTCACCGAATCGGCCAAGGAAAATTCTGCACGAGCGAATTCCACACCCAAAGTAGCACGGCTTATCAATTGAAGCTAGATCGATCGGCGAAAAATGGAATATTTATGAATTATGGCAGGACACAGGCCATGAGTAATCTGCAAGACTACAACAGGGGCGACAGGCTGTTGCTCATCTGTACTACTATCAAATAATATGGACGTGGGGACGGGGGTTTGTGAGCTGAGACTCGGAGGGAATTGGGGATGTGGTCTATCCTAGTGGTGGGCAGAGACAAGGATGTGGAGCCTTCGCTGTCCATGGACGCCCTGCCCACGAGGGGAAGGCAAAAAGTGACCATGCTATCGTCTGCCCCCGTAATAAACACTAGATAGAATAATTGTGATCCTTTGACTAGGACCAGGTGAGCTACTGGTGATGGTGCTAGTGTAATTAGCTGCATTTCCTACCATGCCTGCCAACTGCCATCAGCCGGCGCCCCCAAACCTGCCATCAAATCTAGATCGGCAGCGGCCATTCGTGTTCTCCGCCGTGTAGTGCTTATGGAAGGACGTTCGGTGAGTGCCCTGCCCGGCAAGTGAGTTCGCCGTGCCAAGCTCTGCATTCGAGGCCAGTTCCAATCATCATGGCGGGGAGAGTGATGCACTCGTACTGCTGCCCGGAAAGTCCCGTCCGCTCTGGCCTCTAGATGCAGCTTCACGATTCAACTTGAATATAGTATCTCTGTCCATGCACTAAATGCAGATCGTGTTTGTTCTGACGTTTCATAGCACTGACCAGCCAGCTATTCAGGCCTTCCGACAGTATGCTGTCTGAAACATGCAATTAGCAATGAGTCGGCAGCTTGACAGCCATAACTCGTAATGGAAAATGCTAGACGGGCCAGCAGTGTCTCAGTAATCATCAGGGAAAGAACACTCATTGCTTGTTCAGTGCTAGGTTAGGTGCCTGCGCGTGATGGATGCACGAGCTTTTGTTGGGCAATCTTTGCTTGAATACCATGATGCATGCCAACGCATGGTTTGTCCAAGTGTGTGCTGGAATTATGGAAGAAAAATGTTTTATACGAAACTTTTCTTGTTTATATGGGACAGCTTGATAATGGATGTCGTCTGGATTATTTTAATGTTGACATGCTCCAATCGTGCCGCCGTGGGCTTTGAATCCTGAAATATCAGACAAAATCACGGGACATTCTAACAGCCCCAGCAGAGTAAAGTTCTACTACTAGTACTAGTCCAAACCAGAAAATGTGGAGACTGCTGTGGTGTCTTCACTTGCAATACAAGTTCCTCATCCCAAGTCCCAAGCAACCAAAAGTGCTCTCTTTTCACACCAAATCCACTTAAAACCAGAGCAAAAGGATAATTAAATTACATGGAGGAGGCCTACTTCTAGCGTTCCGAAGATTTTATTGGTACGGACACGCTGGCTACATATTGTAAGATACGGAGTACAAATACAAGTGGGTGTCAATCTACAAAAATTTACAGGGGTGACCAAGTTTTCACATCCTTCTGCCGATCCAAGCCAGTTTTACTGTCCATCTGAACCTTCAGCACTGGTGAGGGCATCATCTCAGTTAAGAACTACTCCCTCCTGATTCTTTTATTTGACGTTTCAGACAAAGTTTTAAACTAAAAATGAACTAGGATTTGTATCTGAACGTCAATTAAAAAGGTAATGAGGGAGTATTTGAGCATCCTCATCGAATCAGTGGCAGGCTGGCAGCCAACTCTTCAACAAAACATATGCTTTGTCTCCCGTGTCAGTATTCTCCTCAATGTTCATCGTCCTCCATGGACGCTCTGCTCAGTGGGCGATCCAGGGGAGAACGGCACAAACCCGCGCCCGCCAAACATGGGCCGCATCAGCGCGTTGTCGAACTTGCGCCAGTAGTAGTGGACGGTGTGGGTCGGCTTACTGAGGAGCATGCGGAGGCTGGAAGGCCTGACAATGTGCGAGCGCGAGGCCGTCTCAAGATCAGACCCCTGCATGGTCGTCAGGAGAGGGGAGTGCAGGTACTTCGGCGAATTCGGATCGGAGGTGGTGTGGCTTGTCGCAGGGAGCAGGAACCGGATTAATGGCTTTGTCATCATCCCGAACACCTGATGAACATGAACGGTTTCAGAACTGATGTCATACATATCAGGAGTATTGCCTCTGACTTCAAAACAGCTTGAATACATGATAAGTTGACATTACATTAGAAGTAGGTTGGGGCAAGGTTACTCACCATAGTGCTAAATAGAACTACAGTTATTGTGCTGGTGATCATTAGTGCATTGCCGTGAAGCTGAGTGTGCCCAGATCTTGTGAACTGCAATTGCAGAAGGAAAAGTTAAGAGTGGAAGAAACTGGTAGATACTTGTCTACGGATAAACACAGATTAATCTGAGACAATAGTGTAAATTTAGAGAAGACCAAGAACGCATAAAATACCTTATTGTAAGCAAGGGCAATCGACACAGCCCCTCTCATCAGTCCAGCCCACCATATTACGATCTATATCAAAAGAGTAATCAAGGGTCAACTCAATGGAGATGATCCTATTAACAAGTCATTAGATGATCCTATAGTTCAACTCACTTGTTGTCTCCAGTTTATTTTTTCGAAAGGTTCCTTTTTTGTCAAGTTAGACAGGAACGACAGAGGGAAAACAAAAGCAGCTCTTCCCACCAGAACCAATCCTAGCAAAATTGCACTTATTCCAATGGACTTTCCAGGGCTGCAAATTGGAAACAACAGAACTGAGTCTTCACAAACATAAAGCTCATGACAGGTAATGATTTTTTTAGGTGAACACAACATTTAGTTAACCTGTCACTGGCAAACTTCCACTTCTCGATATCGAGTGCATCCATACCGACGTAGAGGAAGAGAAATGTCTCAGCAATGAAGGACAAAGTTGCAAAAGCATGCCTGAGTGGAAGAAAAATCCAGTGATCAAATTTTGAACAATTGAATCCTAACATCACTAAATACTAATCAAACGAACACTGAATAATTACTTGGTTGTCACTCTTGAGCTCTCTGTCACATTATGCCAAGTGTAATGTGACATCACGATGCCGCAGAAGAACACAGTGAGAATGCCACTCAAATCTGATAGCTATACAGAGGGCAAAAAAACAGAGTATAAATTATAAAAGCATCATAAGATGACACTGTAAATTTCCATGCGGTTCCACATCTAATCAGAGGCTCACCTCAGCCAGCATGTAAGAGAGGTAAGCCATGAGCATCATAAGTGCAACCTCGCGGTCAGTGGAATGCCTGAAATCAACCAACAGAGAAACAGGTTAGTATTGACCACGATATCGTTATCGATCCATAAGTACTTCCCAGTGCAGTTAAACGAACCTTCCTATATATAATTTCTTGATTATATAAGCACTGAGCAATCCAGCCTGCAGTCATAGATTGAATGTTCAGTGATCCAATGGAGTCCGGAAAACAGTTTATAACTGCGGGTAAGAGTCAACTTACAAACACTCCCAGGAAGGTGCTTGACAAAAATAAATAGCAGAAGTTCCCCAAGAATTTAAGTACAACGGCTACATCGATCTTGTTAAGATCGAAATTCTGGAGAGCGTTGAAGAGCACAACTGACGTGGCATCATTCACAACTCCTTCACCAAACACAAGACTGTACAGAAGAGGAGTTTCATCCTGATTGAGGACCTGTTTCCAAATAAGATTAGTACTATAGAATACTATCTAGGTCCAGGTTTCCCTCATGATGCGAGTTGAAAAGAATCATGTACTCATCGTTTCCACAACCAACCTGCAATGTGCAGACAGAATCTGTTGCAGAAAAGATAGCTCCAATAGCTGCAATTGACACATCAAAAAGTGATGAGGTTCACATGGTGGTGACAGCATTATGGGCAGGGGTGGGTCATGTTGAAAAGTATTAATAATTTACCGAGAAAATCGCCAACATCCAGCCCAATATTCATCCTGCTGAATATTGCTATGGCACCTGAAATATGGTAATGGGTGTGAGACATGTCTCTAAAATGTGCTAGTGTTACAGCACAACACAACATAAAGAGATATTCATTGAACGATCAACTTTGTTGTAGGACGTCTGCATGCAAATTGAATAATTGAGACTGTTAAAAGGCAAAAGTTTCGGGAGAACTTACTAATTGATATCGTGAAGAAGGATATCATTGTCCCAACGGCACCAAACAATGAGATTGTCATGAAATTCCGGAAGAACTGCTTCTTCTTTACCTGAAAACTGATGAGAGATGCTTTTTAGAATCTGAATGGTGTTTCGTGTTGATGCTCATAGGCCTAGCCGAAAACCAATGCGTTTGCATGATAACATGCCAGAATTGTAGTAAAGGAAAAAACAGAGAAAATCCCAGGAAGGAGGAGCATCTAGCAAGAGTCAAGATACCAATAATCAGCTGATGCTAGCAAGTCAATGAATGCCAGAGCAAGGAGAGAAACATCCATGATTGCCATAATTAAAGAAAGTAAACACTAAATTAAATAGTACATACACATGCACAACACGGTAGCACAGTACTAGAACCTGGTACTCGCAACACGATCACGATGGGCTGACAGCTAGGCCTAGAACAAACAAGATCGAAAACAGCTTGTTCCACTGCATCATGTTCACTCAAATTCGCAGAAAACCTTAATCTCACAAATCTGAGATCTGACCCTCCCGTCCCCAACAAAAAAAAAACATATGCCACGATGCAATCAGCCCACCATACCCGGCATTGAAGATGATCGGAGGGAGGAGGTAGATGAAGAAGAGGTCCTCGCTGAACACCAGGACGTGGGAGCTCTTCCCTTTGGTGGTCAGCAAGATCACCGCGCCGGTGCACAGCCCCTGTCGTCACGGCCAAGTTAAGAGACATCAGCATCTGCTCCTTTTTGGTGCGTGTGTGAGGTGCGGGTTGGTTGCTTACGATGATGAGCGCGGTGATGGACTCGTTCACCCAGCGGTTCTCCTCGAGGAGGTGGCCGAGGACGATGCAGGCGCAGAGCAGCGCGACGAACAGGTTGACGGAGACGACGGAGGCGTGGTCGGAGGTGGAGCTGAGCACGCCGAGGCGCACCAGGTGCGCCACGACGCCGGGCCCCATGGTGGCAGCTCCGGCGGGCAGGCGGAGCGGAGCGGAGGGGAGGGAGAGGGACCCCACCACCAACCAACACCTCCTCGACTAGCGCGTGGGATTGACCGGCTAATTTCGGGAGGGCGAAACCCAGAAATTTTCCGCGGGGAGATCGGATCGGATTGCTCGGGGGAAGCGGGAGCGGGGCGCAGCCGTTGGCGGAAAATCCGGCGACCGGGAGGTTGAATCGAAGACGAGCGGGGGGCGGTTGGTTGTTGGGGTTTGGGGGAATCCGGATTGGGAACTCTGCTCCTCCTGGACTCCTCGTTCTCGGGAAGAGGAGAAGAGAAGAGAAGACGGGACCTCTCGTTTGGTTTGGTTTCGCGCGAGCGAGCGAGCGAGCGGCAGCAAGCTTTTGGTTGTTTGTGGATGGATGGTATTTAAAGCGGTCGAGGGTGAGGCCCGTGGTGTGATGAGTGGTGCTGGTGGGGAGATCGGTCGGTTCAGGTGGCACGTGGCTCTACGTGGCTGGACGATGAAGTTGGTGTGCTGTGCTAGGAGAGATGGGTGCCGTATGAACCCGGCTGCCTGTGATATGTCGGGTCGGGAGGAGGTGGATCGGGTCGCCCGCCCGGCTATGATTAGGTTACCGTCTCAAAATGGGTGACGGGTAACCACATGCATGATCATCCCACTTGATGAAATCTGTTCAATCTCGGAAAGGCATCATTTAGAACAGAACTGGGGAGCATGTGGCACGTGTATCCGCCGGGCCGGGATCTAAAAGCTGGAGTACGTACATCTTGCGTGGTGGCATGATATTTTTCGAGTGATTGGCATGCAAATACAGCAAGTACGTACTAGAAGGACACATATAGGCGTATATAGTACAGCGGGGTCATCAACGAGACACGCGTATTTAGAATCTGCGTACTATGCCACAGGCTCGACCGTGTATGTACTACTCCCTCCGTCATGAACTTTATTTCTAGAATTCAAACCACACATTAGCAAACACACAAAATTAACTGAACACCCTTTATCAATACATATATTTCTTCACCTTCAATTAATGTGTCAGTTGAAAAGACAGGAACTTGTACTCCCTCCGTCTCAGCTGAAGCTTATTTCAAGCCAAGGAAATATGTCCCAACTCAAGTTTATTTTCAACGTATTGTCACTTCAACTTACTCTACTCTGCCATTTCACTGCTGTATTGAATAGCATTTACTCCAATCTTTACCCCCCTCTCTCTCTCTGCACCCGTCCTTTGGCTCCTGGCTTGCATCGCCATCCTCCGCACCTGTGATTCTCATCTCATCCACCACACCTATTTCACTCCCATGGATGACGAAAGCTGCAGCTGCAACAGAGCAAGCGGAGCCTGCGGTAGCGAGGTCCAAGGAGGATCGGTTCTTGCCGGAGCGGAAGGAGCGATGCCGGTGCAAGTTGGGTGATGATAGTGGTGCACGTCGAGCATTGTGCAGATCTGTTCGTGGTCGGCCCTCGAAGGACGTGTTGGAAAGTAAGAGGCAATTTACTGAAGAATTCCGGAAAAACACGAGAAGAACAACAGCGATCGGCAGACAGACGGGACGAGAAATAACGCGTACCGATTAGAAGTCGAATGCACCACTGTAGATCGCCGCTGCAGGCGTTGATGACGACGTTGAGCCGCAGCGCCCGATCTGGTCGGTAGACGAGCCGTGGTGAAGAACGCGAGCAGTCGCGCAGTGCGCTTCCCAAAAACCTTATTCGCCCTCTCCCGGTGCAGGATCGCAAGGGCGAGCGGTTCCGGAGACCTGCTCTCCCGGTCGTCGGTGCACGCCGGCGCTCGGGATGGAATAGACTAGAAGGCGGCGCAAGGAACGCGAACGTGGGAACGATTTGATCGTGGGGTACTCTGCCGTACCGCGGACGCCCGTATTTATAGAGTCCCAGGAGGCGGTTCGTATGCGATCTGGATCCTAACCGACTCCGCAGTCGTAGACGCGTCCGTCTCTAACGACTTGGACTCTGACTCGGTAGCCCCAAAAATTCGGAGGCCCAAAAGCCCAATTTAATTTTCTGCAAAAATATAAAATCTGGGCTCGGCTCGAGGCTCGAATTCACACGAACACAAGCGCGCGCGCGCGTGTGCGTGGCGGGGCGTGGCGTGGCGAGGCGAGGCGAGCGAGCGAGGAGGAGGAGGAGGAGCGCGCGTGGGCCACCCCTCTCTTCCTCTCTTCTCTCTCACTCAAGGAGTGGAAGAGCAACCTCCCTTATATGTAGGGGTTGCTCCACTTCCACTTCCCATGTGGGACTAAACACTTAGCACCACTCCCTCTTGCCCCAATGGGCCTTTGAGATTTTCTAGGATTTATTTCTGAATTAATATTGGGCCAAGCCCATTAATTCCAACAATCCCCCACCAGATCTCAAAGCCACTAGGAGAGAGGTCATTCTCGTTCCTTGTTTAATATACTAGTGTTTTCGGCAGAGACTGTAAAGTTGAACTTCTGCCTAGATCCTCAAGTTTTATCAGGTCACAACTTGAACAATGGACTACGCCTTGAATTGCAAGTTTTGTGTGAACTGACTTCACCCAAAGACCATTACCAGTACTTGGCTACCAGTAGTCTACCCCGCGGGTGGAGCATATGCGTCGTACTCCCTGGTCTCTTCATGAGCTTTCTAGAGATCACCCAAATCTCACAGACTGCGACGTTAGACAGTCGGAGCTCATATAGGTGTGTTTCCTTCAAGACTGCCCTGTAGGACGGCATCTTTGCTACACATAGCCAACAGAAACACATTAAGGCAATTCACCAACTTGCCTTACAGTTTGAGAGTACAAGTGTGCATCTTCACATAGAGAGGGTATAAAGGAAGTACTCTCCTCGGTGAACCACTAGCTTGTTTTCCCATGTCCTAATTCACGGGATCTTCGATCACATAGGTTGGGTTACTACTATGGTGTCACATCAATGGGTCTCAGACCCATCTCTCTCGATGCACTTTCTATCACATTACGTGATAGACCCTTCGTAAAGGGATCTGTCAGGTTTTTATCTGTTTGTATATACGAAACAGTAATAACTCCGGAGTTTCTCATTTTCCTGACAGATTTTAAACGTCTCTTGACATGTCTTGATGATTTTGCATTATCCTTAGAACTGGTCACTTTGACAATCACCGTCTGATTGTCACAGTTCATAAGGATTGCCGGCAATGGTTTCTCAACTATAGGCAAATCCATCAAGAGCTCTCGCAGCCATTCTGCCTCCGCAGTGGCTGTCTCTAAAGCAGTGAGTTCTGCTTCCATGGTTGACCTCGTCAAAATGGTCTGTTTGCAAGACCTCCATGATATAGCACCACCAGCTAGAGTGAACACATATCCACTCGTGGCATAGAGTTCATCAACATCAGAGATCCAGTTCGAATCACTATAACCCTCAGGCACGGCCGGATGTCCAGTATAGTGAATTCCATAACTCATTGTACCTCTCAGATAGCGCATAACCCTTTCAAGTGCATGTCAATGATCTGTACCCGGGTTTGACATGAACCTGCTCAGTTTGCTTACAGCAAATGAGATATCAGGACGGGTTGCGCTAGCTAAGTACATGAGTGAACCAATCATCTGAGAATATCTGAGTTGATCTCTTGACTCTTTCTTGTTCTTTCTAAGTATCACGCTGGGATCATAAGGCGTTGGAGAAATCTTGCTATCCATAAAGCCGAACCGGCTCAAGATTTTCTCAACATAGTGGGATTGACTTAAAGTAATTCCACTCTCATCCTTATTCAGCTTAATGTTCAAAATAACATTAGCTTCTCCCAGATCTTTCATATCAAAACACTTTGATAGAAAAGACTTCACCTCAGAAATTATATTAATGCTCGTACCAAAAATGAGTATATCATCTACATACAAGCATAACATAACGCTATCGCCCCTACCATGGCGATAGTACACGCACCGATCAGCCTCATTAATGACAAAGCCCGCAGACGTCAAAGTACTATCGAACTTCTCATGCCATTGCTTAGGTGCTTGTTTCAGGCCATACAAGGATTTCAACAATTTGCACACCTTTGTCTCTTCACCTTTTACTACGAATCCATCAGGCTGTTCCATATAAATCTCCTCTTCCAACTCCCCGTTCAGGAAAGCTGTCTTTACATCCATTTGATGGATGATTAGACCATAAGAGGCAGCCAAAGAAAGTAGTACACGAATTGTCGTCATTCTGGCGACAGGTGAATAGGTGTCAAAATAGTCTTCTCCTTCCTTTTGAGTATAGCCCTTTGCAACTAGTCTTGCCTTGTACTTTTCAATAGTACCGTCAGGTCTGAGCTTCTTCTTGAACACCCACTTGCAGCCTACTGGTTTGCACCCGTATGGCCGTTCAGTTAACTCCCAGGTTCCATTTGAAAGAATTGAGTTCATCTCACTATGAACTGCTTCTTTCCAGTCATCTGCATCAGGTGATGCATATGCCTCTGCTATGGATCTAGGAGTATCGTCCACAAGGTACACAATGAAATCATCACCAAAGGATTTTGCAATCCGTGATCTCTTACTCGACTGAGTTATTTCATTGTGTTCTTCCTCTGGGACATTCTCAAATGGTGTATCAAGAAACTCGCTAGTTGTGGTGGGTTCAGGACAAATTTCAGAAGAGATCCTAGCAATACTATGCATATCTTTCATAGGAAAAATATTCTCAAAAAATGTTGCATCACGAGATTCCATAATAGTATCAACATGCATATCAGGTACCTCAGATTTAACTACTAAAAATCTATATGCGATGCTCCGATGAGCATAGCCTAGAAAGATACAATCCACTGTCTTTGGTCCTAGCTTGCGTTTCTTGGTAATTGGCACATTGACTTTTGCCAAACATCCCCAAGTACGCAAGTATGAGAGTGATGGTTTTCTCCCAACCCACTCCTCATAAGGGGTTTTCTCTTTATTCTTGTTTGGAATGCGGTTTAGGACATGACATGAAGTCAATAGAGCCTTCCCCCACCATGCCTTAGATAAACCGGACGTGTCTAACATGGCATTCACCAAGTCACACAATGTGCGGTTTTTCCTCTCGGCTACCCCGTTTGATTGGGGTGAATAGGGAGGCGTCCTTTCATGTATAATACCGTGTTCCGCACAAAAATCATCAAATATTTTGGGAAAATACTCACCACCACGATCTGACCTAAGACGTTTGATCTTTCTCTCTAATTGAGTTTCTACTTCAGATTTATAGATTTTAAAGTAGTCTAACGCTTCATCTTTAGTTTGCAACAAGTAAACGTAGCAGAATCTAGTAGAATCGTCTATTAATGTCATAAAATATTTATTTCCACCTTTTGTCAACACACCATTCATCTCGCATAGATCAGAATGTATGAGTTCTAATGGTGCCAAGTTTCTCTCCTCGGCTGCCTTGTGAGGCTTTCGAGGTTGCTTTGACTGCACACAACTATGGCACTTAGAACCTTTGACAATAGTGAATTCCGGAATTAATTTGAGACTAGATAGCCGATTCATTAAACCAAAATTAACGTGACATAAACGAGAATGCCAGACACTTGCATTATCATTAATACCGCCACAAATATGATTTACTGACTTATTATTAAACTCCGAAAGAGAAAAGCGGAACAGGCCTCCGCATTCATAGCCTTTACTAATAAATTGTCCATGCTTAGACACAACTATTTTATTGGACTCTAAAACTACTTTAAACCTATCTCTACATAGAAGGGTACCGCTAACAAGATTCTTGTTCATAGTAGGGACATGCTGCACGTTCTTCAGCTGGACAATCTTTCCCGAAGTGAACTTCAGATCGATCGTGCCAACACCACGAACAGAAGCATGTGACCCATTCCCCATTAGGACGGCGGAATCCCGGACGAACTGGTAAGAAGTAAACATGGACATGTCAGAACATACATGAACATTAGCACCCGTATCAAACCACCAAGATGATGTTTGAGAAACAGAAAGAACAGTAAAGGAATTACCGTACTCATCTGCATTGCTGGATGTCACGATGTTGACATTCTTTTTCCCTTTGCGATCTGCCCTCTCAGGACAGTTCTTGGAAATATGTCCCTGCTCCCCACAGGTGTAGCAGCAGCCATCATTGGCTTTGTTTGACTTCTTCTTCTTGAAAGCAGTAGTTTTGTTTGGCTTGAATAGAGACTTGTTCCCTTTGTTCTTGACATAGGGTTTCTGCACCATATTAGCATTGGCGCTAGATTGACCCTCACCTCCTTTCTCAGTAGCGTCCTTAGCCCGAGCCTTCTCCTCAACATCAAGAGATGCTATCAGGTATTCAACTGATATTTCCTGTCTCTTGTGTTTGAGGGCTGTGGCGAAGTTCCTCCATGATGGAGGTAACTTTGCAATAATGCACCCAACCACAAACTTGTCGGGTAAAGGACACTTAAGGAGATTGAGCTCTCTCGCAAGGCACTGTATTTCATGAGCTTGTTCAACTACAGGACGGTTGTTAACCATCTTGTAGTCATGAAAATTCTCCATGATATACAGTTCACCACCTGCATCGGCTGCACCATACTTAGCGTTAAGTGCATCCCAGAGCTCCTTCCCATCTGTGACTGTCAGATAGACATCACAGAGTTTATTATCAAGAACGCTTAGAATGCATCCTCTCAGGGCAGAATTGGCTTCCTCGAACTTTGTCTGTTCTTCAACAGACAAAGGACCTTGAGGCCTGCCCTCAGTTACCCAGAAGATCTTCAGCGATTGGAGCCAGAGCGTGGCCTTAACTTGCCACCTCTTGAAGTGCACACCAGAGAATTTCTCCAGCCTCAGTGCATCGGCCAAAGTCATCATGTTCAATTCAGGAAATTGCCTATTAAGGTTTTTGGATTGTTGGAAAGTAAGAGGCAATTTACTGAAGAATTCCGGAAAAACACGAGAAGAACAACAGCGATCGGCAGACAGACGGGACGAGAAATAACGCGTACCGATTAGAAGTCGAATGCACCGCTGTAGATCGCCGCTGCAGGCGTTGATGACGACGTTGAGCCGCAGCGCCCGATCTGGTCGGTAGACGAGCCGTGGTGAAGAACGCGAGCAGTCGCGCGGTGCGATTCCCAAAAACCTTATTCGCCCTCTCCCGGTGCAGGATCGCAAGGGCGAGCGGTTCCGGAGACCTGCTCTCCCGGTCGTCGGTGCACGCCGGCGCTCGGGATGGAATAGACTAGAAGGCGGCGCAAGGAACGCGAACGTGGGAACGATTTGATCGTGGGGTACTCTGCCGTACCGCGGACGCCCGTATTTATAGAGTCCCAGGAGGCGGTTCGTATGCGATCTGGATCCTAACCGACTCCGCAGTCGTAGACGCGTCCGTCTCTAACGACTTGGACTCTGACTCGGTAGCCCCAAAAATTCGGAGGCCCAAAAGCCCAATTTAATTTTCTGCAAAAATATAAAATCTGGGCTCGGCACGAATTCACACGCGCACGCGCACGCGCGCGTGGCGTGGCGAGGCGAGCGAGCGAGGAGGAGGAGGAGCGCGCGTGGGCCACCCCTCTCTTCCTCTCTTCTCTCTCACTCAAGGAGTGGAAGAGCAACCTCCCTTATATGTAGGGGTTGCTCCACTTCCACTTCCCATGTGGGACTAAACACTTAGCACCACTCCCTCTTGCCCTAATGGGCCTTTGAGATTTTCTAGGATTTATTTCTGAATTAATATTGGGCCAAACCCATTAATTCCAACAGGACGTCCGCTTTTAAATCCTTTTATAAATAAAAAATAATAAAAAATATCTGGTACGCCTGCAGGCACGAATGGATGCGGGCGAAGCATGTCTACGTCCACGATGAAGACGACGAGACATCGACTACGACTCGATGGGAATGCAACGGCGGGCGGTGAACGGTCCTCGGTGCTCCGGACCACCCAGGCCAGTAGTGGTCCTTTGATTTCGAAACATTCTTCTGAAAAATGATAATAATAACAAAAAAAAAGATGCACGAATGGGGTCAAGTCAAGGCCAGCCCAGCATCACTGACTTGACACCACAGGACGACGGGAGGGGTGAGTGGCCCACCACACAACAGTGTCCTCCCTTCCTTCCTCATTTCGGCTATCATCGCAACAGAGAAGTGGAAGGGAAGCAGCTAGATCCTCCCTCCACTGAGACGAGCCGAGACGTATCGATACGGCTGTCGATTTCTCCGCGCACCGCAACCAGAGTGGAGTGGGCATTAATAATAAGGCACCTTTCCTTTGCACAATAAGAAATGGGCCCTCTTAAAACCGGCCTGTAATTTGGCCTCTAATAAATGGGCACATGAAATGGGCTTTGGGCTCTCTTTCCCATCCATCTACGCTAGCCTAGCCTGGACCTCGAGTTCTGCAGGCCCGCGACGCAACGGTCGGCTCGCTGGCCGTCTCAATCTGGGGGCCCACACCACAGCGTCCGCTCTCCTCCGTTTCGACTCCCCTTTCCAAACCGCGCCACCTGCGCTTCGCTTTGTCTCCTTCTCCGTCCGTTGTTTGTTTGAGAGGGAAAGCCCGAGTGAGTTGTTTATCGAGTTCCAACTCGTACTCATGCGTGGGAGTCTGCAACGGCTACTTCAAAAAAGAAGCCACGCCCACGCTCCCAGAAAAGCGACCCGTCCCCTTCCTTCCTCTTCCCAAATCATCAGAAACGTAGGGACGATTTTCGCACTAGTTAGTGCTAAATTTGGCAACAACGGACTAAATCAAGTAATTTTGACAACAAAATATACTACTGCTAAATCAAATTATTTGGCAACAACAATTGTACCTCCTACTACTACCAGTACTTCATTCTAAATCAAGTATCTGAAGATACGCTAGCTTAGTTGACTCGTCGTGGAAGATATGCTTATTAGACGGATATGGTTTTGGATCATCCTTAACTTACGAACAAGAAAAAACACGCAGGAATTACCGATGATACTACGCGCTGTGTACGTACATACTACAGCCCTGCTGGTTCACGAACCTCCCGCGCATTGATGGGCGGCGTATACGTATCGTAACCAGATACGCACGCTCCGGTAATTGTCGGTCACGTGCCTGGCTTCTTGGCTGTGTTCCGTTCGCATGAACACCCCTCAGGGAACAAACAAGGCAGTTTAGTAAGGGTGGAAACTAATAAAACCCTGCCCCGTTTCTGCTCGTGGTCGTGCTAGCCAAAGCTCAAAGCCAGTCGAATCCAACTCCTCCTCCACCACCACCACCACCGTGAAATAAATAGTAGCGTGCTCTCCGAGGGGAGAGTTCCCACGCGAAACACCCCAGGGCTCCGGCCGTATACAGTTCGTTCCAGCCATCTCGTATTGGAGGTGGAGCGGCGGCACCATTTGAAAACAAAAAAACCTACGAGAGCGTGGCCGTGGGGCGCCGCTTGTCCGCTTCCTCCCGCTCCGCCCTTCTCCTCCTCAAAGCTGCTGCTGCACTGCACCACCAGAGGAGCGTCGTCCAGAGAGAGCCGGACCGGAACCTCCGCCTTCCCGCTTCCCGGACACACAGAGAGAGAGAGAGAGAGATAGGAAAAGCAGGTGCGGTTTCCGACTCCCCTGTCTCCCGCGCGCATGAGATCGGTTTTTTCATTGCAGTTGTTGCCTCACCAGATCGAGGATCTCTCTTTTTTTTCGCCTTTGTTCTTCTTGGTTACGCATCTTGTTGCGCTGACGAGGTGCGGTTTGATGGGATTAGTGCACGGGTGAATCTGCAACCGTTTCGATCTGGTTGCTGGCTCTCTTCTGTTCTTCGCGCCCTGCTTGGTTCACAGTTGTTCCTCCCTGTTCATGCGTTTCGACATGGGATTTGTCATTTGTTCGGTTACTACTATCCTATCCTGTCTGTACAACAGCGTGATTCATTGACCGCGACACAGATTCAGTTGCGGCCGCTGGCGGCTCTGCTCTCCGCTTCATTCTGCCCTTGTTCGTCCTGCAGCAGTCCTCGCTTCCGCCGGGAGCAACGTCGTCGCAACACCGACGCCTCTTTTCGTAGTATAAACGAGTTTCTGCTTGTTTTCTAAATCAGCTCCGGTCGGGCGCTTATACTTACTTATTTCGATTGGATACGCTGCTCCTGTTTCACGCTGACAGTTATCGTATTAGTTCCTTTATGAAGTTTCATGCTTCGAAACAAGTGTGAGATTCGACTTTTTTTCCCCATGTTTCATCAGTTTGTTTCTTTCTGTGGTGACTTCAGGTTAGTCCGACGACAACAAGCAAGATGCTGCACAAGGAGCTGCCGCAGGCATGGTGGTTCGACAGCCACAACCGCGCAAAGCCATCCCGATGGCTCAGCAACACCCTTTCAGGTTTTGGCCTCCGTCCCTTGCGTACATTCTCCAATGTATGGAGCATCTGATCTTTCTTCTGTCCATTTATCTGTACTATTCTCGATGCAATCTGCCATGGCACTGCACGAGCAAGTAGAATTATATACTCCCTCTATCACAAAAAGTTTGTCGCTTTGTAGTTCAAAAATGAACTACAAAGCGACAAACTTTTTGAGACGGAGGGAGTATCTTTTTTTCAGTGATGCAAATGCAAGTACCAAGTAGGGATTTTTCTCAGCTAGATGTAATGTGACCTGCTTGCTAATTCACAAGTCGTCATATTGATTACAGAACTGGATGACAAGACCAAGCAAATGCTGGACCTGATCGAACAAGACGCGGACTCGTTCGCTCAGCGCGCTGAAATGTACTACAAGAAGCGGCCCCTCTTGGTGGACATGCTGGGCGACCTGTACCGCGCGCACCGCTCGCTCGCGGAGCAGTGCGAGCTGCGGCTGAAACACGGCAGTACTGGCACGCGACGACACACGGTGTTCGGCCTGTCTTCTTCCTGCACGCAACAAAGCCGGTCTCAGTCTCAGGTGCCCATGACCATGAGCAGCGGCAAAACAACGCCCGGGTCATCCTCCTGCTGCTCAGGCTCCTCCACCTACGACTCGGAGTCGGAAGTCGATGACCCGGAGCCAACAGAGGAACACGAGTTGGAGGAGGAGGAAGTGCCCGAGACCGAGGCAGCAGGGTCGTCGTCACAGGAGGAGGAGGAGCAGCGGCAGCAGCAAGAGCGTGTGGAGCAGATGCGCGCGGAGATCGAGAGGCTCAAGGCGCAGAACGCGGCGCTGCAGAAGGTCGCTGAGGAGAACGCGGCGCTGAAGGCGGAGCTCGCCGCGAAGGACGAGGAGAAGCGGGAGGCCATCAGGCAGCTCGCGTCGTCGTTCGTGATGGTGAGGGAGGAGAACCGCACGCTGCGCGACCGCATCAGGGAGTCGAAGAGTAGTTCCTTCTCCCGCGCGTTCGATCTCAAGAAGGTCGCCAAGGGTCTCTTCTCCGCCAGGCTGTTCACCGCGCACTGCCGGCCTACAGGTCCCATCGTTGCGCTCTGACCAGACCAAGTTCGGTGCAGCGGAATCATATCATGACGAGGGAAAAAGCAGCATATGCAGCTCGTGATCAGTTCTTGTAGCTGACGTGCAGATTGGAAGCGTTCCTGTCCGTTTATATCCCTCTTCAGGAGTAGCAACTGTAGGACTCGTTTTAACTTGTGTATTACAGCTGTACTCCCTCCGTTTTAAGATAAATAATGTTGGTTAGTTCAAAATTAGACTAACCAACGTTATTTATTTTAAAATGGAGGGGGTATTTACCTGAGGTAGGATAGCTGTAAGAATGTTTGCATAATCGCTTTTATTATAATTACATATTCTTCTCTGCTATTCTCTCCTGTGCTGTGCTGTGTGATTCTCTGTACTGCATAACTTGCTGTTGCTGTAATCGGAAATCTGAATTATATCTTACCTTACGCCATCAAAAGTCCAGGCAGGATGATGTTCAGATCAGTGCATAATGCATTTCAAGTTTGCAAGTGCAATTTTTTTTTCCATGGCCAATTCAAGTTGACTTTTCAATTGAGTTTGCTGACTTCCTTGTTCCTTCAACTAGAAAGTTGGGTAGGTAAGTAAGAACAGGGTTAGGTGACGATCCGGCGACATTCCTCGCTCGCCACCGGTGACAATTTAAGAGGTTCTTCCAGTGTGTACCTGGACAGTGAGTGAAGCTTCGTGTTGCTTCCTCCTGCTGCTATAGAGTCATCCGTTCTCGAATCTCGACCCTTCCACAGAGTCGCGGTCGCCACTTCCGCTTCCAGCTCCTCAACTCGCGCCGCGCGCAGGGGTCGCCTGAGGTAACTAATTAATAATCCAAAATACCAAGTTTTTAGGGTTCTGATAGCTTCTCATCGGGTTCAAATTGTTTAGATTTGCCTGTGTTCGCCACACTTGGGGTCGCTGGTTCCGTCGGATTAGTCGGATCTGTGGTCCGCTACGACCATGTGCATCGAATTTCGTTAGTCGGATCCGTGCTCGAATTACTTTCTACTACTAGTTTTTCTGTTGCTCATCGACGTCTGAGGAAGATCAGGCTGATTTGGTGCCTGTAGTATTATCCCCTATAGACGTTTGGCCTGTTTGTGTTTCAAAATAGTAGTACAATGGAACTGCAGTCCAGCGTGTTCATTCCTAGGAAAAAGTTACTCCCTCCTTTCTCAAAAGATTGTCACCTTCTAGTTCATTTTTGTACTAGAAGGTGACAATCTTTTGAGAAAGGAGGGAGTAATATTTTTCAGCAATTCCTAGTAGTTGACCATGCTATGTTAACTTGATGATTCTTTTCCCCTGTCGGGGCTTGATTGCAGATCACATAGACAATGGGGAAAGCTGTCGCTGTCCTTTCTGGCACTGAGGGTGTCAAGGGCACCATCTTCTTCTCCCAAGAGGGAGATGGTAATAACCAACACATGTTTTTATTTTATAGAGAGTTCTCGTGTTTTTAATTGTTGGACGTTATTGTTGGCCTTGTTCATGAATAGGTCCTACCGCCGTGACGGGAAGCATATCTGGACTCAAGCCGGGACTCCACGGGTTCCATGTGCACGCGCTTGGTGACACCACCAATGGCTGCATCTCAACTGGTACCTATATCTCTTTTCCCTTTCTTGTGTCACGGCAAATCAGCTGCCTTCTGCTTACTGGGTACATCGTCTTTCTACTGTAGGGCCACACTTCAATCCTAATGGTAAGGAGCATGGATCACCAGA